>CM071641.1:5070655-6270655 GCA_036419045.1 Scirpophaga incertulas
CAGCGTACACAATTGTTTTGCTAACATATTATCTTTAACCATTTCCAGTGACTCCATAATTCCAATGCTCGCTCCCGGTTGGCACGGCCCGATACCGAATCTGACACGCTGAGCCCACATTCGCTATCGTTGAATCACATTTGGCTGGGAAAAAAGAAAATTAATGACGATCAAAGCTAACAGCACCGACCTTAATTCACACGGCGTAGCGCAGGGCTGTGAATGAGTTGGAACTAATCAAAATTATCCCTACTAATATTAAAAGCGAAATTTGTGGATTGTATGAGTAGAACAGATAGTACATTGACTTACTTGACAATTTAACTTTAAGTGTATATGAACAAAGAGCACTTTCCCTTAACAGACTCTAAGATTTTCTCTGTGGACAAATGCTTGTATGTTACAAGCAATTTATTAGTTTACGTCAAAATAGTATTACTTATTAACTAATCGGCTAGATGATAAATAGTTAGTGTCCGTTTAAAAAACACTTAAAAAAAACAATTATATATAAGCAATTTTTATTGTAAAGATTCCTTAAAATCCATTCAGTAACTTTTTCGTGAAAGAGTAACAAAAATCAATCAATATCCTAGTTACTCTATACTAGAACGAATCTAAATTTGTTCGTTTTAGTAATGCATTTCCTTAACTGAGATCTCCAGCGCTCTTAGCGCCCAGTGCCTTCCTACGATTTTAACTAAGTCGTCCAACACTGTTCCCAGCATATGCTGCTTGTCATTCAAAAACCATCCCGTCAAGCTCTATGAAGATAGGGTAATGTACCCTAACCGCTGCCACTTAAGGATTACTCTTCTTCGAGCTAAGTAAGTGAAACTGGATTTCTACCAAGGTGTCACCAACACTGAGTTTCCCAGCATATGCTTGTCATTTATATTTTTAATATTTATATATATAAATATTTACTATATAAAAATAATTCGGGTTTTCCTTCCTGACGCTATAACTCCAGAACGCAAGAACCGATTTCCACGGTTTTGCATTCGTTGGAAAGATCTCGGGCTCCGTGAGGCTTATAGCAAAGAATATTTAGGAAAAATTTCGACAGAAAAGCGAGAAAATCTTTTTTTACATACAGCGCCATCTCTGATACATAGCATGTAAAATTATTAATATTGCAAAACAACGTTTGCCGGGTCAGCTAGTATATATATATATTTATATTCTAAATAATTTGAATATAAATAAAATTATTATGTTTACACTTCCATATCATAGGAAACTGCCTCAGAACGAAAATTATTTAAGATATCTACAAATTAAACTTGACTTTGGATATGCTGACTTGTTACTCTGAAAAATGGCATATAATTGATGTTAACAAACTTCAAAATATTTACAAAATGTTTTTTTTTAGAAAAGATAGACTTTATTTGTCAATGTATGCAAAGAATTAGCTGTTTCGCTAAGATATTATTTTACAACTTTTGCCAAGAACATGGCTATTAATCCACAAGTTGACGATGCTTCTATTGAGCAATCAAACGTCTTGGAACAAGTTCCAAGTAATTTAAATTGAGTAATATGACAATAGAGGTAGCCTCTTGCCAAGCTTCGACCAAAGGTAAGCCAAAACTTTTTCGACTGGTCCACCAAAATATTCAAGGCTTTTCTGGTAAAGACCTAGAAATAAACTTATTTTTAATCTCCGAATGTTTAGATGCACTTTGTATTACTGAGTATTGGCTAAAAAAGGATAAATTGTTGATAAGCTTAGTTACACTATAGTGAGTTCGTTCACTAGAAAATCAGCTATCAGAGGTGGATCTATGATAATTTTACATAACAATTTGCAATGTAAGAATAGGAAAGACATAGTTTCACTATCTATCGAACGAACCATCGAAATATCTTGAAATCGTATAAATCTTCGAGATTACTGATGGCAAAGCCTCTCATATCTAGAGAGTTAGTGATTGACGTTGACGTAGGACCGACATCCCTGGCTGCAGATGAACTTAATTGTGTTCTTTAATATTGCTGTCATAAGACGCATTGTTTCGAATTTACTATAATTTTCGAATATAGATTTTCGTAAGAAGGAGGAAGTTTTCGATATGCGGCCTCCAAATGTTGGAATAATATCCCCCAACCCAATAGAGATCTACAAAATATATTTATATTTAGGACTAGACTTAAGAAATTTATTTTGGATTTACAAATCGAGCTTAATAATATTAATCTAGACAAATCTAGACGTTTATTTAATTCACTAATATACTCAATTTATTTATTTATTAGAAATCAATTTTTACTATAAATAACAATGCCTAATCACAAATTACATTGACTTACAAAATTAATCTTTCGTTTAAACATAATAGCTCACTTTAATTAGTATATAGTTTCGGTGTCGCCAGCAGCCTTTTGGATCACCATTAATTACGAATATTTATTTACTTGCACACTTATCTATAAGCATATAAACATATATATGTTATTCCTTACCCACGTCCGTGAGCCACTATGGGTGCCAGCTGAAAACCAGCGCCGGGTGTCTGACATCCTGCACACGCTGAGGTGGTGACCCTTTCGGCTCGGGCACGCTCAACGCAATTGTTTTATATATATTGTATCCTAATATTAATCGTGTACATTGTGTTTGTGCCGAATAAATAAGTTTATTATTATTATCAAACTTCTCATGAATAGCCAAATAAATTTTAGCTATTAATCCTATCTCCTGCATCAGACTATAATATGAGAACCTAAGCCGTTTGACTGCGTTAAGGTATCTGTCATCAGAGCTCCTCTTTCCCGCCAGTGATAATAAGCCTAAACCGAACCTTTGAATTTCTTTGCAGGTTATATATATGGTGATATATGCAGGTTGTCTTACTATGTGACTCTTTACTGTAGGAGTGTAGTGAACATATTAATACGTCGTGACACTAAAATTTCTATCATGTATTGTAGCTGCTGTCATGAACATATCACATGCACATACAAAATATCTAACCCACGACCCATTGCGTATCCGATCACTGGACTGCTGCGCCAAACGTGTGACCTGTCATTATATTGATAGTACGAGTATGACTCCAAATACAATTCACATATAATAAACTAGCTTTCTGCCCGCGGCTTCGCCTGCGTGGATTTCGGGATTGGGTCTATAGGCCCACGGCTACATATGCGCGGAAGTCGGTTTATGGCGCGAAGGTTTTATCGCGCTTCCCGTGGGACTATCCGTTTTTTCGATATAAAAAATACCGCAGAACCTTGCTCAACAATCACTCTATCTATTGATGAAAACCGCATGAAAATCTGTGCAGTAGTTTTTGAGCGAAGCCTTTATTGCGCATCCCGTGGGACCTGTCGATTTTTCCGGGATAAAAAGTAGCCTATGTTACTCGGGGATAATGTAGCTTTCCAAAAGTGAAAGAATTTTTGAAATCGGTCCAGTAGTTTCGGAGCCTATTCATTACAAACAAACAAACAAACAAATCTTTCCTCTTTATAATATTAGTATAGATAATCAGAAGGATTACAAGAAATGATGTCACAAAATACAAGCGTTTACAATAAAGCAAGGCACAGTATAAACGTATAATCACAATAGAAGTTAATACAATTAGATATCACAAAAAGAATGAACCTTTAATAATTTATCGTAATGAATATGCGGAGCGCCGAGACTTAGGGCTAAAATTTGACTATATGACTAATTTTTATAAATAATATTAAATACCTACTACATTAAATATTCTACGCCGCTCAATTTAATTCTTCAATACGACACAAACGATTTGCTGCAACATGCTGGATAGTCCTTTTACACAGGATTTAAACCGCTTACAGGCAAATTAACGTGAATACCCTAATGAGTTTACGCCACATGCGGATAGTTATGTTCATCGCAATGTGAATAATTAGCAAGTGAAATAAATTTTCTTTATTCATTTACGCGGTATTTTTATGATGGAACAATGATTGTACTTGACGCCTTCAGCGAGGTGGGTGCTCAGGTTAGTTTACTAGGTGTTATTTTTGTTATTTTTTTTTGGGGGGAAATGCTCCTTTTGTGCTGTCTACCCACTAAAACCCCCCGGTGTTCTCTGGGCACATGGCGTGGTGCGCTTTGGCGATTCAACCGCCATGTGCTCCGGGGCTGGTTCGACCTAGAACTGGTCAAGCCAACGCCAAGGGGGGGATTGTCCGATAAAATTTTATTCTGTGAGATATATCTGAAGGCGATAAACGAATATCGTGTGATAATTATATTAAATACGCTACACTATTCTACACTTCCATCCTTTCGAAAATTCTTTACAAGAGACTTGTGGATAACGAAACCGATATCATTTTAGAGCAGAATTTAAAAATATACCAAATCGTCGGATGTCACGAGGGGTTTTTTTAAGCTTCCTCTTAATTTTAGATAGTTCCATTCCTTCTCATGTTCCAGCAATTTCTCCATTTTCCGCAACATACGTTTCTTATAAGTTTTCAGACCCACGGTCGTTAAATAGGATGGTCGCTTCGGTCACTGCACCGAGTCGCACGTCAGGAGAGACGCTGCAATGTCACCATCATTGCGACGATCCCGACGATACAGCTGAGTATTCTTTGTCGGTGTGCCCGGCTTGACCCTTAAGCTGCTCCCGTCCGCCACAGATGGATAGGTAGAAGAAAACAGGCAATAGCACAAGCAATACCTGTCTGATGACCCTGCTGTGAAACCTGCGTGCAATATTTGGTCCTGTGCATGTTACCTTACGGGGATTGTCATGTGTTCTTGGACAATCTCCCCTTGGAACCCCCCTTGGAACTCCCCTTGGACCCTATGTTTCTAATACAGATAAATGGTATTTCAATTTTAACCCGACTACAAAATATTCTGGGCGCAAACATTATAGTATTAACCAACAAACATGATCTTTTCCAGGCTCTACGGAAACTTCAGAGAAATTAAATATTAAGGAAATAAATTGAGGCTATGTTTCATAGTAAATGAAATAGACAAATAAATAACAAAAATCTACGAACATAGCATAAATTAAATTCAGTATTGCAAATCTGTCTATTAATAGATGATAAAAAGGCAACAAAATAACAAAACCATTACGGGAACAATTGCTGATTTCGTGTAGTAGTCAGAGACTTTTGGTGAAACTATTATTAGAACACACCCGACGGTCTACAAACCGATTTCGCTTAATTTTGCCCAAGAAACAAATAGCAATAAAAATAATTTTATCCAACCATTCGACATCCAACGTAAAACAACATTTCATACCCTTTTACTGTTTGCAAATTTCTATATGTAATACGTAGATCTACACAAACACACCAATGTATTTGCCTTACTTTATTCGCCTCTATTTTCCCTAAGGTTTTGAGCAATTTATTCGGCAATTGAAGTTAGAGAAAGCCCGGAGCAGTCGTCGGGGAAACATAAAAACGTTATAGCTACAAATGTAAGCAATGTTCCGATATAGAAAGGATGATAATATTTTAAGTCAGTAGTGAGTGTGACTGCACACAGTATTCAATTCCAGGCGGAATTGCCTCGTCTTAGGAACGTTTTACTTATCAAGGTGATTCTGCTAGGACCATTATTTTACATAGCTCTATAAGCATATATGTTTAATGCTAATAATTTGTTATTTAATGAAGGGAAAACTGAATGTACTGTTACGACCTTGCAATTTCGCCAAATATTGCTGACTGGAGTCCAAAGGCCAAGCACGAATGACTAATATATGTACTTGCTGACAGTATACGTCAGCAATATTTGTAATATAAAAACACCTGTTTTTACCAACTTAGTCAGTCTCTGTTCTTATTTTTCCCCCGGACCTCTGAGCAGTTCAGACGTATACACAAAGTGATCCCCTACTTCATTAAATAATTTGAAATTTAAACCTTTTTTACACAAAAATAACGCCAAGAAAAATAGGAGTGCATAATCGTAAGTTCTTACGCTCAGGGTATCGACCGTGCTGCTCGTCGCTACGCGCCCCGCTCCCGCGCCGGACACCTGTTGCGCGCCCCGCCCATGCGTTTGACGTAGTACCCCGAGCCCCGCTTCTGCATCAACTCATCGGTTAGTTCATCGCTTGTGTTTTGTGCGCTCCTGGTACCTTTTGCTCACGTACTTACATTCTACGCTTGAGACGGTTGCGTCGCGTGGTATCTCGGACGCTTCGCTGACGCTATACTGTATCTACGCCTTGATTGCGTTGTGCTCCTGGTACTTCAAAGCCGCATACGCACGCTTCTACGCCCCGTCCTACATGTGACGTGGTGTCTCAGCGCTCCATCTGTGCTCAACACCACGGTTAGTGTATCGCCTTTGTTTTATGCGCACTTGGTATTTCATACTCATATACACAAATACCGCTACGCTTCACTGGCTTTGAAAGTTACTTGCTGGCTTGGTCTGCGCCGCCTATTGCTTTTTGCTTTCCTGTTAGCTGGTGCTTGGGATTGTCTGATTTGCGAGACTGTTAAATCGGCTGTGAAATAATGCCCCACAATAGAACCCCGACAAAAACAACTTTTACTGCAGATACAGATTCGTTGATGGGTTCCCCTGTGCTAGCGCATAGCTCTTCAGAGCCAAGTCTTGGCATTGACAACACCGCTGATTCGGAGACTCCAGCGTCTGCCTCGTCTGTCGCGAATTTTCGGAATCCCAAGCGTAAAAGAGAGGATTTTGATCTCGAAACAATCACAAATTTCATGAATGATATGAGAAAAATGTTCTCGGAATTTAAAAAGGAGCAAAATGATAAATATGAGACCCTCATCTCAGCCGTAGAAGATTTTTGTACTACCGTAGATTTTTTACTAACGAAGAATCAATCTCTCCAAGAGCAGGTTAATCGTATGGAATCGTATCGTATGGAATCCAGTAGAGCTACTTGCTTGGAGGTGCGAAATATTCCTTCCGCCGCAACTGAAGATAAAAAGTATCTTTCCGAGATCATTCTGAATTTGGCTCAAGTACTCAATGTTGAGATGCAAACCCAGGATATAAAAGACGTTTACAGAATCAAATCCAAAGATCCTAATAATAAAACCATAACTTCTAATTTGTCAAGCGTTATACTTAATGAACGACTTATAAATACATTTAGGAGAAACAATAAGGAACACAATAGGCTAACTTCTGAAAAACTAAAATTGCCAGGGCCCTCAAAGCCAATTTTTATATCCGAAAACCTTACTGCAAAGGTGAAGAAGCTTTTTTTACCTGTCCCGAGAGTTTGCCAAAACCTACAAATTTTGTTGGGTTACAAACGGTAAGATATTTCTCAGAAAGAAGGAAAATGGAACGCTCTCTCGGATTGAGAGAGAGTCGGACCTGGCGTCTCAGTTAATAGATAAGTGACTAGTTATATTTGGTATCGTCATAATTAACGAAAGAGATACAAAAGGTAAGAATGTTAGGACGAATCGGTGCAGGTCGACCTAGGCGGACATATCTCGATCAAATCGAAGATGTCCTAAAGAATCAAGCCGGCCGGGTCAAGAGTACTCGCAACCGACGAGCATGCATGAAGACGCTCATCGAAAGTGGAGCAAGCAAGAGAAGTGTGCCAGGATCGTAGCAAGTGGAGAAAGGTGGTCTCTGCCTACCCCATTGAAAACAAGGCGTGACATATATATTTAATTTTTATTTATTTTTATTTTATTTGAATATATATATTCAAATAAAATAATATATATATATATATATATATATATATATATATATATATATATATATATATATAATCACATACCGATTCTTACAGACCCTCTCTTCACGCAACACATACACTAACATACATTCACAACACACACACACACACACACCTCAGTACATTCCTGAATCTACATCAAGATAGAGGCTAATGTTTGTTTAATTTGTATAATTTGTTAGTTTAAAAATTTTTATTTTTCTGTATTTATCTTATTTACTAATATAATTTTAAGGGAAACAATGTATTTATGTTACCGGAGGGGGCTCTGACTCCGCTACTCAGTGTATAACTTTTGCGGCTGTCAACACTCAATTTTTGTATACTGTACCTATGTCTTATGTTCCCAATAAATATTTTTGTATTTTGTATTTGTCGATTCGCTGCCCAACTACGGACCCGGTTTCTGCCTGCCGGTTGGCTTCAGCGAAAAGACTCTAAAAGTTCAGGTCCTGGTCGCGATTCTATAACCGATCCCGACTATATTCAAATTCTTAAAGAGACATAGTAGTTGAGTGCAGTAAAAGTGAATGCAGAAATATAATAATAAAATTAATGTTAAATAAAACTCAGTGTACTTAAACATAGTCGTTTTTTTTAAATGAACTCAAATGCGCCGTGTAACAGTATACGAAATTTGATTTATTTCATGTAAAAAAGATTCACACCGGCGTAAATATCCCTAATAAAATTATAAATGCGAAAGGTTTTACGTGGAAGTGTGAACTTTCACGTAAGAACTACTGAATGGATTATAATGAAATCTTACAATAATACAGCTTCTATAACAGAGAAACACATAGGCTACAGTTTATAACGCTGATATAAGCTCCTCGAAATAGTAAGCCTGCGCAGACCTCTCAGACACCAGCTAGTAAAAGACAAATCCGATTTATAAAATTGTATACTTTGCTTACTTAGACATAACGTTATGTTATATGACATTCTTGCACTTAAGAAAATTATATCGATCTACTACATGTTCGTAATAATATAAAAATACATTCCATTAACACTAAGTATAAACAGTTATGTGAAAAAATATATTTAAAGGAATAGCTTTAATTTCCGTTTTCCAGGCTCAAAAATAAATCCAAGTAATAAAATCTATACAGTATAATTCGAGAGCTTCAGTCAAACAAATTTAAGACTAAAACAGAACACATTAATACTTTATGGCTGTAAATAGTATCTGATAGCAAATAAAACTGCATATATTTGATAAACAAACAGTTATATTAATTTTACAATAATAATAACATAATAGACACTTCTTATACATGATTCGGATAACTGTTCAGATCAGTTGAAACTTGAAACGCAAGAATTCGGAAGCTGCGAATGCGAATATTAAAAATGAAGTATCTATTGTATTTATTTTTGTGGAGTGGAGCGTAGCACAGGTTAAAAAGCAAGATATGGAGAACAACAAAGACTGGCCGCGGCATCTGACAACGCAAGATACAGAACGCCAAATCAAGGACGTGATAAATATTCAACAGCAAGTAAACCAGTGAGAAAACATATGTCAAAGTATAGATTTTCCGAAGTGCAATCAGAAAACATCAAGATAAGATTCCTAGGTCAATGGACAGGAAGGTATAAAACATAAGATTTAAATAGGTATTAGAATAAATAGGCATAGACTTTAAAAGTATGGAGTAGATTTGCCGAGCATTATGATGCCAGATGTTTTACTAAAATCAGTTAAGTACTACCGAGGCTGCTAGCTCGCTGGCTCTTTAGCTAGCTTATACCACAGACGTTATGAATAAATTTGCCAAATCCAGTTGACTTGTTCGATTCAGTAAATCTACTGAATAGTTTGCAAACTGTTGGTCATTGGATTCATGGCGAATAGTACTCGTATTATGAACTTACATTTCTATTCCACGGTATTGTATGACAATATGTGAGGTGGTATTAGGTTAAACAAACTGTGATTAGAAAAGGTATTGAATTTACGTAATTAAATAAAATTTTCTAACGTTGTTAAAACAGCTTAAGAATTGAACACAGCAATACGTGCACTACCGCTTATGGCAAAAAATAATACGATAGAATTTTTAGCTTTAGATTTTAATAGTCTCCATCCAGTAAAATAATCGATTCCTCCATACCTCGAAAACACGTTAAGTTCTGTTCTGTTTTATTTTTGATTTTCTCAACAACTTTATCAAGCAAACTTTGCGCAGTTAATTGCAATGACAGCTGCTGGAGCTGATGGAGCTATCTCCAGAGATGTCAAGTTTGAAATTGGATACCATGATCAGAAACGAAAAGGAGAGCTGTTCATATTTGTCTTTACAATTAAAATGTTGGTGTTACAATCAGCCAAAATATGCAATTTAGTCAAAAGGTGCCTAATGCCTTAAGCCTCCCACGAGGATCTCCACATAGAATAATCCTGCGTTGCTAGCATCCAGGGGCTTCCTGTGATCTTTATGGAATAATCGGTACGCTTTGTAGATAGTCTACCGATGTTGCGTTTCCTTTCATACGCCTGCCACTAAAGGATTTTCCTATGCAACTGTCATCAGTTGTACGAGCAATGTTATCTTTCCCATTGACAACACTTAAATTTCGTGATTCTTCATGCTATGCCGGTTCGTTGTTTGGTTCTTCTGTGCATTTCATAAATTCTGATTCAATCACCCAGAAAAACTAGCCCTCTTTATTGTCGTTTAGGTCATTTTAAGTCTGCTTGTTACATTGTACATAGCCAGGTTTCTGTTATACATCGTCGTGAAACACACAAAACAAACACTTTCTTCAAATTTCTGAAACATGAAAATCGCATGTCTGGCTTTCTAAAGCGGTCTGACAACCAAATTATTATAGGAATTAACGGATGTAGCGAAGAATTTTAACTTCCTTGATCAAAAAGTATTCTTCGCTTTCTTCAAGAGTTTGCAGCGTTCCCTTAAGGGCAGATTTCATTGCAGACCCACCTAAGGGCCGTGAATAATTCATTTGGAGCGAGCTCTTTGCTGAATAAACATGAAGCACTGAGAACTGTATATACGTACAGTCATTTATTTTTACCTTTTAGTGTGGTTCGCTGATTTGAACGTGTAATGAGAGGAATTTTATAATTATCATCTTTCTCAAAGTCAGTCAGATACAGGCGGAATTTCAAGAGGTGACTTAATTGATCTTCACCAGTTGCAATGGTAGAAACTACATAGTTTCTACTATTGCAACTGGTCAAGAGGTAAAGGATTACAAAACAAAAAATGTCGATTAAAGACTAAAATTATGAATTCATCTAGACTCGACAAACGAACGTCCATTTACGTAATTTGATTATATTAATTGTGGTGTCGAGTAAATATTTTTTTTTCTTTATTCGTACTGTTACATATACCAATTGTAAGGGTTGTGGCTGACACAAATGCAGAATCAACAATTTAATATCTTATATATACTCGCCCGCTTCACGAGCGAGTCAGTCTCGTTTGTGCCATCCCAGCTTCCATTCGTAAATTGAGTCGTCGAAATTTTGTGAAAGTCAAATTATTAAAAGTGTTTATTATAAAAGTTCTTTTTTTAAAAAGGCTTAGAGGCTCGGTCTCCTAACAAATTGGTGGCAGCATAAAGGGATACAAAATTAGTATCCTCGGTTCACCTCCGTATCCTGGGACCTAAAAGTGAAAATACTACATCCTCTGTTCCTGAAAAGTGAAAATTCTATAAAAGTGTGAAAAGTGAAAATACTACATCCTCTGTTCCTGAAAAGAAAATTCTATATTATATGTCCTTGAAAAGTAAAGTGTAAATACTATATCCTCTGTTCCTGAAAAGAAAATACTATATTCTATGTTCCTGAAAAGTGAAAATTCTATAAAAGTGTGAAAAGTGAAAATACTGTGAAAATTCCACATCTTGCGAGTGTCCCTGAAAAGAAAATAACATTAATATCTAAATCTGTAACCCGTGTTCCTGAAAAACGAAAACTATATACTCCGTGTTCCTGAAAAGAGAAACTCCAACATCCTGTGATCCTGTAAAAGAAAACTGCGTGCCCGGCAAACCCGAAAACAAAATAAGAATTAAATTCAATATTCGTATCCTGCAAAATAACCGCGTGTCCTGAAACATGAAGATTTTAATTATCATCACGATCCTGTAAGTCAAGAAATCCGTATTACGCCTATACCTTAATTAATTCAAAACTTAAAGTTCCAATTTCTTTACTACTATTTCTCTATATTTTACGTGTCTAAAACATAAACATTAATTGCATCCTTTTATAATACACTTTGTTCCACTAAAATACTAAGTTATTCGAACTTTAAGTTACGCTCAGAAGTCTCAGAAGTCATTGCAAAACCTTATCGCGCACTCAGACGCATTAAGACGCTTATCGCTAACGCGCTAGACTAAACATCCTCACATACTCACTAAATTCAACCTAAAGTAAAACATATTCATAATATTGCCAATTCTTTATAGACTATAATAACTTTGCAATGGCTACTAAATCTGAACAAAGTACTATTTCTGTCGAACTCGGTGTTCTACTTAAATTTATAAAACCTTTTGACGGGTCAAGAGAAAAACTTAACCCGTTCCTATCTAATTGTAATAATGCCATGGAACTAGCGTCAAGCTCTCAAGAGCCGATTCTATTTAAATATATATTGAGCCAGCTAGAAGGTCGCGCAGAAACCGCATGTGCTATTAAAGATTTCGATTCTTGGGAACAATTAAGTGACTTTCTAAAAACCCAATTTGGAGAAAGAAAACACTATGCCCACCTTCTAACTGATCTCCAAGAGTGCCGTCAACAACAAAATGAACTCGTAAGCCAATTCGCATTACGACTAGAATCGTGTCTGTCTAAACTATTGTGTGAAATAAATTTGTCTAATGTAAACAAGAAGAAAACCGAATTGGCAGGCAAAATCTCCGCTATGGAAGATCTTGCTCTCCATACATTTATATTGGGTCTCTCTCCTAAAATATCAACTATTGTAAGATGTAAAAACACTAGAAATTTAAACGAAGCCATAAATGCAGCCATTTCAGAGGAAAGAATCCAAAATCTTATTACGAAACGCAGTAACCCTTCAAATACTCGTCCTCAATTCCAGCGTCCAACAAATTCCCAACACACTAACTCACACGAACACAACAAACCGGCTCCTTCGACTAGACCATTAAGGCAGCCTATGTACTCTCAAAGTCACCCTTCTAACACAATTATCTGCAGATACTGCAAGTTTCCGGGGCATACCATAGAACAATGCCGAAAGCGGGAATATAATAATCGTATTAAAAATCAACCTCAAACATCCACCTCCAATCCCAATCAATTCCGAAGAGTTAACTTTAATCAAGATCAAAACGACGAGATCCCCTCGACTGAAAATGATAACGATGACACCAATGACAATGATTTAAACTAACTTCCGTCTCGTCCTGGTGTCGTACGGGACGTCCTCCAAAAAAGGAAGACACCAAACTTACCAAATCCACTGTATCCACTGCTCCTGCTAAATCCACTATGTCATATGCACTTACCAAATCCACTGTATCCACTGCTCCTGCTAAATCTGATATGTCATATGCACTTACCAAATCCACTGTATCCACTGCTCCTGCTAAATCTGATATGTCATATGCACTTACCAAATCCACTGTATCCACTGCTCCTGCTAAATCTGATATGTCATATGCACTTACCAAATCCACTGTATCCACTGCTCCTGCTAAATCTGATATGTCATATGCACTTACCAAATCCACTGTATCCACCGCTCCTGCTAAATCCGATATGTCATATGCACTTACCAAATCCACTGCATCCACCACTCCTACCAATTCCACCATATCTATTCTTACCAAATCCGCTGTGTCTACTACTCCTGCTAAATCCACTACT
Organism: Scirpophaga incertulas; assembly: GCA_036419045.1. Classification (NCBI taxonomy): domain Eukaryota; kingdom Metazoa; phylum Arthropoda; class Insecta; order Lepidoptera; family Crambidae; genus Scirpophaga; species Scirpophaga incertulas. The sequence continues at coordinate 5,084,255 of CM071641.1, forward strand.
CCTGCCAGATCTTCTATTTCTACTACACCTACCTTATCCGTTGATTCGTCCATCTCCAACCCGCTCACCGAACCAACCTGCAATAACAAAGTATATGAAATCATGTTTGAACCTTCAAAGGAATCCCTACCTCACATAATAATTAATACTGAAGCCTCTGACATACCTCTAACCCTCCTAGTCGACACTGGTTCCTCTATCAGCCTTGTCAAGAACTCCGCTATCCGCCAGGACATTCCTCTACATAAAGACATCTTGAAACTAAAAGGACTTAACTGTTCTGACAATACTGTACCAACTCTAGGCTCCTTCCATTTAAAACTCCTTCCTGATAGTAAAACTCCTAAGAAATGTATTGAGCACACATTCCATGTAGTCGGCGACGTAGACTTACCTTACGATGGCATTCTAGGCAACGACCTCCTGAATAAATTTAAGGGTAATATAGATTTCACGCACAAAATTCTAAAATTCGATAAGTTCCATATCAAATTAAACTTCTCTGATCCATTTTACGTAATCCCTGCACGCACCGAAAGAGTAATCGAATGCTCTGTTTCAAACCCACATGTAAAAGAAGGGCTAATTTTAGATGAAAGCCCCACCAAAAATCTTCTCATCGCAAATTGCCTTGTGCGTGTCAAGGACAATGACAAGATTAATACCACAGTCGTTAACATTTCCGAGCATCCTGTAACCCTAAAAACTAACCTTAGCCTCAAACTTATCCCTATAGACTACGACTCTAGTACTTCAAATACCAACTTGACTTCCATGTATTATTCACACCGTCGCGCTCCTGAAAAAAAAAATTGTGCGGATAGAACTTCCAAGTCCTAAACCTGTTAAGAATTGAACACTTGAACGAAGAAGAAGCTAACGCTCTCCTACAACTCTGTTCGGACTACTCAGACATCTTCCATCTTCCCGACGAAAAACTCACACACACTAACGCCATCAGGCATGACATCAAGACTATATCTGACAATCCTATTCATACTAAATCCTACAGATTCCCAGAAATTCACAAAAAAGAGGTTAATGACCAAATGAATAAAATGCTCGATCAAGGCATTATAGAACCATCCATATCACCCTGGTCTTCACCGATATGGGTGGTACCCAAAAAATTTGATGCGTCAGGCCAACAAAAATGGCGCGTGGTAATTGATTACCGAAAGTTAAACGACGTAACCATCGGAGATACCTACCCTATCCCACAAATAACTGAAATCCTAGACCAACTAGGTAACAGCAAATACTTCTCCACTTTAGATTTAGCCTCCGGTTTCCACCAAATTCCTGTCAACGATGCCGAAAAAACAGCCTTCAGTGTTCCCCAAGGCCATTTCCAGTTCACACGTATGCCATTTGGCCTAAAAAATGCACCCTCTACCTTCCAGCGGCTGATGAATACAGCACTTTCTGGCCTACAGGGCATCCGTTGCTTTGTTTACCTTGACGATATAGTCATTTATTCTTACGATCTCTCTTCTCAGATTCAAAATCTATCCTCCGTGTTCAGCAGACTTAGAGAATTCAACCTGAAACTCCAGCCGGATAAGTGCGAGTTTCTCCGACGTGAAGTCGCGTACCTAGGACACGTGATATCCTCAGATGGCGTGAAACCAAACCCCGAAAAAACCAAAGCAGTTATCAATTCCCTACTCCTACGTGTCCTAAAGATATCAAATCTTTTCTAGGACTTGTCTCCTACTACCGAAGGTTCATCCCCGACTTCTCTAAACTGGCTAAACCATTAACTTCACTCTTAAAAAAGGATACCTCATTTAACTGGCAGAACCAGCAACAACTTGCTTTCGACCTCTTGAAACAAAAACTTACCACTGCACCTATCCTCTCCTACCCCGACTTTACTAAACCGTTTATACTTACATGCGACGCCTCAAACCATGCAATCGGAGCTGTCTTGTCGCAAGGACCCATTGGACTTGATCGCCCAATTGCATATGCCTCACGTACATTGAATAAAAGCGAGATTAATTACAGTACTACTGAGAAAGAACTTCTAGCAATAATCTTCGGTTGTAAAACATTTAGACCATATTTATATGGACACAGATTCCAAATTGTCACTGACCACCGACCACTAAAGTGGCTCTTCAACCATAAGGACCCCAGCAGCAAAATGCAGCGATGGAGACTTAAGCTTGAAGAATTCGAATACGAAATCGTATATCGCAAAGGCAAACTGAACTCAGCAGCTGATGCTCTCTCTCGCTACCCTGTTAATCCAATCCTACCTCAAAACGATATTTCAAAGTCCAATGAACATCCTCCACAACTAACCGCTCCTGATTACCTAGAACAATTCAGTCCCATGACCCTAGATGATTTAAATATACCACTACCTTCTACTCCTGATTTTAAACTCGAAGATTTACCTAACACAGATTTCTTAAGCAACGAAGACCTCAATCTATTCCCCGAACTCATACCTAATGAAAATCCTACCACTACTCAATCAAATGAAACTCTCCCGCCAACCCAACTTTCAACCCCTACTATATTAAATCCTGAACCTCGAACCGAACTTCAATCCTCTTCTAATCCTCAAATACAAGATTCAACGACAGATCCTACTCCCATCACTAATACACCTAGAAGTGAATTCCCCCATTCCAATGAAGATTATAATACTTTTCTAAAATCTATTTCAAACAAGAACGAAACCTTCAATACTCAAATCAAAGAATACAAAGAAAGCCTCCTGAAAACCAATACCAAAACCATCATCATACCCGTCTCTATCGACCTCGACGACTCCAATCCTTATTTACAAGACATCATATCAGCAACAGATGATCCTGCTACTATCCTTAACCCTGAAAGAGAATTATACTCTTTTATAAAACACGAAATCAAAGGAAAAATCTATTACCTTATCTTCACCAAGGTCTACCATTTTGATTATAGTACATATCCAGAAATCTTCAAAAGCCTCAAATCCGTTCGCGATGATATCCTACTCACTGGAAACATTAACGAAATTGCTACATCAGACTTTACAAACCCGTTTGAAAAACATTATTTCGTAAAAATTTATAATATATTTATGTATCTATTTAACAATACAAATATTACCATTAATATTCATCACAACACTATAATTTACCCTGTGCCAACAGAAATTTCTAAAATCCTCAAAGAAAACCATGACATCCCGATAGCCGGTCACTTAGGTTCAAACAAAATGTTCAATAGAATCAAAGAACGCTACTATTGGAGAAACATGCGTACAGATATAGAAACTTATGTACAAAATTGCAAATTCTGTCAAGCCAATAAAGCTTACCGTCATACTAACCGAGCCCCAATGCAGATAACTTCAACATCTACTAGTCCATTTGAGCGCATAAGCCTCGATATCGTAGGTCCACTGCCCGAAGCTGGAAATACAAAATTACGCTTCATTTTAACACTACAAGACGATCTAACAAAATTCTCCATAGCCTATCCAATTACCAACGCAACCGCCGAAGAATCCTGTGAATGCCTCGTCCATTTTATTACACTTTTCGGCATACCAAAATCCATTCTGACCGACCAAGGTACTAACTTCACTGCAGACCTTTTCAAGAGAACCTGTGATTTACTTAAAATTAAACAACTATGGTCCTCACCATACCATCCGCAAACCCAAGGCGCACTGGAGCGTAGCCATTCCACCTTAAAAGAATATTTGAAAAGTTACGTAAACGAAAACCAGACAAACTGGCATAAATACGTTTACACAGCTATGCTCGCCTACAACACCAATGTCCATTCAACTACAAACTTCACACCGTATGAACTCGTTTTCGGTCATAAAGCCTACATACCAGATTCCATTTATAACCAATCCACTTTGTCCTATCCCGAATATGTCAAATCCCTTCAACATAGATTAAAATTATCCCGTGAAAAAGCCATTGACAATATTAAAGCTTCTAAAGAAAGATCCAAAGCCTACTATGATTCACACTCCCGTGCTGTCCAATATAAAGTTGGTGACTATGTTTACCTAAAAAACCACCTTCGATTACGTAAAGCCTTATCCCCTGTGTGGAAGGGACCATATAAAGTCGTCAAAATAAATGGCAGAAATACCCTGACATTATTAATTAACCGACGCCACGTGACACATCATTATGACCAAGTAAAATTAGCCCACAATCCTAGCTCTTAAGTTACTAACCTAATTTCATACATTTTTATATTTTTCTTATTACTTAGAGTTAAGAATTTTACATTATTTACAAAATTTTACACTGTTTTATATTTTAGTAACCAATATTATATTCTTTTACATCTTAGCATTTTACATTTTTATTACTTTTAGTTAAAATAAATATAACTTTATTACAGTATTCATGTAATCGTGGCTGCAGAGATCACCCAGTCTAGCTCGAATAGTTCCGGTCTGTACTTCGATAACATTGGAAATTTACGATTAATAGATAGTCAACTAAGTATAATTATACCCGTAGACATTTCTTTTATAGAACCTCATATACACAATATACAAAATTTTATATCTTACTGCCGAAGCTTATGTAAAAGCAACCAAATTTTGGATAACTTAGAATGCCAAAATTTATTTGAACCCATAAACACTCGATTTTCTGATATTATACGTGACTATGACTCCATATCTCATCTTATTTCTACCCGATCCAAAAGATCTGCATGGTTTAGTGGAATAGGCACACTTTCTAAGAAACTCTTTGGTACAATGGACGAAGAAGACGCTATCCGTTATGATAAAGCAATTCAAAATATACAAACAGATGAAAAAGAAATGGCTTCACTTATGAAAGAGAATATACTTGTAACCACTTACACTTTGAAATCGTTTAATAAAACTATAAGAAACATTGTATCAAACGAACACCAACTAAGTAATGCTATTACAAACTTAACTAAAGAATTGCAAGATATATCCTCAATAACAAGAGAATCAAACATCAGATATAAAATTACAGAACTCACATCTATGTTAGAAAATAGTTTATTAGCTTTATCTTTTAAAGTAGAAGATATCATTAATGCTATAATGTTTAGTAAATCTAATGTACTTTATCCTACTATATTAACACCTAAGAACCTGTATAATGAATTATTCCATAGCTATAGATTTCTTCCAAATTCCAAACAACTGCCTTTAGCCTTAACACTTGATAATATACAAACATTTTTAAATATATCTGAAATAAGTTCATATTATAATAATCAGAAAATTGTATTTGTGTTGAGAATCCCTCTTGTAGAATCCAAGATTTACAATTTATATCATAATCTACCGTTTCCTGTCGCTCATGATAATGATAATCCAGAATCATTTGCTACCATAATCCCATCTGTGAAATATCTAGGCATTACTAAAGATAAATCAAATTATTGTAAATTGGATAGTATTAACGAATGTAAAATTATAAGTAATACTTACCTTTGTGAAATAACAGTGACGTATTCCGTAGCAGCAACCCCAACCTGCGAAACAGAACTTATTACTAAAGTACTTACCTCAATTCCAAAAGTGTGTAATACCAAATTTATCCATGGCCATCTGGAAATATGGCAACCTGTAACTAATAACAAATGGTTATATGTAATATCTCATAGATCCAAACTAACTCTTGAATGTAATAACACTAACACAAACGACATAACTATAAGTGGTAGTGGAATGTTATACTTACCCAAGAATTGTATTGCATACAGTAAAGATATTAGACTGAAATCAAAATCTAATATTATCAAAGAACTTAGTATTATTAAATCAGACTTCTCACTGATTAACGACCACTGCTGTAATAAAACAAAATTTGATATTATGAAAACACATATTCCTGTACTAAATTTAAGAAACATAGATCTGGATACACTAAGCTTTAAGAATACCAATGTAGTTAAGAAATTAGATAATATTATAGACAAACCCCATATTGTACTTTATAGCACTTACTATTCCAGTCTGACGTGTATCCTAACCATCTTAGTTATTATCATTATTATATATATAGTCTATAAGTCGAATATTTGTATGAAAATTATAAGAAAAAATAATAAAACTTTGAAATTTGCAAAACCAACCCAAGAAATAGAACTAGAAACAAATCCAGTCCCTGGACCAACATTAAAAATGTTATAAAACTATATTAATATCTTCACATAAACTTCACTAAATAGGTGTAGTTTAGTCCTAAACGGGGGGCTGTTACATATACCAATTGTAAGGGTTGTGGCTGACACAAATGCAGAATCAACAATTTAATATCTTATATATACTCGCCCGCTTCACGAGCGAGTCAGTCTCGTTTGTGCCATCCCAGCTTCCATTCGTAAATTGAGTCGTCGAAATTTTGTGAAAGTCAAATTATTAAAAGTGTTTATTATAAAAGTTCTTTTTTTAAAAAGGCTTCGAGGCTCGGTCTCCTAACAGTACGGACAAGGTTTTTGTTTTTGTTTTAAGCTTTTTTTTGTTTTGTTTGCTGACGTCAATAAGTGCCTGTAAAGGTCTATGTTGAATAAATATTATTTTGATTTTTGATTTTTGTGATTTGGCTGTGAAATGGCGTTAGTACTTAGACGTATTTATAAAAAAACAAAAACAAAATTACCATTGATGACTCTAAAATGGCAATTTTATAGCCAGAGTAACCCGGAATTTAGCTCACAATTTATTTATGTAAGCAAAGTGCTGCGTAACTCGTTATAGTATTAAATTTAATAAGGAGTTAGTTAACAAGCTTACTGGGTCATACACAAAACACTCGAAAAAGAAAACGCACAAAATAAAAGTCACGCAATCGATTCAAAATGTTATAATTTTTATATTATCGCACGCCCGTGACCTTGCCTACTTACCTCGCGGGAAAATCCCAACTAATATTATAAATGCGAAAGTGTGTTTGTTTGTTTGTTTGTTTATTTGTTTGTTTGTTTGTTTGTTTGTTACCTCTTCACGCTTAAACTACTGGACCGATTTCAAAAATTCTTTCACCTTTGGAAAGCTACATTCTCCCCGAGTAACATAGGCTACTTTTTATCCCGGAAAAATCGACAGATCCCACGGGATGCGCAATAAAGGCTTCGCTCAAAAACTACTGCACAGATTTTTATGCGGTTTTCATCAATAGATAGAGTGATTCTTGAGGAGTTTTGCGGCATTTTTTATCTCGGAAAAACGGATAGTCCCACGGGAAGCGCGATAAAATCTTCGCACCATAAACCGACTTCCGCGTATATGTAGCGTGGGCAAAACCCTTAACCCTCTATACACCCAATCCCGAAATCCACGCGGGCGAAGCCGCGGGCAGAAAGCTAGTTTTGAATAAAGTTGATAGTTATTTGTCGGTAATACTCTAAATCATCAAAATTAATTCAGCAGCATTCAAGTGAAAAGGTTATAAACAATAAACTATGTACATTTATACTTGAAATTAATAAGTCAAGACATATAATAAAGCTTATTTAAATACCAACTTATCAAAAGAATGAACACAAAAGGTCTAAATTTCACTTCTGTAGAATTTATCTTTTCTGTAGACATGATATCTGCAGAAGAGATTTCTACAGGAGAGACAAACGAAACAAAAAAAAATAATGCAATCAAAATTTTAAGGTTAGAATCTTAACAATGGCACAGTTATAAACTAGTTCTTAAATCACATAATGCCAAAGTAGTTTAACATAAGAAATAGTCATACTTACTTTGCAATAAATCACTAAGAAAAGATGCACTGATGTTTGACAAAAACTTGTGTATTTAATTATGATAATATTTTATCAAAACGTATAGGAGTTTCTTCTCAGCATTCAACCGGCGACTGATGCGTGACTCAGTGTTACCAACACAAAAAATAAAAGTTGAATATGCGATCTGTTACGAAAAAATAATCGTTTATTTTTTAGTCTACAGGAAAGATGTCAAAATTTAGAACAACATTTTTATTTATTTTAAATGAATAATTAACACACTTATTTCTGAAAATCTTCATTAAGTGTGTACCTACATACATACATGTCATTACAATAAAAATACTTGTTATTTTAAGACCACAAAAGTATTTTTTATTGCCCTCCAAAGATCTGTACTCAGTATCTGAACAGTCTACAGGAGGAGAATTGTATAATGATAAAGTTAAATTTAAATAACTAATTGAATATTTTTATTTTTCCTTTTTATATAATTAAATGGACATAAATGTGATTTTCATAAATTAGAAAACTAAGCAAGTTAAGTAAATACTAAGTTAGCGTTAAAGTAAGTGAACGCTTTTTTTAAAATTTTTGTGTATGACCCTGCATTAATAAAAACTAGAAATTGATCTAAATAAGGACAATCAAACATAAAAACGGATTACAATTCTGTGGAGTAAAAATATACTAATAAAAAAACGAATAGTTCATCGAGTCTGTAACCGACCCAATCAAAAATCTCAACTTCATTATTCTTTCATTATTTAGCTAAGTCAAAATATTATTTCCTATTAATGGCTATAAATTAAATGGCATGTATACACTGAAAACGATTTTGTTCGTCAATGGGGGATAAAACTACATCACGTACGTGCATCTACCTACACTGTGTCGACTTTGGACTGATCCCTTCTTCTGTAGTTGACTGTACGGTTTAAAAAAGTATAGACATGTTTTTAAAATGTAGGAATTCGAAAACATAATATTTCAGTTAGGTTATTCCAACATATGGTTGGAAGGGGAAGTCAGGTATGGTCTTGGTGGGAATCGTTGTTAGGTGAGAACAGCATTACCTACAAAATGCCAAGAAACCATCTGCAGTGTTAGCGACGGAACACTTGTCAAATGCAGAACCCTGATAAGTCCGAGTCACCCACGTCCCCGTCGTCCCTTTCGGGAACTGCTGCATCCGCGTTACCGCGCGGCCGTCGCCCAGAGGTGCAGCTGAGCTGAGGGTGCAGGGCGAAAGGCGAGTCTTCTGCGCCTCAAAACAGAACCAACTCACTAGGGAGGAAACCCGAAACAAAACCGAGCTGGCACACCAGCTCTGAGGTGGCAGCCCCACCAGTGAGCTAGGGTATAGTGGGCTAATCACTCGCTTACCTGAACCCAAGTTGATTAAAGAAACAGAAACAGTGTATAACCGGACCGATCAAACTACAACGACCTTTGGCATGAAAAAACGGACACGAATTGCTTGCTGGAATGTGCGAACACTGAGCGAAGACAGCCGACTAGCCCAAGCTGAAGCAGAACTGCAGCGCTACAAGCTACAGATACTCGGCCTAAGCGAAGTGCGCAGAAATGGATTCGGAGAACTGAGAACGTCCAGGGGCCATACATTTCTTTACTCCGGGAAGGAAGATGAAGAGGGCGTACGCGAAAACGGCGTAGGATTCCTCCTTTCTGATGCTGCGAAGAAGAGCCTTTTGGACTGGAAACCCATCTCAGAACGGATCATCACAGCCCGGTTCAACAGCAAGGCCCGAAAGATAACCGTCGTTCAATGCTATGCGCCCACAAATCTGGCTTCAGAAGAAGACAAGGACGATTTCTATAACTTACTTAACCTGACCCTGAAGAACATCCGCAAACAGGACATAGTGATCGTCATGGGGGATCTGAATGCCAAGGTTGGCACAGAGAACGACGGCTGTCAAAGGCACATGGGCAGACATGGGCTAGGAGTTCGTAATGAGAACGGAGAACGATTCTTGGAGTTCTGCCAAGATAACGATCTCACCATCGGAGGCACTTTATTTATCCATGGAGAACACCACAAATATACTTGGAACTCACCCGATGGAGTCACTAAAAACCAAATTGACCACGTTGCCATTAGTTCAAGATGGCGATCATCGCTGCTTGACGTCCGCAATCGCCGTGGCGCTGACATCGACAGTGATCACCACCTAGTCGTGGCGGAGGTGCGGCTTAAAGTAGCGGTTGCTCTTCGGACTGAGGCAACCCACAAGATTGGTAAGCGGTTTGAGGTTAACAGGCTTCGAGATGAGAATACGCATGCCGCATTTAAAATTGAGCTCCGAAACCGTTTTTCCGTCCTCGAAACGGACTCTACTTCTGTCGACACGGAGTGGAATCACATCAAAATGGTCTACACAGAAACCAGCTCCGTAGTTCTTGGACACAAAACAAATTCGCGTGAGGACTGGATGTCACAGAGAACCTGGGACCTAATTGGACAAAGGCGTGAACTTCATCTTCAACTTCTGGCAGCCGGCGACGAAGCAGCACGGCAAAACCTCAAGCAGCAATATAGACTGATACGCAAAACCATTTATCGCAGTACTCGCCGTGATCGCCGTATATGGGCTGATAATGTAGCGGAATGCGCTCAACGTGCTGCTGACGCCGGTAATCTTAGAGAAATGTACAAGGCAACCCGAACCTTGGCCGAAAGCCGGACCCAGAGGAAGAAAAAGCCATTAAAAGACAAGGAGGGCCAGCTAATCGTGACATCGGAGGGACAGCTTCAACGCTGGTGGGAGCACTTTAAGGAGATCTTCCGAGCCCACACCGAACCCGGTACCACCACCATACCTTCTTGCAGCCTGCCCGCACAATGCCTTAACATTGACGTATCTCCCCCCACCAGAGAGGAAGTAGTAAAAGCTATTCGCTCACTAAAAGACGGCAAAGCTCCAGGAGCCGACCGCATTATGGCAGAAATGCTGAAAGCGGATATGCACACTGCCGCGAACGCGCTGACGCCGCTCTTGCAGAACATCTGGTCAACCGAAGAGTTACCTGACGACTGGAATAAGGGCTTACTCATTACCGTTCCTAAGAAGGGAGATCTCAGCGAATGTGGCAATTGGAGAGGCATTACTTTGCTCTCGACCCCATCTAAGGTGCTCTGCAAGATAATTCTGGACAGAATTTCGGGAGCTGTTGAACCTCTCCTTCGCAAAGAGCAGGCTGGCTTTAGACCCAACCGTTCATGTACGGATCAGACCAACACCTTGCGTATCATTCTCGAACAGGCATCAGAATGGCAGAGGGAAATGTATTTAACCTTTGTGGACTTCGAAAAAGCCTTCGATACGTTAAAGTGGCCATGCATTTGGGATCGATTGCATGAAATAGGAGTCCCCGAGAAGATCATCAATCTCATCAAAGCCATCTACAAGAACTATTCTTGTAGAATTACACACGACGGCCTCGTCTCGGAGGATATACCGGTACATGCGGGTGTGCGACAGGGATGCCTACTCTCGCCTCTCCTCTTCCTCGTCGCTCTGGATGGAATCATGCACAAGACGACCACCAATAAGCGCCGCGGCATAGAGTGGGGATTATCCAGCGTTCTGGAAGACCTGGATTATGCCGATGACCTATGTCTGCTGAGTCACACTCGCGCCGACATGCAAGCCAAGCTGGACGACCTACGACGAGAGGCTGAGGAGACGGGACTAAGGATCAACATCCGGAAGACTAAGGAAATGAGGTGCGGGGCGACGAGCTCTTTGCCGTTGCTCATTGGCACAGAGGCTGTGGAGAAGGTCCACAAATTCACATACCTCGGGAGTGTAGTGTCAGAATCTGGGGGGACCGAGGAGGACATCACTTCGAGAATCGCCAAGGCGAGAGCAACCTTCGCACGGCTGCGCCCCATATGGCAGTCACGGAAGCTCACTAGAAGGGTCAAGTTAAAAATCTTTCAATCAAATGTTAAAACCGTGCTGCTTTATGGAAGCGAGACGTGGAAGGTCACTAAAGACATCTCGCATAGGCTGCAGGTGGTAGTCAACCGTTGTCTTCGTCGTATTCTCGGTATTTACTGGCCCGAGAAAATCACCAACTGTGACCTGTGGGAACGCTGCGGTGAAACTCCAATCGATCAACAAATTAAACGTCGCAAATGGAAGTGGATCGGCCACACGCTCCGAAGGGACTCCGAACACATACCAAGGCAAGCCCTAGACTGGAATCCCCAAGGAAAGCGTAAGCGAGGCCGCCCTAGACAGACCTGGCGACGGACGATCATCGCAGAGGCGAAGAAAATCGGGAAGACCTGGAGCGAAGTCAAGCGCGAAGCTCAAGACCGACCGGGCTGGCGACGCACTGTGGACGCCCTCTGCCCCATCTAGGGGACATAGGACCTTAAGTCAAGTAAGTCAAGTATCTTGACTTGGCCCACGTGGTAACCGATCATTGTTCCGATAGTCCTGAAGATTACCTAATGAAGTTCTAGCTAGACGGATTTATTAAGGAAAACATTAAGCAGTGATTCTCGACACGGCACGTATTGTCCGGAGGTTCTTTTCATTGAAGAACTAACCACAAATGACATTTTATAAAAATTCATAATAAATATTTTTTCACTTATCAGTTACTCCTCTCTTCAAAATTATATAATAGGATATATAAGATCTTAGGTATCTACACATTTAATAAGTATAATGTAAAAAAAGAAACCACAGCTTGCTTAGTGATTGTGTCATATTCAGAAACTGAAAATCTCCTTGAATAATAGCTTAAAAAGGTATTTCATAATTTAACTCTAAACTCTTAAAGATACAAACTCACACTTACCACACATATGAAACTGCACATATCAAATGTATAATTATAGCAGACAAAAATACAGCTTCAACTGTTTCGATATCAGGAATCCACCATTCTGCTTTATTTTTATCTAAACAAATAAAATGAATGTATAAATAACTAAGACCACGAAAGTGATTTGTCATCCTTTCTCCTTTGTCATTATATTCTTTTCAAAATGGGAGTCATCCATAAGTTAGATCATTTTCGCACTCATTTGTTCTAGTTTTCAAAATATTTGTCCCATAGGGTTAGTTAAATAACTTCATAAATTTTTCAATATCCGTAATAACAAAGCTTACCGAAATGATAACAATAGCATACTCAATTTATACTCAGAAGTCACTCGAAGGGTTACAAACTATACTACATTACGCCGTAGTTTATTTTGAAGGGGAAATGCACCTTATGTGCCGTGACACCGCGCTGGCTAGGCGCGGCTCTCTGTTCTGACAGGACCGGCCTACCCTTTAAAATCCCCCAGTGTTCTTTAGGCCCATGTTGAGCACATAGCGGGGTACGCTTTCGCGATTCTACTGCCATGTGCTCCGGGACCGGCTCGACCTAGAACGAGCCAACGCCAAGGGAGGGACTGTCCAAGAACACCTGGATAGTCCCCCAGATGGAGAGACATCACCACGACGTGTATGTACGTGAATGACGTGACGGTAGCCAGACGCACGCGCCAGACAGCCTCGCGTAGTTACCCACCCTGGATTAATGGTAGTGGACTTCATATACATTGTTGAGTTTCTATACAGTTGAATTGCATCACGATGTTATCCTTCGTTCCTCCATTTTGTCCTTGATCGAAGCGATCTAGGGACAGGAAAACCAGACAGCAGAGACAACTACGTCCCGAGTCATAGTGCCTATGGGGGATCACCCTGGACAGACAGAAGGACCTATGAATGCGCGCATGTGGTCATAGAAGACGGGTTACATAGGACCGAGATCTACCGACGAAAAAACGTCAAGTTTTGCATGTGCACTACGAAAAGAGCCATATAACCGACATAAAAACACTTATGTTAATGTGGATTTTTTATTTCATATGTACACTCAACACATGAAATAAAAAGCTTCAACAACATATTTGTACATGGCTGACTTCAGTACCGTGTCCTCTAGACTACGTTGCTTAATTTATACTATTATCAAATTTAATCCTCTCATTTCTCCGCTATAATTACGCCGTGACTCTGGTTTCCCTGCTTAAGCCGCGTCAATCAGTCACTCCATCAACCACTGGACGGTACGACAATTATATAAATTCTGAGACAGAACTCACTGACGGCGGTAAATCACTCTAATGGGCTTAAATATCCCCGTCAATCATGGCCCTAATGAGGTACGCTGTAGCTATTTAGGGTTGAGTGAAATCTTCGGAAATCTTTGCTGGCGGGCTTTTTGTCAACGTGTTTCCAGTGTTAAATGTGAGAGACGATTTCAAAGTATTGTTTAATTTGATGTAATTGTTAATTGAGTACAAATCTATACATTAAGATCTTGCGAAATGTGAAACATTACCCTCACCAAAAAGAATATTTAAACGAAGAGATACATCATATATATATGATCCAGCAGAGCTCGTCTACAGGCTGATTATGTATTATCAGCCTTATGTATTTTCCGCATTAGTCCTTGTATGGACCATTGTATGTGAACCGTTGACGAATACTGTTATTCCAGCGAACCCGCCACCCAGATTACTTAGGAATTAGTTATTGTCTCTGATGATCTAATGGTTCTCCGGATTTAGTCGATGCCTGTAGACTCTAGTAGCATATGCGCAACCGTATCTTCTGCTTCAATTCACGCTCTGCATTTATTCAACGACCAGTGACTAGTTGTAACACTTTTTTTTCACTGATTTTAAGTACTATTAAAGACACTTTTTTTATTCATATTGATTAAAATCACTTTTACAATTGTATCTTGCATTGGTTATGTTTACGTCGAATTGTTACTTTGACATTGACAGTTCTATAGTGTGGGCCGCTTATCATGATCCTAACACCATTATCTATGGGCAAATTAGGCAACCAAATCTAGCCAAGCGTCGTCTACAAAGATAGGTTCTTTATTAATAATACTGAAACATCACTCCGGAATTCATAGATTAAAAACAGTGTCGTAGATTAATAACTGCCCACAGATTATATACCGGATACTAATTAACAACAAATTATTTGCACTGCCGATTACAAAAATATCGTTTAGGATTAAACTTAAATTTAGGAAGATCAATTCTTCCTTTCCTTTATTTGTGGCGGATCGACATAGTTTCCACACCATCCTAGTTCCATTTAATAACAAACATCACATACTATACATCGTCTATATAGTCTTTGCCTCATCGGTGGTAAGCAATCTGTAATGGTATACTAATCTGTGACTTGGAGATCTGAAATCTGGGAATTGGGAATCGATCTATTGTAAAAATCTCACGCATATTTCGTGATATAAAAATCGTATAAAAGTTACTGAAAGTGGTGTGAGGATCACAAATTTCAGGAGTATTTTATTTCCTATAAAATTATCCATATCTCTTGGAACCAACATAATTTAACCTAGTTGCCACCGGCACTTAGGAAAAAATAATAAACTAAAATATTTACATATTGAAAGCCCGATAAAAAGGTCAGTAATAGTTGCATTTATCTCTTTAATTCTTTAATCTTTTTAATTTCAATTTGTTCCCAATAGTAATGATTTTCACAAATAATTATTGATATTTGTTTTGAGCGGGTAGGCTTAACCACCCATACCAAATCATGCTGAAATTAGTTGTTCAGTTGCTAATCTCATGTATTTGAGGTAATTGGTGTTTGTATTTAATCATAATAATATAAATAATGTAAATTCTTGTTCTTTTAAAATGTAAATGTACCATAATTTGATGAATGTTCAATAGATCATGTTTGATATTTTTCTTTGTAACCTAGTTGTCAGATTTAATTATATGAAGAACAATAATGTATATGGGTTCCTTCTGAACCGCATAGACCACCCACAGTGAGTCCATGACTATGATAATGTAGCATTTTATGATATGTAACAGGGCAAAAAGGTACCGGGAGGTATTTATACCTGAAAGGCCCGGCCCTACAAATTTATGTAAGAAAAACATACCTATATAAATTACAATATCCTTGAAGAAAATTATATAAACCTGAAGAAGAATAATTGCAATTTATTAAAAGAAGAGTTAAAATCGAGTGTCTGGACCCCGTCTCAAGGAAGGTATTCAGTACTAACCACCGGGGGATGGGAATTTAGCATTAGAATACATGTTATTTTTTAGATTGTAGAATTACCATAATAAATAGTTTATTTCAATACCCTGATCAACTATTGTTGTTAAATATCCTTGCCGAGATTGATCAAACAGCACCAGAACCAACCTGCCCTTGTGTCTACTCATCAAAATTTGTTATTTTAAGTATATAATAAAGTTATTTATTTTAATTGGCTATTTTAATTTTTAATTTAGTTGTTATAAAAAATATACATTTATAGTGTTAAAGTTTTAAATATACCTTTATAAAGTTGTTAAATATACATTTAAAGTGTTAAAGTTGATAATTAAATCAGTAATTTTGTTATTTTGTATTATTTGTGTTTTCTTTATAACTAGTTGGTGAGTAAGAATATTATTACATTACATAGTTATAGTCCCGACTACTATCTGTAGATTTCTTTGATTCTACCGCAGTAAATGCTGAGATAGTTTGTTGTTCAGGATTGGCCTCTCTGGACCGTCTGCAGTCTGGGGCCATGCTCCACCAATTTACAACTTGCAAAAGACGATTATATGGGTAGATTTCCTCGTAAAATTATTATTTATTTTAATGCAAGACATGTTGTCAACTTGCACAGAATTTGGCTAATGTAAAAATCAATGTGTGTAGTATTATAAAAACTGATTTAAAAAAAGTGAAATTACATTTAAAATCAGCGATGAAATTCGTCAAAAGTATTACAAATTGATTTGCAAGAACTTTGAAGTGCGTTACACAAACTCTGGCTAGAGCAGAAAAAACAATCCCTTACTCCAGGGAATAAAACGTAATTGGGAAGTACCTATTCCATTAAGTCCCCTTTAATTTAAGAGTTTACCACTGAGCGAGCAAATAAAATTAGCAACGTAAATCACTTATTCATCTACGAAAGTTCGTTAAAGCTTACACCAAAATTTTTGTGAGTGTGTGAAGACAGTCGGAAAAATAAATTGTTAATTTGAAATCGAATTTTGGCAAATTATTTTACGATACGATAAAATTGATTGTAATTTGTTTTTACACGTAGTCTAAACTGAAATGGAAGATTTAATGACTTACAATTATTATGAACAAGACATCATTAATTAGTTCACATCATAAGGTCGAATTTCGAGATCTTTTACTCTTTTCCTTATCTGCACTTCAATATATCTTACTTATCAAATTATCTTTTATACTAGCTTTTGTTAGCGTTCGCGGCCTCTCCGTAATATATCCGATTTTTGCAAAGGAAACAGATATTTTTCCACGGTAAAATTTTTATGTATATCCCCAGATTTCAGTTTAGCAGTTTTGGCGTTATAGGTTATATACAGTTACTTTCACATTTATAATATTCGCAGCGATTTTTAGTTAAAATTTAAAGTCAAAAATAGGAAGAAAATTTTCAAATTACTCCTATTGATTCTTCCAAATTTATTAATGGAATGGTAAAGCTGACATATACGAGTAATGTATATTATATGTTAACTTGTAATATATTATCTAATAAATAAATAACATTATATAAAATTGTAATAAATAATAGTAATAAATAACCTTTTTGTCCTAAGGTTAACATCAACAAAAGTGTTGCAGTAGCTGTGTGCATGGCTAAATCCGCAATTTGCTTCAGATCTTGCAGCATCGGCCTCCTTATCAGAACTGCATCAAATATCACCAAGGAGAGATGTCCGCATTAGTACCTCCGTAATCGAGTAGTTAGTATACCGGTTTCAAGGTGTCGCCATTTCTGAGGTCCCGGGTTCAAATTCTTTCTAGAGAGTTCTTTATTTTGGTTTGCCTGCCTTTGTCAAAGTCCGCGATGACACTTATTAGACGGATCAAAGGGTCCCTGAACCTGTGCACATTTCTTTATTGCTTCCTGAAATCTGGCTACTCTCCTCGGAGTCACAGGTGATTATATATGGCCCTTTTATATGGCGTAAGACTGCTATGCTCAGACCACTTCAAACTTCATTAAATTAAAGAATATTAATTCTTTATTTAGATAACGTTATATTACGACAACACATGGCTCCTGGAGACGAATTTTTGAAATAATAGAAAATCAATTCGCATTCGAAACCGTGAGATTCGTGAGATGAGATTGCGTTGTCCAACGAGTGTTTCAACCCACTCGTTTTTGATTTCTACTAGTAGAATATCCAACGCTGACGTGACCTTGACAGTGATCCGTTTCACGTGTGAGTCAACGCCGGATTTTTGTTTTTGTTGTTGTGGTTTTAAAATTTTCTGCGTGAAACGGAATTTAATTAAGAATTTGTTCTTAATGACAACACTGAATTCGAGTGATTCAAAAATTCTATAAAATTGTAAGCAGTAGAAAATAATTTCGCGCAGGATTTGTATTCATATTCGAATTCCAAATTCACGTCTAATGATTCAAAAATACATCTCCAGGTCGTCTACTATCACTCATTGTTATCAAGAATGGGACAAGACATTATAAAAATACTACAATATCATCATCATTCATCATAGCTCATATTGGTCTAAATGAACTATTACATTTTGTGACTTTTTGTGAAATTTTGGAACGTGTTATTAAATCCTCCCATGATGTATTCTGTGCTCCAACGCACACGCGCACATTGTTTTGATAGATATGATTGAATTTCAACTTTATATAGCGTTGATAAAGCGCAAATTGACTCTTTGATGTTAGGAACACACCTACATTGCTTAGACAATAGTGAGTGCTTGCAACATGGACTTTATACAATAACAATAAAGCTCAAATTGACTGTACGTTTTGTTAGAAAACGTTTGTATGGGAAAAAAAGAGCTGGTTTTAGGGGTTTTTCGATAATTATTCGAATTTTTCGATTCGATTCGACTTGAACTTTAACGAACATTTAAAAAAAGAATTTGCCAAATTGGTCCAGGCGCTGTTGAGTTATGCACTTACCAACACATTTTGCGATTTATTTTTATATACAATAAGAAGATTACTGTAGCAGGCTGATTATCTAGTCCGGGACACTCTAACGACTTACATCTTATTATCGTTAGCATTATCGTTGGGCTCGTGTACTCCTTTCCGTATTATTGGCAGATTTCAATATATTTCTTATACAATTGTATTATATTTTATATCATCATCTCTTGAGATTGTTAATATTATAGAATATTTGACACCAGGTCGTAAGTATACCGCTATTAGTTTGGACATACCGAAAGGACCTTCGATCGGTTTTGGCATAAAGCATTACTATCGAAGCTTCCTTCCTATGGGCTTCCTGAGAGACTTTGTAGCCAAACTTTGGCATTCTGGGCGTCGATATTTCGAGTGTTGTGCAGTTTGGCGGTCATTTGGAGAGGAAGGCTAAAATGGCCTCCAAAAAACTCGGAGTACTCAACAAGGCCAAACAGTACTTCAAGCCGGCTCACCGCCTTAAACTGTATAACGCACAGGTGCGGTCTCACATGGAGTATTATTGCCACCTTTGGGCCGGGGCTCCAGGTTATCAGCTATCTCCATTTGACCGAATCCAACGTAGGGCATCTCGGATTGTCGACGATCCTCAACTTGCCGATCGGCTAGATCCTTTGACACTGCGTAGCGATCTATCTTCCCTATGCATATTTTACAGAGTCTACAATGGGGAGTGTTCCGAAGAGTTGTTCAATTTAATAGAAGCCCCTGATTTTCGCAACCGGTCGTCTCGCCGGAACTATCATCCGCACCATCTGGATGGTTGGCGTTCCACTACAATGCGTTTTAAAAACAGTTTTCTGCCACGCACAGTAAATATCTGGAACTCGTTAACATCAGCTGTCTTCGCCAACAACTGCGACATTGGGTTATTCAAGAAAAGAGCATATTCTTGCCTGAAGGATAGGCAACGCACTGGCGTCGCTGGTGACGTGGGCGGCGGTGAATCACTTACCATCAGGTGACCCGTCTTGCTCGTTTGCCTCTTTTTACATAAAAAAAATGTACATCATATATTATTTTTATATTTATCATTCCCTTATTTTAGAAGTTACGGGGAGGGACACATTTTTCACTTTGGAAGCGTCTCTCGCGCAAACTATTCAGTTTATAAAAACAATATATTAGAAACCTCAATATCATTAGATACCCCATACGTATGGGTTTCAGTTCTAATTATGGGGAAACACAATTTTTTTTTCTCTTTTTGTATGAAAATCTTATTGCGGTTCACCGGATACATCTACTTACCAAGTTTCCAGTATAGCTCGTATAGTTACGGAAGCAAAAAAGTGGCTGTGATATACGGACGGACAGACATGACGACCGTGTACCGTTTTTTGCAATTCGGCTACGGAACCCTAAAAAGGACCGTTTCGTTCTGAGTAGCAGTTAGAGATTGTCTGTCCACAAACAACTATTGTACCTGTCGTACAACTAAACTATGTAGGGCCGTAAGGTTGAAACTGAAAGGATGGTACACCTATGTGTTATGCCATTGCAATGGGTATAGTAGGTTTTAAGCTGCAGACTTAATACTAACGCTTTTGCATAGTTGTCTTATTAAAAATTATAATATTCTGTTTGTTATTTCTTAAAACTACATTATGGAATGTTGTTGTTCAAGTACCCAGCGACAATTTTTTTGTTTGCTGTGTGTGTGCGAGAAAATACCAATGGGACGTTGGGCTATCCAAAACCACCAGGTAGGTGGTTTAATAGATCCATTATATGTTTAACTGTGACGGCTCCAGAGACATCGCACTCCCAAGACGAGATATAAAATTGTAGCAATATGTGCGAAAAACTAACTTAAAAAAATGTATAATATTTAAGACGATTAAAACGTGATTTATTTAGTCAGACCCATTTTTAACATAATTTATAACACTTTTGAAAACATACGAAATAACATTTGTGATGTTTTAAAAAGTATTTTTAAAACCCATCTACAATTACGTACCGTTACACATGCTACATCAATCGAACACGGACATCCTTTCATAACAAAATTTATTGAAAATACACGTCCTCGAGTTTTCATTTGCTCAAATAAGTATTCGAACAACATTTGTTACAGGCTAACGCAAATAAAGAGTATGAGTTATTAAAAATAGGCGCAGCTTGTTTGGGCTCCCGTAAAACGGCTGTTGTTTTAAAATTTACATCAGCCAAATATTGTTTTACATTATTTTTATTGTGGCACCGAACACGACAATATTTTGTTCCTATGTCCTCTGTGGGTAATCTACTAAATGTCTTGTACTGTTAACACCGAAATCTAATTCGAGGATAAAATCCAAAGACTTCTAGATAAAAGATGTATTAATAATACA
The DNA here is from genome assembly GCA_036419045.1 of Scirpophaga incertulas. Lineage (NCBI taxonomy): Eukaryota > Metazoa > Arthropoda > Insecta > Lepidoptera > Crambidae > Scirpophaga > Scirpophaga incertulas. The sequence goes on from CM071641.1 coordinate 5,105,365, forward strand.
GTATACATTACCAAAAATAAACAGGAAAAGTTGATATTATCTGCACAAATCCAAAAATTCTCGAGGGAAGCTCTGGCATCAGACGGCAAAAGTTTTGTACCGCGACCGAACTTACTAGAGATCGCTAAACACCCAATCAGGTCCACAGACTCCTTTTTAATTATCGTCCATCTTTCTTATTCCTTGAGTTAAGCCCCTCGAGCCCTTGCCAACCCCGCCATATTTTTTCTCCCTGTGTAAATTATTATTAATGGGACATTATTTTATCGTTACACAGATTCGTTCACGGTTCTAGCGGCGCTTAATTGCGTGGTAAGGTTTTTCTGATCCCTTAATGCCGGCTTAGATTGTTCCAGTTTTTGTATTCACTGTTTTCTATTATAAATCTCCGATGCGGGCACGTGGGACTTGTAAATTGAAAACAAAAGGAGAGGGATTTTCAATTAATGAGATTACCGAATAACTTTTAGCTAGCGGTTAGTCTATAATTCAAGTCAAACAGTTACTTGATCTCAAAAATATCTTGCCACAATATTTACAGTAGCTAAATATCAATCATTGTATATATGTAGAATAGAATAGAGAAGAACAGAACTGCCCCCCTAGACAAAATGCCTTTCTATTTGCGTTTTCTATAATAGATAACATAAAAAATGTATGGAATTGACATTTCCAGTAGATACGTCACGTGACTTGATGACGCTGATAGAAAACTCGCAGACAAGATGCTAACTGTGTTTCTATTCTATCGCTCGTCTGTATTCTATTTGACAGTAGAAGAGTTCTATACAAATTCATAGACAAAATTTAGTCTAGTAGTATTTCTACTCAACAAAGCGATTGCTCATACCCAATAGATTGGTGATAGATTGTTTGTTTGTTGTTTTAAAATAGTGTGTTTTTGCCAAATTATTCCTAAAAATGCACATGATAAGGCTTTTGTGGGCAGCTCATACGATACGAAGAAACGTTGATACGGCGTAAAAAGAGGGTTCAAAATCGACGGCAGCTGGAAAATATTAATGACTGATGAATGTTAATCGTTTCCCAAGTTAATCGTTTCCCAAGTCTTAAAACCATCCCCATACCAAATTACATAGGAAATGGTTTGCTTGTTGCTATCGCAGTTACCCGCGGGAAAGATTAATTTTACTTCAGTCAAAAGTATCCTTTGTTTCATCCCGGAGAAACGAAACTATATTCATACCAAATTTCATCAAAATCATTAGTTTTGGAATGAAAGCCAGACAGACAAGAGTTACTTTTGCAATTATAATATTAATTCTTTAATTTGATAAACTTTTTATATAATCTTGATTGTATAAATATTAATATTATGTCATTTTGAAACAACCGTAAGTAAACAAAGCTGATTTGAATTCAATACTGACACTCGCTTTTGTAATGTTTAATTGTAAATCTCATACTTACCTCTAAATAAATGTCTACGCAACGATTTTCAATTTCAAATCCAAAGTTTGTTTAATTTTATTCTAATTGTGAAGTAGGTAATAAATAATTGTGAAGTACGCACGTTTGAAATGTTTTGAAGTTCCTCCTAATGGCATTTTTTCTCTTTAAGCAAAGGGAATTAAGGCGAAACACGGTAGATTATTTTCTATTTCTATTCTATTTTCTACTGTCACGGTAGACACAGCCATTCTATCAGTAGATACACTTTGTCTAGCTGTTTTCGATAGAAAACGCTTAGTCTATTATAATAGTAGAAATAGAATAGAAAAGACGCGCGTGCTTTTTGCCTAGGGCTACAGGATAGAACAGAATAGAATTGAATACATTTGATGGTAAGAAAATGTTTGTTGATTATATTGATTTTCTCTGGTGTTGGGAATATATTGCATGCTTATGAAAACGAGGTTTTAATTATAATATTACTTATATAATTATCAGCATTAAGTAATGATTCATTTATCTTTTTGTACTCACGGTAATTAAAGTCATATAGAGTGGAGCAAGTGTTCGTGTTACAAAACTCAACTCAACCATTTATTATATATCTAATGCAATTACTAAGTAAGGATATGTTAAGAGAATAAAGATAAACTATAACATATAATTAAAAACTTTAAATCACCTTTCACTAGATTAATAGAGGGTTTAATAAAGATTTCGGGAAGGCGTAAGATGCTGTAGTACAGGACGATATGGTGAGGAGATCTTTGAGGAGGCTTATGTCCAGCTGTGAAGTTCCCTTCGTTGACAAAAAAGATCTATTTTGTTAAGTATTGTGTCTTTTGCCCGTCTCATTTCAAAATCACTTACTAGTAAATAAATAACTTTCTAAAAATTACAAATTCAATAAGGATAATGTCTGTCTAAAATAATCCTCCATTAAATGAGCTCTTGGAATTCCGCTTTTCGCAGTTCCTATCCAATATATGTATGTTAAGAGAATGTCCCTTAGAGACTTTAGTACAGTATTAACTTATTTAAAGGCTTCTTTTCCTTAATTGGCACCTGTTCGGCATCGCGGAATGAATACAATAATCAGTTACAAATTTGATACGACAACAAAAGCAGAAATGCGTCCTCCTGGAAACTCAGCCAATGTAAATAGACAATCGAGTAAGCCAAAATTGGAAAGAGTCGAACGAATAGCAACGTTTCGTGACAATTTAAATTAATACGCTTTGAAATTACCTAATGGATTGTGTGAAGTAATTTGGTTTGCCGAAAACATGTAGGCAAAGAGTTATAGGTGAACTTATTCTATATATGTGAGGGTAGCAATACAATCTTTCTACGTAAAACTACCCTCAGTTATGAGAGAGCATATTCTATCTTGTGTGGGCAGTAATACAATCTTTCTACGTGTTTAGGCTATACATAAAACATATATTTTTCTGTTGGGAAAATTTATGTTTATGTTCTTAAAAAGAGTATATCTCTCCAGGTAGGCAGCGGCTCAGCTGTGCCCCTGGCACTGCAGATGTCCATGAGCGATGGTTACCACTTAACATCAGGTGGGCCATTTGCTCGTCTGCCACCGTATGAAAAAAAAAATAATACCTATATACATAAATAATATAAACAAATAATGAAACTGTCGCGACAGTAAATTGACCCCCATATCGAAACTTGGTGAGATGGGAGTTCGATATGTATATGTGCCTTTCCTTTTCTATCTACTCTCTCACTTACTCACATGAAGAAATTGCGCTGGATCGTTGTCTGTGGACATTGGGTACTTGATATGTACGAGGTAATTACGCTCTCCATATTTTGAATATATTGTAATGAAAATCACCGTTCTTTGTTACAAATATATGTAATACTACAAACTTGTACACTGACTGTTCACTTTAAAACTAACTCGTCGACTGTTGCTTAAGAACTAAACTGTGCTTAGAGACTAGGTCACATTATATACCTTCATTTTGCCGCCATTTCATTTCAGTCCGCATCAGTGGCGCCAAAACCACAGTTTCCTTTTAGTCAAATCAAATACCATTTAACATTACAAGTGCTTGACTTATTATACAATTTAATACCTTTTTTATATAATGAAATCATAACATTCGGCCATCCTACAAAGTGTTGCCTCCTGGCAAACACCTAATAGTAAACTAAATAGACACATAACAAATCGAAACATTGCTTAATACATTTTTTTTTTTTTTTAGCTTAATATGATTTACATGTAAATAATGTAATGATAGTATTTATTACATTTTCATTTTAATATATAATATGAATGGATGGAAGTTATGTATTTATACAATGCAATTAACCACACTTTGTTACTTATCATAATTAAACATAATATTAAAAACCAATCAATTTTCAAAAATATCCAAACATGAAAACACAATCATAACATTGTCGATAATTTTCCTTTTCTGGTTTAATTTGATACATATGTTTTCATTCATTTATATAAAACTATGTAATATTGTCAATAATAAATATGTTAATATATGACAGAAATTATTATATAATGTGCCTTAATAATAATAATAATTTATTTGCTAAAACATGGTTACATAAGATGTTACAGTTTATTTGATTTCCAGCATATTTTATTGAATTTCAATGTGCAAATATTATACATTTTAAAATATTAATCAGGATTCAGTACTATCAAAATCGTCATATTAATTTAATTAAAAATTATTACAAATAATAATTAATAAAATAAACATGTCATAAGAAATATTAAAAAAAAATACATTATGGTCAAAATAATATTATTAATATTCTAGTAAAATGTCAAAATAAAAACATTCATTCACATTAATATCTCTTTATAAATTAGATGCATATAGACGTCAAACATAAAAATATTAGGGCACTTTATCATTTAGAAAATCATTTATTGAATAATACATTTTGTTCATTAAATATTTAAATAATTCTGTTCTGAATTTAGTTAAGGTCCATTTTTTTATGTCAGAAGGTAACTTATTATACAAACGAATAGACATACAATATGCATTTTTTGAAAACACCTTAAGTTTTTGGACTGGAACATCTAAATCGTCTCCTTTTCTACCTCTATAGACAAAATCTTTTTTTTTGTTCATATAAGTGGAAATATTTTTTTACAAACACTCCCATTTCAAAAATATATAAAAATGGAATTGGTAATATTCCAAGTGATTTAAACAAAGGCTTGCAAGAATCCAAGTAACCTGCACCACAGAGTGACCGTATACATTTTTTTTTTTTTTGATTTTAAATACTTGAATTGCATTTACTGAATTACCCCACAGTATGATATCATAACGCAATACAGACGAAACATAACCATTACTTGAAATTGAATTACTTTTTCTTTTTATTTTTATTCTTAATTTTATGGAATAAGATCGATTCTCGCACGTCACGCAACGAAATTACCTGAATATTTATAACTATATTAATTGGCTATTATATTAACCGTTACTACTACTACTGTCATCTGAATTGTGTAATTCTAAAGCTTTAATACGGATCCATGGCCGCATCCTATCTGCGGCTATTACAGGTTCATATGTTTTGCCTTTCTTTGTAAATCGTGAAATCTGTGTCTCCTTCGTCACTGGAACTACATGATGAAGTTGAATCCCTTCGCCTCTTTGGTCTCTCCACCCGCCTTCGACGCATAGGCGGACTATCTGGAGGAGTACCGGCTTCATCTTGTGACATCATTGTTACAACCCACTGGGAAGGATACACAATTTTCGACATAATTCATTCAATAACAAATCCAAAATCAAAGAGTGGCTTTAAGAGACTACTTTTAAATTAAGTACTAAACATTAAATAAAAGGTACTGTGCAACATCCACAGCACATTTTCTATAGATTGTAAGTGTCCTTTCAAACTAAGCTTAATGCTTTTTCTGTTAAACTTCTATCGCATCATTAGAATTGGAACCTAGCACAAGTAGCCTTTTCTTTTAGCCTTTTATCATATTATACAACTAAGTAAGTTACTTAGTTCACTTATACATTCACATCCATTACACTTTATCCATTTACTCATACACTAAAACATACAACGTACCTTATATATTATAATACACTGATACGAACACCCATACACATCTATCAGCATTACGTAATAAACACCAGCTTTTATGACATGGTACCGGTTATTGTGATAATGATTATAGATATTTTAATTAAACATTATTTAAAAAAATATTTATTAATACTAAAACTCACTAACATATTCACACACATACCTTATACTCATACATTAGCACATAGAATATCTCTAATCTTAATATATATAAATCTCATGTCACAATGTTTGTGCTCAATGAACTCCTAAACTACTTAACCGATTATAATAAAATTCGCACACCATGTGCAATTCGATCCAACTTGAGAGATAGGATAGTTTAAATCTCAAATTATCATCATCATCATCATCATCAATTTTAAAAATTCTTTCACCAATAGAAAGCCACATTCTTGCGGAGTGTCATCATCATCATCATCATCATCATCATCATCATCATCATCATCAGCGGACGGCGCGCGATGGCTTCGGGTTTAATTCAGTTCGCTTTCGTGCTCGCTTCGGGGATTATTAATATTATGCCCAACGAAGTGGGCGCGGGTCAGCTAGTATATTATAATACACTAATACGGACAGATATATACACCTATCAGCGTTACGTAATAATTACCAGCTATTTTTTTAATACGAATATGATAGACACCACAAACATATTAAATGAATTAGATCGTGCAGAATTTGCCCGCTCGATTGGTTGTAATATTTAATCTTTACCGAACTTCCTTACGAAGCGGGACACATATAGCTTAAACATTATTACACAAAATATTAGGAGTATATGTATCACTAATTTAGACGACTTATTACTTTCGTTAGCACAGTTGACATTCGAGGTAGACATTTTAATACTCACAGAATGCAGACTCAATTTACTAAAACCGATCCCAGTCATACCTAACTACACCTCTTATCGCACAGTTAATAACCTAAATCAAAATGACGGCGTTGTCATTTACATAAAAAATTGTCATCTAGTAACGGTCAGTGAACTTGGTCTAGTGGAAGGAACCGGCTTACAACTTAAAATATGCAATTATATAATTCTAGGTGTGTACCGGTCACCGTCAATACATAATGCAACAAATTTTATCGACTCACTCGATAATCATTTGGCTTATATCGCATCATATAAAAATATTTTGATAGCGGGTGATATTAACATAGATCTTATAGTCGCACAAAATGAGATAACAATGGAGCGTAACAATAGATTAAACTACCTAAACACCTTGTCCTCGCACGGATTATTGCCAGGTCCATACTATATCGACCAGGGGGGGATAGTTGCCTAGACCACGTCATGCTGAAACTCGAGAACAATAGCAATAACTCGGTTATTGTAGCGGTTCTAAACCATCGGCTAGTCGCCATAATTATGACGAGGAAAAAATATTAACTATAAGACCATAACTGATTACGCTGCTGCTTGTAAAGATTTATCGGTAACAGATTTATCTGATTTAAACAGCTACCAGGACCCGGATATTTATGTACAATCATTTATTGACAGGATAAGAAATATATTGGCTAGTAATTCCAAAATGACACTAAATAACACCGAATATAAAATAATTAAACCATGGATAACGCAAGGAGCTCTGAAATGCATTAGGTTAAGAAATAGTATGCAACTAAAATTAAAATCTCATTCTCACAACGAAATATTAAGAATAGCATATAAACGCTTTAGGAACTACTGCAGTAATTTAATTAAAAGGCTTAAAAGACAATACAACAAATCTCAAATTGACATTTCTATTAAAAATCCAAAAAAAGTTATGGTCCACGATTAACAACATTTCCCAAAACTTCAAATGCTGAACTACTTTCGATTACATCGGATCCGCAAACGTCTAACGATTACGTAAATATTTTTTTTTTTGTAAACGTCGGCTCCAAATTAGCAGAAACTATTATCAGTAAACACAATATATCACAATGCACTTCCATAAGCAACAATAACATTTATATACAGCCAGAGTCATTTGTTTTATTGGATACCGATGTAATTGAAGTAAATAGCATAATAATGAGTCTGTCATCGGAAAGTGCAGCTGGTTGGTATGGCATACCTACCAAATTTATAAAGTTAGCGAAAAACATACTTATCCCCTTTTTAACAGCCCTAGCAAATCTTTGTTTTCACGAGGAGGATTTTTTTTTTTCAAGGCGCTTAAACGCTCAATAATTACTCCCGTGCATAAGGATGGTGATTAGACATATGTCGGCAATTTTAGACCTGTAGCCGTACTGTCTGCAATATCCAAAATAATTGAAAAGCTAATGCATGCCAGACTAGACAGCTGCCTTACTAAATATAACATACTATCAGAATCTCAATATGGCTTTATATGAAAACTCTCCTGGGTTTTTAAAACACTCGAATATTTGATAAACAGAGATCTGATCAACAGAACATACATTGCACTAGTAGAATCTATTATTGCCTATTGCATTCCCGTGTGGGGAGGAGCTGCTAAAACTAGATTTATTGATACTGAGCGAACACAGAGGTCCCTAATTAAAGTAATGCACTTCAAACCCTATAGGTATTCCACAAACATGCTGTACATTGAAACTGGTTTATTATCTGTAAGAAAATTATGTATACGGAATCCAATCCGTATCCAACTTTATTAAATGGGAGACGCAATGACGTGATCGCTACAACTTACCCAACGCGTACAGGATTCGCTAGGCGACAATTTATTTCCCAATCGCCTTTCGTATATAATAAAATTTTACATATTTACCCAATGCTCTTGTTTGATTGCAAAAATGGAATAACAAGTTGGTTAAAATCATTGTCGTACGATGAAGTTGAAAATTTTCTGAAAAGAATTGCATAGTTGAATAAAGGTACCTACTAAAATGTTACAATGCACATAACGACATACAACACACACACTACACACAATCGCATACAAACACAAACACACACTTTCATACTTAAATAAACAAATACATCTCAAGTTAAGTTTTATATAATTTTGTAAGTAATAACCTACATTTATACTTGTTAAGATCGATTATACCATGTCACCCCCAGGGTGGAGCAGGACATTCCCAACTCAAGTATCACGATTACTTACTGGGAAGTCCTATAGAAAATAAGCAATGTAATATTATTTAATAAACCATTATTATTTTTATTTTATTTATTTAAAAAGTAAGCATGAAACAAGTAATATATCTTATTTATTCAATTACTGAACAGTTTGTTATCCATCTGACAAATAAGCATAGGTACCTGTTCTATAACCCAGTGAGCACAGCTAGTGCGTCCCCTAAGAACCATTGAACAAGCATGGTTTAATAGTCATAAAAACTAAGTAAGCATAAAACATGTAACTACGTCTTATTTATCCAATTATCAGACAGTGAGTTATCCATCCGACGACTACTGGCTCACTCAACAACCAACAGGAAGCATACCTGTTCAATAACCCAGTGAGCACAGCTAGTGCGTCCCCTAAGAACCATTGAACAAGCATGGTTTAATAGTCATAAAAACTAAGTAAGCATAAAACATGTAACTATGTCTTATTTATCCACTTATCAGACAGTGAGTTATCCATCCGACGACTACTGGCTCACTCAACAACCAACAGGAAGCATACCTGTTCAATAAACCAGTGAGCACAGCTAGTGCGTTCCCTAACAACCATTGAACAAGCAAAGTTCAATAGTCATAAAAACTAAGTAAGCATAAAACAAGTAACTATATGTCTTATTTATTCAATTATTGTACAGTTTGTTATCCATCCGACGACTACTGGCTCACTCAAAAACCAACAGGAAGCATACCTGTTCAATAAACCAGTGAGCACAGTTAGTGCGTTCCCTAACAACCATTGAACAAGCAAAGTTCAATAGTCATAAAAACTAAGTAAGCATAAAACAAGTAACTATATGTCTTATTTATTCAATTATTGTACAGTTTGTTATCCATCCGACGACTACTGGCTCACTCAAAAACCAACAGGAAGCATACCTGCTCAATAAACCAGTGAGCACAGTTAGTGCATCCCCAAATGACCACTGAACAAGCATAGTTAAATAATCATAAAAACTAAATAAGCATAAAACAAGTAACTATATGTCTTATTTATACAATTATTGTACACTTTGTTATCCATCGGACGACTACTGGCTCACTCAAAAACCAACAGGAAGCATACCTGTTCAATAACCCAGTGAGCACAGTTAGTGCATCCCCAAATGACCACTGAACAAGCATAGTTCAATAGCCATAAAAACTAAGTAAGCATAGAATAAGCAAATTAAGTCTTATCCAATCATCAAACAGCGAGTTATTAATCAGACAACGTCTAGTTCACTCAACAATTAACAGAAAGCATACCTGTTAAGTAAACCAGTGAGCAAGTATTGTTCATATTTTGTCCAAAAAAAAAAAAAAAGTAGGTAGGTACATTTAATTTCTATTGTAATTTTGGTTTAACAAAAAAAAGTAAAATTCTTTATATTTCATTCTCGATATATATAGTTTATTTCATATGCGGCAAGGTAAAACCGATATGTGTCACTGCTATTAGAGAGTAGCCCTGATCAAACATCAACACGTTCGATTTGAGTGCACAATACTACGTGATTACTGTTAGGGGGTAGCCCTAACCAAGCACCCACGCAACACTATGCTTAATTCACACATCACGCCATCAGAGGGTAGCCCTGACATAACGAGATGCGTAAACCTCATTTTGCCCAATGCAACAAACCAATCTAATAGTACTTAATTAAACTTTCTGTTATTTACGTAGAAGTTTTCTTCTTTCTACCGCCTTTTGGTGGAAGTAAAACATTATGAAAACGAGTGTTATACATTTAATAAGATTCTTGTAAAGAAACAACAAGGAAGAATCAAATTGGATAAGGCATAATGCTTTTAACAAACCACATTTTCTTTTTCTTATTTACTTATCTTGTACTTGTTGCGTATCCCACTTCTGAGATGTAATGAAAATCACCGTTCTTTGTTACAAATATATGTAATACTACAAACTTGTACACTGACTGTTCACTTTAAAACTAACTCGTCGACTGTTGCTTAAGAACTAAACTGTGCTTAGAGACTAGGTCACATTATATACCTTCATTTTGCCGCCATTTCATTTCAGTCCGCATCAGTGGCGCCAAAACCACAGTTTCCTTTTAGTCAAATCAAATACCATTTAACATTACAAGTGCTTGACTTATTATACAATTTAATACCTTTTTTATATAATGAAATCATAACAATATAGTATGTAAAAGGTGATAACCGTGCATAAGAATTGTGTTGCAAGATTGAGAAACTAGCTGAGTGGCCACTCGAAATAAAATAGATACTGAAAACAAATTATTGAGCTAGCTGGAAGAGGTATAAATCCACGCGGAAGCGGTGAGTTTACCATAATTTCATTCTAATTCACCAAAAGAATTAAAATCGAACCAGTTGCGCATTCATTAAATTGGTCACTTCGCCCGGGATATGTATCCGAATTAAGGAAAAAATTGTCTAAGGACTATTCATTTACCGGCCGCCATACCTACCTTCATTTAACAATATAGAAATTGCAGCACGAAGCGCGACGATCGCGGTTGCTTAACAGTTTCATTATTTACTTATTTACATACTTATTCACTATTTAGTATTTACATTTTACACTCAATAATGGCTACATCTGAGAAAGAGGTTCCGGTATTTGAACGTAATTTACGCAAACTACAGAATAAACTTAATGCCTATTTCTCGCGTATTCAAACGATTTACGATAGTATGACAAAGTTGGAAACTAGTGTTCAAATAGATACATTTATGTCTAGCGCATTATTATTATTCGGTCGGACTTTGTACGCATATTGGACGAGCGTAATGATTTCATTATTTTGAATTCCGGTAAAATGGAACCTGGTTATGGATCCCTATCAGCCTTTCAGGAATCATATGCATGTATCAAGTTTAAAGTTTCGAAAATGTCAGAACCTTTACACACATCATCGTCAGATATGGTGAACAACAAAATAAAGACAAAATTACCGCGGCTCGAATTAGTTTCATTTAACGGTGAGCTGGAGATCTGGCCTATTTTCTACGAGACATTTAAAAATACTACTCATTGTAATAATGATTTATCAGAAACCGAAATGATTCAATATTTAATAGGTAAATTAACAGGTAAAGCTCAAACAATTTGCCAAGGATTTATACCTACTGCTGAAAATTATTCAGTATTGTGGCAAACTTTAATTAATAAGTACAATGATGAACGTATTTTAGCAACTTCATACCTCGACAAATTATTAAATTTACCCAATGTTAATGAAGATTGCCATATTAGCTTAGATAATTTTATTGATAAGTACTCATCTTTAATAAGCTCACTAAAGCAACTAAAACTTGATAGTTTAGAGGATTTAATATTTATTCATATTGGTTCTAAAAAGGTAGGTCTTAACACTTTAAAATCTTTTGAGATGCATTTCGGCAGATCGGATAAACTACCTTCATGTAATGAGTTTATCGAAATCATTCGTAGTCAGTCTCATATTTTACAGAGGGCTAATAATATCTCAAATTCAAAACAGACAGCTGTTAAGCCAGTTGCAATAAAAACTCGAGTAATTCGAATACTCGAATAACTAATAATAAAATCACGAAAGCTTTTGTAGTTAATACGCAATTAAGCAAATGTTTATACTGTAAAAACTCTGATCATTCTCAGTTAAGTCAGTGTACCCAGTTTACCTCGCTTTCACCTACGGAACGTTTAGGTTTATTAAACAAATATTTATTTGCAGTTAACAACCATGCGAATCAGGAGCATGGCTTGTGTCGGGTGCAGCATCAATACTCGACTAGATCTGTGCCCACTGGCAGGTATGAAGTACCTAGAATCAGCAATTATTACGGGTATAGAACAATATCAAAAAGCGTCTACCCTACGTGCTGAATTCCATGCCGGTGGACATCAGACAGGAGACCCATAAACTTAAGTTTAAAAATAAGTTGAGTAATTATCTGTTGGACAATATTGTATAAATTATTGATTCTCTCCAATAGATATTCTACCTCTTGCCTTATTAATTCTATTATAGTAAATATACCAATTTTGGCACTTCATATTTGATACTTGTGCACAAATATCAAATGAGACTGAATCGATCCCACCGTCAAACTGTATATACAGTTTTGTGGGACTTTGTACTATGTAATGTGTTATTGTAAGTCATTCATAAATAAATATTTAAAAAAAAATGTTCAGACTCCATAAAACTAGCTGTTCGTTCTTGGGGAAATGTATATCTATGTTTAACAAGCTTCCGCAAAGTGTCATTGATTTGCCGTTATATTTTAAAATCCATATCAAAAAGACACTCATGAGTAAAGGCTATTATAAAGTAAGTGACTATCTAAATGATCACACTATTTGGGAATAAGGGACACTATTCATGTTTGGTAACAACAGTATTTATAATATTGTATTATTTTTATATGTGTATGTAAACATGCATACGACTGGAATCGTATTAGGAATGATTGTATCTTAATTTTATATTATTATATTATATTACTCTTTGAATTTCTCGACATTATTGTCGGTTTTAATAAATATCCCGTCCTGATTCCTTCAGGAAAAAAGATATTTATTCCCCTCAAATTTTTTGGTTATGGTTGTGATGTATGTGTGTGTGTTCGTTGCAATGTGTGTTGTGCTTGCGGTGTGTGTAATGTATTTTGAGTGGTTTGTGCGTGTGTGTCTGCTGAGTCTGTTTGGTGTGAGTTGTTAACAAATATATTGTCTCCTAGTACTTTACTTATAATTATGCTTGTGTGTATGGCTGCTTGTTTTTGTAGGATGGTGATGTCTATATTCGCGTCTAATTTATCTGTGTATCTTTTTAAACTTTTGGCAACCACTCCTGTGGAGCCAATAACATTTGGAAATTGCCCATGTAGTTCTTTACCCCATGTTTCATTATGCTGCTTTACTATTGCTTGTCTAAATTCATCATCTGTGTGTATGTTACTGGGTGTTAAGTGTAGTTGTGTTTCTATTTCACGTGCATCTTTAATTATAGAGTACTTATCCCTATAGAGTACTTATATTATATTGTATTATATTACTTACTACTCTTTTCAATTTTAATAAATGTAATAATATTATTATAATTATTGAAATTGAAAAGAGGAGATAAAAAATAGACCTTCAGTTTCTTGCCTGTTCTTCTCGAGAAGGCTCTCCCAATTTCCGAACAGGTGTAGAGTCAATATTATTTTTTCCTTGTTCATACGTACGCACAAGGTTTTTGTTTTTTTTAAGCTTTTCTTTTTTTTCTGTTTTGTTTGTTTTGACGTCAATAAGTGCCTGTAAAGGTCTATGTTGAATAAAGATTATTTTGATTAAATTGTAATATTATTATCCTAAATTGTTATACTATAAATTGGTATTTAATTGTATTTCATTAATTTATTAAATACCTTCGTAATAATTAATAGCGGACCCGACAGACTTCATCCTGTCAAAAAGATTTGTAAAGTGGCAGTATTTTGTTCCTACTTATTTTATAGATAATTAAATGTAAAAAAGTAGTTATAGTGACGTAACTACAATAGTTAGAAATATGGTCTCGCGAAGTTTTTTGTAGATATTGATGTATTCTATAATATTGTTGAACATTTTTTGTTCTATCATTAAAACTCTTCGCAGCGTATGCGGTGAAAGACATTTTAGGACAAATTTTTTTACACCTTCAGTTGGTTTTGATAAGAATTTCTAAAGATTTCTATAGATCTAGTCATGTATAGTAAATGCCCATGTTACTCAGTGATAATGTAGCTTTCTAATGAAAGAAGAATTATTAAAATCGATCTAGTACTTTTTGAGTTTATTCGTTACATACAAAAATACAAATCTTTCCTCTTTATAATGTTAGTGTAGATATTGCTGTGTTCTGATCAAATCAAATCAAATCAAATCAAATCAATCCTTTATTTGCAAGAACACAGTATTCATATTGTTGGTTATGTAACGTTTTCCAGTGTATTCTGCCAGCAGGCTGGCGTGCAAATATTTCAATTTAACGTAGGTATATATTATTATTATTTACAATGACTACTCAGTATTATCTAGAACTGCATAATTGTAACATATTAATTATAATCTTGTTAAAACACCATATCATTAATATTATTATTGTTATTAATTTAATTACAATACTATTTAAAGTACTACAGTACACAGTTTACTGACAGTTAAGAGTTCACAGTTCACATAAGACAGTACTCAATTTGTTGACAAGTCCAGGTGAAACACGCGTCCGTCCATACTATCAGACAAGATCAAGAATAACCTTACCTAAAAATAAACTTCGTCCAAAATCAAAATCTTACAATGTATATATTAATGTCATGTCTTCGCAGATATTCCCAATTTCATCGACAACTGGGCCAGATTGGGAAAAAATTATCATTTTGTATTCATGTCGCGCCGTCGACAGTTTTGCATAGAATTTCAATTTGTCGTGTCTCCACTTCGCGAAAAACAGATTGGATTTCAGAGCTGTCATCACAATTTGATTAACATTAAGAGACTCACCCGGTTACAGTATATAGACCTGGGCATGTAAGTACGTAGTAAATTGAAAGTTGTTTTCACACACTGAGAAAAAAATCCTGCTAAATTAACAACAAAAAGTTAATCCGGGAGAGCCGTTCATAGTGAATTGTTACCATATCAACATTTTTATTGTCAAATGAAATCGACAATTTGGTAGATTCGGCAATAATAATATGTTGCTAAAATAACAATTGTGATCTTGTGCCATATCACAACCCATATTAGTTACACCAACAATTTAGCTTTTTCACCATAAATATTCCCGTTTTGCCATGATTAAGAACGGACATGAAGCAGGTTGGGTGAATCGTGGGGGTTACCTACGAAATATCGAATTTCGATATTTCGTAGGTAACCCCAACGTTCTTAAATCTAAGCACTAGTTTAAATTGTCTTGCTTTTAAATTCACATTAAATAATAGAGCAGAAGTATTTAGTGTTCACAACCGTGATTAAAGTAATATTTCGCCATTGTGCTACACCGACAACAACAACACGCGCCCGCTCGGTCGAACATTCGCGGAGGAAATGGACGAGCCGAGCCGAGTCCTGCGTATATAAAAAGTACAACCGAAACGAAACAACTACTCGGAAGTTGTCACAATACGCTAATTATTTGCTAAGCGAACAATCTTAAATTTTGTTAGTTTTGAATATTGTTCATCCAGCATCGTAATAAATAAACATGGCAACAACTTTAGCTTTGTTACAGATTAAGTAGTTAATATTCGAACAACAGTCGCAGTTGCTGTCTTAACAATGTTAATTAACATTGTTACTTTGGTTCAGATTTCCGAAGCCGAAGGAACAATAAATCTCTAACAATAAAAATATTGCAGAGGGCACTATGAGACCTTTGTTATTGTGTGTCAAGTGTTTTGTTGCAGTTACTGTAATTATTTAACAAAGCTTTTATGGACACTTTGTTAGCCATTTTTTTTCTCCGTGCAGATTTGTTCACTTATTGGTACGAATTCGGAATTCCCGCCAGCGCGTGTGGTTTGAAGTTACCTAGCTAACTCGCTATCGGTATACTGGTACACGGTCGATTTGATTGGCCACCAGAGTGTGATATCGGCTCGGATCGCGCGCGGCACGCTAAGTTGAACTGCCTCCAAATACGTACTAAATATATATAAAAGTACATAAGATATCAATAAAACTAATCACAGTGTGTATATAGTGCTGTGGATATATGGATTTCGCTAGATTAATACCAGCTATTCATCGGGGTAGCCGGCGCGTGTGAC
Organism: Scirpophaga incertulas; assembly: GCA_036419045.1. Taxonomy (NCBI): domain Eukaryota; kingdom Metazoa; phylum Arthropoda; class Insecta; order Lepidoptera; family Crambidae; genus Scirpophaga; species Scirpophaga incertulas. The sequence continues at coordinate 5,121,764 of CM071641.1, forward strand.
CGCATGGTTGCTCGTCCGCCATCAACCAAACCAGCCTTTAGGAGCCACTAAAGCACCTCATCCACACGGAGTGGAACGACCTGCTGCTACCAGTAAGTCTTTGAACCACTATTCGCTTTTGTTGGCGGGATTCAACATCCTGTTCCAGAGTGAGGTAACGGGCCCATGATCGGCGGGGTCATTTTCTCGCAGATTTGTTTAAATGTCATCATGCTAGACGTATATACATAAGGTAGTCGCGCCCGCGGATACGGAGGGACGCGACCCGGGAGCAGCCTCCCCTCCCGTGGGGAGCGGAGGCTGAGGGTTCCCGGAAGTCGTTTGGCGTTCCCGGGAGCTCCCTACAAGGCCATCCCTGAGGTTTTTATGGGTAAGTTTCTGGGGAGGAACAAAAAAGGGGAAAAAAGACCTATATACATATATACAGCAACACGTCAAACTTTACATTTTGACCTTGAGATTTCATAGTGCTAATGTAAAAGTTGTGCTGCTGTTAATTATACACTGGGCTGCAAAAAAAAATCAATCTAAGGAGTTATTTTCATACAACATTTCATACCAAGCCCCACTACCATGTGCAGTATTAGATAGTTCTTGCTGAAGGAATTCCAACCTTATACCGACTGTAGCACATATGTATACTAGCTCTCTGTGAAAATCCAACATTTCGGGACCATAAGGTAATGGCGTCACGTGCGCCGTTCACGGCAGTCATACACCGAGATGGAAACTCGGATCTGATCACCAATTTGAGGGCTCCTTATTCGAAGCCGTAAATTTGTCACGACACCTATAAATCTCGAAGTCGCGCCACGTGCTACGTCGCTCTAAATAAAATGTAGACGCTATGCAATTTCTTGTTTTCAACTTTTTTGTATTTGAAGTTGGACGTATGTACTCGTATATGCGGTTTATGATTGTCGTGATTTCATATTTATTTTTGTAAATAGTTTATTTTTTAAGGTGTCATACTGTTGTATCTTGAATTACTTACCGACCAATCAGTTCGGTTGGTCGGTAAGGTTTACCGACCATTATTTATCGACCAGCCAGTTCAATTGATCGGTGGAGCAGGGTAATGTACGCAGTATAAATAGCCCGACAAGCAGACTTTGGGTCAGTTGTTCATCGGCGTTTAACGAAGCATTAGCTAAAAAGGAAACTCTCTCAGTATATTTATAATTAGTGTAAGTTAGCATAAGAAGTGTACAAGTTTAGTTGAAATAAAACAGTGTCAGTTACTAATACATAGTATTATTTCTTCAAATGATTTTATAATGTGTTAAAAAACTAATTATTAGATCTCATTAAATCAATTTTCGGTGGAAGTTTGCATGATAATGTACATCATATATTATTATTATTACATTTATCATTCCCTTATTTTGGAAGTTACGGGGAGGGACACATTTTTCACTTTGGAAGCGTCTCTCGCACAAAATTATTCAGTTTAGAAAAACAATATATTAGAGACCTCACTATCATTTTTGAAGACCTATCCATAGATACCCCACACGTATGGGTTTGATGAAAAAAAAAAATGAGTTTCAGTTCTAAATATGAGGAACCTTAAAAAGTTTTTTTTCTATTTTTGTATGAAAATTTTAATGCGGTTCACCGAATAAATCAAAATCAAAATCAAAATAATATTTATTCAACATAGACCTTTACAGGCACTTATTGACGTCAACAAACAAAACAAAAAAAAAAGCTTAAAAAAACAAAAGCCTTGTCCGTACGTACGAATAAGGAAAAAAAAAGAAAAAAATATATTGATTCGACACCTGTTCGGAAATTGGGAGAGCCTTCTCGAGAAGAACAGGCAAGAAACTCTGAAGGTCTATTTTTTATCTACTCTTTTCAATGTTAATAATTATAATAATCTTAATATATATATTTCTTGTGTGCGTGTGTATGTGACTGAACTCCTCCTAAACGACTGGACCAATTTTGATGAAATTTTTTGTGTGTATTCCAGGGGGCTTGAGGATGGTTTAGATTCACAATACGGTCATATAGATATTGTTTTTCAGCTAAATTATTTATTTAAAAACATTTGAGACAACGTGAGACAACGTGACATTTGAGACATTTGACATTTGAGACATTTGACAGGACAACGTCTGTTGGGCCAGCTAGTATAATATAAAAATACAATATAGTATAAGATACAATCATACCTAATACGATTACAGTCGTATGTATGTTTACATACACATATAAAATAATACAATATTATAAATAATGTTGTTACCAAACATGGCTCTATGAATAGTGTCCCTATTCCCAAATACTGTGATCATTTAGATAGTCACTTACTTTATAATAACCTTTACTCATGAGTGTATTTTTGATATGGATTTTAAATTTATATAAAGGCAAAATACGCCTACTTATCGAGTTTCCTCAGTATATAGCTCGTATAGTTACGGAAAAAAGTGACTTTTACATACAATTGGACGGACAGACGGATAGAATCCATAAGGGTTCTGTTTTTTGCCATTCAGCTACGAAATCGGTATTAATATTTTTCTGTCTATCGCTAGCGTTAATAATCGTAGAGTATTGTACAAGAGAGGCTATGTATAATAGTATCGTCGTTGCTTCTGTGCATTTTTACAATACACTTCGTTTATTGTTATATATCTCATTGATTAACCTTAATTATAGATTTGTTTAGTGTAGAAAAAAATACCGAATCAATGTAATGTCTATGACTAGAAGTGGCTTAAAAACAAAGATGCTTCCTCGAATTAACAGTTACATAAATAGTATTAGTAGTATATTGCTGTTTACTGTTTACGGGCTAGAGAATCCCTAAAAGAATTGTTCAAAGAAATTAATATTTTAACTTTAGCTAGTCAATATATATATGATAATTTAGTTTTTGTATATAGAAACTATAATAAATTCAATAAAAACAGTGATCTACATAATGTGAATACAAGAAACAAAAATAAACTTGCCGTTCCAATGTTCAGACTCCATAAAACTAGCTGTTCGTTCTTGGGGAAATGTATATCTATGTTTAACAAACTTCCGCAAGGTGTCATTGATTTGCCTTTATATAAATTTAAAATCCATATTAAAAAGACACTCATGAGTAAAGGTTATTATAAAGTAAGTGACTATCTAAATGATCACACTATTTGGGAATAGGGACACTATTCATAGAGCCATGTTTGGTAACAACATTATTTATAATATTGTATTATTTTATATGTGTATGTAAACATACATACGACTGTAATCGTATTAGGTATGATTGTATCTTATACTATATTGTATTTTTATATTATATAATTATAATTATTAACATTGAAAAGAGGAGATAAAAAATAGGCCTTCAGAGTTTCTTGCCTGTTCTTCTCGAGAAGGCTCTCCCAATTTCCGAACAGGTGTCGAGTCAATATATTTTTTTCTTTTTTTTTCCTTATTCGTACGTACGGACAAGGTTTTTGTTTTTTTTTAAGCTTTTTTTTTGTTTTGTTTGTTGACGTCAATAAGTGCCTGTAAAGGTCTATGTTGCATAAATATTATTTTGATTTTGATTTTGAGTATGCAGTAATAGATATTTCATTACAAGTTTATACATACTTTTGTATATAAGTTTATACATGCTAAAAATAAAGTCTACATTAAGTTTAAAAACGTCGAAAGGATCCTGTAGCAACTTTCAACATTGTTAATTACTATAAGCATCTTTAGATGGAAATAGCACTAAAAGCATAATTAAAACACTGAAATTTAATTACGTACACGTCTCATTAAAAAAATCTTCGCCAACTTCTCGAATGAAAATTCCTACTTAATTATTTAGCGCCTTTGGAACTCGAAAAGGGGATCAACTAATTCATAAACAAAAATTATTTTTTCGGCGTGCTTAAGAAAATGAAAGGTATTCAAATTTGTCGGATTTCCTTGGACTTATGGCATTTATTTTGTGATGAATTTCATTCTTTTCATAATCTATTCAATATGGTTTCTAGTCTAATAAGATTAGACGCGAGCCCAAGCGAATAACGTAATACCTATGTAAGTAGACACTTCTCTGAAATGTTATACATTTTTATAACATTAGAATCACAAACAAACAGTCTATAGTATATGACTGTCTATAGAAGAACAGCAAATTCGCAACTCCCACAGGACCCAACTTATGATATGAGTCATAAAGTCACGGTACATAGAAACACAGAAATGTAAGCATTACTGTTTTATGACAGAACTAAGTAACGTGGAGATAACCAAGAAAATGATCCCCGCGTAAAGTCTCTAGAAACCTTATATTATGACCTTGACATCAAATTACACTCTATTACATATATAAGTGGTACAATATACATATATCACTTACATAGAATACATTAATCACTTGAGGAGAAAAGAGGGGGGGAGGAGTTTGACAAAAATCACGAAATATCACAATGTGCAGTAAAATCCAGTATGGATTTTCAGTCCATATTAATATTATAAATGCGAAAGTAACTCTGTCTGTCTGTCTGTTCCGCTTTCACGCCAAAGCCACTGAACTGATTTAAATGAAATTTGGTACACAGATAGTCTAGATCCTGAGAAAGGACATAGGCTATTTTTTCATGCAAAAAAGGTTGTAAAAGGTTGAAAGGGGGGATAATAGGTTGTATGGAAATATTGTTAAAACTACTGATCCGATTTAAATGAAATTTGGTACACAGATAGTCTAGAGCCCGAGAAAGGACATAAGCTACTTTTTTTTACAAAATAGGTTGTAAAAGGTTGTAAAAAGTTGAAAGAAGGGATGCTAGGTTGTATGGAAATATTGTTAAAACTACTGAACCGATTTAAATGAAATTTGGTACACAGATAGTCTAGAGGCTGGACAGGACAGAGGCTACCTTTTAAAGCAGAAAAGGGCTGTAAAGGGTTGAAAACTGTTGAAGGGTTGAAGGGTTGTTTTACGTTTGGTATATACGGGGTAACCACCCCTTATATACCAATCGTAAAACCCGAGGACCCAAGGAAGGAAATAAGATAATTTTAGCGGCGGAAAACATATCCTTCCTGTGGGAAATTCGAATGTAACGCGGGCGAAGCCGCGGGCGGAAAGTTAGTATCATTAATTTTTTCGTCAATCGCACGTTATTAAATGCAATAAGATTGGTCCTACGGACGACAGTGTACATTAAATATGTTTATTTAATATACTACCACACACATGTTTTTCTCATGATTACGCCTTTTATACCAATCAAAAATAATCAACAATCTTTGTTCATCAATGTATGTTGCCAAGCCTCGAATACCGTCGTATGGTTGCTATAGTCTTTCGGTATTTTAGGAATTACGCAATCGAATTCCACCCTCACATTTCTATTATCGTACAGACAGGCAAATAAGACTTAAGTGCCATGGCACCTACGATATGATATTCCCGTTATATATAAAAAAAAACCTTTAGAATCCACTTTAAATATTCACGTTCCAAATCTGTGGAGCACTATCTGTTTTCTGATAGGTCTAATCTGACTGTCTTCAAATCTGGACAAATCAGGTTCTTTATTAAGTTTATAATTTATATGTATATATTAGGTAATACGTGATCTAACGAAACCCATATTTAAAAAAAATTAATACATGTCAAAATTTCTTACATTATAGCACAGATAGGATATAAAACTCCTATTATGAAATGGTTACGCAAGTAGCTCTTATCGACCACTATGTTCCCACTTCGCAAAGCTGCACATGGCTTAGTCCCTATCTTCCCTGCATTACTAAGCACATTCCTCCCATTCATTACCAAATAAATTTTCACGCCAAACCTAAGGAAAACGATGCTATAAATAACCATCTCATTCCGTAATTACCTGCCGATTTCTCGCCCTAACAGCCGCGTTAAGGTTTTGTTCGAACCGGCGCTATAGTATTTACAAAGTAATAATATTGCTAATGTCCGCTGTGACGCGAAAGTTTGTATAAATAAATAGATATTTATTACTCTTTCACGTAAAAACTACTAAATAGATTTCAATGAAACTTTACAATACATCAAAATAACACATAGGCTACAATTTATAAATATCTATATACATTATAATAATAATAAAGCATCGATATATATGTACTACGCACTAGATTCGTCCGCCCGAACATTCACTACGTTCAAGTGAAGTGCAGGGTACACTCTGCACCTTGCTTAGTGAGTCGTCGCCATTCGCGCAGTGTGCATCGCTCATAGGCCGACAATAAACATAATTAAATAGTTAACCTGAACAAAAATAATTATTGAAAATTTAAGTGAGTAAAATATCTAGTTGTTTAAGTGGAAATAAGGATAATAATATTATAATTATACAACGTAAACAAACGTAACGTAAAAAAACAACTTAATAATATGCATAGACGGGATGATTATAAAATGTTTAGTTCGTAATTTTTTAATGTTTAGTACAAATTTATATAGTAGTAATAATTAAATAAAGTCCTAATATTTTGTTTTCTTTTATGTTGCCATTCCTTCTATTATAAAACATAATAAGTGTATGAGGTACAATGTGTAAATTTGGTATCGCTTCTGCGGTGAAAACTCTTTGATACAAAGCGCTTAACGTCATGCTTCACTGAGCTCAGCAAAACGTCATAAGTAAGCGGTGGTTACGACGTTTTGGTTGAACGAAATCTATACTTCGACAAGCGATCCAGCAGTTGTCTTTTTTCTATGGTCAGACGTGGTCACATAGATTTAGCGATCTAGCTGATTATAGTTCTAACATTCACCAGTATTTGAAGACACTTTTTCCTTTAGAGTTCTTGTCTATCGGTAGAATATATGTCAATGTAATAAAGCTTTTATTTCCATAATCTTATTTTTATAATTCTAATGTTAGTAATTGATATTATTAGTTATTAGTATTCTGCTTATGTCTAAATGTTAGTAAAGTTAGTTTTGCTATTGGTTATGGACCCCTCCTCGGGTGAAGGCCTCCTCCAGTCCTTTCCACTTGTCTCTGTCTTTGGCGACAATTTCCCAGTCCTTTCCTGCTAATTCTTTTAAGTCGTCTGCCCATCGCCTATTTGGTTTAAGTAGTTTGGTTTAAGTCTAATTCCTTAAAAGTCGTCTGCCCATCGTCTACTCTTCTTTTGCCGATTGGCCCTTCCTACACTGTAGCATTGATTGTCCCCGCGGGTCGCCGGCGGGCGCGAGGGAGTCGCGACTGCTACGGCGACCCGGGATAGACCTGCCCCTTCCGTGGCCGGGGGGCGTCGTCGGTGGAGGAGACCGGGGGAGGTAGTAGCCTCCCCCGAGGAGGGCTCCCCTCTAGGCAGGGGAGCGGAGGCTGGGGATTCCCGGAAGTGACTTGATGTTCCCGGGGGCTCCCTACATGCCTGAGGAAGGCCATCTCTGAGGTTTTTAGTGGGTAGGCCTCCCCCTTCTGGGGAGGAGAGCCCCACATAACCGCCGGCTCGCCACAGCCGGGGTATGCAATTTAATGCATTTTCCTCAGTGAAACAAAAAAAAAAAAACATTGATTGTCCACCTGTTGTCTTTGTATCTCGATATGTGGTAGCTATATACATACGTCACGCTAATATAAGCTACTCGAAATACTAATTCTACGTATGTAGATGAAGTCGTGGGTATCGGCTAGTATAATCATATATTATTAGTTATTTAATTCTACTTTTTTTTATTCTGAAATCAACTCCTAAAATATCTTAGATGATCAAATACAACTTAGTTTCAGATTAATCATTTTGTTTCAGTATATCTCTAGACTGAACGTAATCAATTTTTTTATTTATATTCTAACTAGCGGACCCGACAGACTTCGTCCTGTCAAAAAGATTTGTACAGTGATTTGTAAAGAGTGTCGCATAGCCAACCAAATCGCAAAAAAAGTCTAAATTACCTTTTACATTTTGTGGTTATTCAATTTTGGAACGTGACATTAAATCCTCCAACGATGTATTCTGTGCTCCAACGCACGCACGCACACTGTTTTGATAGATATGATTGAATTTCAACTATATGTAGCGTTAATAAAGCGCAAATTGACTCTTTGATGTTAGGAACACACCTTCATTGCTTAGACAACAGTGAGTGCTTGCAATATGAACTTTATACAATAACAATAAAGCTCAATTCGACTGTACGTTTTAGTTAGAAAACGTTTGCATGGGAAAATAAAAGGGCTGTTTTTAGGGTACTTCCGATAATTATTCAAATTTTCCTCATTGTAAAAACCCTCCTTGAACTTCAACGAACATTAACAAAAAAGAATTGACCAAATTGGTCCAGGCGTTGTTGAGTTATGAGCTTACCAACACATTTTGCGATTCATTTTTATATATAAGATTTGTTTACTAAATACACTAAAGCAATATAGTGTATTTATGAGACAAATTTTAGAATACGTTAGATTTTTAATCTAGGATAAAGAATTAACAGTATTTTGCCCTTTATAATAATAATAATAAATATTCTTACACTTACATAAATTAGCCTAACCTAAAATTACATGTGAAAAAAATATTAAATAAATAAATAAGAACATAAATTGCAGCAGAAATAGAACTTGAATACACCAAATATAAACAAAAAGATACCCAAAATTATAAATATGCAAAAACGGAAGTTTCACATTTCTGAGACAATGAAACACTTTCCATACTCGATGATGAAACACTTCGATTTCATGAGAAAATAACTAATGCCGATCAAATAATTATAATCAACGAACGGTTTGGACAAGGCCAACACTCAAATATTTTTTTAGATTACCACGCAGAAAGATGGGAGGGCTGCCGATTCGTTTTTAAGACAACCCAGCTAATGCCCTGAACTGTTTTAATGACTCATTCTCTCTGTTCCTGTCCAATTGACTTTTATTGTGGAACAATACGAATCTTTCGATTTTTTCCAATCAAGGACAACTTTCAAGGACATTCAAGGAGTTCAGTATTTTTTGATAACTAATATCTACTTATTAATTTTGTTATATATTTATGAAATATTACGGCAGTTCTATGTAATTTTGAATGGAATTATAAACTAGATTCTCTGTTAATTAATACTGATTTTTCAGTTGTCAGATAACTTTAATTCGAGTAAGAGAATCTTTCATGCAGCGGCACGCTACCACTGTTACCTCACTACACCTATGATTAGATAGGGCTTTTCTTATCTTTGCCAAACGTGGTGTTTTGAGTGCATCGAAGAATCAAAGTACAAAAGGCGGACTTAATGCCAGATGCATTATAATACCACTCAACCTTTTTTTTAATGTTAGGAAAATGCGTTACGCATAGCCCGCGGCTCAGGAGACCGCAGGGTTATGTCGGACTCTCCGCGCGCTTGGGGGTCGAGTGCCAGCCAAGCGCGCGGCCTACCGACTAAAAATATAACAATGCCCCTCACTGACGCCTTGCCGCGAGAGCTTCGATCGTCGGCGGGTCCTCGCCCACCCCGTCAGATGAGGGGGGGGGACACGCTAAGGAAAGCTGCATCGCCGCGTGACAAGGTCATGGAAACTCGTGAGAATACTTCCACGACCTCGTCGGCGTCAGCCCTCATTGGGCCCCTCTCGCCTGAAGAGGGGGAGACCGTCGATCCCCCGGGGCATCCGGGGCATCGAATATACCACTCAACCTGCAAAATGTGAAAGCAACTGTAGACGGCGTATGGTTTCCAATAAAAATAATATATATATAAAATAAAATATATATAGCAAAAGACCGGAAAGAGGTTTGTTTTGGAGAAACATATTTATTTCGGAAAATGTCCAAACTGAATATAAAACCAAAAAGACACGACAAAATACCTTTATACACGTACCTTTGTACACTTTGTTTTTAATTATCTTTGTTGTTATACTAACTACATGTGCAAAAAATTATTAAATAAATAAATAAAAAAGAGTTTAGCTGACGAAAGATGACTGCAGTATTCTATACTTTACCCAACTTACAAGTAGCACAGTCATAAACCAACTTAGTCAGAAGAATCGTTTCAATTACCATTTGTAACTCACTATGAGTTTGAGACAAGTTAAAAACTCAATCAATAAATAACTCCTACAGAAGCAAACAATTGCAATATTAAATTTAATCCATGTATGTATGATTATTACCGATTCGGTACATTTGTCTACCGCAACCCAACCGCAGTATACAACCAAAAATAGTGTGCTTAACACATGAATTAATCGTGCAGTAATAATTTAATCCCGCTCTTAGTAAACATGTCGAGGTAAGAAACACGTCTCAGTACGTGCCAGCGCAAGCTGACCCTCGCCACCTTCCATATGAATGACAAATAATGCCTAAAAGGGATAACTTATAAGGGGTAATAAGTGAATTACATGGACCTACGCTGTTTGGTCGAGAGAATATATACTGACTCCTTTATCAAGCGACCCCGGTTACGATATATCTTAGTACCCACGAATTTGGTCTTGGAGGCTCATGTTTGTTGATGAGCAGAGCGTGTTGGTAAAAATATTTGTAATGATATTAATGCTTAAAACAATCTCTTTCCAGCAACCTTGGACTAGATAAAACCGAACAGGAATTTCAAATAGACAATTGTTGGAAAAGTAAATTAATGTATATGTCACGTCAAGAATAAAATGACAGGAAGTGATTACGGACTTCGTTCTGAAAGGACTCTAACTCTTATGGAAACAATGCGAAAGTAGAATGTCATGTGCGAAAATAGAACAAATAAAATGAGTGCCATGTGTAGTAATGTTAATAGTCAAATAAAAGTTGGGTCCTAAAACGCGACTGGAGGAAACATTTTGTAATGAAAACACAATTAGTAAGTCTTTGCGTTGACGAATTTGGAGCCAATAATATCTGAGAACGATAGTATAAAACGTAGTCTAATTTACGCAAATTAAATGTAAACCTAAACGACCAATGACAGATAACAAAACGTAGCCGACGTTTTGTTATCTGTCATTGGTTGTCAAAAAAGTCATCAAGCTCCTTCTTGTATTATGCTCATATTTGTTCCAAATTTTATTTAAAGGTAACGATGTCTCAGTACATCCTCACCAACATTAAACTATTATCATGTTTTTAAATATAAATTACATGGAAATTGTGATTTAACTTTAGTTTTTAATAGTAAGGTGTTGTGACTAGTAAAAGTAAACGAAACTATACAAATATCCATTACAATACTACTTTGGCGGCCTTCATGATTATTTAGTACTGGGATCTGATTAGAAAGTTCAGAGTTTGAATTCCCAAATAGAACAGAAGTTTTTTACTTTCGTTGATAGATGAGCTTTTGAAGATCAATACAATACAAAGATCACTTGGCTACCCAACAAATACTTAATTTAGATAAGATATTCAAATTTGCTATCGGCAGATAGTTCATCCTCGCAATCTGGCGCTACACACAGTGACCATTTAAGCGCCAGGCTACACACAAATTTCCTCCTTGCACGCTCCAAATGTGAAATGTGGTAACCGGGCAGCTGCTTGAAGAAACCTCAACAGGAAGTTCATGTTTTTCTATCCATATACTCATTTGAATCTGAGATAGATATTTTTTAATCAATAATGTTTATTTACATCATCACGCGTTAAGTCATTAAGCTCAGAAGTTCCGGCACTCTGGTGGTTACAAGGGCCAGATGGACAATATCATTTTCATGATTCCAGTATGTCTTGTATATTTTTTTGCATTGAGACTATATGTCCAAAATTAACTGTTATATCTCAATGGTATTAAAAGTTTATCCAGAACCAATTCGTAGATTGATTGGTCACATTGTTACTGGGGTGGAAAGTAGATCGGTAATTCGGAATTAAGATTGACAGTTGCTTTTTCTTCGACTAAGTGTAAAAATACTGGTAAGGGTATGTACAAATTTATCGATTGTAACTCGTGTACTGTTGATTGAGGACCGACCGATGAGGACTACATTTTGCTTACACCTAAACCGGGTAGAGAGGTTTTGTCAGGCACAAGTGATCAGACAATTGGATGGTCACAATAGATGGGAGACACTTTTATTTTATTGTTGAATGTCAAAAGATGTGATAATGAAATGATTAAGTATAATAATACATATAATATTATCTAAGTGCATTTCGCATTTTTAGAAATACGAGTAAATTGCACTTAACATCCCCTTAAATATTAATCATCAGGATCTTAACGGACTTACACCGCGCTCTCTTCTGAGGAGCGGTCGCTCTCACTAGAAGACGTAGGGTTATTAGGACCAAAGCTTTAGGCTGAGTTTGGTCAGTAGGGCACATCAGTCGAGCCGCCTCGATCAGTCCACCATGATTTGGTTGTGGTGACAGCTCTGAGGGTCTCAGCCTCTTCACTCCTGATTGGCAAAAAAATTTTTTTTTTTTTTCACTTTATTGGGGTAAACAAACAATTCTACAATAAGTCTTAATAACAATTCTTACAAATTATACATATTATTATAGATCAACTCCGTTTACCACAAAAACATATAATTATATAAAATAGCTAGCGTAATTCGTAGATATATTTAATTATAAGGATACGTGCACGCATAATCCAAACATCATGCAAATACATCTACATGCACACACTCAAACACGAACACACAACACACTCCCATAGGTGCACTGTGGTAACATCATTCATTACAAAAACAGTATAATAGGTTCTCATGTACACAGTAATTAAGAACTGTATAGGTACCTACTATTAACTATATCTATAATTCCATTATTTTGTCATAAACAGCTCTTTTGAATCTGCTAGGTTGAGTTGCATGTATATCAGTGTCATTAAAATATTCATTATATAATGTAACCATTTGATATACAGGTGATCGTTTACCAGCATTTGTACGGCATCTCATAGTTGCAAAAAGTTAACCTTGATGTCGGCAGTGTATTTTTGTAGGGTCTCTATAGCATATTTTTCCAGTCAGGTAATTACAATCGTATTTATTGTGGCATATATCATATAACAAGTTTACTATAAGCTGTAGCCGTCTGTTCTTAAGTTTCATTACATTATATTTTTTCAAAAGCTGATCGTAGCTAAGATAATTGTGATGGCATCTATATTGGACACTACGTAAAATTTTTTTCTGCACTCTTTCAATAGTCTTCTCAATATCGTACTTTTTATAGAATGGATTCCAAATTGAGACAGCGTAATCCAACTGCGAACGGATCAGTGTTTTATACAGATAAATATAAGTTGAAGCCTGTGTGAATTTCGAGCTAGACCGCATCACAAATCCATACAATTAAAAAAGCTTTGTTTACAATACTTTCGATATGGAGGTCCAAATGTAGCTTTGTATCGAATATAACACCTAGATCTCGAATCGAGGTGACAGTCTGGAGCATCCCACCGCAGAGTGCATACGTAAAATGACTTATATGTTTTTTTCGAGTTATAATAATAGATTTACATTTGTTCACATTAAGACTAAGTTTATTGGTTTCACAATATGCGGTGAGGTTATCAAGATCCTGCTGTACTAAAAAAATTTTTAGGTCATCAGCGTAAAGTAGAAAATTACTGTACTTAAAACACTTATTGATGTCATTAATAAACAATACAAATAACAATGGACCAAGAATCGATCCCTGTGGAACACCAGAATCGACTGGGATGAAGTCAGAATCAAAACCTTTAATTACCACTTTTTGTGTCCGATTAGTAATGTAAGACTTAAACCATCGCCACAAGTTTCCTCGTATTCCATTGTATGCCAATTTATCCAGTAATATTCTGTGGTCCACTCCGTCGAACGCCTTTCGAAAGTCGGTATACACACTATCTACTTGTTTATTACTATCTATACTTTCAAAAAGGTGTGTTGAGTATATAAGTAAATTAGTTGCAGTTGACCTACGTTGCACAAAACCATGCTGCTCAGGAATAATAACGCTATGTAACAATGGATATATACTAATTACTAAAATACTATAAAATTTGACGGGAAAGAGCTTTGTAGTACGTAAAAAGAAAAAAAACTAGCCTCATCTTCCCGTTTCACTCAGATAACGACCTGGCAATAACGCTAGTCACATCTAAAATCCATTTCAATCTCATAATAAAATCGGAATCTTTATCAACTATCTACACAACGAGCTACATAAAATCCGTTCAATAACAGAACCAATTCCGCTCCGCACAGCACTGAGCTCGTTCGAATATACGTCATGACATAATGTAGTTTAATGACACTATCACTGCCTCTATCACACCGAAATTGCTAGACGGCTCTTTAAAATTATTGCCTCATAACGCGGAGCCACGTTGCGTTGCTGGCAACTGGCAACAAAATAAGGATGACAACTATTCCATGCTACCACATGTGTTCTTAATGTCAGCTACCGCAAGATAAATTTCAGGATATTATAACAGAGTGTATTATGTTTCTAAATATATACAACTCCACATGAGGATTTAGAAAAAACTAATCCAAGTGAAGGATTACGGGCTCTTGAAATTGTATACAGGTATATGTACTAATTCGAGAATTAGGGATTTCTAATATTATAGTAGTCGGTGGAAAGTGATGTGAAGTGAGTTGAGAGAGCGTTTGTAGCGTTATAGTTTCTACATTTCTTTCTAATCAGGAGGTCCCAGCAACTGGAAAGTTCTTGCTCACATTAGTGTTCCCAGTACGGCATTAAAAAAATACTACAATTATATTGTATTTAAGAATTTAAAACAATGGAAATATACGCCAGATCGAATATAGATACGCCGCAATTTACTTGAAGGTGGTTTTGGTCGTTTCGTCCAAAAAATCAGTCACGAGTGCCAACCAGAGTGAAGTTGATCGCCGTCCGGTAGCACAGTTAAGTTAGTCCTGCTCAGAACCATGGTTGGCGCACGAAAATAATAGCTCACCGATGCATTAATTCAGCATATAACAAAATACATTTACACAGTTACACAGGTCCGATCAGTTTAGTGCTGTTGAGTTTTACGTTTTGTTACTACATTTATCATCCATTCATTTCTACATTTATGTAATACATTTATTCCGATAAATGAAAAGTCTATGCCAGGGTCGTCTACTTATATGCTTCCTTCCTTCTTTTTGCCGCAAAATATCAGTGTTGACATTGCTATATTCCGGAGTCAAGGATCCTATCCTACCTATCTTGGTAGTGAAATTACTGGGTGCTACTGTACATTTTATGTCACATATTGACAATGTATTCTCTGTATTTCGTGAGGTTGCAAATATGGCGCGCATTTTACAAGAACTACATGTATTATAGGCGACTTAAACCACTTACTATCAAGTGGGCGGTCTGCTTGTTTGTCAACAAATCATATAAACACGTTTATATAGATATATATAAAAATGAAACCCGTTTCGCGTTGTCACGGCATCACGTGTGAACGGCTGAACCAATTTCGATAATTCTTTTTTTTAAATGTTTGTGGAAGTCCAAGGATGGTTCTTACGGAAAAAAATATTAAGAAAATCTCTCAGAAATATTGAAAAGTATACATTTAATTTTGCATATTTTAAAAAACGCGCATTACGAATGTCAATTTTTTTTTTATACGAATGTCAACGTCATTCACAGCCATAGACTATATTAAAAGAGCATTAGGTCAACTATACAAAATAAAGTAGTGCATCAAAGCTACGCTAAGGTGGTACGAAGTTCGCCGGGTCAGCTAGTATAGATATATAGACGCTTAGCGCAGTGGTCGAGTAATCGACTTCTACGCAACGGGTCGCGGATTCAATTCCCGCACGGGACAGATATTTTGTATGACCTACAAAAATTTGTTCCGGTCTGGGTGTATGTGTGATTTCTATATTTGTGACTGCACTCACGACACTGGATAAAAAAAACAAGTGTGGGGCGACGTTTTTTTAAAAAAAAGCCGCCTTTGTTCAGTACAGATTTTTTTACATATTGAAATCCTTAATAGTTTGTCGTAGGATATAGCTGGTACACCCGTCGCGCCTACTTTAATCGCTCTCAAACTACCAATAAATCCTTTGCTTGTTAGTTGGGTTGTTAAACTAATGTACCTATTTATTGGTTTTTATAGCGTGGTCTTTGGGAGGTTCTTCTCCTAAAATATACTCACCTCCATCAACAATATGTGCTAATGAAAATGACACAGGAACCAAATGTACTTTCTTTCTGAAAAAATGTTAAGACTGCTTCTTGATTTATTTATTATTATGATATACACAACAGGCTACCATCAAATCTTATACTGTATAGCAACACGTTAATAAATTTATGAAAAGTAGATTTAAATCCAGAAGCGTATACACAGAGCTTATTTAAATACAAATAACATAAAAAATCACGGACACCTCCAAAGTAAACATTTTAAAGTTATGTGAAGTCAACCAATTGACTAAATCTTAAACGCCCTAAATTAGGCCATATACGCCTTTTATCAGTGGCAAAATATAGTCCAGCTCTATCCAGTTGGGGAGCAGTACAATGAACAATGCAATGAAATGGATATGAACCTGTTCCAATAACGGGATGTATTTAGATTTAAATGACAAAGAAATAACCTATTTCGTATATTATATTTTTTTGGTTGAATCTTGAAGCAATTCGCTAGAATATAATTTAGTTTATTTTCTGTATTGTGTTCTATTGACGACACAATTGAAAAGAAGCAATATAACTTTAGAAAATAAAACTAGTGGAGCGTGTTAATAGTTCACTTGAGGCGCGTGATGTAAAATAATTTTAGAAACAAGATATTCAAGCAAATACTGGGGCCAAATGTAAGACGTAATGCTAGCAACAACTTACCAGTGTCTCTTCGATTCCACGTCTTCGGTTTATGTTATTATAAACACCTAATGGCTAATGCTTAAGTTAATTGAAATTTATTTAATATTTTATTATAATCGACATAACATAATACGACACGACCACAAAAAAATAATAAATTTTGGAACTTAATTCATATTTTGTATTACTTAGCGCTATCTGGCTTTTATTATCGCTTCTGATGGTAATATAGCCAAAACAATTGGGTGGTTAAAAATAATCATATGAAATCCAAGATAATCTAATAATAAAAAATAAAATATCCTCACAAAAATACTTTGAAATGAAATCTATATCCTACTAATATTAAAAACGCGATAATTTGTATGAATGGATGTTGTTACTCTTTCACGTAAAAACTGTTAATTGGATATTAATGAAACTTTACAATAGTATAGCTCATACATCACAATAACACATAGGCTACAATGTATAAGAATACTAGCTTTCTGCTCGCGGCTTCGTCCGCGTGGATATCGGGATTGGGTCTATAGAGAGTTAATGGTCATAGCTTTTGCCTACGGCTACATATGCGCGGAAGTCGGTTTATAGCGCAAAGGTTTTATCGCGCTTCCCGTGGGACTATCAGAGATTCGTTTTTCCGAGATAAAAAATACCGCAAAACCTTGCTCAAGAATCACTCTATCTATTGATGAAAAGCGCATGAAAATCTGTGCAGTAGTTTTTGAGCGATGCCTTTATTGCACATCCCGTGGGATCTGACGATTTTTCCAAAATAAAAAGTAGCCTATGTTACTCTCCATCCCTTCAACTATCTCCATGTAAAAATCACGTCAACTCGTTTTGCCGTGACAGACGGATAAACAGACAGACACACTTTCCCATTTATAATTATAGTATGGATACGTCACGCTAATATAAATTACTCAAAATACTAATCCTGCGCAGAGAAATTATTATCCATCAAAAACAAATGTTAATAAGTAAAACATTAAACAAGAATTAATTATTATGTAGCTTAAATCACGTATCTTTATAAGACACGGTCCTTTATAAGGCTTGCGCGGGGATACAGATCCAACGCGTAGAGGCCATTTAAGCGAAATTTAATGAAAGTGTGCGTGGAGTGTACCAACTGGGTCTAATCTCTATCTGCACCATGAAAAATGCAGCCAAAGACTATTTATATGCACAGAAACTATTGTCATTAGTGGTCAAAACGTTTGTGGCCTATTGCATTTCGATTTAGGTGGTAATGAAAACCGGGCTATGGAAGAGACTCCAGTCACCTGCCTTCTCAAAGCCTCCTAATTGATTTAAATATGGTAGGTGGTGACTCGCCGCTCACTAAATGGGCCCTCCAAAAAAGCAGACCAATATTGGTGCGAAGAGAGCAACATTGGTGTGAGCGGCTAAGGGTGTAGAGAGGTGTGTCTGCGACAGCGATCAAGACGCCGTCGGCGTTATGACATTATTACACTTCCACCCTTCGAGCATTTGCTCTTGCGACTCCACTCTGTCCGGCTGGTTAAGGCAAGACAGAGGCGGGTGGCATACGCCCCCCTGAAGCACATCGGTACCCCCGGTGACGCAACTCACCGAAAGCTCGCCACAAGCTGCCCTGAGGGAGACTGACTGCACTGATGGGGCATTTATGGCAGTCAAGGGGCATTAAATGCCCCACCAGCGGGCGATGGGGTCGTCACTTCCCTACGCCTAATTATTATTATTATTATTACTTTCAATCACAGGATCATAGACACTGAATGTATTTTTCATTTATTTTCTTGTTACTGTCACTACATTAAGCATACAACAATGGTTGATGTAGTGACAGACGAACCTCTCAGCCATCATTCTCAGTATGGTGTTGGAGCTGGCGCGGACCCTATGCACCTGGGATGCACACCGTTTCCGCATCGTCATAAAAGCAGTCGATACGTGACTCAGTAAACATTCCTGACGCACTGCAGTACCGAGGCAGCCCCAACAACACCGTGTAGTCGTTGTTATATTGTATACGTAGAGCGCTGTACTGCTTTAGAGTATAGTTAGCCCACAAGGCGCTCGTATAAAAAGAGGTGCAATGCGCTCTGAAAAGAGTATTATTCACCTCAACCGAGCATCGAGCAATCCTGCGAGCTATCATGTTCGCTCTAACAGACAACGCTCTACATTCCCGCTCTATATCTGTATCGTCCTTCAGATCAGAGGTCACCAGATAGCCAAGGTATTTGTAAACCTAAATAAAGGTTGAAGATCGTTGGTGAGATCAAACCCCCTTGCCTCACCCCGCACTCCAAGCTGTATGGTTCAGACAGCGCCCCCGACCATCGAACTACATTGACCTGGTTTCCGTACCAATATTTAAGTATACGAGTACATTCGGTTGGCAGTGATGTGATGCTAAGTTTATCCCATAGGATATCATATGAAACCAGATCAAATGCTTTCGTAAGGTCGAGGAAACAAGTATAGACTGGTGTTTTGCGATCAGTATAGTACTTAACAGTCTACTTCAAACACAGAATAGCTGACTCAGTGGGTGAACGAATTTAGGCGAACTTTTTTTTAGTTTTAAATTTTTGTAAAATTCTGTTAAAGTCATTACGAGTATAAATTGCCGATCAGAAATAATAGGTCCTTAACTATAAAGTTGCGGTTTTTCGCCTGTATTTTAACTAACTTTGTAACTTTTAACATTTCAGCGCTATTGATAATATATATTGTTGCATTACTTTTAAATCCTAAAGTACAAGTTGTTTTACGTCAAAATTTTGTTCACTATTGACAATAACTTTATGCCAACAAATTTTCTTACTTTCAAAACTATGTTAGTACTTAATTTAATATCTACATATATATGTAAAAATTTAGTAATGTTTGTTCTTTCGCTTATTAAATAAATAAGGAAAGCTAGGGACGAAATAAGTCAAATTCTCAGAAATCTCCATACAACACCGTAATTTCATCCAGTAACCCCTAATACTAACGTGAAACGTAGAAACACCGCTAGCCTTCTTGTCACAGTGCCGATTAACGGCAAATAGGACCAGAATTATTTTAAGGTTCCGTTTCACAGCTTTTTTTCTAGTAGAATAAACTTCAGTCTCAATATTAATATTGATCAGAAACACTAACAAATGCGTCAACCGTTTCTGAAAGCTATCAATTTTATACCGTACGGCCAATGATCCAGAGTGTATCGGCATTAATCCACTATTTATTGTACGTTGAAAATAAAGTGCCACGAGAAATTTACGACAGAAGCATTGTAATCCGGCACTAACATTTCTTGTGTAAATAAAGGTATTGTCAGTTATTTTAGGTCAAGCTGTATCAGAATGTCGCTGTTAAGGTGATTACGTATTATGCATAGGAGTGTCTAAATATGATTTTTTTGGTATACTGTCCGCGTTAACGACTTTTGGGGTCACAATTCATGTGTTGGAGTACTAAACTACCTTAGTAGTGCAAATAGTCAAATCGGCCAAAACTAATAAGTACCTAACTTCTAACTTGGAAGTTCATATGTACATTACATTTGTGTTAATATAAACTAGGAATGTAGCAAGGATTGTCTATATCTCCATTTTTTTAAACCAAGTCCAATATTCAAGACAATTTTAAATCAAATTATAAATTACCATTAAAATACCAATGTTAAATTGTTAAGACTGTCAAAACCAAGCAAACCTCAGTTCAATTCATTCTCACTTTCAATGTGGCACTGTTGTCAAAACGAAATGTAAAAATTATTTTGAAATTGATATGCCGACAAAAATATATAGCATTAAAGGGATGCTATATATCTTTTCAAAACAGAATTCGTGATAATAAACTGGCAAATTGGAGATTTCCATAGACACCAATTGAAAGTGGGGTAGCTCATCAATTTAGGTGGTATCATTAGGATGCCGGCCGGACTGTGACAAATCGATGGCAACGTCTTGTCCGACGATCACTACCAGTGTTCACGCATTTGTTTAACTTTCATTAACTAGCTATGTGTTTGCTTTTAGTCACGAATTCATATTGATTTGACGTTACTTTTGAACGATTGATAAGAATTGATTCATGTTGCATCGGCTTAGGGATTTGGCTTGTTGTATTCAAGTCGTTTACGATCTTGTAAATTTTGTCGAAGTAAATGGCATAAGTGCGAAAGATCATAATACATATAAAATCTTCCACATAACTTTAGCTCCTAATCCTCATGATATACCACCGCTACCAAGTGCTGTGGTGATTATGTTGGATGCCAGACCAATCAAAGCAACTCGACCGATCTGGCCTTCCAACCAAACTTAGACTATCTATATATATATATATATATATATATATATAATATATATTATATATATATATATATATATTATATATATATATATATATATATATATTATATATATATATATATGCGTTTCAATTGGTTTTTTCTTTCAATATTTGTAAGATTTACTCTTTTATATTAGTTAAGTAAGTCAGGTCTTAGAAGGCAGTTCTTGTCTCATAGAGGTCAAGATCAAAACAATGTTGTACAGTTACTTATCGACGTCAAAACAAAAGCCTTATACGTGGATACGAACAAAGAGAAGACCACGTGTTTAAAATGGAGCAAAAGGACCAGGTGAAGCTAGCTTTTGGCTTAGTAGTTACCACCACCAACATTAGATGCTGCTGCTGCAGGCAATGCTGATTCAACTTTGGACTAAATAGCACCATGACCTAGTTACGTTGGATACTATAATATATACTTAGGAACCCCTAAAGTCAGAAGGCTGAATTTTACAAGAAATGAATCTAGAAACAGCTGATGCTCCTATTTGCTGTCAACGAATGAAAGAGTCTCAAACATTCCCGTTCTCAAATGTTCTCTCGTACGCCCTAGGCGTAGAAAACAGACCCTGCCTTTTTCAATACAAATGAGTGTGGGTCAAAATGTCATAGTTTTGACAGATAAACTAATGATAACCCCTGTCAAAGCTAGCTTTATAGATAGTGAAGAATTTAATGGTGACAAACTACGTTTTTATGAATCTTTTGCTTAGAAAAGTAGATACGATTTGACAATTGTATGTATTTTTGAATGTAACAACAATAACAAAAAATCTATAATACCGAAAACCTCATCTTATTCCTCGAAATCACAGTAACAAGATCAATTTGTAGAGAGTAGAAGTCACGCCTTACTGAAAAAGGGATGAACGAAAATCGTGCAAAACGGAATCCCCGACATTTTCGATGGCGGGGCGTCACAAACGGAAAACGCTAAAAGTTGCCCCAAACTCCAGACGTCGTCACCTGTTACGTCAAAATTTTGCGTGCTCGAGCGATGTTGGGAAATTCGACTGTAAACTGGAACTTTTTACTTTCCTCTGGGAGCTGAAGGTCGTCTGTTACAAGTTGGTTCGGACGGCCTCTGTGATTTATGCCCTCGGCCGTGAAGAGTTTCGTAAACAGGTGCTCTCAATTGAATGAAATTAAATTCTCTACGTCCAACTGAGAAAGCAGTCGCTTAAGTTTTTGCGAGTTAGTAAATAATCTACTGCTGGTTAGTAATAAATGAGAATTAGTAATAGATGACAACCACATGTGATCGAAAAACTAAATTGCCTTCTTTACTTCAGAAGATACAGATAATGAGGTTCATGGCAGTTGATGATCTGTTTGTGTAGGTGCCTACGTCGTTTCTATTTCTGCCACGAAATAGCAGTTTTCGCATTGCTATGTTGTGGTGTGAAGGGTAAGATAGGCAGTGAAATATACTGGGTACTATGTATTAATGTATTTTAGATGGTCTTATGTATACACGTTATATATTAGCAATATGTGACCAGTAGCGAATCTCACAGGAATCACGTGTACTATAGACGACTGCAATCGCTTATCAGGTCTGCATACTTGTCAATATATCACATTAAAAAATTTACACTACTTATGTTAGATTAAATTCGGAGATTTAACCTATAGTTTCACTGGGCTTTTATTCGCACTTAGCCCTACAGTTAGGCCATTATACGTACACGCGCGAGGAGGCACAGGAGGCAGTTCAAGAACTGTTTGTGGTGGCCCTGTCCCTGACTCGAGGTCTACACCGGCTCTCCTTACAGGAGGAAAGGGTGAGATTTTCCAAGAAAATAATAAGAATAGAGAGAGTCTACTCGAGGAAGCTAGCTCAGATAACCGAGCACTATCAGAGCGCAGCAGACCACGTCAGGGCTAACTTCAAAAGGGGTCGAAGGACACTGGAAGGGCTGGCTTTCTTTTGAACTCCAGAGACTCATCAACAGGCTGAAGCCCTTGAGTGTGAAATTAGGCAGAATGAGCGCGAGCTTAAATGAGCTCCCCACTGTCACTCTAGTTGTAAGTTAGGTGACATTCATTAGTTTGACATTAGGTTTTAGCCACATTATTGACATTTATTAATTGGTTATTGTAAGTAGTAGTAAATTCATTGAAATTAGGCTATTGCCAGTTTTTAATTGTAAGATTATTTGACTTTTATTTATTTGACATTAGGCTATTGTCTGATAAATTATTGACATTTATTAATTGATTATATTTACAAATCGAATTAAATTTACAATTCGATATTAGGTGATTTAAACCATAATCTAATATCAAATTGTAAATGTTCATAAATCTATTACAAAATGTTCCAAAGTTCTGTAACATCCGTTTTTTATTCTGAACATTTATAAATTGAATTTTTATGCATCGTTATGAACTAGGAATAGTCTTCTTTGGCTTTATTAAGTAAAAGATGATGAATGCAGGTGAAATATTCGATTGAGACTCGGATAGTACTCGGTGGCCGTATTGGTTAAAGATAGGGGTTGGAGTTCCGCTCTAGTCGAATTGTCAGCGTTTTTTGATATTACATATATATAATATACAATATTACATAAATTTTTATTTTTTTTATGTAAATGAAAAAATGCTTATATTAATAATTTTTTCAGATGTATACTTTGAAAGAATCAATTGAATATCGCTGTCAGCTGCTGCCACTGACTTAAAACACAGCTGCTAACTAGATCATTAGCAAATTAAGACGAGAATCAAGTTTATTACTTTGCTATAGGATTGTTGCAACAGTTTGTACTTATATTATGTAAATGTTTTAGTGTGTACTTATAATTACATTGATTTGATTTAAGCGTTTGGTGATTAACGATTTTATATTATAATTTATGACAAACACATTAAAGTTAATAAATCATTAAATTTGAGAGTAATAATTTGATTTTCAAATACATATATCTATGGACAGCAGATCGGAATACCAAAAACTGTCAAATTTTTCCATAAATATTTCAACCTTTTTTCATCATAGAATTTTAAGACAATGAAACGAATTTGAGAGTTTATAGAAGTTTAATTTATCTATATTTCAAAATGAAAAATCATAATAAATCAATTCAAGTAACAATATGGATTTTTTTCAAACCATTCCTCAAATTATTATGATTGGGCCCAGGAATTCCAGTTTCCTTTCGTTTGTAAACTCCTACAAAGTATTTCGTATTCAATAACTTGATCAATTGTTTACTGGAACCTAAAACACGTACTGAAGTTAAAGTAAATTGACATATACACACTAACTGTCAATTGCCTCCTCCACGAAAGTCGAATTCTTCCCACGAACCCTAAGTTCAATATAAAACGTCTAATATCATTATATCAAACGGGGACAATTTCATTAAGTAGCGAGAAAATGCCTGGAATTCTGAAGCAACTCTGTACAGAAAGTACATGAAAACTGACTGAGTTATAAAGGAATTCAGGGCCTTTACTTCTAGTTAATAACTTGTAACACGTAATATAATAAAGACTATAGCTTGTACTTTCAGGCGAGGCGAGATTATATCTGATACTTATGGACTGCTTACAATTCATTTCTATTCCATCGGAATTGAAATTAATTAACAAATGATTCGGTCAATTGTGCTACTTGCATAACCACACATTCTAATCAAGATCAAGTTTGACCTCTACACAAGGTCACTCAGATTCATATTCTTTCTTTGCCTCTAAAGTATCAGAGGGTAGGGTAGTATCTCTAAAGTAATATGTGTAACATGCATCAATACATAGTATAAAACAAAGTCGCTTTCGCTGTATGTCCGTATGTATGCTTAGATCTTTAAAGCTACGCAACGGATTTTGACGCGGTTTTTTTTAATAGATAGAGTGATTCTTAAGGAAGGTTTGTATGTATAATAAATGCATAATATAGTAGAGTACTGATAAATTTAAAGGTTTCTAATGTGATGTCGTAAATAAGCACGTTTTTTTGCGCTTATATTGCAAACGCTGGCTGAACCCTACGAGATAGACCAAAATAATGTACTACAGTATTGTTCACCTTAAAAAGTTCTACAAAAAAGTCCGCGATGGTATATGTCTATCTCTTAGGGATAACCCACCATAACCATTTTTTCATTGCACCCGTGCGAAGCCGGGGCGGGTCGCTAGTTAGAAAATAAAAAGTTATTTTTCGTAACAATATTTATGGCAAGACTGACTAATGGTTCATCTTGGTACAATTATATAAATTGTAATATCTCATCGCTAGTTCACAATTCCATTATGGCCATATTAACTTGGGAATATAAAGTAACTAAATCGCAACACCGTTGTCTTTCTGTCGAATAACAACCGACCGATTAAGACGCCAACATGTGAACATTGTTTATGATGTGCGGTAAAATCCTTTGATGTGTGGACGGAAAACCAACATAACGCCGGCAAGGTGACAACATGGCGCCAAGTACCAACATACCGCCAAGTACTGCTCTACATGTTGGCCTAACGTGTTGATCCAGCGCCCTGGTTGTGTACATCCTACTTTACATATATCAAGATATATATACACTGTTGCACCCATCTATCAAGTCAAACTATACTTGTTAACTTTGGAACTCTATTCTCTACGTAATATAATCTATTTTCGTAGTTCAACTGTTTACCTGGGCGTGCTGCTAGCATTATATATATTTATTTGTCCTAATCGAAATTGCTTTATAGAATTACTTTTTCCAATTTTAGAAGATAAATTTACAGTTTCGAGTTCCCATAGCAGCAATTCCCAATTTTTCTCTTAATTCTTCGACGAATCATGACTACAATTATAAATGCGAAAGTTATTGGGTCTATCTGTCACGCTATTGCACCAAAACTACTAAAAAGTTTTAATTGAAATTTAGTACACAAATAGTCTAGAGACTGAGAATGGACATAGACATTTCATTGCGAAAATGGGCTGTAAGAGGTTAAAATAAGGGATGAGTTGGTATAGAAAGTGCGCCATTTTTAATGCTTGAAATTTGGAACTTTTTTTTAGTTTTTCGATTAAATATAAATAAATACGACATTTAGTTTTTTTCCACTCAGTAGAGGGCTGAGAACTTTCATGGATACCTCTTATGTCGGACTTCTGAACGATTGAGACAGCTCGACGGATGTGGCCTTTTTCTTTTTTGTTATCCTGAGGAAAATGCATTAAGTTGCATACCCCGGCTGCGGCGAGCCGGCGGTTATGTGGGGCTCTCCTCCCCAGAAGAGGGAGGCCTACCCAATAAAAACCTCAGGGATGGCCTTCCTCGGGCATGTAGGGAGGTCCCGGGAACGCGCAGCTACTTCCGCGACTTTTTCTTTCCAGCCTCTGCTCCCCTGTCGATACAGGGGAGCCCTGGGGAGGCTGTAATACCTCCCCCGATCTCCTCCACTGACGACGCTCCCCGGCCACGGAAGGGGCGTGGTCCTTCCCGGTTCTATCCTTCCCTTCACTGCTGATAGGCCACCCGCGGCGGCGCCGCAGCTGTGCTACCGAGCCCGGCGCCGCCTTCTTCGAGCGGAATCGGCCATCTCCCGACTCCGCTCAGCGGCCTCCTTCTGGAGCATCACTGCTTCACAGAAGGAGGCCACAGCCCTCCAACGTCCCTCGTCCGCCAACATTGCCGCAATCAATGCCGGCGGAGACAGATCTCGCCCGATCTCTGCGACCAAGACTCGGCGCTCGGAGGCCCACGCGGGGCACGCCGCCAGCGTGTGCTGGGCCGAGTCGAGGTCGGATGCGCAGTGGTGGCAATGTGTCGATCCCTCCCGTCCTATTCGACACAGATACTCACCGAAGGCGACGGATGTGGCCTACCGACTAAATTCAGTAACCTAGGTTCTAATGACCATAATTATGGTTTGTAGTGAGAGTGACAGCTCCTCACACGCACACACGGAGCAGCAGAGGTGCATTAAGAGTTTGTGATCAAATAATTTTACCGTAAAGGGGGTAAAAATTTTTGAATAGGCTTAGACTACTAAGTTGATTTTGACAAAACTTGCTATAGGGATAGTTTGAGATCCAGAGAAGGACATAAGGGGTATCCCCCTTATGTCCTTCTTTACATAACGGTAAAATACATTATTGGTGCGGTAATTCTGACAAAAATAGCTGGCTGGGTTTCGATGCAATTTGGTATGAGGATGGTTAGGTTAGCTTAAGAAATAAGATATTTTTTCATTGATTAAACTTATGATATAGATATACATGTGATACAAAGCTGGTAAAAAATTGCTCTTAAAAGGTTAAGACAAAGATAGTTATTTTAAGTTATTATCGCAATTCATCATTCTGAAGCCAGAATATGAATACTTTTTACTTTTCATCTATACTAAATACTAATATTATAAAGCTGAAGAGTTTAGTTTGTTTGATTGTTTATTACTTACTAGAATCGTTTTTATGGTAATAAAATTGGATATGTCGCGTTGTCAAGATCGGGTTATTGTTGTTTGCAAAAATGATGGAAAAAAAACAAGCGGTCGATTTCGCACTAACGAAACAATTGCGTCGTTTTAATTTAGTTTTTTTTCCACAGGAGAGGAAAAAAAACTAAGGCTAAAAGACTGAGAATCCTCATGGATACCACCGCAACGGCAAATAGAGATGCGGTGATTATGTCGGACTCCTGGTGAATCGAGGCGGCTCGACCCAACAGACCTACCGATCACACTCAGCCTAGCGTTGGCCATAAGGGTCCTACGGCTTGAATAGAGAGAGGTTTGCCACACCCTCAGAAAAGGGTACGGTCAGCGCTGCCCTTCGAAGTTCTAGGTAGTGTTTAGTTGGTAGGCTAGCCTTCTACTAGTCCAACATAACCACCCACCGTAGACTGGGCGCGGGTGATATCTGGTGTGAGGTCGTCCGGGCATCGAGGTGTTATTAAGATGACTACAATAGTGCTGTACCCCTTATGAGGATTCACTACCATCACCCGTTGGAAAAAAAATAATGTGAGTCGGCCTATTTGCTTATCAGCGGTCATTTGAGGCGGTTGTCTGGTGAACGACGCAATTTGTAGCAAGTCCACGTGGTTTCGTATTTTAAGTGGCTAATCAATTGTGAACTGTGTATTGAAACTGAATACTAATAATAATCGTCATTAATAAAACACGTTATATTTCTCTGATTCATATTTTTTTATACAAACATCCCTTCTGGTTCCTAAAAATATTTACATTAAAAGTTGTTTATCAATTTATGGTTTATCAATAAGTTATTCCTTTACCAACTTGAGGTTAAAATTTTTACAATCTTTAAATTACATTGTTCTTTATATCTAACTAGCTGTTCCCGCGACTTCGTCTGTTCGTCGTCCGCGTGGAATAGTTATTTTGAGCATCATATTTATTTTTGCAAACAACCTCAACCATTACCCGATCTTGACAACGCGACATATCCAATTTGATTACCATAAAAACGATTCTAGTGAGTTAACATTAAAAGATAGACATATACTGTCGCCGATATTTTTTTAGATAATTTTAAGAAGATAAATAATTCTTTCATACATATTTTTTTGGTATCTAGAATCGTTTTCGCAGTGCACGGAATAGAAGCCCTCAAAAATGAATAATTTTCCCTGTTTTTTCGACATTTTCCATTATTTCTTCGCTCCTATTAGTCGCAGCGTAATGTTATGTAGCCTAAAGCCTTCCTCGATAAAATTCAATAAAAAAAGAATTTTTCAGTTCGAACCAGGAGTTCCAGAGATTAGCACGTTCAAACAAACAAATAAACAGTCAAACAAACAAACTGTTCATCTTTATAATATTAGTATTTCATATTCTGGCTTCAGAATAATGAATTGCGATAATAACTTAAAATAACAATTTTTGTTTTAACCTTTTAAGAGCAATTTTTTACCAGTTTTGTATCACATGTATATTTAGATCTAATAAATATCATAAGTCCAATCAATGAAAAACTATCTTATTTCTTAAGCTATTATTTCTAAGTTTAAACAATAATAAACCTAATTTCATTTTAATTAACTTCTTATTACAAGCGTCAAGCAATTACAATAGTTTTTAAGCAATTTCATAACGCTTCACGACACGATCTAAAACATTACTGACAAATGGCGCCGGCTGATATTGAATGGAGAAATGAGGTTTTAAGTATCTTTTATTTCGATCTAACTTCAGCTTTGTTCTAAAGCAATAAAAGCGTGTATTCTATGTATTAAGACTAATTGCTAATTGACCAATATATTAGGATTAAGATAAATAAGTTTTAAGAAGCGTAAAAGTTGTATGTAATAAACTATAGTTTAGCTACTAACCTTTTTACATTATAGTTTCATATGAGAATCGGAATTTAATATCGGACTTTGTAATCTCCATGTTCTTAATATCTACATTCGATTTATTCTTAATTTAAGGAAATTCAATCATGAGTCCGAATACCGACAGCTCTAAAATTAACTATCTATACGACAGCGCAGAGATAACAAGAGCTTTATTTACTCTGTACTGCATTATTTATAAGCCTAACACACCTAGTTACCTAAAATCCCATGTTTAACAACTATGTACATCCCATAATAAAACCCTTGGTGCTGCCTCTATTGCTCTCTTTAAAAGCCCCTCTTTTGTTTAGTCCATTCCAGTATGGAATGCACTCCCTCAAGAAGTGAGAAACTCCCCAAGTAGGCTTAGCCTTAAAAATAAATTGCGCAAACTTTTCTTCGAGGGAAGTCTAGAATTAATAGTCCTAATATCTCATAATAGCCTAACATTTATGAGATACTAGCTTTCTGCCCGCGGCTTCGCCTGCGTGGAATTCGGGATTGGGTCTATAGAGGGTTAAGGGTCATAGCTTCTGCTCACGGCTACATATGCGCGGAAGTCGGTTTATGGTGCGAAGGTTTTATCGCGCTTCCCGTGGGACTCTCCGTTTTTCCGAGATAAAAAATACTGCAAAACCTTGCTCAAGAATCACTATGTCTATTGATGAAAACCGCATGAAGATCTGTGCAGTAGTTTTTGAGCGAAGCCTTTATTGCGCATCCCGTGGGATCTGTCGCTTTTTCCGGGATAAAAAGTAAGCCTAAATAAAGTAAATAAAGCCTATGTTACTCCCCGTACCACAGACTATGTGTATGCAAATTTTCGTGATGATCGGTGCAGTAGTTTAAGCGTGAAGAGGTAACAAACAAACAAACAAACAAACAAATAAACAAACAAACACACTTTCGCATTTATAATATTAGTTGGGATAGTTGGGATTAGGGCTATTATGCAGTAGTCTTTATATATATATAAATAAATATATATGTGTGTGTGTAATTCTTATGTGTATGTATTAAGATTAATGCTTTTAATGTCATTTAGTATATCTACCTCTTGTATCTCTACATCATCTGAAGGTTAACTGGTAGAAAATGCCTAAGGCATTAAGTCAGCCTA
Source organism: Scirpophaga incertulas (assembly GCA_036419045.1). Lineage (NCBI taxonomy): Eukaryota > Metazoa > Arthropoda > Insecta > Lepidoptera > Crambidae > Scirpophaga > Scirpophaga incertulas. Next base: position 5,152,265 of record CM071641.1, read on the forward strand.
ACACCAATACATGTACATAAAGTTTTAATAAATCCATAAACCTAAATTAAGTCAAAAATATACTTAACAGAATTGGCAATCCACGATATTTTGCTTAAAAAAGGTGAATAGAAAAATGTTTAATAACTTATCAAAAGATGGGTTTATGTCACTTCGTTTGACATAATATTATTTTAATGGGTAACTGGGCGACGAAAAGGTTCTTCTAATCGAATTAAGACGTCAGGCTCACGTCCCTGTTGTTTATGTGCCCGCGTTTATTAAATTCTAAGTAATCGAAGCTAAATTCGTTGCCAGCCAAGTAAGTATGCCTCGTCTGGTATGGTATAAAAATTTAACACAAAAAGGTAACAACAATTTCAGATACTTCCCGACTCCACTGCCTCACTGGGTTGGGGAGAGACTGACATAGCAGTTTTAAAAACATATACATACTTTTTAAGATTCATAAACACAGTATATTATTTAAAGATTACTACAGATCTTAAAAATATATTCACCTGTAATGATTGTCCTTAAATCGTGCATTACTCTATTATAAGTATATAGATAGAAACATTTTATTTTGTATGATAAATCAGACAGCTCAGGACATTACATAAATTATCAGTAGACTTATACCGTGGGTGATTTCTAACAGTAAATTGATTGTTGGACAGAAAATTTATATGCAATAAACTATAAGGAAAACAAAAATAAAATTAAAAATTATCAATAGACATGTATGCGCTTTGTGATGATTATGTATACTGACAGGATGCTCAGTGAAATGAAAATTGCGTGATCTTTTGAAAACGTTTAACTCAAATTGTATCTTTACAGTTATGCGTATGTCGTTGCGTATATAAGAATATGAAAGACATTAGAATCGTTTTAAAATGCGGATACTACGTAATACATTAGTGTTGCTGTATATAAAAATATGTGGAAATACGTTTCGGTGTACGCTCGAACAGACAAATTTTAATTACTTTGATGTACATTACGCGCGTACGTATATTGCACTAACTGAACATCAAAGAAAAGAAAAATAAAATAATAATAATAGGTGATGTCCCTAACGTCCCTATCACTTGCGTGTGATGACTACAACCCAATCATAAATAATATAAAGTCTCGAATATATAAATAGCTACTGATGACTGTCACGAATAGTTCAATAGAGATAAGACGTAAGACAGCTCTGCAAAGAAAAAATGTGATTGGGATGGCAGCTCGATTATACAATAAACTGCCAAAGGACATAGTAGAACTAGAAGATAATAAATTTAAGGTAGCCGTTACAAATTTACTTAAGGACAAATGCTATTATAGAGTGGATGAATACATTTTGGATACGTTCCCTTAGGTTGGTCATATTATTTAAAATCTTTGAATGTGTTGTCTTTGTTTATATCATTATCATCTTTCATATGAAATCTTTTATTGTCTTATTATAGTTTTTTATTGAGAATTTATTTGAATGTGTTAGTAATTTTAATATAATTGTAATTTTATCTATGGAATGTAATTTAAGTAATAATTAATTAATTAATGTTATTTTAATAGTAATTTCATTAATATTTTATAGAAAAAATATATTTTGTTTCTTTTTTGCATGCTGTTTTTCAATGGCAAAACATGTAGGAACAATGATAATTTCTAAGACCTAAAAGCATTCTGTGTACTGCATACGCATGTTTTATAGCAAAAATAAACATTTATCATCATTATGATAAAATGTTGGGTACATCGTGCCCAGGTGAAGGTTTTCCTACTGCAGGACAAACAGAATGACAAGACAGATCAATGGCTGTTGCGGGTGCTTCGACCGCGGTTGGAAGAGTTCAGGAGATAGTAAATCTTGACAGATGGACACTTAGCTACATACTGTATAGCTAGCGTAATGCTGACATTAAATTTACATATAGAAGGTACAAACGCTCGTGCCATAATTATCTACGAGCACAATCACCGTGACCAAATCGAAAGGCAATGATATAAGTGGTTGAAACATAGATTGATTCTATTTCTACTAGTGTATGTTGCATCTGCTTCATCAAACGATCGTTGGGAATATTTCACAGAAGACAGATAAGTTACAGATAGCCAGATCAGATAGACATTTTGACAAATTACTCGTGTAAAATTATATCAAATTCTATCCACAACTAGAGGTGGTGAAATCGATTCTAAAAGTCATCAAACATTTTAAGGATTGTGAACTTCTGTTTATGTCCCGATACGTCAACGAAGTGTCTAATTTCGATATCGTAATAGCAGAGGCAATGTTGATAGGCCCCCACAATATAGATGCAAGATTTATTAAAGAGTATAAACTAATAATGATTGCCTATTAGCTTCTACGCTTAAAATTTGAAGGACAGATCTACTTGTATGATGCTTATTTCACCTAACATAAGATCGAAACTGCAAAAATTGTGTTACATTATATATTACTAAGAAACAAAGCCTCGCAAAGTCGCATTTGACACTTTCAAATTAGTTTATGAATACAGATTTTCCGCCTTCACTTCAGCTACAGTAAAACGAGATCTATAAACTTACCAATCAAAGTTGAAAGATTTTCTTATTCTTTTGTAAGTAATTTATCATTTGATTGCACCAGCAATAATAAAAATGACATTTTATGAAAGAACAATAAAAATAAATCGGATAATGCAGACTGTTATTCTATCTATGTGAGAACCTATTATATCTGATAAGTTATTTTATTACATAAAGAGCAAGTAATATCAACAAAAAATTATGGCATTAATGATATATTCGTATTATTCCAAACCAGTGTTTTTCCTTATCATGTGTATGGCAACCATCTTCTTTATAAGAATCATCTTTTATTTTTTTTTTGTTGGCTGTGGCGAGCCGGGGCTCTCCTCCCCAGAAGGGGGAGGCCTACCCACTAAAAACCTCAGGGATGGCCTTCCTCAGGCATGTAGGGAGCCCCCAGGAACTACCAAGCTACTTCCGGGACCCCCCAGCCTACGCTCCCCTGTCGATACAGGGGAGCCCTCCTCGGGGGTGGCTACACTACCTCCTCCGGTCTCCTCCAGCGACGACGCCCCCGGCCACGGAAGGGGCGTGGTCCATCCCGGATCGCCGTGGCGGTCGCGACTTCCTCGTGCCCGCCGGCGACCCGCGGCGGCGCCGCAGCTGTGCTACCGAGCCCGGCGCCGCCTCCTTCGAGCGGGATCGGCCATCTCCCGACCCCGCTCGGCGGCCTCCTTCTGGAGCATCACTGTTTCACAGAAGGAGGCCACAGCCCTCCAACCTCCCTCGACCGCCAGCAATGCCGCAATCAATGCCGGCGGGGAATATAAGAATCATCCTAATTATATAATGCTATTTTACTGATTCTTCTAATAGTACATAAATCAACACACAATACATGCATGTTGCGTATTTACAAACCACAGCATGTTAATCTCTTGATCGACTCCATACACTTAGGTGCTATGAAACATAAAGGCCTGGCATTTGAAAGACGCACTTCGTCAGAGCTTGTAAAAGTTTCAACAAAGTTTCAAAGATTTCAAATTTTGAGATGGAAATTCGCTTAACTCACAAACTCTGGTACATTTATAATCAGCGAGAACCGTTAACTATTTCATCTTTGACAATCATGAGTTCAAATTCATACCTCTCGCTAGATAGCGATAAAAATAAAATTATGCCCTTTACTATCGCGGACACAACGTAAAATGAATAACGAGTGAGATAAGTTAATAATGGCGAAACTTTTTCGATCCCGGTAAATTAATGTCCCTGACCCTATTGCTAGGGTTAAGGGAACTTGATTTTCCCGATAACAAGTTAAGGGGGAATCGAAAATTCATTTATTGCAGTAACTTTTAAAGTAACTCGCCTTAATCTAGTCTCGCTATTATTATTTCATAAGCGATTAAATTAACTATTTTATTAATGATTATATTAGTGATTATATTAACTATTTTATTAACGATTATATTAACAATTTCCTTATTTAATTTATTTAATTAAAAAAAATATTTATTTAATAATTTAGAAAGCAAACTTATTTGAAATTATTACAAGATAATAGGCATAACTAAATAATAACATACTTTTAAAGGCAAGAAATTAGTTGTCACAGTATATAGTCAATAATGTAAATTCAAAATTGTGGCAAAATAAAAAACAGGTACATTATAAGATTTTTTGTTTTACTTTAAAAATACCCCAATGCTGCGATTCAATTATGGCCAAAACTTTTACTGTAAGGTTAAATAAATGCTTTCTATGGCACTTGAATTTAAAAATTATACAATACAATTAAATACTTATTCTTTTTTACTTATTTAGTTATTTTCTTATTTAGGACTCGAAAAGTAACAATAGTATACAAAAACTCAGTAAACTTTCAAAACATAAATCAATAAAAGATCATCTCCTAGTAGAACGTCCATCTTATCTCAACAAATTATTTATTAAATAAATATGTCGCTGATCTCTTTTCTTTCATTGTGAACCCATTGGATTTAAAAACAATGTATTCGTATATATTTATCGTACCTCACGTAAGTCATAAATTTAAATATTTTTTTGTGATTACTTCTCCAGCCAGCTTTTGACTTATTTGGGTAAACCAACCACTTTTGGAAGTCCTTCACGTATTCTCACGTTCAGTCACTATCTCAAGGAATTTACCACCAAGTAGCATCAATCCACTGAGCTCATATAAGCCATGTCATACATAGATGGCAAACTGATACAAGTTTACATATTTTGTATATATAGTGACTTATAGTACCTCTCCCCAGCGAGATATTAATCTGACTGGAATCCGAGGGGCGCGACTTAGATGGGGTTCAGCAGTGTGCGCCGACGTCATTATGATATTTGCAATGCATTTATATTCAGTCCATTCCACTGTCCCTGGTAATATCGGCAATCTAATAATATTCTAGGAGGTAGACTCTGTACCAGGGTCGTCTGCATGGGTACCTCCGTCTTACCTATTTCCGCCGCCAAACAGCAGGGTTCGCTTTGCTGTGTTCCGGCGTGAAGGGTAAGATAGGCAGTGAAATTACTGGGTACTGTGACTTTACATCTTATGTCACAAGTTGGCAACGTACATTGTGGTTCTTATGAGTTTGCAGATTTGCTATGAATCTCGTGGGAACCACATGTACTATAGGCGACTGTTACCACTTACCATCAGGTGGGCAGCCTGCTTGTTTGTCAACTTTAGCAATTAAAAAAAAAAATCATCCCCTAAATTCTAGCGCAGTAGGACCTTAAAAAGTGTGCGCTTATATTACCTACTATCTATACTACCCTGCTTAATTTAAAATTTGGCAATAGCAAACGTCAAATAATTTTAGTATTCGCACTGTCTCTTGTGGTGTCTTTAGTCGCTCTGCGAATTATGTTTGAAAATATAAATACAAAAATAAAATGTCGCCGTAGAAAATTATGGGTGTTTGATGGTAAATCATAGTAGTTAGCTTAGCTGAGCCTTTATTCGCACTTTCATATTCACTTGAACTCTTAAACAACTTTATCTTTTATCTCTGTATCTAATATTTTATTTACGCCAGTTTACGCCAAACTGTCAAATAAAAAAGGGAGAAGAATCTAAATTGAACATAAAATTAAGATTTAACTATATATTCAATAAATAATTAAAAATTATTAATGAGGGCACGACCAGGCAATACTTAAAACTATACAAAAGATTAGCTACAGATATAAAAGATAAAGTTATTTAGCAATACAAAATTATATAATGTGAGAGAATCCATATTTTATTTTGATGATATTTAACACCTAGTAATTTTGTACAAAAGATCAAGTTGTGAGACAAACAAATATCAAACACATTCATATTATAACAAAAACAGCCAATAACAATTGCAAGTGTGGGGTAATCTTAACAGTATATCATCTCCTGGTAGAACGTCCATCTTATAATAATGAAAAACTTATTTTTAATTTACCGAATACGCTGAAAGTTTGCCTTAACAACAAGGGTATAAATATACTATTAAATTCGTTAAAACTAAAAATATCTACAAGTTAGTCTTATTCAATAGTATTATATCTTACATCAATGTACAGCATACTGTATTTATGCAGATATATAATCTGTGGTCGTTGATGACCTTATTGTTATAAAAAGACCTAAAATAAATAAATTAAAAAAGTTATTTAAGAGTTAAAATGAAGATAAAAGGCGGATACCAGTAAGATGGCAGGTGTGCATAAAGATTCGGCTATTGTGCGTGGTGAACTATAGTAATAAATCGGTATTTCAGAAACAGTAGCCGATATTACAAAACACACATCTTTCACCTCCAGGCGCTCTGAGAACTGAGCGACGGAACAGAATGTAAACATGCACTGCCGCTGGCGCTGGCGGTTCATTGCCTTCCGCGCAGAAATCCTCTCCTTTAGAACGCTCTTTTAGGAGTGGCGCGAGAAGTATCGTGTTTATAAATACGTCCTGCCGACTTTCCTGCTCACTTCGTCTGAATATAAAGGTAATATTGGGCTTTATACCGTTAAAGCTACGGGCAATATCTACTGGCTTAAATCTATCGTCGCATATCTTATTTTTTACTAGTATCTTTATACATTTTCCAACATACAGACTACAAAAAACTAGAGGTTCGTTTATGGGCAATTGTATAAATTTTAATAACAAGATTCCATATAGTGTAGCTGAATATCCCCTTCATAAGTTCAATGTACATGTTAAAAAGACGCTAATTAGTATGGGATATTACAATGTCATTATTTAAATGATGCCAATGCTTGGTGTTGATTTGAAGATATTATATTCTAAAGTGTCAATATTTGTTTTCTCGTATGAATTGTAAACACATATGTACATTGTATGATAACGACGTAATTCATTGTAAATGTTGTTATTGCTGTTGATAAAGCTGATAAGTTTCTTGCGCCCATTCTCCTTATCAGCTAAAAAATACGTCCTGATTATAAGAAAATAAATTTGGACGATTCAAATGAGCTTCTATAAAGTCATGTTTGAATAAAGTTAATTTTTATTTTGATTTCTAATACTGTTCATTATTAGATGAAATGTCATGTGACTCAAACAGTTTCGTCCAAAAACAAAAAAAATAATATATATTTTATGACAACAAAGGGACATATCCGTCAGCTGTCATAAAAGTAAGATATATAAGACACAAACTGAACCCTTAATTTTTATTATTTATTGCCTTTATTTACTGTAGGTACCACAGTTAACTGTTATTATTTATGATCTAATTTAAGTATAATAATTAAACTAAGGCACGGAAACCAAAAATAAAGCAAATGGAACACAACTAAGTAATGGAAAAAATGACATTTCAAGACAATAATGTCGCGTGACCTCCATTCGTGAGAATTATATTTTTATATTTCGACGTCGTATAATTTCTTCGCATTTATACTCGTATTTTCAAAGAATAAATTCGTAAAATATTTGGTGATCATATTGATATTTTGATTACATATTTATCTTTGACACGTCAAATCAAATCAAATCAAATTTATTTACTCCAAATATGGTTATCACAAAGGTAAAAATTTATTTACAGTGCACCACATTTCGCTGTTTTATTTAGCATGTAAATATTGTTTTAGTTAAAAACTACAATATTACAATAATAAACTTTCTAATAATTGTAGAGTTATTTTTAAGTTTAGACGTATTGAATGTAATATTAAAATTATAATTGTAAATCTGTCAAAACATTGTAAGATCAATTTATCGATTATATTATATTGGGATATAATAATGATGTTAAGGTAAGAACAATAACCCTTAATAATATTAATATTATAATTACTAATTTCCTAAATTTACTCATACTAATTAACAATATACATAATAAATGCGGAAGTAGTTATCTGTCTGTCACGCTTTCATGCCAAACTTACTGAATTGATTTTAATAAAAGTTGATACTGGAGGATATAGATTTTTTTTAGTAAACAATATTTTTCTCCTAAGGGAAAATGTGATAAAAATAGCTGACAGCGTTTTGATGCAAATCGATATGGCATCTCCATACCGACCCAAGGAGACCAGCGGCGGAGCATATGTATATTATATGTATGTCTATCCCTTATCCTAGATCCCACACCCAGTTTAGTTTGGGTTAGTCTAATTACTAGTCTAATTGCCAGGAATATTTATTATTTACTAGCTTCTGCCCGCGGCTTCGCCCGCGTGAAATTAGTTTATGTCACTCCTGGTCCCTTTTGTCTAAGAGACTCTTACAGGGGCCAGCCTCGCGGCTTTGTAGTCCCCGTTCCGAATCCGTTCCGTTCGAATTTCGGGAATCCCGTTTGTCGAAAAACTCTACACATCCTATGAGACCTACGTACCAATATTCATGGTCTTATCTTCAATTCAACCCTTATTCCACCCCAAAAATGTCAAAATGCTAGAAAAAACGAATTTTTGTTTCTTATGACGTGATATTTGACAAACTTGAATACTAACTTGCAACCCTTATTTCACCCCCTAGCTGGTCGAAATTTCATAAATGCTAGAACAAATGTTTGATGATTTCTTATCAAGTACTTAAATATAAAGTTTCATGGTTTTATCTTTAAAATTAAAATTAAGAAATCCCATACAAACTTTCAACCTCTATTTCAACCCCTTCATCCCTTTTCTTAGAAATAAAAAGTAGTCTATGTTCTATCTCAGGGTCTAAAGATTATCTGTACCAAATTTCATCAAAAGCGGGAAAGTGTAACAGACAGACAGACAGAGTTACTTTCGCATTTATAATATTAGTTGGGATTTATTTATTGTTGTGTCCTCTTAATGTTTTATCACATAAAACAAAGTCGAAAGCTTTCTTTGTTCCTATATCCCTATGTATGCTTAAATCTTTAAAACTACGCAACGGATTTTAATGCGGTTTTTTTATTAGATAAAAATATAGAGTGATTCAAAATGGATATATATATATATATGTGTGTATATATAATAACAGAGCGAAGCGGTACTTCACGCCCAGTCAGCGTCTGACGCTTTATAAAGCTCAAATACGGCCGCATATGGAGTACTGCTCACACTTCTGGGCTGGAGCCCCCAAATATCAACTCGACCCTTTTGACTGGCAAAGGCGTGCTTTCTGTATCATCGGTGATCCCAATATTACGGCCTCAACAGAGACCTTGGAGCAGCGGAGAGGCTTTGGTTCTTTATAGGCTTTTTAACGGAGAGTGCTCTGAGGAACTATTTGCAATGGTGCCTTCGTCACCTTTTTACCATCGCACCACCCGCCACCGCAGTAGAGTTCATCCATATCACCTGGAACCTATCTTGTCTAATACAGTTCGGTTTCAGCGTTCATTCCTTCCGCGTACATGCAAACTCTGGAATGAGCTCCCAGCTGCGATTTTTCCTGAGCGCTACGATATGTCTAATTTCAAACGAGGCTTAAAAAGAGTATTTCTCTCCAGGTAGGCAGCGGCTCAGCTGTGCACTGCAGATGTCTATGAGCGATGGTTACCACTTACCATCAGGTGGGCCATTTGCTCGTCTGCCACCGTATGGAATAAAAAAAAAATAACATCCATTAAATAGTGGAGAAATACTGTTATTTTTGAAGTTTCTAATGTGATGTCGTAAATAACTACATTTTCATTCAATTTACAAAGCATGTTTTTTAGTTTTTTAAACTATAATTTATTACCTATATACAATGTTCACAGTTTTTCTGTGGCGTACTTAGTATCAGCATTGAATTATCAGAAACAGTGTTATTATTTCATTTATTTATTCACAATATAACTATATATTATTTTTGTTAACAATTACTCGATAATTGCGTTATTGTTAATTATTTACCTAAAGATCGAATATCTATAATAGGTAGTTTGGAAGTTTTATAAACCATAAACTGTGGCCAACAAACACAATATAACACGTCCTCAACCTACGTACGATTACGTTTGAATTAGACGTACAGAACTGTGATCTTGTACGGTATAGCAGTTTTGTGCCTACTTACCAGAACTAGAAAATAACCACTCTGTACCAATTTAACAAATGCGAGTTTCGCAAACAAATGTGCGTGGGTAAAGTAAATATATCTAGTGTTTATGGGGGTTATAAATTAGTTTTCCAGAACTGTAGTTACGTGCTACAAAACTATTTTAGAGAAAATATATTATTTTTTATAGAAATAGAAATCTTCTATCATTTACCTCACTTGCTGGTAAATGGTAAAAAAAAGGAACACAAGACTACAGATTTATACAGACAATAGCACTAGAGGTACAGATGAAATGGATTACCCGACAAACTTTAGTAAGACTGTGATAGCAACCCACCACTCCAGCAGCACCCACTGATGGTGTTTTAGGGTTCAGTAGTCGAATGACAAAAAGAGGAACCATTATGGATTCGTCATGTCTATCCGTCTGTCTGTACGTGCCTATATCACAGCCACATTATTCCGTAACGATAAGAACTATACATTAGAGATTGTATTAAAATATCCACATTTAAGGTGTCCTTTAAGGAACATTATTTAAAACTATGTCACGAACTATAACAGCTATTATGTAGTTTTGTATATAAATATAGTAGGTAAGTATGGTAGTATAGATATTTTTTTGTAATATTATTATGTATATGTGTAGGTATATAAATATGTATTTGAATTTGTATATTCTCTTATTTATGTGATGCTTATATATTTATTTATATCTATTTTAGGTAATATTTAGTATGTTTAAAAGGTAGGTACACACAGAGTCTAACCCATAACGGGTTCACCTGTCCACCGGGGTCTGCAGGAAGAAATTTCTTAGGGAATTATGCAGTACCTTTTGCTCGAAATTTTTTAATCAATTTTTCCTGTAAAATATGTGTGTGCAAAAATTAATTAATAAATAAATAAAATAAATATACTGTGGAAACTTGATAAGTATATGTATTTGGCAACCGCATTAACATTTTCATCGAAAAATAGAAAAAAAAACTCTGGAACTCAAATATTTTTTTTTTCATCAAACTCATAAGTGTGGTTTATCTATGGATAGAGCTTCAAAAATGACATTGATATTTATTTTTCTAAACTGAATAGTTTGCGCGAGAGACGCTTCCAAAGTGAAAAAATGTGAATCCCCCCGTGACTTCCAAAATAAGGGAATAATAAATGTAAAAATAATATATGATGTACATTACCATGCAAACTTCCACCGGAAATTGGTTTGAACGAGATCTAATAAGTAGTTTTTTTAATACGTTATACATCGTAAACCGCATTTTACCTTTCATCCAATCAACTTCAATATAATAAAGAATATAGAAAAACATTTATTTAGATGTATAGTGGTACGGAACCGAACGTGCGCGAGTCCGACTCCTACTTGGCTGTTTTTTTTTTAACGATGGTGGCAAACAGGCCAACGCCCCACCTGATGGTAAACTGTTACCGTAGCCTATGGACACTTGCAATACCAGAGATGTCACTCGAGCGTTGCCGACCCTTTAAAGACCTATTTACTCCCCTTTTGAAGATCCCCATACTGTAGCTCTCCGGGAAATCCTCGGCAGGAAGTTCATTCCATAAACGAAGGCGGGTAGACGGAGGAAAGGTTTTTGTAACCATACTGTACGGGATCATTTAGGTTCCAATGTGTGAGCCCTCCCTGTTTATGGCGGGCGGTGCATCATATCGAACAACCCAACATAACCCATTATATAGGCGGTAGAACACGCATAAGGAGGCAAAGTCTCTCTTAAGACTACATTTAGGGTAATATGATTTAGGAATCAAGATTTTTTATTTAACGACAATGATTTTAATTTAACTTAATCCTGCAAAACCTTAATCGACGGATCCAGCTTGGATGGACACCGTTTAGGACGGTGCCCGGTATATTCTCGACCTAACTACTGCAACGCCTCAAGATGACAGTCTTTGTCTCTTGCATGTTACCGGCAAAGACTGAAACCTGACCGTTTACAATGCGTCTAGACTCAAAGTCATCCAAAATTATGAGATCTAGAGAAAATCTGGGGTCGCAAACTTTGCCTAAAGAATTGGGAACTTTGAGGCAATGGGTCGCTTATCCTACGAGCAACAGTATATTACTCTTAGGATAGACGATCATTACGATGGAAAGAAACAAGGTGGACCCACAATTTGTAAACATTGAAAAAAGGTGCTAGCACCTGCGCTGCGCTGCGATCTTGCGCTGTTAACATATAGATGTTAATAGCGCAGGATCGTATCTCGGCTTAAATGATTTGTTTATAATAATTATAATCTTTATTGATTGTTTTATAAAGTTTACAAACACATTTAGCGCCCACCTCGAACAACTTCTTAACAAAAGAAAACTTTAGGCAAACTAATAATTTTTATGTTTATTACGTTGGTCTATGTGTGTGTGTGTGTGTATATGTGTTTGTACGTGTATGTTGAATGAACATAATATTTTAAAATATTTTTAAGTCGCATATATGCTACGCTGTTTAACTCTATTTTTTAATTATACAGTTTATACCTCGAACAACTTCTTAACAAAAGAAAACTTTAGGCAAACTAATAATTTTTATGTTTATTACGTTGGTGTATGTGTGTGTGTGTGTATATGTGTTTGAGTGTGTACACACGCAAACACATACACACGTGTATGTTGAATGAACATAATATTTTAAAATATTTTTAAGTCGCATATATACTACGCTGTTTAACTCTATTTTTTAATTATACAGTTTATACCTCGAACAACTTCTTAGCAAAAGAAAACTAGGCAAACTAATAATTTTTATGTACACACACATACACGTAACACACACAACGTAATACGTTGGTGTATGTGTGTGTGTATATGTGTTTGTGTGTGTACACACACACAAACACATATTCACGTGTGTGTTGAATGAACATAATATTTTAAAATATTTTAAGTCGCATATATACTACGCTGTTTAACTCTATTTTTTAATTATACAGTTTATCAATAATTCTGATTTAAATAATTTTTATAATGTTTCTCAATAAATTATTTGTTCAAAAAAATATTTAGAGCTCTTACTCATGATGGTTGAATTGAGGATGCTCATCACGCTACACCAATGTTTCTGGACACAAATCGATAGATGTTCTATCGGTCACGTCCGATGGTCCTGCCGAGGATCGGCAGTCGTTAACACCCGCATCCTCGTTTAAATCAAGTCATGCGCCATCCCTTCGTCCCTGGAGATCCGAAAAATCCCGTTTTAGTGAATAAATTCGTAACAGGAAATCTTTGGTTCAGTTTATGATGCTATTATAGTTTGGTGAGACAAATCAACGGAGGAAACTTAGATTAAATACCTGAGTTTCAACATGCTAAGTAATTGTTTTGTCTGTGTAGATATGATGGTTTCTTAAAAATTGCTTGTAAGTTGTCTCAATTTATTATTTAAACAAATATAATAGAAGCTGGCTTATTTTATACTAGTCTTTCCTATATAGAGCAAGTCATACTAGGTTTAGATTTGTATAAAAATTAAATTTGTTCTTAGGTAAGGTGAACTTGAGTGACTTATTTGCCTTAAATGTAATCAAAACTCGATAAGAGTTTTAAAACGTGTAACACAATATCAATAGATATGTCAAACTTTTCATTTTTTGTAGTTTGACTCCGAATGGATCATATTTGGGAGCAACAAACAAATAAAACAGCTAAAGTGACCGTTCGATTAATCGAAATTCCTACTGTCTGCGTAATTTTTGTTTCACGTTAGAAATATTATTTCACATTGTAATGTAATAATATTCTTACTCACCAACTAGTTATAAAGAAAACACAAATAATACAAAATAACAAAATTACTGATTTAATTATCAACTTTAACACTTTAAATGTATATTTAACAACTTTATAAAGGTATATTTAAAACTTTAACACTATAAATGTATATTTTTTATAACAACTAAATTAAAAATTAAAATAGCCAATTAAAATAAATAACTGTATTATATACTTAAAATAACAAATTTTGATGAGTAGACACAAGGGCAGGTTGGTTCTGGTGCTGTTTGATCAATCTCGGCAAGGATATTTAGCAACAATGGTTGATCAGGGTCTTGAAATAAAATTATAATTAAATGGTAATTCTAAAATCTAAAACATGAATTCTTAAGCTAGATTCCCATCCCCGGTGGTTAGTACTGAATACCTTCCTTGAGACTGGGTCCAGACACTCGATTTAACTCTTCTTTTAATAAATTGCAATTATTCTTCTTCAGGTTTATAAATTTTCTTCAAGGATATTGTAATTTATAGAGGTATGCTTTTTCTTACATAAATTTGTAGGGCCGGGCCTTTTTATTTTATTTTATTTTATTTATTTAGAACAATAAACAATTACATAATTCTATTACAAAAATGAGTTGATAAAAACAAGTTCTTATTATGTAATCAACAACATTGTCCGCAGATAATACATAGAAACATTAATATTTTTTTAAATGCCCAGCACTGAGAGACACAACAGAGTTTACCAGTAATGAGATTGCGAATTAAACTTAATTATAAAAATAATACATACATACATACACTCACGCCTTTTTATGATATGATTATTTTTTGAGCTTTAAATAAATTTTGTTTTTAAATTGGCCAAGAGACAATTTAAATAAGTCTATATCAGCAAAATGTTCATTATAAGAGTACATCAGTCGGCGAAGCGGTGCGCGTTGGCCCGCTATAGTCCTACAGAGTCTGGGAGCGAATACACCGTGTGTACGAGTATCGCGAATGCGCTGGGAGCGACTGGGCACTTGATAGTGTATGTGGTTGGTTAGTGGAGTACAGTCAAGCTGATTGCCGAGGATTTTATACAATTGTATCTGATCTAGGAGTAATCGTCGAGATTTTAATGTTAACAGAGAGTATTTCTTAAGAAGATTATCGTACGAGGATTTAGCATGAAAATATTTATAATTAACTGAGCGTATAAATTTCTTTTGAACCATCTCAAGTTGGTAAATATATTTTTGAAAAAATGGATTCCATACTACTGAAGCATACTCTAACTGCGATCTGATTAGTGATTTGTACAAAGCTAGATAAGAGGAGGCATATCTAAAATCTTTACAGGTGCGCATAACAAACCCATACATTTGATACGCTTTATCTATTATAACATTAATATGCATATCTAGTGTAGTTTAGCATCCAGGAAGATACCCAAATCTTTAATAGATTCAATGTTTTGCAGTTTTGTACCACAAAGCTCATAATCCATAGTAACTATTCTAACCTTTTTTGTAAAAGTGATTTTATTACATTTAGATAAACTCAACTTTAATTTATTATCGATACAGTATTTTGAGAAACGATCAAGGTCATCCTGAAGAGCGATACAATCATTAATGTCATCAATATTACGATATATTTTAAGATCGTCAGCATATAAAAGATAGTCAGCATTTCTGAAGCAGGTATCTATGTCATTGATGAATAAAACAAAAAGTAGAGGGCCCAAAATAGATCCCTGGGCCACTCCAGATGTTACATTGATTTCTTCTGTAGAAGTGTACCCATTTACAACAACCCGCTGAGATCTCTTAATGACATAAGAGGAAAACCAGCGCCAGAGACTACCGCGTATTCCGTTATATGCAATTTTCTGAAGTAATAACGCATGATCCACCTTATCAAATGCTTTGCAAAAATCGGTATAAACAGCATCCGTTTGACGTCCTTGATCTATACTTTCGAATAAAAAGGTTGTATAAAGCATAAGGTTAGTAACTGTGGAACGACCTCTTACAAAGCCATGTTGCTCAGGTATTATAAGCCCGTGTAGTTTAGGATATATTGCATTATACACTAATCTCTCCAAGACCTTCGAGAAGATAGGGAGCAGTGAGATGGGCCTGTAGTTCTCTACCTTATTCTTAGACCCAGACTTAAGGACGGGGGTGATGTTCGCAGTCTTCCAGCAACGTGGAAGAATCCCTTCCCTCAAGCTACGATTATATAAATAAAATAGTGGAGTACTGATTGACTCAGCTACTCTTTTAATAAAAAATGGTGGAATCCTATCCGGGCCAGGGCCTTTAGCAACATCCAACGACCTTAAGGCGTCCACTATAGTGTCTTCTGATAAATGTAAATCTGCCATTATTTCGGCGTGTTCAGACAGCTGAGTGGAGTCAGGTTGCAGCTGAGACTCATTCATATTGCTCTCTTCATATACTGAGGCAAAAAATTTTGAAAACAAATTACAAATTTGTTCCGACCAGATGCTTTATCATTACAATAACTCATCGTACTCGGAATACCAGCTCCTTTTTTTGCGTCTATTAATGTATGACCAGAAGAATTTCATATCTTTTTTAAGGTTAGTTTCAATATTATTAATATAAATTTTAAAACATTCAGATGATAATTTCTTAAAACGTTTACGATATAAAGAAAATTGTTCATAATCAGATGTGTTATTATAGGTTTTCCATTTTATCCATGCCCGCTGTTTTGATTTAAATACATGAATCAGAGGTCTAGTAAACCAAGCCGGAAAGTCATTGGATTTGGAGGGTCGCAGGGGAATATGTTCTTTTATAATATTGAATAAAATGTCGTAAAATAGGTTCGTGGCCGAATCAAGAGGAAGCCCTTCAAGTCTCTCCACCCAGTTAACGTTACATATGGCATTATTTATATCAGCATAATTACCTTCAATAAAACGATATTTTAGGCAGGAAAGTCTGGGCATCAAATTGGTGTGTAAATAAAATGTCAAAAGTGAAGTAAAAGGAGGATGATATAGGTCGACCGGCACCAAGGGAATAGTAGCTGCCATGCATACTACCGTATCGTCATCTGTCAAAATGAGGTCGAGGATACGGTTCCGACTATTCATTATTGTATTATATTGTTTGCAACTAGTCACAGCAAAAAGTTTAACAACAACGAGTTTACAGTATAAATGCAATCAATTTGAGGCCTTTCAGGTATAAATACCTCCCGGTACCTTTTTGCCCTGTTACATATCATAAAATGCTACATTATCATAGTCATGGACTCACTGTGGGTGGTCTATGCGGTTCAGAAGGAACCCATATACATTATTGTTCTTCATACAAGTAAATCTGACAACTAGGTTACAAAGAAAAATATCAAACATGATCTATTGAACATTCATCAAATTATGGTACATTTACATTTTAAAAGAACAAGAATTTACATTATTTATATTATTATGATTAAATACAAACACCAATTACCTCAAATACATGAGATTAGCAGCTGAGCAACTAATTTCAGCATGATTTTGTATGGGTGGTTAAGCCTACCCGCTCAAAACAAATATCAATAATTATTTGTGAAAATCATTACTATTGGGAACAAATTGAAATTAAAGAGATTAAAGAATTAAAGAGATAAATGCAACTATTACTGACCTTTTTATCGGGCTTTCAATATGTAAATATTTTAGTTTATTATTTTTTTCCTAAGTGCCGGTGGCAACTAGGTTAAATTATGTTGGTTCCAAGAGATATGGATAATTTTATGGAAATAAAATACTCCTGAAATTTGTGATCCTGACACCACTTTCAGTAACTTATATACGTAGTTATATACCGAAATATGCGTGAGATTTTTACAATAGATCGATTCCCAATTCCCAGATTTCAGATCTCCAAGTCACAGATTAGTATACCATTACAGATTGCTTACCACCGATGAGGCAAAGACTATATAGACGATGTATAGTACCTATGTGATGTTTGTTGTTAAATGGAACTAGGATGGTGTGGAAACTATGTCGATCCGCCACAAATAAAAGAAAGGAAGAATTGATCTTCCTAAATTTAAGTTTAATTCTAAATGATATTTTTGTAACCGGCAGTGCAAATAGTTTGTTGTTAATTAGTATCCGGTATATAATCTGTGGGCAGTTAATAATCTACGACACTGTTTTTAATCTATGAATTCCGGAGTGATGTTTCAGTATTATTGATAAAGAACCTATCTTTGTAGACGACGCTTGGCTAGATTTGATTGCCTAATTTGCGCTATAGATAATGGTGTTAGGATCATGATAAGCGGCCCACACTATAGAACTGTCAATGTCAAAGTAACAATTCGACGTAAACATAACCAATGCAAGATACAATTGTAAATGTGAATCTAATCAACATGAATAAAAAAAAAGTGTCTTTAATAGTACTTAAAATCAGTGAAAAAAAAAAAAGTGTTACAACATTTGCAATGAATGATTGGGATATTTTCTCACATTCTTATCATGAAACTCTGGGACACTGAACTTAGCATCCATACAAGTGAATCCTTCGACTTGGACCTTAGTGGACACGTGTTTTTCCTATTCAGTGCTGCCTCCGACGCTGAATTTTGAAACTAACTCAAACTTTTGGCATATATTATTGACTACTTGTATTCAACAAGTATGAGAAATTAATATTTAATAATCGTAGGTTTACACAAGCACTTGTAGACGATAAAACAAATTTAAGCTTAACAGAACAAAAACCTTGTATGTTAATGAGAACAAAGAAAACCTTAACATATATTTGTAAATCATCAATCATCTCAAAAAGAACAGGCAAGAAAATAAACTATACATTAAGACCAAAGTTCACAAATAAATATATTCCACTTATATTAACTTAAAAAGCTTAGTTCAACAACATTTCGTCACACTATTTTGTTTAAAGAAAATTACAATAACCGAAATAGATTCAATTTATTATGACTTGAACAATTCAATCCAGCTCCAAATTTAATCCCTGCTATATACAAACAGTGTTCGCTTCCAGTTCAAAACGTTCATATTTTACAGTGAACTGCTCTCAAACTAGGATAATTCGACCTATAAAGTTCCCAAAGACGAAATTCAATAGATGAGTACGACCAAGCATGCTGACTCCCAGTGCCACTGCTAACTATGGAAAGTAAACTTAAATTTTAACAGTAAAATTGTTGACGATTGGTACAAGGCACACGAGAGTACGTTTAATTTATTGTATTTATTTAAACATAATGTAAATATTAAGTAACAAATAATAATAATAATAGTTTATTTTCTTCACAATGGCATCGTTACATTTACACATTTTGAGGCTACCTTTTAGGTATAATTAAATACATGTGCCAGGTAGACCTCGCTCCTCCATCGATTTGGTACATTTATAGTGAAAAAAAATAAATAAAAAAGTAAAACAAACTTAATCTCAAACAATTTTTCATCTGCTTCTTATTTACTAAACTAAAACTTTTATTAAATTTTAAATTAACATAAGGTTTTTTTTTAACATTTAACATTTAGTTGCCTATAAAATAATAACAGAACCCCAACTACACATTAACATCTGTAGTAAAACATTCAACAATATTTTTATACATTGAGGGTAGTTTGGTTTTTACAATCTATTCGAGCATAACAAGTAACAAGATTCATTAAAAGCTAAAACCAGTAAGTCACAACATGAAACAGGTAAGTACCCACAGATTTATATTTCCTAAGTACCCAACACATGATATCGAGTAGTAGTAGAGTAGTCATGATAAGTAACAAAGGGTAACTCAATGATTAAGAAATTATTATATCTTCAAGGTGATGTAGGGTGTACTAGGTATGTAGTATGTATAATCAACAATACAGAATATAGTAATACTAGCGACCCGCCCCAGCTTCGCAATTCTTATATAAATATACCTACTACAAAATGTCCTTATACACAACGTTCACAGCTTTTTTGTCATTAGACAATACATTACATTAGTTGTTGGAAAATGAAAAAAGTACCAGGAGTTATTAAAGTTGTTTGATAACGTTATTAAGCGTTCAGTTATTAAACGTTATTAAGTGTTATCAGCGGCAGCCACTGGTGTATCTGAACGAACATTAAGAAATATCAAGATAGAAGCAAAGAAAATCAGATCTAGCTCACCTGAACCAGGTACTTCAAGTGCACAGAGATATCAAATTATCGACTCCGAAAAAGAAGAAAATTCCTAAGAAAAGGTTGGAAATAGATGATTTCATGGTGTGTTCTATTCGAAACATTATAAACTATTTTATAGCGTTAAAAAGGAAGTTCCTACATTGCAAAAAATATTGGCACAAGCAAAGAAGGATTTTAATTTTCCAGGGCAAAAAGGCACCCTTTGGAAAATAATAACAAACAAACTTGGATACAAGTTTAGAAAATGTAAAAATATTGGACAATATTTAATTCAAAAACCGGAAGTAGCTGCTTGGAGAGCACGCTATTTGCGGAGACTACGTGATAACGATGAACTAGGTGTGAATAGAAAGCCTATCATATATTTAGACGAAACATGGATACATAGCCATTATACTGTCTCAAAATGCTGGCAAAATGCAACTGAAACCACTGTAAAAAGAAAATATATCCCGGTAAACGATGGATTATAGTCCATGCTGGTGGTGACAATGGATTCATTAAAGGCGCCGGACTTCTTTACAAGTGAAAAGCAATACAGGCAATTACCATGATGAAATGGATGCGAATAATTTTACAAAATATATACGGGAAAAACTTTTACCTAACCTTCCTGCCAATAGCATTCTTGTGCTAGATAATGCACCATATCACAGCCGACAAATTGATAAACTACCGACCTCAGTGGCACGAAAAGAAATACGAGTAATGCAAAATTGGTTGCAGGAAAGTGGTATATCTTACGACCCAAAATGCACGAAACGAAAGTTATATTATTTAATATGCCGATAAAGGCGGAAAAAAGTTTGAAATTGACCAAATTATAAAAAATCATGGTCATGAAGTTTTACGATTACCACCATACCAATGCGATCTAAATCCTATTGAATATGTATGGAATTTAATTAAGCAAAGAGTAGCCGACAGAAATGTCATTCAATCAGAAAAAGAAATAGACAAACTCACTCTCATCCATTAATAGGATCACAGAACAGGACTGGAAGAAAGAAATAAACCATGTTGACTGTTTACGGCAGCGATACTGGGAAAGTGATAGTTTAAAAGAGTTGGATGAATGAACTAATTATATCAGTAGGCTCTGAAAGTGATAACAGCGAATGGAGTGATGATATTGATACAGAAATGAGTGATTTCGATCAAATAACTGGTATTGAAGTTTTGACTACATAAATAAATCTACTTCTAAGTTTAAGTTTCCTTTATCTCCTGTATCCTTATTTTTTATCTACTTACTAGCTATCCGCGCATGGCCACTTCCGCGTTACATCGGATTTACCTCATAGGAAATTATTCATACGATTTTCTCGTGTTAAAAATTACTCTATGTTACTTCTTGAATATCATACTATCTCTACACACACTTTCATTGAAATAGGTACAATAAAACATTTTTCGTAAGATTTTCCTGCAGAAAAGTGGTAAAAATTACCCCATTAAGTAGTTTCGGAACCAAAATTATAAACATACAAAAATACATATAAATATTTCCTCTTATAATATTAATATAGATTCTTATTATCTACTTACGAAAGATTATATTGCATAAGGATCACAAACTTTTATTTTCTGATAGCCAATATTACCAGTATCCTTTCATTATTTTCTCAAATATAATTAAACAAAACGCGTCAGAATTTCATTTCGAAAAATGTGATTTTTTTTTTGCCAACGTTACCTGTCACTTTGTAGCGATCGACGACGACATTCTCGAAATGAACGCGTAATATGTAGTGATGCATGAATGAAATAATAATATTTATATTATAATGCAAAATATAATAATATGTTTAATGTGGTTGGACGCATTAGGGTTAGATGCAGTGGTGCCCGCAATTAATTGTGTCCAGTGTTGAACTTCTTGAGTGTAGCTAGTGTCATCTATGGTCGTTTAATAGCATCCCCCTAAAGGGGATTCCAACGTGGATAGATGGCGCTCCTGTTCACGAATAATATATATAGCCCGGTTGAATCCCGGTCACTCTCCGTTACCTTTCAAATATTAACGCACACATTATAAGCACCTTTTAAACATTAATGCACCTTTTAAATATTAACGCACCCGCAAGTGATTTCATATCATATTTAATAAATATAATACACGTTAGTGAACTGTGAAAGGTCGACCCTAAGTTACAAAAGCAGTCAGGCGGAAGAAGAGCTCCAGCCTTGGTGAGTACTAGTGAACCCTTGATTTTTCTATAACTAGTACGCTTTTTTTTGGGTGGATCACTTGTGTCTGACCCCACGCGCCCGCGTTCAATGGTAGGTTATTTCCATGCCACACCATAATGAATGAAAATAAAAACTAAACTCAAAGATTCAAGGGGATTTTTTCAATTATTTAAATAGTTTAAGTTTTACTATGTGATAAAATTGACAGAAAATAAAGCATGTGCAATTTATTGTTATAGGAAATTTTTCTTTTACTTACGGCTACCTTAGCTACAAGAAGCAGTGTTAACAAAAGTTGTTCTCCAACTGATGCCACCTATTAGTATAATATTTGCAATATATTTGCTGTCCCGGCACCCACTTGTGATCTTTAAGCATTGCAGATGTCTATGGTATAACAACACATAAACACACTTTACATATTTGTAAAATAAAATATAAAACAGCAAAGTTATCATTGCTTTTAATGGCATAAATAGATAATACACAAGCAAACGACAGCACAACAGCGGATGACGTTTATTCTCCTTCCGTCAAGAATGAGGTTTAGCAACATTAGATATGTTCAGATGTCCAGGGAAATGAAGAAGCTAATTCTAGCATGATAAGGGAATTCAATCCTTAAACGAGATAGATCAGAATGAGAATTATCTTGCTTAACCTAAGAATAATATAATAACATTTACGATAAACAAGAACAATGAACCAGTTTTTTTTATTATAAAATAAAAGTTTCATTTATATTCTGAATAGAATAACAGAACAGTCTTAGAGTATACATATATAGAGGATCCATCAAGCAACACGTACCAGTCAATCCGCGTAATACAGAATATCGTCGACCCAGGCACATCATTTCTGACCCTCCCGACTCACTAACGCTGGCTCTTCAAGCCTTGCGAGAGGCGGCATCTGCGCCACCATCCTTAGTTAGTCCATACTTCGCAGCTTGCTGCACATGTACGAGTAGGCCCCGTCACTTCAAGGCCGGACCCACTTTGGCGTACCGAGCCTTCTTTCGCGCATATGTCCTCTTCGGAGGGCAGCGCCGACGTGCCCTCTCCTGAGGGTGCGCCAACCATTCCGTTTAAGCCATAAGGCCACTAGGGCCAAGGCTAGGCTGAGTTTAGTCGGTAGGTCTGTTGGATCGAGCCGCCTCGATTCACCAGGAGTCCGACATAATCAACGCATCCCTGCTTGCCTGTTGCGTTGGTATCCATGAGGATTCTCAGCCTCCTCTCCTGAGGAAAAAAAAAGCAACACGCTTACTCTTTTTAAAAGCACCACGAATCAAAGTCAATGTTTGAAAACAAAACAAAGTTTGAGACAGGTTGGACACTTGGGCCACCGCTCCGTTGATTATTCCAGTCGCCACGTTCAAATTTTCAGTTTTGGATATCGCAAGTAATTGCTGTGGAAGTTTGTGTTACTTCAGATAACACAAATTATTCCAAATGGGATCCCGAGCTGTGGACACAATTCCTTGCATAATAACTGCCGGCCGATGTTTCGGAAATTAGATTTTTCTGTTTTGTTTGTTCGTCGATTCATCATCATATATTCTCCTATATGTAAAAAATTAATCGCAAAATGTGTTGGTAAGCGCATAACTCAACAACGCCTGGACCAATTTGACCAATTCTTTTTTTTATGTTTGTTGAAGTTCAAAGATGGTTTTTACGAAAAACCCTAAAAACAGACCGTTTTTCACCAAACAAACGTTTTCTAACTAAAACATACAGTCAATTTGAGCTTTATTGTTATTGTTTAAAGTTCACATTGCAAGCACTCACAGTTGTCTAAGCAATGTAGGTGTATTCCTAACATCATAGAGTCAATTTGCGCTTTATTAACGCGCTTTATTAATTAATTATTATTAAATTATATAAAGTTGAAATTCAGTCATATCTATCAAAACAGTGTGCGTGTGAGCGTTGGAGAATACATTGTTGCAGGATTTAATGTCATGTTCCAAAATTGAATAGTCACAAAATAGTTCATTACAAAAATGAGATGACATAAGAAAATGCGTACGTAGCTAACTCGTTCACCATATGTTGCGTAAACTCACCCTGTGCGTCGTCACCGTAAACCCTAGAATTAATTACAACACTTAAAAAACTCTGTTACTACTCTAATTTATAAATTTATTTTGTAAGCTAATCGTGTAACTGCATAATTTTGTGTACGTAAAAGTTTAGGTTAGACAAAAATTTTGAACTGCTTTTAAATTGCTTAAAAATAGAAACTCTTCTTACTTAACCTAGCTAAATACTCGTAGATGAATAAGGAAACGATACCCTTAATTTAAAACTCAAAGACCGCTATAAGGACAGCCGTTAAATCATTATCAAAATCGATCCCTAAACTTTCCCAGTTACATTTGAGATTTGAGTAAAATTCCAGATTTATGGGTTAGGGCCCGCCACATCACTGGTCTTCAGAAACTTTGCAATCAGTATGAATTTCAAGCATAGCTGATTCTGAATAGCATTATATGAATGTAATTGAATATAGGAATCTGGGCCACGCGGATTCATTCCGAAAATACTCCCCCAATTCTT
Organism: Scirpophaga incertulas; assembly: GCA_036419045.1. NCBI lineage: Eukaryota > Metazoa > Arthropoda > Insecta > Lepidoptera > Crambidae > Scirpophaga > Scirpophaga incertulas. Next base: position 5,176,958 of record CM071641.1, read on the forward strand.
GAACAGGTGTAAATTCAGCATTCAATGTAAACAAGTGTCTGTAAAGGCTTTTCTTGAATTATGATTTTGAATTTGAATTTGATTCAATTCTGAAGATATATAAGCTCTTTACATACTGCGATGCATCCGCTTCGCTTCTGTCAATATTGACAATGCAGATGTCAATATTGACAGAAGTGAAGGTAAAATGTAAAATAAAAAATATAAAAAGTTTGAATATTCAAAAAGTTTTTATATTGTTGTCATTTTCTCATCATAATAAACAAATCCTATACTGCTGCTATTAGGGCGCATAAGATCGAGGACCCGAAGCAGATGACCTTGATATAATCTCTCTCCAGTATTCTGCGAATAAGCACATGGCACTCACTCAACCCAATTGGTATGCTTGTATTATTTCAGAAGAATCTGATATGTACGATAGGAAGACTAGGGTACATCGGAAATGTGGCGCGATGCGAATAATGTGAAAATATCCTGATAAAAGTCGTAGTGCGTCAAGGGTCTCCAACCCCGCATGGCCCTATCAACCATTCTGGTTTTACGGGCCGACACAGCGGGAGATGCCTGGAATCTACATACAGCACTCTGCCGCGCATATTTCTTGACACCCTACAAAATCCTTTGTTTCCATTGACACTGCGTCCCTCTTCCCATTCTGGGGCGGACAAACACACGAACGCCTTCGGTTCTTCCCGCGGTAGTCGTGTACCGTTGGTGTACTGCTGGCTTTATCTTCCTTCAAGTTCTTCTTGGGGCGACTACCGTCTTGTTGGCCTGTATCATTATATAAATATATAATATATAAATATTTGTTACACTTACACCAATTAGCCTAGCCCAAACTAAGCTCTGTAAGGCTTGTTATGGGATCTAGGGTAACGGATAGACATACATATATTATACATATATAAATAATTTTTATTGAAATATATATCAACAACCGTGACTAAGGTACAAATGCTAGCATTCATCACACAAACATCTGCCCCCACCAGGATTCGAACCCGGGGCCTCAGAGATACAGACCTCAGACCACCTTGAAACCGGTGTACTATCCACTCGACTATGGAGGTCGTCATTTGTTTTGTGTTTCGTGTTAAAATTGTGTAAAAAGCCTATAGGATCATATTTTTGACAGATAAACTATGGCACTTTAATATCTGGCATAACCAGGAATGCGTATATGGGATATACATCACAACACTCTACTTGCTGGTGATTTGATTGGGCCTATACTGCGATTGTATTTCTTGTAATAAGCATCAAAGTAATCTTCTGAAATGTACCATTCGGAGAGAATAACAATAATACTATCGGAAGAACAGCACCTTATCATTTGAAATGTTTTCTACCTGCTGTGAAGAGGTCCCAGGCTTACCTCCATCCCAGTATGAGTTGTTTAACGGAAACTTTTGCCCTGTTGCTTTTAACTTTACTTCGGCTTTCCAAATATTTGAAAGAGTTGAAGAAGAACTGCCCTCGATTATTTAACTCTGTTGCTAAATTTGATTGAATTGACAAATAAAGCAGTTACATTACAGGTTCAATAAGATTCAATGTAACGATACCTTCATATAGTAGCAATGTAGACGGTTATAAATCACGAGACCATTATCATAGCTATGGACAATCTTCATTTGGTCTCTTAACATAAATCTACTCTGCAAAATATCGTCTTTCTTCTACACCAATCCATTTAAGAGAAGTACCATGCGTCGAAATTGGTAGCCTCGGACTAGCAGCTCAAGTTCATTTTTTGGTGTTCTAATAGCATCTGAAATTATGTATACAGTCAAGGTGGTTCAACAACCTACAGTGAGAAGCGCTCAATACCTGTTTTGTAAATTTAATTTCTAATTCACCCGTTCTCGATATCAAAACAGACATCATGTGCTCTATTGTTATATTTATTTGTGAATTTAGATCTATTTGTTTTCATATGTGGTTTTAAATGTGTGTTTCATCTAACGTAGGATAGGTTACTATAGCAATAAAAAGTGTTTTTTATCATTTTATAACTAAAAAAAATATATATTCAAGTGTAAAATTTAGTGAAGTTGCACCTTCAATCTTCCATCTCAGACATGAAACAGCATACAGTCAAAGACCGATTTTGTTGAAATTTCTTCAGACAGTAACGACGCAAGGTTGAAAATTCTAGTTTCGTGTCTAGTAATATTAAAAAATGGTATTTGTTACGTGTTGTTACGTAAATCATAGAGCAATGGCAACGTCTTCAGCAACATTCATACCTTTAAGGTTGTTAAACGATATTCAACCTTAGTTAAGTCACAAGTAAAATTAAAATAAGTACCTAATTTACGAAGGCATTTTGATTTAGTTCTCTTTCAAACAGAACATGAAACTCATGCAGCAAACTATACAACTAAATATGCACGCCATATAATTGAATTTTTCGAAGAAGCCATTCAATTAAAAAATAAGTAATATTGAATATCGCGTAAATCATATCAACGCCATTATTCCACTAGACGGGCACCGCCACTTAATCATTCCAAGTTTATTTATTTGCTCCAATTAATTTGTTAATCTCACTGAAACAAATTAGTATGGCTTCCGCGCTGCGACTCCGCGTAAGTTATGTGAGAATGTCCTTGTTCCTTGCTTAATTATACGTTCAGTATACGCCCCTTTTCATTTTCGCTCTTGTTAGTTCGCAGGGTTAATATTAGGATTCTGTTAATAACGATATATTATTTAATTTTGATTATAGTTTCGTGTTATTTGCTTTTTGATTATTTTGTTTTATTGTTAGGGTGTTCCAGTATTATAATGTAGGAGCAAAGTCAACATTACCTGCTCACGGTGCATACATATACTAAAAACAAAAATAAACTTGCCGTTCCAATGTTCAGACTCCATAAAACTAGCTGTTCGTTCTTGGGCAAATGTATATCTATGTTTAACAAACTTCCGCAAGGTGTCATTGATTTGCCTTTATATAAATTTAAAATCCATATCAAAAAGACACTCATGAGTAAAGGTTATTATAAAGTAAGTGACTATCTAAATGATCACACTATTTGGGAATAGGGACACTATTCATAGAGCCATGTTTGGTAACAATATTATTTATAATATTGTATTATTTTATATGTGTATGTAAACATACATACGACTGTAATCGTATTAGGTATGATTGTATCTTATACTATATTGTATTTTTATATTATATTCTCTTGCCTGTTCTTCTCGAGAAGGCTCTCCCAATTTCCGAACAGGTGTCGAGTCAATTTTTTTATTTTTTTCTTTTTTTTCCTTATTCGTACGTACGGACAAGATTTTTGTTTTTTTTTTTTTAAGCTTTGTTTTTTTGTTTTGTCTGTTGACGTCAATAAGTGCCTGTAAAGGTCTATGTTGAATAAAGATTATTTTGATTTTGAATTTGATTTTACCAACCTATAAAGTGAGTTGCTCCAAACTGCAATGAGCTAGCTATGCCGAGACAAAACCAATCAACAATCAACGTATTAGTGCATAACTTGTTGTGTTGTGTTGTGGTACTAAGGTACCCAAATTCACTAGAAACAAATATTTTGTCATGTAATAGGTAATATTATACTAACCAACTGGAAATTATACCAATTGCTGTTTGTAATATGACTGTTTTTAAAAAGAGAGTTCAATCACAAATTACTGTTTCATTTTGAGATCGTCAGCCCTATGATGTTACATTCTCCTCTTCTTCTACTTACTCTCTTCTTCAACATATCAACATTTACACAATCCCTCCATCGTTTCTTCAGTCTTCCTCTCATACTAAATGTACCATTCTCGCTTTTTTCTTATGAGTTTGAGAAATGCGAACCCGGCCTTGTGTGCTACTAGCTTACTGCTAATCAAACTGAAGCAGTGGGATCAACTTATCTCCTTTTCTCTCTCTTATCATTTTATTCTAATTACTTCCTCTAACATACTATCTTAGCTTATTATTTGAAATCATCATAAAATGCACTATGTTGGCATAAGGGCACAATGTCAGGATAGTACCAGAAAAGCAGAATCATTTATATGAAAGGTCACGTCTCTAATTTGAAAATGTTGACGAGGCACCGGCAAATAGAGTTACAGGACGAGGAAGTGAGTAAATGTATACGTACGTAAATGCTAAGATATAAATTGGTATGCCTATAGTAATAAACCACGCTAAATTTTGAATACTTAATGTTAACTCCTGTAGCAACAGAGACAGTGGTTTGAATTGCATTAGTGCAATAGCAACTCATTCTCTTACTGGATCTCTGCAAGTATAGCTGTAAGGTGTTTAGTAGTCCACCTGATGTCAGAAAATAGTGCGGTGGAAAGAACCGAAGTTCAGAAGAAAATATATCCACCACTAGAGATACAAATTTAGAGTACCGGCGACCTTTGCGAGTTGTTGGCACTATACCAGTGGAGTTGAAGTGACTGTGAGTGCTTTAACGATAAATTCATAATTAGTGGAACCGGAAGGCTGCGGTGCGTGTATATGTTAAATGAGTATTTACTGAGGCGCAATGTCTGTAGTTAAATAATATGAATATGTGATTAGCGAGGAGAACACTGTCCGTGTGCGTGGCGGTTGTTCAACAAGAAAGTTTTTATGCCTCGGCCCTAAGCGGCGCCATCTGTACTCTGCTGAACATACATAGGGATAGGATAGAAAAGCTCGTGATGTACCATAGATAATAAATGTTTAATAATGCTATATTATATGACGGAGGGGCATCATTCGGGCCCTCCAATGTGGAGTACTCGTTCATGTTGGCGGAACTTACAAAATAAAAAGGCCAATAGGTGTGTAAGTCACTACAATAAGTTAGTGGACGTTCATAAAACAAAATGGGTTTAATCTACTTCCGAGGTGCGTACACGACGGCCTAAATGGAAAAAGTGGCGTGTCGGTTCACGTCGGTAAAATATGAGGCCCATCTTCACATCGCTCATTACCGACCGGCGGTTTGACATTGGATAGCCACACAGATAATGAAACCGTGAAACTGGTTTACCGACCGATACTACCTCGCCGACATATATATTGGCGTAATCAAATTTCAAAGCTTGTACAAAGAGGGTAAGGGGCTTGAATTATTCAATTTCTAATATCAAACATTTTAATAAAATACGATTATGCTTCTTTTGATTTGCAAACATATTTTGTGATTTAATAATACGCACTTACAGTTTTAGCTGTATATTTCAAGTCTGTAAGCTTATCGAAGAACCAAATACGCTGAATCTAGTAGCGAGAATTCTACTGATCGCTTTCTATTCAACGTTATGATCCTTCGGGGAGCTACTTTTGTGACAGTTCCATTAGTAATGTTCATCCGGTTTTATACCTTAGTCTTCCAAAAATAAAGCTCAGATTGTAACAACTTAGCAATAAAGTGATGAATGGTTCGCTTTGGTCTGCACAGTTTTAAATTAAGAACAGTTCTGTTACAAAGATTATTATTATTTTGAATCAAGAATTAAGCCTTTAATATGATTTCTAACGGAAAATTATGAAATCAAGTTAGTTTGAAACGTGAGCTATTTATGAAAAAAATAAAATAATCAACACTAAACAAATAGCTATAAAGCTCAAATTGACGAAGACTAGTATACACATCAAACCAACTAAAAAGTTGTTAGTTGGTTTGACTTACTAGTACTAAGTCAAACCAAGTAACAACTGTCAAACCAGTTTTAGTTTATGAAAAATGAAAGGTGACAATAGTCATTTAAATACTAGCACTGCTATGTATTCTTTACAAGTCGGCGGTGTTACAATGTTATAAATAGTTATTGTCAATGTTATTACGAAGAAAAGCAGGAAGACCAATGGGAGCACTTACAATACCAGAGCACAGAGTTCCTACATCAAACAACTATCCCAACTAATATTATAAATGCGAAAGTGTGTTTGTTTGTTTGTTTGTTTATTTGTTTGTTTGTTTGTTTGTTTGTTACCTCTTCACGCTTAAACTACTGGACCGATTTCAAAAATTCTTTCACCTTTGGAAAGCTACATTCTCCCCGAGTAACATAGGCTACTTTTTTATCCCGGAAAAATCGACAGATCCCACGGGATGCGCAATAAAGGCTTCGCTCAAAAACTACTGCACAGATTTTTATGCGGTTTTCATCAATAGATAGAGTGATTCTTGAGGAGTTTTGCGGCATTTTTTATCTCGGAAAAACGGATAGTCCCACGGGAAGCGCGATAAAATCTTCGCACCATAAACCGACTTCCGCGTATATGTAGCCGTGGGCAAAAGCTATGACCCTTAACCCTCTATACACCCAATCCCGAAATCCACGCGGGCGAAGCCGCGGGCAGAAAGCTAGTATTACATAATTATAAATGTAACGAGATCACTAGACTGCTGGAAAGTGAAGACTCTGATCCCAATGTCATCGCTGCAATGGTAGAAGTGATGGAGCCGCGGATGCAGGTAATTTTCGATTTAGACCAGAAAATATTTGATGATCTCGTAAAACATGAGTCAAATGAGAAATCATAGACGACGAATCTGACCAAACAGGTATAATACCTATCGTATAAAATGAATTGCTCTTAAGAGGAAAGTTGAGAACTTCTTCACAGGTCGAAGATGTTACAATGTTACAAACAGATATTGTCAATGTTATTACGAAGAAAAGCAGGAAAATACCAATTCGGTACAGCGTTCCTACATTAAAGAAACTAGCTGACCAGCTAGGTTTACAACAAACAGGTGAGATAATCGTTACTTCATCAATTATTTAAATTTATGTATGTAAGTACACACGGTGAAGCAGCTGGTTTGGCATTAAACCTCATGCAAATAATACAAATGGTTGTTAACTTTTTCACCAATCTTATAATTACAGTTTGAACGCCAGCATGTGATGAATCTTCATGGTCAAGATTTCACTAGTCTTTTAACTATAAAATGATTACTAGATACAAGAATTGGCATTTTCAAATATTTATCAGATAATAACAACAATTTTGCCTTCACTCTAATTAATCAATTTTGTGTAATATTACCAAAAACAGTTAGAAACGAGACTAAATTCCGAAAATAAATTGGAACTGGTTTTTGTTATAACATATCATAAGTAGTGAAGCAACGACGGAGTACACAACAGTATTTTGGTCTAGGAATCGACAAAAAAAGTAGGGGATAGCTCGGTTGCGACAACATTTCTTTCAGTTCGTTGTCTGAATAATTTGATGCTTCCCAAGTATGTGAAGTAATACAGTGTTGGGCTCGAAACTAGAGTAAATATTTCAAAATAGACTAGTCACAAATAACTAGATAACCTTGTCTACTATTAATTAAAGCTTAGTTTTTGATTATTCCTAATAATCTTAATTGTAAATTCAATGTAATTCAATCAATAATGAAAAACAACACCGACAGAATCACAAAGTATTACGTTCACAATTAATACTTTGACTTTAAAAAATACTAACTACTAATAAAAGACTAATAAGCTTTAGAGCTACATTTTATAATATTTTGCTTTTGTATATTACTTGTAGGATACAAAGTAATATGAGCATTTTATTTATTTATTTATTTCTTTATTAACTTACACTGTCTTTACAAGTTTATACCTAACGCATCAGTGTAATATTTAGTAACTATCTATATATGATTTGTATGTATATGTATATAGTTGAAGATTATTTATTGAATTTCTAATCTACCTTAAACTTAATTATTTATTAATACTACGAATAAAATGACAGATACATAAACATATATATACATATGCGTACACAAATACATCATACATGTACAACAACAATACACATTACGTAGTACAATATAATGTAATTTTGAATGAGCTCTTTCTAAGTTCATCTAATGAACAATAACTACATAGAACAATATAAATAAAACAACATTATAATTTATCCATCGCACATGTTAAAAAGTCGTAGACAGATGGTTTACAAGCGTCTTGGCCGTAGCATCGTAGCTCATTTCGTAGTAGTTCATAATTGTATAGCAGAGTTGCCTGCCTCCGACTTAACAGCTGATGCAAATCTATTGTTTGTGCATTGGATTGCTATCATTTAAAATTTTATATTATTCTTATTACAATTACTAAGTACTTTACATCTCATATCGATATCTTATCTAATCTTACGATGTACACTTTGGTTCTTGTGAGGGAGATTTGATACGAATCCGAGATACAAATCTGAGAGTATAATAAAACCACATAACATAACATTTTATTGCACACTAAAAACAAGAACATAAAGAAGAATGTACAAGAGGCGGTCTTATTGCTAATCAGCAACCTATTCCAGAAAACCTTGGACCAGGGAACTACTAAAAAGAAAAATTTAAATAGGCAATGGTGCAGTAATTGGACATAACAATAGGGTTTAACTATTTTAAGTTAAGGAATCATTGACAGAAAGCGAACACGGACTTGATTCTTAAGAAACTTAACCAAAAATATTATTTCTATAAAATATTTATTTTTAAGGTTATTACGCTGAAGTAATGCAATATACTCCGAATGCTACAGAAAATCTTTAGGAAAACAATATCCTAGTGGAATCAAACGAATATTAAACGATCAGATTCAATTAACCGTTTTGTTTAACTTTCGCAATCAAATCCGATTGCGGGGCTGCAAATTCGGTTAGGCCTGACTCTGTTGTACCCCGGCATGGACACGTTTTGTAAGAGATAATTGTTAATATGTATTTGTACTGAATGCGCCAGTTGATAAGAGTCTTACTAAACGAACATGCTTAGACTAAATAGGTGATATCTTGAAAAAGGCCAGGCCAAAAGTACCCGTGCCTGAAAAAGTTTACTGAAAATGAAAAAGTATGCTGATAATGGACGCGTTGTGTAAAAAAAATTTTTAATATATTTGTACTGTCCACAAAGTCCACGAAACTATGGAAGTATGTTTGGCTCGTAGTAAATGCAAAACTGTGATCTCTTCCTCCTCCCGTAGAAGCGTGAATATATATGCGATATGTTCATATATTATATTCATATTTATTTATTTGCTTGTCACATGGTTACACAGTCATTACATAAGATTAGGTACATTGATCACATGACACCCCGTAGGGGCACTGCAAACACATAGAATATAAAATTTAAAATTTAAACAGCCATATCACAAAAAAATTGGTATTCAAATATTATTAGTCAGCAAAAAATTCTTCTAATTTATAGAATGCTTTTTCAACGAGATATTTTTTAAATGTTTTACAAAAGAGTGATAGTTTTCTAATTCTCTAATTTTATTTGGAACATTATTATAAATTTGAATTGACATCCACTGTGGACCCGATCTTACTAATTTGAGAGCTTTTCCTGAAGGAAGTTTTAATTTATTTTTATTGCGGTCATAATCTTCTTAAAGCTGTATTGTATGTATATAAATGTATATGTTTTTTCACAAATTTACACGATTCTAATATATATGTTAATATAAGTATTTTGTATTTTATAAAGTATGGCCTGCAAGATGTCATTTGATCTATTTTATATATTATTCGTATTAATTTCTTTTGTAATACAAAAACACCATCTTTATCATTACTATTTCCCCCATAAAAGTATTCCATATGAGAGCCAGGCATGGGAATATGCATAATATGCAGTAAGGGCCGTTTTCTCATTCTGTTACTCTTTTAAGATGGTATATATGCATATGTAAACGAAGATATATTTTTTGGTTAGTTTCTGTATATGCGGTTTCCAGCTCAGGTTACTATCAACTTCAATTCCCAACAATGTGTTTGATGTTTCAGTTAATATATCTTTGTTATTATACTCATATTTAATATTTAAATACTCTTGTCTTTTGATATGATTTAAACTGTAAGATCTTTGATTTTTTAAAATTTAATTTTAGGTTATTTTCATTTAGCCAATTTAGAATTTTATCCAATGTTTTATCAAGTTTTATTTTTAATTCGCACATATCAGTGCAAGGTATTATAATAGAGATATCGTCAGCAAACAAGGTACAGTGATTTTCAATTATCCGTGGTAAATCATTTATATAAACAAGGAATAACACACATCCCAAAACGCTACCTTGGGGAATAGAGTTGTTTATACGAATTTTTTCAGACCTAATATGTTTTACTTCGCCAGTTTCACAGTTTGTATGTTCAATTTCTACATATTGCTGACGTTGTGTGCCACTCCTCGGACTCCCACACTATACAGTTTGTTTAACAATACCCCACAGTTGACTCTATCATAAGCTTTGCTGAGATCGAGTAACAAATTAATTACATACTTTTTGTTATTTATCGTCTCTAGTATTTGTTGAAAATACTTGTATACCGCAAGTGTTGTCGATCTGTTTTTGCGGAAGCCATTTTGTTTATCATCAAAAATATTATATTTTTCACAGAAAGCGTTAAGTTTAGTTGACACAGCTTGTTCAAATATTTTTGATGAAGATGGTAATAGTGCAACTGGATAATAGTTACCAGGATCATATTTTTCACCTTTTTTATGTATTGATTTTAATAACGATATTTTAAGAGCATCAGGAAAAGTGCCTTCGTTAAGGGATTGGTTTATAAGGTTAGTTTACGGTTCAGCTAATAAATTTACACATTTTTTATTAACGTTGCTGGGATTTCGTCTATTCCTAAACTGTTTTTGTTTTTTTAGGTTTTTATTATTTTATAAACTACTTTGATTTCTATCGGACTTATAAATATACTGTTTTCTAATTGGTTTACATTATTTTGATTTGCGACTGGTGTTAATTATGTTCTGATCATTTGCTATTTGAGCAAAGTATTTATATATTTGGGTCGGTTTGAAGTTCGTTTTGGATTTTCAACTTTATAATTTCTTTGTGTTTTATTTTATTATTTATTATTATTATTTATAGATCACCAACATAATAAACATTTACACCAACGAATAATAATCATGTTAAATGCTCTAGCCTAATGCTATTATAATTATAGGTGATGACAGCATTTATTTTTTCTAAGAGTAACTCCCAAAATTAAAAAAAAACTAAGAAAAATTAAAAAATTAAAATGAAAACAAAGACAGAAATAGACAAGCACAAATAACTTAAAACTAACTATGTAGTACCTAAAGAGGAACTAATGAGTACCTGTCTTATTTAAAATAAATACAAATAACCTTTTAAGGAATTTTTTATTTGTTTCATGATTTATAATTTGCCACATAGTTTTTATTTTATTATTTGCTCTATTAAAATTTCTTTTGTTTTTTTGTTTTGCTTTTAATTAAGTAGTATTTGATTTTTGTTTGAGACATAATTTTTTTTAGGAGCCTTTTATTTTTACACGACAATTTAATTCTTTTGTATAGTATTATCAAGTATATGCTTTAAAGTTGATATAAAGGCATTGTAGTTTTTATTTAAAACGATTTGTTGGTTTTATTATTTGTTCCCATTTATAGATTGTAGTTCAGTTTTGAATTTATTCATATTAAATTCACTAAAAATTCTTTTTGTGAATATTAATTGTTTAGATAATGACGATTTTATTTGTAGTAAAAATAAAATGCTTTTGTGATCAGAAAACCCGTATTCGTTAACCGATATTTTAAACGTTACATTTTTAATGTTTGTATATGTACAAATTATAATACAAAATGTCACTTTAGTCAAGAAATAAAAGAACAATTAGTTAAATTCTGGGATCTTGAAAATATTCCCGCACAACAACATACTGAGTCTGTCGATAACAACTTTTGTGAGAAATTATTCTCTGAAACAACACAACGTGACCACAGTGGGAGATTTTGTGTTCAAATACCCTTGTGTGAATCACCCACGGTATTAGGTGACTCTTATGAAATAGCAAAGAAACGATTTTTTACAATTAGAAAGAAAGTTTTCAAAGTAAACCATCACTTTATAATGATTATCGTAACTTTATCAAGGAATATAAGGATTTGGGGCATCTTAGTGAAATAGAGAGACCGAATTTCGGTTGCTACTTGCCTCATCATTGCCGTTATTAAGGAAAGTAGCCAGACAACCAAGCTCAGAGTAGTATTTGATGCTTCTGCAAAGACTTCCTCTGGTAAATCTTTTAATGACATCCAGCACGTAGGGCCGGTTGTCCAAGATGATTTGTTCTCTATACTGTTACGATTCAGGCAACATAGATTTGTAGTTTGTGCAGACATAGAGAAAATGTATCGTCAAATATTAGTTCAAGAGAACCAAAGACACTTACAATTAATATTATGGCGTGACAACAGTAATCAACCAATAAAAATTTTTCAATTAAACACAGTCACTTATGGTACATCATCAGCTCCGTATCTTAGCACCAGATGTTTATTACAATTATCAAAGGAATGTAAGGATCAGAAAATTGTAAAGTTGGTGAGAGAGGATTTTTATGTCGACGATTACATATCTGGGAATGAAACAGAGATTGAACTTCGAAAATCAACACAGGAGGTTACAAACCTTCTAAAATCTGCCTGTCTACCATTGCGTAAATTTCGTAGTAACATTGAATTGAACATTGATGATAGTTTAAGCACCCTAAAGACCTAAATTCAGATGGTGGATCCAGCATACTTGGTTTAAAATGGCATCCTAAATCTGACGTTTTGGAATTTCCAGTTCAAATAATCTCTGATGAAAATCCCACCAAGAGAAAAATATTATCAAATTCTGCAAAGATATTTGATCCACTTGGATAATTAATAATAATTATAATTATAATTAAAGGATAATTAATTCATGCACAATCATTCCAAAAATAATTCTGCAGAAGTTGTGACCTACTAATTTAGATTGGGACGATGTAGTAGATTCTAATATTATTAAACAGTTGTTAGACTTCGCTTCACAATTACCTCTATTAACCACACTTAACATTCCGCGATGTGCGGTGATTGAAAAATCCAACAGAAATACAACTTCATTCATTTTCGGATGCTTCACAGGAAGCTTATGCTGCATGTATTTATTTACGTTCAGTTAGTGATGCGGGTGCAGTGCTTGTTCGACTTTTGTGTGCCAAAGAGGGGTTTCACCAATGAAAGCAACTAGCATCCCACGTCTGGAGCTGTGTGGAGCCTTATTAGCAGCCAAATTAAGTGCAAAGGTTGAGCAGGTACTCCGATGTACCATAATAAAAGATTCCATTGGTGTGATTCTTCTGTAGTGTTAAACTGGCTTTCAACTCCTTCACGCGAGTTAAAGACATTTGTTGCAAATAGGGTTGCTGAAATTCAATCGCTAACATCTAATGGCGTTTGGAGACATGTGCCTGGGTTGCAAAACCCAGCCGACCAGGCGTCCAGAGGGATAAATCCAAAACAATTAATTGAATGTAACTTATGGTGGCAGGGCCCAGAATTTTTGAAGGATGAATTTTCCAAGTGGCCTGATAAAATTGTTAGACTTTCTAATGTACCTGAAATAAAAGGAAAACCTATTCAAAATTTTGCGACATCAATAAACAGTTCATGTAATAATACAGAGAAAAATACAATTATTGATTTAGAGCGTTATTCAAAATTTTAAAGTTTACAAAGAACTATGGCATATGTGTTAAGATTCATTAATAATCTCCGAAAGCAGTCCATAAAGAAGGTACATGGTTTAGATTGCGAAGAGCTTGACAAAGCACTCGTGTGTCTAATAAAACTTCATCAAGCCGTTTGCTTTCCTAATGAAATAAATTTATTAAAAAATAAAACTTACCTTCAACATCTCGTCTTCTGTCGCTAAGTCCTTTCATTGATCTGGATGGAGTCATCCGTGTTGGTGGCCGCATCCAAACTGCACCTGTAACATATTCTAAAAAACATCCTATACTATTGGATTCTAAACATATATTCACTAAATTACTTTTAACTCAAGAACACATAAAACTTCTTCATAGTGGCCCACAAATGCTTTTGAATAATATTCGTGACAAATTTTGGCCGCTTGGAGGTAGGGTATTGGCTCGAGGATTGTGGCGGCCTGGCGTGCGCAGCTCGAATTACGGATCTGCGCGCGCCAGCGGGCCGTCGGTGCCGTACTCCCGCACCTCGAAGATTGGCTCCACGGGAAGGAGGAGGTCACCTACCGATTGACTCAGATACTCACCGGGCACGGCTGCTTCGGTGAGTATCTGTGTCGAATAGGACGGGAGGGATCGACACATTGTCACCACTGCGCATCCGACCTCGACTCGGCCCAGCATACGCTGGCGGAGTGCCCCGCGTGGGCCTCCGAGCGCCGAGTCTTGGTCGCAGAGATCGGGCGAGATCTGTCTCCGCCAGCATTGATTGCGGCAATGCTGGCGGACGAGGGAGGTTGGAGGGCTGTGGCCTCCTTCTGTGAGGCAGTGATGCTCCAGAAGGAGGCCGCCGAGCGGGGTCGGGAGATGGCCGATCCCGCTCGAAGAAGGCGGCGCCGGGCTCGGTAGCACAGCTGCGGCGCCGCCGCGGGTCGCCGGCGGGCGCGAGTAAGTCGCGACTGCTACGGCGACCCGGGATGGACCACGCCCCTTCCGTGGCCGGGGGGCGTCGTCGGTGGAGGAGACCGGGGGAGGTAGTAAGCCTCCCCGAGGAGGGCTCCCCTGTGTCGACGGGGGAGCGGAGGCTGGGGGTTCCCGGAAGAAGCTTTCTGTTCCCAGGGGCTCCCTACATGCCTGAGGAAGGCCATCCTGAGGTTTTTAGTGGGTAGGCCTCCCCCTTCTGGGGAGGAGAGCCCCACATAACCCCGGCTCGCAACAGCCGGGGTATGCAATTTAATGCATTTTCCTCAGGGAAACAAAAAAAAAAAAAAAAAAAAAAGGGTATTGGCTCGAAATGTCGTAAACAATTGCAAAACATGCCGTATATTAAAAGCTAAAATGATAAATCCAATCATGGGAAACTTACCTGCCGCTCGCCTTAATCCTACTTACCCATTTTATATTTGTGGTGTTGACTATGCCGGACCATTTTTAATAACTGACCGTAAAAGTCGTGGGTGCAAAATCAGCAAGTGTTATTTATGCTTGTTTGTTTGCTTTGTAACAAGGGCTGTGCATCTTGAGGTTGCTAGTGATCTCACCACTGATAATTCATAAGTTGTTTGAGACGTTTTATTTCTCGCAGAGGGAAAAAAAATTGTGGGCGCAAACAACGAGATTGTCAATTTTATGACGTCGTGTAATGATGAAAATATTTCTACATTTGCTGCCGATGAAGGTATTAAATTCCCGTTTTCACCTGCTTACGCTCCCCACTTTGGTGGGCTTTGGGAAGCAGGCGTAAAGTCTGCAAAGTTCCATATTGTCAGAATCTTAGGAAACAAACATTTAATCTATGAAGAACTGTCGACTCTTTTCCATCAAATTGAAGCCATTTTGAACTCCCGCCCACTAACTCCTCTATCCTGTAGTCCTGACGATCTTGAACCTTTAACTCCCGGACACTTCTTGATTGGTCGTGTTTTCACTTCTTTACCATCTCCAGCTTTAAAGAATATTAACACTACAAAACTCGACCGATACCAGTATTTACAGCAAGTACGAGAACATTTTTGGGAGCGTTGGAGTAACGAATATCTCTCAGAACTACAGCAGAAAGTCAAATGGAAAACATCTAACGGAGTATTGAAGGAAGACGATATTGTGATAGTAAAGGACAAAAACTTGCCACCACTTCAATGGCGCATGGGACGCGTTATGAAACTATACCCAGGTCCAGATGGTATTGCAAGGGTCGCTGAAGTTCTAACAGCAAAGGGCGTCATTCGTCGCGCTGTCAATCATCTATGTCTACTGCCTAAAGAGGATACCGTCTCAAACTCCAAGTAGTTTGAAAGGGGGGAGAATTATGTTCAAGATATAATCTGCGGGATTTTTCTGACAACTTCATCGGAAGATATATTTTTTTTGTTATAATCTTTGTTCAAATTATAATCTGTGAAAAATTATGTTCAAGAGACTAATCTGTACACTGAATGTAATTACATACTGTTCTAAGCATAATTTGTTTATATTTTAAAATCCAATAAGAGTCAAAATAATAATATTGAATTCGTGGATAATTTATTGTAATGTTTTTTCCCTTTCTAACTTATAATATTGATGAAAAAATGAAATAAGAAAACTACTTGGAACAATACGCAACAGTATATTTTAACAGATTTAGTAAATCAAGACAAGTTGATGTTGATTCTGTTATTCTAGTTGCTTCTTTAATATTTTGCTTGAAATTAGACGCTAACATTAAATTTGATAGTTTTCGTTTATTTGTACTATTTGTAAGATAATCTACATTAAAATGTCCACCAATTATTATAGATTTTGTTTTATCTTTTGATTCTAGTAGTTTTAATAACAATTTTTCAAGTTGCATATAAAAAATATCAATATTTTTGTCACTATTTGGCCAATATATTACTATTATTAATACATTAATGTTGCATATTTCTATTGCACATATTTCAAAAGTAGACTCTATAGATAGACTATTAATATCTGTACGTTCAACACACATAATATATCTTTTCAACAAAATACAAACTCCACCCCTTCTTTATGGTTCCGACAATATGAAGATGCTATATAATATCCATTAATATTTAAATATTGCATTTTTTCTGTGGTAAGCCAGGTTTCCGATATGCAAAGTGCTTCAATATTTCTTCTTTCTTCCATAAGTGCTTCCAATAGATGAGCTTTGGAAGCTATGCTTCTGATGTTCTCATATATTATATTGAAGGTTTCGAAAATTATTATTTTGGATTTTCGGTGATTCTTTTTTGTTGTAAGATGATTGAAAATTTGAGCTTGTTTCCAAAAGTTCTCCTTCCTCTGCACTAACGTTTTCTTGTTCTCTGCTCAACGAATAATGTGATTTTTGTGTCAAAAGTTGTGTATTTACTTTTCCATCTTTTGTAAGTTTGTTATTTCGTATGACTGCGTGTTGACCCATTTTGCGTGCTGAATGTAAAGCTTGCTTTAAGGAGTTTCTCTCTTCGAGAGCTTGGTCTTGTAAATATTCTGAAACTGCTACGCCTGAATTTTTAAAGTAGCGTCTATCCTTCAGTATGGTAGCTACCAGTCTTTTTGAAATCAATTCCACCTTTAATGGTCTTTTTGATCCTTTCCTACCAATACGTGTAAGTTCCTCTATATACCCTGTTAGGTCTATATTTAGTATGTCATATATTGCATGTATCACACGGTAATATGTTTGTTCTTCATTTTCCCAGTAGTTTTCAATTAGGCCGTATAAAACAAAGGTATTGGTTTTATGTTCAATAATCTGTGTTACATATTAATTATGTTTATTTTTCTGAATTTCTGCTTGTAGTAAATTTGTTTTTAGTTGTAGTGTTATATATTCAGTGTATAAATCCTTCACTTTGGTGTTGAGGGTATCTAACTGTTCTTTCAGTTCCTCCTGTTTGGTCCATATTTTTTTCTGTTTTTTCCCTCACTTCTTGCCTTAGTTTAGTCATGGCTTCCCCCATTTCAGTTTTCATAATAATTTTAATCTCTGTTATTATAGATTTTGTGTTTTTCTGTAGATGTAATTCTAATATTTCGTTTATATTATTTAGTGTTATAGGTTTATCCCTTTGTGATTTTGTTATAGATATAATCTTCGCAGCATAATTGGGACTTTCTTTTGTGTTTAATGTGTCACCAGTAGGCTTTGATCGGTCGAATTAATCGATTCATTATTTATCAGTGACGTTTTTTCCTAATTGTTACATTAGATGTTTCATGTTGGGTAAGATTCAACTCAGTATTATATTGTTGAATGGGTTGATTTGTATTTCCTGCTTTTGGTGTTTTGGACATGATGGACATTTCCATTGCTTTTTAAGTTCGTTTGTCATAGTATTCAGGAAACGTAGTTTCGACACATTTGCACAGCTTAAATCGTATTTTTCATTGCATAATACATATCTTAGGAATTCCCTATTTGGTATTTGTTGTAAGCAGCCTGCACATTTGGATGACATAGTTGGATATTAATATTTATTACTTCGTATAACATCGCGAACCTCCGTTGCTCCTACGACTCACGGTGACTTGCACTTTCGATTGTAGTTATAGTTAGTAATGCTGCAATATCCAGTGTGCGAGATACCGATCTGCCGGGTTAATGACCATAAGCAAGGGGTCTTATTCACTGGTAATATTACGGGAGCTCACGTGGACACGGGTCTACACAACAGAGGTCCGAGACCGGTCTCATATGTAAGTATAAATGTAAATAGAAATGATATGAATAATGAACCTGAATTCGCTTAGTTACTTAATTTAACTAAGTCGTTTCAACACTTAGGTTAATAATTAGGTTTTTGTATGTCGTTACTTACGTTTACCTCCTACTTTTTTCAACTAATCCAGGTCCTTAAAGAATATTAGCAACTTATATATACTACTGCAAGTTTCTGGAAGGTATGCTGTGGGTTGGATAAGTTTTATACGTTGCTCGATCGTGCTCTCGCAGTCTACCTGCATAGACGGCTATAATACTGCTTGGCCTTGTAATAAATTTTAAGCACTTATTAAAAATACTCTAATGAGTATAACAAGAGGATTTAACTTGACTAAGATCGAAAAATCCGAATTTAGGACAGGCTAGTGTTTCTTGGTGAGGACGTATATAAGCTGTACCTAATTATGAATGGTAGTAGAATCGATAAACGTTTGAATGAGTGAAGTGAAGCACAGCATTGCTGAAAATTCTTATTTTTAGCACTAACGTATCCACAGGACGAAGAAAGGTACAGCTAACGAACGTATATTAAAACCACAGGTATAGAGATATATAATAGAATAACTTTAATGCTATTCCTGTTAGTGAGATTTTAATTTCTAACAGAATAACCTGTACCTATTCTGTTGGCGCTTGGCGGCGTGTATTGTCTGTTTCGCACGAGTATCAAATTGCCGTATTTCGTTCGCGGAATTTTCACGCTGATAGCGCCTTAAAATAGAAGCATCTACATAAAGTAAAGACTCTGTACGTATTAGAATGTAAGTATTACAAAACTCTTTGTTTAATTGATTATACTTCATATATTTAATAGAAAGTATTATTACTTTAATAAGTATTAAGATCGATAAAATCTCAGAAAGAATAAGTTAAAGAAATAAATATAGTGACTTTGGAACATCTATGAAAATTTAATGTATGTTATTAGGAACTTTACTTCTGATAAAAATTCACAAATGGGGATTTATATTTATGATTGTAACTTTTAAAATATAATTCGTATAAAAGATTTCGATATTTAATAAAAACTACAAAAGTTAAAAATAGTTAATCATAAATAAATTAATACTAAGTTAATCAGACCGCCAAAATCGGAAAAGAGTAAAGGCAAAGTGTTCACACAGACTGGGGTCTTAAGAATGATATTAAAATAAGACCGTAAATTACTATTAAATGAAGACTTGGAAACATTATGCCGGGAAGAGTTACACTTGTAATATGATGAGAAGTAGAAAGAAACAAACTATTATTAAGTAGAAATAATATTGCTGTTTGCAGGTAGATATGTAAGTTGAGAGCGATAGTTAGAAATATTGTTAAATGTACATAGATTAAAAATAAATTCGATAGCCACATTTTGTCGTGAGGTAGTTCACAGATAGATGATCCCATGAAATGTTTTATTTTCAAATAGCTGTGCCCGCGACTTCGTCCGCGTAGAATGTATGAATTTTTTTTTACCTAAGTGTTACTCCTTACATACTTACATAAGCTATCTGCCAGTGAAAGTCCTGTCCAAATAGGTCCAGCCGTTCCAGAGCTTAGCCGGAATAAACAGACAGACAGACAGACAAAAAATTAAATAATATGTATTTTGATTTGTGTACCGTATATACATTCATATGCATGTAGTAGAAATCGGTTATTTTAATATTACAAACAAACATTCCAATTTTATTTATTTGTATAGATAAAGCAAAACAGGAGTGCGTGAACAAACATTATCTTTGTAGCTATCATTTCTCTGTTAATAGGCTTTTGGTAGCGTTTCATCAACATTATCGTATAGTTGAAATGTGAAGGTTTGAAGCACTGTAAGTTGTCGAGTATGTTTACTTAGGACAAACAGTTTAACTAGGTAAGTTCAACTTGTAGAAAGTTGTCGATAGAATAGATCCAATTCGGTTGAGAAGCGTTCGTGAAGTTAGCCAAGCTCCCGAGCTTACGATTCCTATCCCTACCTATAAGTTCAACCGTCAATTTGCTGATAATTGCAGAAATGTACTGACAGCACCGCAGGATCGATCTTATGGAAATCCTATCCCCGGCATCGAAGGAGTATCTCGTTTGAAATAATAGTTGAAATCGATACGTAATTTGTATGAGTTATTTGTATAACATTTTGATGAATTGAAACCCTTTTATACGGTAGAAATTAAAAGTTAACTAAGTAAAGACAGTGCTTAGCTCTTAGTAACTTATCTATGAATTTAATTATATTTACATTGCCATTATTTACTTTACAATTACAATGTTAGTTCGTGTCAAAGAACAAAAAACTCCACGACAATTAAGCCGAAGTAAACCCAAAAGGCTCGCAACAATTATTAGACGCTATTTGATACGACTTTAATTAATTTAATCCCCCTTATTCCTTCGTTAATAGGGTCGACATCTGAACGCTCCCAATCTCGACAGGGCCGACAAATCGCATCAGTTTGTCCCAACAGTGCTATAGTCTTAATTGTACCCGTTTAATTCCGTACCGCCCACGACATAAACTACAGTTTCTATTGGATGAGTTAAGCGACTCGATACTGCTTATTTTGTTGCTTACACGTTCGTTGTTCTCGCCGGATTGCTATTACAGTATCGGGGATCTGATGAAAATTTTGGCAATTTTCAGTGGACATTGAATTAACAATTTCTCTCACTGATACAATTTGCGACTACCCCTGTTATGAAGCACAGATGTTATATGTATGCAGGTTGCCTCACTATATTTTCCTTTACGTCAGATAAATGTACTTATGAAATTGAGAAATGGAGAACATAAAAGTACAAGGTACAACACAAGGTTTCGTAAACCAGTACCAAGACCACAGTGCCGCTTATTTATTTATTTATTTATTTATTTACAGTACTGCTACATGACACATATTAAAATTACAAAAAAGTAACTTATATATATACAAAATGTTCTGATATGCATCACAATTAAAGCGTACATAACATTCGCAATAACTAACTAAAATTTACAAACTAATAACTGTACCACTCACTAACAGGCATCCTACATAACACCGGCAAAATATTCATATTTTTTTTTACAAAAACCCGAAATTCCGTCACCAAAGACATCAAGATCGGGAATTTTTTAAGATATTAAATTGTAATCAGAATAAATTCTCACCAAAGGCAACTGTAAGCCGAGATTAGTCCTGGCCATCGGAACACAGAACAATTTATGTATGCGACCTCTGGGGTACTTGTAAGGCACTGACAACGACACGCTTGATGTTATCACAAGTTAGACATCCATTAATTAATTTATGCAAGAAAACCACGTTCAACATCATTCTTCTATTCTGTAGACTTATCATTCCAAAATATAATAGTCTCTGATTGTATGGTTGTCTGTGAGAGAAGCCATGAGTACCAAATGCAAGATGCCTTGTAAATGATCGTTGGATATCCTCAATTCTCTGCGAATGTACCGAATAGTATGGGTTCCAGACACTAGAGGCAAACTCAAGATGGCTGCGCACTAAAGAGTTGTACAATAAGATTTTTGTTTTAACATTATGAAAACCTTTAGTGTTTCTTTTTAAGAAACCTAATTTTTTTGCAGCTTTAGACACTATTGAATTAATGTGTGATTTGAACGTAAGAGCCTTATCAATAGTTACGCCTGGATCACGTATTTCATCTACCTCAACTAGAGATGCGCCGCCGATCTCATACCTAGTAACAAGTGTTTTTTTTAGTCTGCTGTATTTAATATGGTAGCACTTATTGACGTTGAGAGACATATAATTTGACCGACACCAATTAAATATGTTCTTTAGATCATTTTGCAACAACCTGCTGTCAACTCTCGGATTTTTGTTACAATACTGCTTTCCATGACATATGAAGTGAGGCAAAAAATTTTTTGCGACAAAATAAGTTTATTAAATTTAATTTTGAACTGTGTACTCAAATCTGGAGACACCGAACTTTCATTTCAATGTAAATTTTAAAGGGGAATGCAAGGATTTTCTGTTTAACTTCCCCCAAAACAGACATAGACAAATCATTAAATAGGAAACCAATTATAAAAATAGACAAATCGCTTTTTGCTAGAAGTTCTGTTCACCAAAAAAAGTTCAAGATTACAATTATTAACACATTTTTATTAATAATGTGTTTTCACTAAATATTTTTATTTTGATTCAAACACTTCATTGTCGTAATGTATTAGGAAATAATGAATGAATCGAGCTGAATTATTATATTGCTTCGATATCGTCCCCACCCGAGGTTCCCATATTACAATTGTTGTGTCATTCTATTTTAATACTGGCAACATTGTTAATCATACCATTGGTAGATGTAGAATGTACCATTAATGTTGGTTATTATTAATTAAAATTGAGTTTTAATTTAATTTTAATGAATATTATATGAATCAGATACATGATGATAACTGTCAAGTTAGTAGAAATAAAGTCTACAATCTGTGCGGATAAAATCGCGGAAACTAGCTTATATCGTTATAAAAGGTAATCTGTGTGTTTTTCTGATATACCTTTATTATTCTAAAGCTTCAATAATAGTACATTATAAAACAATTGAGTAATGTTGAAAATTACGTTTGAGGCGGACTTTGAGCACGAGCGCAGCGAGTGCTTAATATTCAGCCGAAAATGTAATTTTTAACTGCTCACGAGTGTTATACAATGTTTTTCAACACTATTGTGAATAATTAATACAAACTTTATAGGTCAATAATTTTTTTTTCAAAAACAATTTGTGAAAGTACAGTTATAAAAATTATACTTTGAATTTCCACCTTCACCGCCAGTAATTTCTGAAATTTTCGTTATTATTTCATTCGTACAATCAATTTCATCGCTTGATAACATTTTTGATATAAAAATCATAACAAAAGAAACAATGCAAAATATTTACTTGGAAAATAGTACTGAAAATTGAAAAATGGCGCGTTTTCTTTTTCATTGACGGCTTTGTGCGCGAAAGACTAAGGTACCGACGCTTATACAGCCAAAACAGCAAATTATATAATTTTTACAAAATAAATATATTCTTTTAATATTTATTAAATTATTATTACTTCTATTTAATAATTTTAATTTTAAATAAGGTTTTTATAATTGTATATATTTAAACAGAGAGTTTCTAAACGCCAAACTTATATAATTTACAAAATGTTTCAGCATTTTACATATAAAATCTCCTTGGTTCCTATTTTTTTTCTTATAAATAAAAACGTGACTTTTCTTAACGTAACTATTAACTTTTGATAAGATAAGATAAGCATTTATTGTTTAACTGTGTACATAGTAGGTTCTTACATAATTGGTTAGAGCTAACAGTCTGCCCATTTCGGACGTACAATATTAATATTATAAAGTATTAAAATTATTAATCACTTAAATTATAGTTATTATCATCGAGACGACTCTCGATCATTATTCTCAGTATTATCATTATTTACAAAATATTAATTTAAATTATAATAACATCCATTTATCAACCATTGTTTTAATTGTTTTTTAAACTTATATCCATCTAGAGATTTTAGGTATCCAGGCAATCTATTGTATATTCTAATTCCAGTAATGTATGTACTTTTATCCATACCGTAACCATTAGATGCTTCAAAAGATATGTCATCTTTATATTGACGACGTATATTATTTTTAGTAGCTATTTTTTTATGAAAAACGTCAGTTCGATTTCTTACAAATAAGCATATTTCTAATATATATACATGTCAATGTAAGAAAATTTTGGTTCTTAAATACAGTTCTCAACGATTCTAATCTTTGCATCTTGAAAATTATCCTAAGGCATTTTTTCTGTAAGCCAAAGGTCGATTGAATGTTTACTGAGTTGCCCCAAAATATTATGCCATAGGTCAAATGTGGGTAAACATATCCGTAGTAAGCATTTATTGCCACCTTACTAGTTGTTGCATTAGTCAATATGGATAGCGCACAACATTTAGTAGATATTATATTGTTTATTTTGTTAATATGTGCCTTCCAGTTTAAATGTGTGTCAATTATTAGGCGTAAGGATTTCGTTTCATTTACAATGTCAATTTTTTATTCTCTTTTATAATATTCAAATCTAGTGGTAATGTCATATAATTTCTAAATTGCATAATTTTTGTTTTATCTACATTTACTTTTAAGTTTAGGGAAGATAACCATTTTAATGTATAATCAAGAGTATTCTGTACCTCACGGTTTATTTCAAACTGAGATATATTTTATTTAGAATTGAATATGGTAGCATCGTCAGCAAACATAGCACACAGATGATTCATTATTTGAGGCAGTTCATTGATATAGATAAGAAATAACAGTGGGCCCAAAAATGCTACCTTGAGGAATACCAAGGACTGTTTTTATAAGGTTAGAATTTATTTGTTCTACAGTCTTTGTTTCTTTGTTATAGGAATCTGCAACAGTCGCTTGAAGTCTATTACTAAGATAAGAGTCAAATAGTTTCAAAGCAATTCCACGTATGCCCACATGTTCAAGTTGCTTTAATAAAATAGGATACATGACGCAGTCAAATGCCTTTGATTAGTCTAGAAAAATCCCTATACACGTATTTTTCACGTTTATATCCGTCCAAATTTGTTTTAAATATTTAAAGACTGCTTGTATAGTACTTTTATTTTTTTCAAACCCAAATTGATTGCTATGAATTAAATTATATTTATTAAAAAAGGATGTAAATCTATTATATATTATTCTTTCAAATATTTTTGATAAATTTGAAAGTAGTGCAATGGGTCTGTAGTTATTTCTATCACTTTTTGGTCCTGATTTGTGTAAAGGTTTCACCAGTCCTATTTTTAAGTCATCTGAAAATATCCCTTGTTCAAAAGTTTTGTTTATTATATGTACTAATGGTTCATTTATATACTGAACACTTGCCTTAATTATTTGCGTTGGTATTTTGTCATGACCCGTACTGTTTTTATTTTTTAATTTTTTAATCACCGACATTATTTCATGCTTGTCTACTGGAGCTAAAAACATACTCTTTAGATTAGGTTGGCTCACTGGGTTATACTGGATGTCAGTGTTATTTTGTTTAGGATACGTTAAATTTACGAAGTATTCATTTAAGGAACTAGCTATGTCAAGTGGATTATTAATAACTTTGTCCTCACCGTCGTTCAGATTGCATATTTGTTGATTTTATTGTATTGACTTGTGATGTATTCTGTTTGATCACTTGCCAAGTAGCTCGATTTTTGTTTTTACTTTGATTTATGAAGTTTGCATTCGTTCATTTTTTGGACAACCTTGTTACTGATTTTAATATTATACAAAATCTTTGGTATTTATGAATAATAACTATAATACTTATCTTTTGATTACCAAACTGTGCGGTAATCGAATTTGAAATTCGAAAGATATTATAAGTTGGTAATATGACACGTTGTGAAACTAAAATTGGTGTAGTTACATACCAATTACGAGCAATGGTGTTGAAAAATCCATTTTGTACTTTTTACGTGAAAGAGTAACCAGGGCACGAAATGCTGAATCATCATGCTTATTATCTGGTTCCCCCTACAAACTATCAGATCAAGGATAAAAATATATTATACAAGATATGGGTATCAGTAGAAAACACAAAATATTTTTATGCAATGCCAATACATCACTCGCGCATTAGCGCAGAGCTGAAGTAAAGTTAACTGAATTTTATATTGTATCACAATTACATACAGCATAAACATACTTCTTGCTTGCTACCTGCGGCCATCTTGACATATCTTTCATTTATGAACTGATCTTTGTGGTCGTAATTTGAACTAAAGTTACAAAAAAAAATATTTTCCTATACTATTTAAATAAACCATATTTCCGCTATAAAAAGACTGTTCAACCTAAAATAACAAATATATTTCTTGTATTAGTAAACGTATAAGCGTACGTATACGCCCAATGGTTTCCCAGCACGTTTTTCCTCAAGTTCTATTGATTGAGTTTACTATGACTGGAAGGTCCGGGGTACGATTCCCCACGGATGTAGATGACTTCTGTTAGGTTTAGTTTGTGATAGGGCTTCGTGCTCGCATCATTATTGCCGCTGAGTTCTCAAAGTTTCTTCCGTAGTAACATTGTGTATAGAAATATTGTTCTCCGTGAATCAGATGCGATTTGAGTATTAAATCAGGCTTGCTTTCTACTTCACCCTTCGTCGATGTGGTGAAGACCATTATTCTTTCTTCTTCTTTATAGTATTAAAAAAAGCTTCACGTCAATCATACTGGTCTCCATAAAATGTCGCAGCGGGTGAACTGAGATGGTGGCAGAAAGACTTTCAGCCTACTTTACAGTAGCAGCCACCGTACTCTAAAGATGCCAGCAACTGGAGTATTATTATATAATGCAGTTAATAGTATATGTAAGTTTTATCAGGAAACTAAAGATTTTTTTTATTTCAACTGTTTTAAATTGGTGATAATTATTTGCTTTTCACACTTACAATGTTATCTCAATTTTATGGTTTGTCCGACTTTTTTACAATTATATTGAATTCTTTTTGTAGTAACAATAATATGAATGGAAAACAATTGTAGTTGATAGTGTCACGGACTTTACATCGCATTTATTTCAAAACGCCTATCAATTGATGGAACAGAAATATTAAATTACACAAATACTTTATTTTTTTTAATGGGATAGGGCAACAAACGGGCAAACGGATCACCTGATGGTAAGCGGTAACCGTTGTCCATGGACACCTGCAACACCAGAGGAATCACATATATCCCGAGTATCGTCTCAGCCCTTGGGCTGGGGTAACCGTTTCAGGACTGATCGTCCTCTGCGGTAGTCTCAAACGCCAACCGTGACAAACGGGTGGGTCCTTGGGGTGGCGTTAGCCAGTGGTTCCATTGTAGTTTCCTGGTTTTTATTTATTCTCTATGGAATATCTCTTGGCAGGCCCCTTCGTCTGCCTTCAGGCGGTCTGGCGTAATTGGTGAGGAGCGAATTTCTAATGAGTGATGTGCGGATCTCTTTGCTCGCTCAAACATGAGGGTGCCAGCTGTTTGATGTGGTTTTAATTGTGGGGCATTTTAGATCCCTCAGCAGGACCGCGTTTCGAACGTAGCGCGGGGCCTGCGCTATCGTTCTCAAGGCGAAGTTCTGCTGTGATAGAGGAGTCACAGATGCGTTGCAGGCCATTTAAAAGGGAATAAGGGGGAAGGAGGGGGTTGGGCCTCCGGTACCCTCACTCACTCGGCGAAACAACAGCGCAAGCGCTATTTACGCCGGTTTTCTGTGAGACCGTTGGTATCACTCCGGTCGAGCCGCCCAAGTTTGTTCTATTTTGAATCCAACAAATGGTGAACACGACTTTGGTTTATGTACTTCTATCATGACATAATCTACCGATAGACAAGAACACTAAAGGAAAAAGTGTGTTCAAATACTGGTCTATGTTAGAGCTATAATCAGCTAGATCGCTAAATCTAATGTGACCTCGTCTGACCATAGAAAAAGACAACTGCTGGATCGCCGTCGAAGTATAGATTTCGTTCAACCAAAACGTCGTAACCGCCGCTTACTTATGGACGTTTTTGCTGAGCGCAGTGAAGCATGACGTTAATAACCTAAAGTCGCCGCGTACGCTTAGGAATGGAGGAACATCTGTATGGCTTCACTCTATGATTTTAGCAAGTACGTGCCAGCGCGGCGTCAATAAATTACAAAATATTGTTTACCTGTATAATTATAATATTATTATCCTTATTTCCACTTAAACAACTAGATATTTTACTCACTTAAATTTTCAATAAATATTTTTGGTCAGGTTTACTATTTAATCACTGTTTTAATTATGTTTATTGTCGGCCTATGAGCGATGCACACTGCGCGAATGGCCGACAACTCACTGAGCGAGGTGTAGAGTCTACCCTGCACTTCACTGGAACGTAGTGAGTGTTCGGCGCGGGCGAATCTAGTACGTAGTACATATATATCGATGACTTCTATAGATAGTTTTCTGACAGAGCTACTCCATACACTTTGTTCTTTTGCGCCGTAGTACTTATTCATACATATATATTATTAAAATAAATGTGCTTTAAAATAATTATTATGCATAATTTTGGTCAACACAATAATAACCAGGAATAGTAAATTACAGTATGCACAATAATTGACACTTTAATTATATGTTATAATAGAACTTTAATTAATAATTGCTTTAATAGGCTTTACGACCACTCACTCTTTGATGGATCCCTTTCTTAAATGGCGTACACAGGTTTAAATAAAATGTTGTACGGCTAGTCTATGTCAGCAATTACAAACATATTTATATAACGCCTAGAAATTTATCAGCTTTATCAAAGATAATAACAACATTTACGATAAATTATGACGATATCATACAACGTACATACTCGTATGTGTTTACAATTTATACGGGAAAACAAATATTTACACTTTAAAGTGTAAATCAGTTAAATAATCATTGACTTTGTAATATCCCTTACTCATTAGTCTTTTTAACATGTACCTTGAACTTGTGAAAAGGACACACTATGTGGAATCTTGTTATAAAAATTTATACATCTGCCATAAACGAACCTCTAGCTAGTTTTTGTAGCCTGTAAGTTGGAATGGCAAGTTTATTTTTATTTCTTGTGTTTAAATTATGCATTTCAAAATTAGTATGAAATGTGTAACAATTTTTATACACATAAATCAAATTTTTATAAAAATACTGGCCCACTAAAGTCATTATAATAATCTCTTTAAATATATATCTAAGAGAATCCCTTGCTCGTAAATTATAAATAGCGCAGACTGCTCTTTTGAAGAACTAAATTACTTTCTATGCTATCAGCCTACACCCATAGTAGTAAACCATATGACATAACACTGAGAAAAAGCTTAAGTAAATTTGTAAGACACATTGATTTTAAGGCACACAGCTGTTGAGCTACGAACACAGCAGTACTAGCAACCTGTAGACCAAAGTGGAATTCAATTTTATCATGAATTCAATAGACTACAAAATTTTGGAATAACTGTAGAAATATATTAATATTATTAAAGATTATACCTTAGAAAAAATCGCATATCTGTTTAAAAGGTTGACAAAGCATCTGAAACTCCTCTGAGGCTTCGGATGTTTATGGGCGAGGCTTTATTATCAGGTGATCAATTTGCTTGTTTTCTATAAACACATTCAGAAACTGGCAGAGCTTTCTCGAACAGAACAGGTAATAAACTCTGAAGTTTCATTTAGAATCCTCTTTTCAATCGTCATTTACAACATCTTAATACCTATCTAAAACAATATGTATGGCATTAACATATATATGGCCACATACATATAGTTAAAATAGACATTTTATTGATTTCATTGATTCATTGCCACTAAGTCGTAAGCTTAGGTCGAAAGCTTGCTTCCTACTCAAATAGATGTTGACACTTCACTCGAAAAGCGCCGCAAGCAATAGGATTTTCTTCACTAACACAAAATTATTCATTCCGTATTTGACATGACAAGTTTTCTCAAATTAATTAATTTCATATTTCATACTATATATACATAGAAATAGGAGAAATCTATAAGAGAAATATATCTATACATTGCCGACATAATAAGAACATTTCTTCTTAATATAATCCCATCGTTAAAATGTGTCATTCATATAATGAATCATTTATGCAAGATAATTAATTAGTTTTTTTTTCTTGAAATGTCTTTATTGGCTTAAATATTATATTTTTTCAAGCTTTTATATTAGCTTCACTTGTAACTATGTAAGAAAATTTTGGAATCTTAATTTGACCCACTTCCTGGTCTTCGATTGAGCTGAAATTTTGCATGCACGTGTAAGTCGGATCGGAGTCGGACAATGCATGGTTATGTGTGTGACGTCATTCTAAATCCAACATGGCGGCATTACCAAGATGGCGGATCAATTATTTTTAATGCACCCCCACAATAAGGGTATCAAATCTAAGGGCTTGCATAGAACACCTCGATAAATAATGTGATGTCACTCTTAATCCAATATGGCGAACTTTCCCAAAATGGCGGACTAATTATTTATAATGCACCCCTACAATATGGGTATCAAATGAAAGGGTTTGCTAAGCTTGGTTTTTTAGTCGGAAAATAAATTGAAAGTAATTATTTTTTAATACAAGCTGTTATTAAATGAGATAAAAATAACAAAATAAACTTTTACATATAAAAGCTTGTCGTTGAAAGTATTCTATAAGTAAGTAAACTTTTAAGCGCATTTAAATAAGCTTGTATTATTATTATTTTTTTACTTTTAATTTTTATATAAACATTACATTTAGGTACGCACTCAAAAATATTAGCTGAAGTCATCCACTAACTTTTGTTGTGTTGTTCAAAGTACCTAATTTAATTTAAGATTTTGTTTATTTCTTTTGTTTTTTTTTTATCTAATATTATACACATTGCTTCCGTGCCCACTATTCTGTCTGAAGACGCTTCTGGGCTTAAGAGTGGCTTTTAAAAAACTATTCAATTGTTACTATACAGTATAAATTATGAACGTAACATGTGTATACCATAATAATAAATAATTAAATAAACCGTCGTAATAAAATTGAATAAATGTAAAATTAAAGTAATTACGCTCAATTACCCAAAAACACTATAATGCTTGAAAAATGTATCTGCTGAAATAATGAGAAACAAGGTAATGCTATCATACTTTCGGGCGAATTAAGGATTCGCCCGAAAGTAGCATATACGAAATTGTACATACGCCTTCTTAATTGACTTACGCGAGTTCTGAGGTAGTTTCCTGGTTTCTCAGAACACGAATTCCCAGCAGCATTTCGTATTTCGTATATTAATAAAGATCCCCGACATAAATTCACTTTGTTCCGGGAACTTGGGAACAGAGTACGTTGAGTGCAATTCCCCATTTCCTTCGAAGCTATTTTAAAAAAGTATTGTTGTCGGTTCGTACATAGGGATTGAACCGCGAATATCAGGTTTGTTTACTTTAATTATGTTCAAATTACATCCATACTTAATATTATAATAATTAATAATAATAATTTATCTGTTACGACATGAGGAAATGTTTTAAAGTCGGGATTTTTTTTGTTGTGGGAAAATCCTATAAAAACAGCTGAACCATTTTTACGTATGATAAAATCAATATTTAGAGTACCTTCAAATGATAATGTTGAATATAAATTTTGAACGTGGTTATTATCGGAGTTACATCTTGAGAAAATTGCATAAAAATCCTACACCACTTCGACTGACTTTCTTTACTAATATTATAGAGGCGAAAGTTTGTAAGTGTGGATGTTTGTTAATCTTTCAAGTAAAAATTACTAAATGGATTTTAATAAAACTTCACAATAATATAGCTTATATATCAGAATAGTACATAAGCTACAATTTATAAATATATACGCCACGCTAAAAAAGCTACTCGAAATACTAATCCTTCGCAGACGAAGTCGCGGACACCGACTAGAAGATATCATTTTCAAAGTCAAAGTCAAAGTCAAAGTCAAAATATTTATTTCAAGTAGGCAATTAGATATGCTCTTTTGAATAGTCCAAAATTTTTTTTTTCCCTACTACCCATTCGGACTTCTTTTAGTTATAGAGAAGAACGGGCGCAAGAAACTCTATAACTTTTACAGAAGCAACGACATTTACAAAAATATATATCGTTACCAAGTCATACAAAAGTCAACTTATAGGTACAAGT
The DNA here is from genome assembly GCA_036419045.1 of Scirpophaga incertulas. Taxonomy (NCBI): domain Eukaryota; kingdom Metazoa; phylum Arthropoda; class Insecta; order Lepidoptera; family Crambidae; genus Scirpophaga; species Scirpophaga incertulas. The sequence goes on from CM071641.1 coordinate 5,208,890, forward strand.
ATAATTACAAAGGTTCATGGCAATGCCTGGTGGAACTAAGAAACATTAAGTCCAAGCATTCATGTCTTTTATATAATCAGTAACCGTATAATAGGCTTTGCTAATAAGTACACTTTTAACAATGATTTTAAATTTATTTAGGCTTAATTGTACAATATTGCTTGGAACTTTGTTGTAAAAACGCACACAGTTACCTCTGAATGAATTATTAATTTTATGGAGTCTAGTGTGAGGCAAATGTAATTTATTCTTATTTCTAGTATTGAAGCTATGGACATCACTGTTTTTACTAAATAAATGAATGTTTTTATGGGTATATATTAGATTTTCATAAATATATTGAGACACAACTGTCATTATACCAGTGTCTTTAAATTTATCTCTTAAAGAGTCTTGCATTTTTAGATTATAAATTGCTCGAATGGCCCTCTTCTGCAGCACAAATATAGTTTGAATGTCGGCAGCATTTCCCCACAGCAAAATACCATACGACATTACACTATGAAAGTAACTAAAGTACACCAATCTAGCTGTTTCTACGTCAGTTAATTGGCGTATTCTCAAAACTGCAAATGCTGCAGTGCTGAGCCGTTTTGATAGTTTATCAATATGTGGGTCCCACTGAAGTTTGGAATCGAAAGTAATTCCTAAAAATACTGTGGTGTCCACGAGGTCCACATTTCTATCCTTTATAATTACTTCGGTTTTCACCTGTTTTACATTTGGCAATACAAATTTGATACATTTAGTTTTACTTTCATTTAGAAGCAAGTTATTAACGTTAAACCAGTGGACTACTTTAGAGATTGCATCGTTCACAGTGTCATTAATATTTTGTCTCCGTTTAATTTTGAATATAAGTGATGTATCATCTGCAAAGAGTACAATTTCGTGTTTATTATTAACATAAAAGGGAAGGTCATTTATATTATTTAAAAATAAAAAGGGACCAAGAATTGAGCCTTGTGGGACGCCCATCTTAAGCAAAGATCCCTGAGATCTCGTACCATTAATATCGACTCTCTGAATCCTGTCACTCAAATATGAAATAAGAAGGTTCAGAGAAGAGCCTTTGAAACCATAATAACGTAATTTCTTAATCAGAGTTTCATGGAGAACACAATCAAATGCTTTGGATAAGTCGCAAAAGACACCCAAAGCATCGTGTGAATCCTCCCAGGCGTCAAATATCTTATTTAAAAGCTCTACACCTGCATCAGTTGTTGAGCGACCCCTACTAAAACCGAACTGATTATTATGCAGAAGATTATTAATACGAAAATAGCTTTGCATTTGGTCTAACATTATTTTCTCAAAAATTTTACTAAACGTTGGTAGCACTGAAATAGGTCTAAAGTTTGTGGGATCAAATGAGCTACCAGACTTAAACAAAGGAGTTATCTTGCTATGTTTCATTAAATCAGGAAAAACACCACCTTCAATAGAATCATTAAATATACAAGCTAGAATTGGAGCTATTATTTCAATTACTGATTCTGTGACAACTACGGAGTTTCCCCAAAGGTCCGCGCGTTTTCTTTTTATTTAATGGTTTAAAAAGTCTTAATGATATTAACCGATTCAATTTGTCGAAATTTAAAAAGAGTCTGACTATCGTTAACATTTTCTTTTAGGATGGATTCTGCTACAGTTGGGGAAGAGTTTAAAAAATTTGTTGATAAAATAGGAATATTGGTAAAAAAGGTTTCAAACTCTTTAGCTACCTCACTATCTGAAGTTATTCTTTTAGTTCCTATATTTAAACTGTAGTTACTGTCACGAAGTTTAACTCGTCCAGTTTTCAGCGTTAATAATGCTCCAGGTCATTTTAATTTTATCAGCACTGTTTTTAATTTTCGAACTTAAAAAAACTTGACTTTGCTTGGCGACAAACCATTTTAAACAATTTAGAGTATTTTTTTACATATTCATAAAATTCTACACTCGTGTTATAGTTACGTTCATTATAAACTTCAAAAAGTCTTTTTCTACTTTATATATTCCGGGTGTGGCCCACTCACTAAAAGTAACAACATCATTAATTGAAATCCTTTTTGGCACAAAGATATTATTGAATTCTTTGCAAAATAGATAAAAAAAATCATTGTAAAATTTATTTGGATTATTTGTGTATTTTAAGTAAGGTATTTTATCAAAAAGGTTACTTTTAAAATGTTCTAATCTATTTATAGTTTTAGGTATAACAGTGATGTCTCTCTTTGCCTCATGTTTACACTGATGTGGGACAGCGATTATTAGTCCACAGTGGTCAGAATCTAATTGATTGATAACTTGTTTAGATTTTAGAATAAGATCTGTATAAATATTGTCAATACATGTGGCAGAGTTAGCAGTTATTCTGGTTGGCTCAAGAAAAATATTTTTGAGATTGTATGATTGAAATAAGCTAATAATTTTAGTACATAAACTAGAATTTTCCAATAAATTAATATTAAAATCACCACATATAATCAAACTCTTGCCCAATTTACAAATCTTCCTTAAAACTTCATCCATGGTAGCCTCAAAGCAATCATATAATGCTGAAGGGGGCCTATAAATGTTTAATACAACAAGATGCTCCAGTTCCACACAAGCAATCTCAATTAGTGATGAAACGGATATCCGGTAACTATCGGTATCCGCCTATCCGGCCTATTTTCACTATCCGCCGGATACCGGATAGTAGGGCACTATCCGGCCGAATACCGAATACTAGATGTTTCCCGCGATACCGTTCGCGCTGAGTGCTTACGCCCCTAAAACTCGTCTATATCGCGTTTCTGTGGGAATACAAAAGTTTTTAAGCCTATCTATATTGTTCTCGTTGTCTAATCTATCTCTGTATCAAAATTTCAGCGAAATCAGTTCTTTAGTTTAGGCGTGAGAGAGTAGCAGACAAACAGACTGAATTTATAATATTAGTAACGGATTATTTTGCACATACACACACATATATGAAACGCGATAAGCGCCCGAATATCCGGTGGCCGGATATCCGGCGCTCCGGCCTCGTAGTTAGCCGAATATCCGGTATCCGGTATCCGGCCAAATCACTATCCGTTTCATCTCTAATCTCAATCGTTCGTTCAACTGAGAGATTCACAACATCTCTGCGTCTTTAAATTTAATTTTCTTTTTCAATAAAATTAAGGAGCCTCCACGTATTGCATTTTCACGACAAAAAGAACTAGCTATTAGATGATTGTTAAAATTAAGCATGATCTGAATTTTTAAATTGAACCATGACAGGGTAAACACAGAAGTGAAATTATATATTATTTTACCTTAGAATCGTGATTGGAACATATAGTAAATGTATTAACATTATGATTCTAATTACAATTTGAATATTAATTATCTCGACGTTTTGGCAGATTTGTATCCGCTGTCTTCGTATTTCGTTGTATCGTAAACATGCTGGAAATCGTTTTCTCATCGAACCGCTCCTGACTGTAGGGCCAATTCAAGTAAAAGCGACGAATAATTACTAAACATTAAAGGGAAATCTAAAACGGGTTGCTTTTTGGTAACAATTAATTTAACACACGAAAAACAAGAGAATAGACAAAAAAATATTACAGTTTATAAAAAAAATTAAACTTCTAAAAAAGATCTGATATACTGCTGCTACTATCATTATGCTTTATAATATTTATACATCTACTTAGCATTTTCAATTAAATTACAAAATCAATTATACAGGGTTACCTGGTAAGTCGTGCGAACCCCGTTAGGGGGTCGTGGTTCCCACCATTTCTGACAGACTTCCCCTTGGAACCCCGCCCCCCATCTTAACCCTTTTCAAGTTATAAGGCTTTAAAGACTTTTTTGAAAAAATGACCGATTTTTGTCTATTGGCCCATTTTTTTGTTATTATAATTCAAATATTTAGTTTTATACTATTTTTGTTAGCAGATTAGTTTGTTCATCATAATGCAAAAAAAAATAGAGTTGCCTCAACTAAATAGGTTGTAGATAGAAGATTGATAGTTATAGCATCAAACAAAAATCAGTACAACTCAAACTTCAACCAGCAATAGTTAAAAAAAATCTATGACACGTAGGCTGCAGACACCTTTAAAATATCTACGTTTCATTAGCTATTCAACAAGGTATAACAAGGTAGGCTGCTTATTCATAACCGAATTTCAACATATTATCTCTATATATTTGAATTTGATAAGTATTAAACACTGGATAGAGTCTAATTTGACTTGAGGAAAATAAATGAGCTGTGATTTTTATCGGATTAGAAAAGATGCCTTAGTTGTTAGTGGCGTCAACATGTTTTGTTGTCGTGGTTCTAAATTTTCATTTTGTTGCTTTTTCATATTTAAACAGAGCTATTCCCAAAAGAAATAATAGCATGAAAAACTTACGCACATTTCTCACAGAGTGAGATGTAACTTCCCCGCAAGAAATACGCACGCACGGTAGCGCCATTCCAAATATTTCTTTTTAATAAAACAGAGACATAATTCACTTTTTATGTTCTTAAGTACCGAATACCTTGGTTTGGTCGTGTTTTATATTGCGTACTTGTTTCGCGGCTCGTATGGAAGGCGCTTCACCATCCTGGATTAAATCACCACGATATTGAGGATATAAATAAGCAAAGTCAGTTTAAAATGTCGCCATGACGCCAATAAATAAGGAAATTTAATTAGTGTAATCTTGCCGCAATTTTTTTAATCTAGTTATTATGAGATGCGCAGACATTACGTGACATGCTTTTGAAATCACAAAGCTTTAGGGTTCTTCCTACTGACAGCGATAAATCTGAATAGAGATAATCAATTTTATTGTAACGCTTTATAACTTGTCTAGGAATTTTGTCAAACATAGCTTCAAATACGTGGAAGAACTTGAGTGAGAGAAATAAAGCTTCGCAAAGTATATACGTTTATTTTTATTTATTTGTAAGGGACACACAACAAAGTGTCCACAGACAACTAAAAAACGAGAACAAAGCAGATCTGAATAACTTCCGATTATGGTACAACCATAGTACCCTCATGATAAGGTCGGCGCCACTTTGGCTTCCCGAGCCTCTTCAAGCACTTTTGGGACCCTTTTATGGGTCTGCGCTGCATCGCCCCTCTCCTGAGCGGCGATCGCCCTCACGATTTGCCTATATGGTTCTTAGAACTTAGGCACAGGCTGAGTTTAGTCGGTACGTCACGTGGTCAGACCGCTCTGGTCGCGTGGAGTCCGACATAACTTGCGTGACACTTGCCGTTGCGGGGATCGTGCTTGTGTTGGATTCTCAGCCTTCCTAAGATGAGAAGAAGAGAAATTTCAGTCGGTTATTATGTACCGCCCCCCGCTCTGAAAGGCGGGCACTTTAGTTCAAAGCCGATAAGGTCCGAGGCCTTCTGCCTGATCAAAGGCTGTTGTAGGTAGTGTTTAGTTGGTAGGTTAGCCTTCTGCTAGAGTCCGACGTAACGTCGTCCGAGTACCAGGGGGTTATTAAGACGACTACAATAGGAGCGCAGCAGTTAAGAGGATTCACTATTATCCCGCGTGAGAAAAAAGCAATAATTAACTTTGATTATTTATGTAATTTATATGGTTATATGTAGTAAAGTAAATATATATTAATATATTTATAGTTATTAATACATATATGTATAAATATACTTATTATTATTGCGCATAGATGTTGTATCGTATATTGTTTTCTATCGTAGACATTTCTTTTGACACAAGCTGAATCTATGTCATCATCACAGCTCATATACGTCCCCACTGAGGGGCTGGAGCCTACCGCGATTAGGCCTTAGTCAACCACGCTGGCCCAGTGCGGGTTGGTTGACTACGTACACCTTTGAATCGCTTCGCAGATGTACGCAGGTTTCCTCACGATGTTTTCCTTCACCGTAGGAGCGTCGGATAAATGTACATATGAAATTCGGAACGAAAAACACATTGGTACGCGGTGGGGATTAGATCGCGGGCCTCCCGATTCTATGCGGCGCACATACCAGTACCGAGACCACAGCGCCACCGACGCTCAACCTATTTACCTCTTTTCTAATATTGTATTATTGTCTATAACTAGTGCCCGCGATATATTTAGGACACATAACGTCATATTTTGAACGATTCCGAAAATATCTTTGTAAATTGTAGTCTATGTATTATTCTGATGATAAGCTATATCATTGTACAGTTTTATTAAAATCCATTTGGTAGTTTTTACGTGAAAGAGTAAGAAACATCTATACATTCTTACAAACTCATGTGTTTATATAATTAGTAGCGATAAGTCGAATTGTTGTGTACATCCTACTACTATTATAAAGGCGAAAGTTTGTAAGTATGGATGTATAGATGTTTGTTACTCTTTCACGTAAAAACTACTGAATGGATTTGAATGAAACTTTACCACAATATAGCTTATACATCAGAATAACACATAGGCTACAATTTTTGAGGTTTCTAATGTGAGGTCGTAAAAAAAACACATTTTTTGCGCTTACATTGCAAACGCTGACTGAATCCTACAAGATAGATCAAAAGAATTTACTACAGTATTGTACAACATAAAAAGGTCTACAAAAAAGTCCGTGATGGTATATGTTTATCTCTTAGGAATAACCCAAAATAACCATTTTTATCCTTTACTTTGTACGAGAAATAATGGTTTATTTACGAAACGATTTTAAGCAATACAGTATTAATCCTTATCCAATTAAGTATCTGAAATACATTGTGCATTTAATAAAGATCAATATGGCTTTTTACAGCATGTAAATTAAATAAATATTTTCGAAGATATCACAGATTTAAAATGCAGAGTCATAGCAATTTCGGCGATAAATACAGTTTCGGTGATAAATACCGGCAGCGGTGCCAGGTGGGACGAACCTGAAGTCCACGCGAACGAAGTCGCGGGCAAAAGCTAGTAAATAAATAAATAAACTAAATGAAATATTACATTTACATTAAAAAAATTATTTCAAGAAAAGTAAATTGCTGTGTGTATATCGTGAAGCATAACATCCACACCGGATCCCAATTTGCATAGAAATAGCACAAGTTCAGCAGCCTCGGATCCAAGAAACTGCATAGTACCGCGTATTATTTCGTTAAAACGCAGTTGTTAATTTTCTCATATCCACTTATGCAAATGAATCAGTCGGTTTGGAGGAAGCCACGTCTGTGAAACGCTCTTAGTGTTTGCTTTATGAAGTTCATATAGCGTTGATATACTCGTGTGACATCAAGTGTGTTATATAGGCAAAAATTCATGACGGTCTTAAGAGATTTGTGAGCATTCTTTTTCCATACTGAAGTACGGCCAACTAGTAACGATACGAAAGGTCATTTACCTAAAAAACGACTGTGAAGTTGACAATCTATATTTATCTCTTTCTTCCTTGTGTGCATATCTCGTTTATCTTGTATTATCTCGTTTTCTCGGTAAAATCATGGAACAAGACCGGGTCGTCAACGGCTTAGCTTACATTTTGTATCGCTTCTCTTTAGTCGTACTTTAAGGTACTTGGTAGCAAACTTCATAAAACTTTTACAATTTAATTACTTTTACAATTTTAAGTTAATAGACATTAAATTAATTAATAACAACATTTTTACCTAATCCCTCACTACTATTTGGTAAAAAATAAATGCTGTCATCATAAATATTACTAAATATGAAAATTAATATTAAGTCGATGGAGTATATACATTTAATAATACTATAGTAGTATTATAAATAAATCAACGTTTGTAATAATTAATAGAAGCTTTATTATTTAACCCTTTCTACACTGGAGTATAAGAAATTGGCAATAAATATATACTTTGTTGAGGGTTAATCAAAGTTACGGTTTCCAACATATGCTTGACACTGCAGAATCTTTTTGCCACAAGGGTTATCAGTTTTGCAAGCAATTAGCTCGGCTAATAGGCAGTAACCATTTAAGATTCGTAATTCTTTTTAATCTTCTTTATTACTTAAATTTTACGGTGTGAACTGTTATTAAATATGCTAGTTAGCGAATTTAAATAATTTATTGCTAGTAACAAATCTTCTAAAAGATTTCATTTTTGCAAAGAAATACAGAAATATACAAATCATTTGTTGTTTTTTGTGACATAATATAAATCTCGATTTGTAACAATATGAATAACAGATAGGCCATCAACCTTTTCATGAAAACATATATAGATCTTTTCACCTGCGTTTGTCCCCAAAAGACCAATCCCATCCTTTGTTTAGCGAACGAAAATCTCAGCAAAAACGTAATGAATCGTGAAATCATTTGATTCGTGCATTGGAAATGTAAAGTGATTTTCAGCTAAAGGTCTCGTTATGATATAATGCGTTCGTTCGGCTGGAACAAATGAAGCCCTTCCGAAATCAAATAAAGAGCCGCTGGGATCACACGCTTTGGAAACACACATTACTGCCAGACACACGTAAAAACGTGTATAGCGATTGCACTTAAACTAATATCATCCGCTGGAATGAATTCGTGAAACTATCGAAATTTACAAAGCTAAATTCAAAAACACATTTTTTTTGTGTAATTTGATTTATCGACAAATCCCTGCTAATATAATATACGCGAAAGTTTGTATAAATTGATATCTGATTTTCTTTCTGATTTTATTGAAACTTTTTAATAATATAGCTTTTTCGTCAGAACAATACATAGGCTCAATATATAAAGATATACGCCACGCTAATAAAGCTACTCCAAATACTAAAGTTGCGCAGAGGGAAGTCGCGGGCGACAGCAAGAGGCCTATATTAGATCACGTTAATAAGCCCTTCCACTTAGCTTGAGTCCTTATGACCAAGACCCAAGCTAAGTGTAGTCGCTAGCTTATTCTGGTGGAGCCGCCTCGATCGGTTTGTAGGCTGATAGAAAAAAAAAGCTAGTATTATTACTAAAATGAGCTAAAAATTAACAGTTTGTATGAATTAATTTCCTTGAATGATATCTACGTAATTTTTGACAAATGTAACTTACTAATTCTTTTCTTCTTTCTCCTCCCCTGTTCCTAATTTCTGCCTCTTCCACTCTCCTCTATCACTCGCAATTTTGATACTCACTCCCTTCTTCAATATTCACACAGTCCATCCATTGTTTCTTCTGTCTTCCTCTCTCCACACGCCCATCCAGTTTCATCTCCATAAGTTTCCTAGTAACCTACTAATTCGAATAACTAATATACGTCATTGAATTTAGATGGATATAACAGAAACTCAGACACATTGATTTATATAACATTATCCATACTAATATTATAAATGGGAAAGTGTCGTGTCTGATTGACGTGATTTTTTACATGGAGATAGTTACAGGGATGAAGAGTAACAAAGTCTAAATTGACAGATCCTGTAGGATGCGCGATAAAGACAATTCAAAAACTACTGCACAGATTTTCATACGGATTTCATCAATAGATATAAAGATTCATGAGCAAGGTTTTGCGTTATTTTTTATCTCGGAAAAACGGATAGTACCACGGGAAGCGCGATAAAACCTTCGCGCCATAAACCGACTTCCGCGCATATGTAGCCGTGGGCAAAAGCTATGACCCTTAACCCTCTATAGACCCAATCCTGAAATCCACGCGGGCGAAGCAGCAAGCAGAAAGCTAGTAGAGGATATATTCAAAGAAGACCAGGTCAAGAGTAGCTGATAGGCGTGCATGAAAGTATTAATGACATTCTAGGAAGTTAGAGAAGTACGAATGTGTCAGGATAGTAGAAAGTGGAATGCTGTGACCTCTGCTTACTCCTATGGGAAAGTGGAGTGAATATATGTATTGCTAACTTAAAGACTTAAGTTCATTAAGAAATCGATTGTATTCATATTGTGACTAAAATCAATAAATGAAAAAACTACTTCAGAAGGAACGTTTTCTAATAAAAGAGAATTCTGCGATGCGAGGTTAATCCTGCTATGCGCTATAGTTTTTGGTTATTTGGATTTCATGTACACGATTAGTAAAGGTATATTCCTATGGTATAAGAAACCATTAGTATGTGTAATCACTGAGCTAAGACCCTATTACACTTCTACAGCACACACAACTCTTGGCTTTTACTGATTTTTTTGTTTTAAGAAAATGTTATTTTAGTTTCTTTGTGTTCCTTTATTTGTGTGTGATTAAGTTGTTTATAATTAAAATTTTATCTATCTATCTGTCCATCTGATTGTCTCACAATTATTGCACTAGATTTCTTTATATTTGGACTCCATGCTTTGACCGCAAAAGCATTGATGTGTTTCCACACTGACATTTTCAGATGTATAAAAAATAAGATTTACCATCACCATCTTATCATCACTTATTATCAGACAAGATGAAGGCTAAGAGCTTGGCTGCAACGTATGAGAAATTCCTTTAAAGATAATTTAATTAGCTTTAGTCGTTAAGTCCAAAATATTATTGGCCACGTCTTAAGTACGTACAGTTATCGAAAAACGGTCCTAATGGAATACATTGGGAAATGGATTAAATTATGCAAATCGATACCTAAACCCATTGTGATAAGGTGCCTTTGGAAAATTTGAATACTTCTGATAATATCTTGGGCTTGACAATAGGCTGTGCGGTTTAATGATCGCTTAGGGCCACAATTTCACATACCCGCACAGATCTGCTGCTTGCATTATCGGTTCTAAAACAATCCGTGTAAGCTTGATTTTACCACGTATTGCCGCCAGTTGGTACTATGTGGGTTTTTCTATAGTTTGTTCGGTCTTTTATTAAATATTGTATCATGTAGCCATTATGGTGAGATATGTTATAAACTCTCTAATAAATGAACATAAAGATGAGACAATGTCATTTCATTAATTATTTTGCAGGAATTTCGAGGAATTACTATTGTACTATTTTACTTGCGTCTGCACATTTATATATTTAGGTAAAGTTAGAAACTAAACATGTTGTATTCTGCTAATAGATTTTCTAATTAAGATAAACCATTTTCCTTCAGATAACCTCTTTCCTTGTTTACCAAGTTTATTAAGTTACAGGATAATGAAACACTGAATTATGTATAACTAATTTTCCAAAAGAAAAGACATAATTACCTTATGTTCTTTCCGAGTGTCCAACTATTCTCAAATTGCATCAGTCAGCAATGTACCCAACTCGCATACCATTTAAATGAAGTCGAGCAGTTTAGCCTTAGAGTATATAGTTTATGCCTATTTTACCAATTATAAACAAATTATTGAAAAGAAAGTAATATTTTACTTTTTAGATGTTCAATAAATCAAATAAAAAAGTTTAAATAATACATGACTTTTAAACTATACATATTGAGTTTGATCTACCAAACTACAGTCCGCTCTATCTATTTCATGTGTGTCCAACAACCAAGAAAGTCTCATTTCTCTTATTATCTGTGAGGGGAAAATTGTATCTATAATATAAACAACTTGCTGGGCCCTGTTATCGCTGTTTGTCAAATGTCAAATCAAATTGTTACCGTGCTATCACTACGCCTTCGGAGAACCCTAGGTCGACCATAGGGATTACCACTCATTACTTCTCTTCTCTTCAATATTCTCACTGACACAGTTTAGGTACACTCACAATAAATAGAAAAAAAATGTAAAAGCGAGGGTCGCGTACAGGTTGGTCAGTTATTGTCGCGTCAGTCCAGACACCACGTTGCAACTAACTAATATTTACTAGGCAACGCGTACTGAGCAACAAGCGCGAAACAGGTTCTTGGCGAAGTAATTATTATTTTGTTATGATATATCTGATTTGGAGCGTCGGTGGCGCTGTGGTCTCGGCACTGGTTTATGCGCCGCATAGAATCGGGAGGATCTAATCCCCACCGTGTACCAATGCGTTTTTCGTTCCGAATTTCATATGTACATTTATCCGACGCTCCTACGGTGAAGGAAAACATCGAGAGGAAACCTGCGTACATCTGCGAAGCGATTCAAAGGTGTACGTAGTCAACCAACCCGCACTGGGCCAGCGTGGTTGACTAAGGCCTAATCGCCCTAACGTAGTTACGGTAGGCTCGAGCCCCTCGGTGGGGACGTATATGAGCTGTGATGATGATATCTGATTTTGTTTCTTAAAAGAAATAATAAAATCTTCTCACAAAAATCTGATAAATTACTTAAATATGTAATTTATTTCAATAATTGGTAAAACAGTAAACTTTTTAATGTATATTGACGTATTAACTTTAATATATTTCACATGAAGTTATCTAGTTAGATCCAACATCCCCAAGAGACCACGTCAGATATGGAGATGTTATGTTGCTACACTGAGCTCCTGAGCTACCTGCCAACAGGATGGCTTGAGTATCTTTTGCAAATTATTACGTATACACTTCCCATTGAGCTTTTCGTAACATGTCGGAACTTATTTAAATTATGCGATAACTTCGCAAGAAAATACTCTTAAGTAAGCTCGGAATAGCTGGAAGTTACGAAGCGAATGTTCTTGTTGTTATTAAATTACCGATTAAGTAACATACGAAACAATCAGATGGCAATGTGACTTTATTGTTTACTTCAGGATAAAGCTGTCAGGCTTCAGTCGCTCTTATGAATTTAAATAATAAAAAAATATTTCTTACATTCAAACTAATTAGTCTAGCTCAAAGCAAGCACTGTAAGGTTTGTGTTATGGGATTTATTGCAACACACAGTTTACATGATTAATGTTACATATTATACATATAATATTGATCAATTGGAGTAGGCATGTAATATTTTTTATTAGTTTTTGTTTTTGTTTAGTTTTTGTATATAGAAACTATAATAAATTCAATGAATACAGTGATCTACATAATGTGAATACTAGAAACAAAAATAAACTTGCCGTTCCAATGTTCAGACTCCATAAAACTAGCTGTTCCTTCTTGGGGAAATGTATATCTATGTTTAACAAACTTCCGCAAGGTGTCATTGATTTGCCTTTATATAAATTTAAAAACCATATCAAAAAGACACTCATGAGTAAAGGTTATTATAAAGTGACTATCTTAATGATCACACTGTTTGGGAATAGGGACACTATTCATAGAGCCATGTTTGGTAACAACATTATTTATAATATTGTATTATTTTATATGTGTATGTAAATATACATACGACTGTAATCGTGTTAGGTGTGATTGTATCTTGTACTATATTGTATTTTTGTATTGTATTATTGTGATTGTTAACATTGAAAAGAGGAGATAAAAAATAGACCTTCAGAGTTTCTTGCCTGTTCTTCTCGAGAAGGCTCTCCCAATTTCCGAACAGGTGTCGAGTCAATATATTTTTTCTTTTTTTTTTCCTTATTCGTACGTACGGACAAGGTTTTTGTTTTTTTTTTTTATTTAAGCTTTTTTTTGTTTTGTTTGTTGACGTCAATAAGTGCCTGTAAAGGTCTATGTTGAATAAATATTATTTTGATTTGATTTTGATTTGATTAGAAAAAAAAATGGTTAAATTATATATCGTTAAAATTAAATCCAAGCATATTTTTAATTTGAGAAATAAATATCTTTTTATCTGCCCCCACCGTGACTCGAACCGGTGTACCGGTGTACTAACCAATCATCTACAGAGGTCGATTTGTAAGAAATGAAAAACTTTACTAACAAAGCGTATGCGAATGTCTTATTTGACATTATAAAATTTGGGCACAACGCAGCCAGATGCGTTACCAGCCATTTAAATATGAATTTTGTACTCCCTTTTAGTTTTTTGTAAATGTTGATAATTCCATCCACGATTTCGTAGTGCGAGCTAGAAAGATTAGTTTATATATCTCTACGCAGCGTGAAAGAGTCAAGAGAATATGAAATATCCCGGCAGTCGACGATTCGAGCTTGCCTCCGTTGAATGTGTAGTATATATGAATATATGTATAGTATGAGCCTATGTTGAATTATACTACATCAATATTTATTATCGGAAAATATTAAGGAACTTAAGGAAAGTAAGCACAACACGTAGCATTACTATATACAATTATATTGGCAAAAAACTATGTACAGAATATAATTTGATGACATCAGTAAACTATCTATAAAACTCTAAGAAAACCGGCAGCTGTCATCCAAGTGTCATCATTTCTTTTTCCAACCTAAATTAATAGACACGACATATGTCATCGAGTGTGACTGGCCAGATGGGCTCTACGAAGATCCTGACAATGACGTCTAATGTGACAGTGATGATCGCCACAAATGTATCCAGAAGGAGAAGTCGGTATTGGGGACCCCTTCCCAAAGATAAGAAGAGTATTCTATCATCTACTAGCTGACCCGGTGAACTCCGTACCGCCTAATTATTGGAGGCATATTTAGTTAGTCACAAACACACGACACAATACTTTTTTTAATTTTATTGAAATTTGTTGCTTTTAGATTTTTAGGAATATTAAAGAATTATAGTATAGGTGCACAGCAAAGAGGGTTTACATTTCAAGTGACATTTTATCATAGACAATAGGTTGGCACCCATCAAATCATCATCATCACAGCTCATATACGTCCCCACCGAGGGGCTCGAGCCTACCCTAACTACGTTAGGGCGATTAGGCCTTAGTCAACCACGCTGGCCCAGTGCGGGTTGGTGACTACGTACACCTTTGAATCGCTTCGCAGATGTACGCAGTTTCCTCACGATGTTTTCCTTCACCGTAGGAGCGTCGGATAAATGTACATATGAAATTCGGAACGAAAAACACATTGGTACACGTAGGGGATGAGATCGCGGGCCTCCCGATTCTATGCGCGCACAAACCAGTGCCGAGACCACAGCGCCACCGACGCTCCACCCATCAAATATGTCAACACATTAATTATTTTTATATTTTGAAATTTAAATACACGATGTTATAAGCAAAGTTGATATTATGTTGTCGATTCAAAAGTCTTGTTTTAATGCGTTCTTCAATTCGAGTGGAACTGAGAGTACAAATACCGTCAAATGTTTGACAGAAAGTAAGTGATCAACTTTTATATGGGGAAATGGAATTGTCGTCTTACTCTATCTTACTCGCAATTTTTCCTTATTTGCTCACCGTTTAGACCTACCCTGGACTACGACAAACATTTTAAAACCAAAATCAGCTCAATCGGCCCAGCCGTTCTCGAGTTTTAAGCAGACTAACGAACAACAATTCATTTTTATTTATATAGATAGATGTATGGCAGAACCCGCGCCTCATAATGTAGCTGACGGTGATTGGTCGGTGTAAAGTACCACCAATAGTTGTGTAAAAAAAGCAATCGAGCATCCTTAATTAATATACCCAGATGTACCGATAACAATTTTTTTTTCATAAATCTATATCATAAAACATTGTGCAAAGATTACGTCGTTTTAATATATCATCCGCAAACCCATTTGACAAACATTTTCCGAACCCGTTGCAGCACAGAAGCAAAAAGTAATGATATGATAAGAGACGACGAGAGTGATAAATTAAAAACAAAATTAAGGCGACTGGGAGAATGTTATCTGGCTAAAAAATGAGGACACTCATTGTTTAGAGCAGTCCTTTTTTATCATGGAAAGATTAGAATGGTCTCGGTGACAAGAAATATGTCTTAAGTTTTTCAAAAGATATGACGCAAAACAGTAACACGATTACGTGTAAGTTATGCATTATGATCACAAGCTTTTTTTTAACTCGCGATGTAAATTATGTTTGTTCGGATAGAATCTGATAACTCAATTTTGAAGCAAACATCTTTAACTGATTGTGTTGCAGTTTTATTTGCTACTAGCGGACCCGACAGACTTCATCCTGTCAATAAGATTTGTACAGTGGCAGTTTTTTGTTCCTAATTATTTTAGATAATGTCGCATAGCCAACCAAATCGCAAAAAAAGTCTAAATGACCTATTACATTTTGTGGCTATTCAATTTTGGAACGTGACATTAAATCTCCAACGATGTATTCTGTGCTCCAACGCACGCACGCACACTGTTTTGATAGATATGATTGAATTTCAACTATATGTAGCGTTAATAAAGCGCAAATTGACTCTTTGATGTTAGGAACACACCTTCATTGCGTAGACAACAGTGAGTGCTTGCAATATGAACTTTATACAATAACAATAAAGCTCAATTCGACTGTACGTTTTAGTTAGCAAACGTTTGCATGGGAAAATAAAAGGGCTGTTTTTAGGGTATTTTCGATATTTATTCGAATTTTCTTCATTGTAAAAACCCTCCTTGAACTTCAACGAACATTGACAAAAAAGAATTGGCCAAATTGGTCCAGGCGTTGTTGAGTTATGAGCTTACCAACACATTTTGCGATTCATTTTTATATATAAGATATGACGTTATTCGAAATTCAATCTGACACAACATCCAAAATGGCGGAATAGCGTCAAATTATCTTTTATAGGTCCTTTGTCCCCTAACTGGGGCAGAGGGCGTCCTCAATGAGTCTCCATCCCGTACGGTCTTGAGCTTCCGCCTTGAGGTCCGCAGCCAGGTCTGTTTTGGGCAACTACGTTTGCGCTTTCCTTTTAACAATTTATTTTATTCCCTTCAGCGCTATTAAGCATTTAAAATTGTTTTAAAAAGTTGTTATTGTTAATTTAGAGTCGAACTTTAAATTTTAGAATATTTTCTTCTTACGGTACATTAGTTGTAAACAGTATGATTACAAATGGAAAATAAGTCTAGAAGATTTGGTAAAAAATAATATATTGATGTTTTTATTACTTTGGACGAGGTATTGGCAGCCAACCTCGTATGTACTACTATTGTTTATCGCATTGCATTTCAAGACAAGCATTGAACTTAAATCACATTAAAGAAATGACAAAATGGTGATTTAGTAATTTAATAACTACGAAAAAATAAATCGTTCGTAAAGAAAATTATGAACTAAAAGGGTTACGCAAGCAAATTAATATTTTATGCAGATATTGATTCAAAAAGGGCCAAAGGTCGTTTGCAAATCTATAAATAAGTAACAGTAATCTAGTGAAAAACATCTTGTAAAAGAAATTTCATTAAACATGATGACAGTTTATTTTAAATTAACATTGTATATTTTTTCTACATTAAGTAAGAATCTTAATATTATTTTAGTAATAGTATATTTGTAATTCGCATTTCGTGAAAAAAAGGCTAAAAAAATTCTGCGTGTACTAAATAACATGTAACACGGACACTGATGTGTTTTGTTGTTCACAGGATGAGCTCACCAAGAGAACTATGTTTTTTATATGTTATGAAAGTCAAGATACATACATACATACATACATACACTCACGCCTTTTTCCCACGGGGGTAGGCAGAGATTACGTCCTTCCACTTGCTACGGTCCTTACATATCTCTTTCGCTTCATCTACTTTCATAACATTCCTCATACATGCTCGACGATTGCGGGTACTTCTGACCTGGCCTTTTTTGAGGACACTTTCGATTTGTTCGAAATATGTTCGCCTAGGTCTTCCTCGTCCCGTGTCTCCACTCACAAGTCAAGATAGGATATAAAATTATATTTATTGTACGTAATGTGTATATGTATTTGAATATATACTTGTGTGTGGGTATGAATATGTATATATGTGTGTGTCTATGTATATACATATCTCTGTATCTCATTTTATTCGTAGTATTATTTAGTAATTAGTTTGTAAATAGTCAATAAATAATTGTTAATATTAGCATATAGTCCTATATATTTAAGATAGTTACAAATACCGCATTGTCGCATCACTACATAATATAAAACAAAGTCGCTATCCGCCGTCTGTCTGTCCCTATGTATGCTTAGATCTTTAAAACTACGCAACGGATTTTGATGCGGTTTTTTTAATAGATAGAGTAATTCCTAAGGAAGGTTTATATGTATAAGACATGCATATTATAGTAAAGAAACACTGATAAATTTAGAGGTGTCTAATGTGATGTCGTAAATAAGCACGTGTTTTTGCGCTTATATTGCAAAAACGCTGGCTGAACCCTACGAGATAGACCAAAATAATGTACAACAGTATTGTCCTCTTTTTTTTTCCTCTGAGGAAAATCCATTAAATTGCATACCCCGGCTGTGGCGAGCCGGCGGTTATGTGGGGCTCTCCTCCCCAGAAGGGGGAGGCCTACCCACTAAAAACCTCAGGGATGGCCTTCCTCGGGCATGTAGGGAGGCCCCGGGAACGCGCAGCGACTTCCGCGACTTTTTCTTTCCAGCCTCTGCTCCCCTGCCGATACAGGGGAACCCTCCTCGGGGGAGGCTGTAATACCTCCCCCGATCTCCTCCACTGACGACGCTCCCCGGCCACGGAAGGGGCGTGGTTGCCTAGTCTTGGTCGGCATGTAGGGAGCCCCCGGGAACATTAAGCTACTTCCGGGAACCCCCAGCTTCCGCTCCCCTGCCTAGAGGGGAGCCCTCCTCGGGGGAGGCTACACTACCTCCCCCGAAGACGCCCCCCGGCCACGGAAGAGAACAGTATTGTCCTCCTTAAAAAGCATTGCACCCATGCGAAGCCGGGTTGGGCCGCTAGTTAGGTATAAACCTATAAGATAGTGTAAGGGAAAAATACATAAATAAAGTATTGGAGTAATAATATGTAAGAAATTTTGTTCAAATGGTTAACTTTGATAGAAATATATAGTAGCTTTGTAACCTCTAGCTTTATTTGAGGTGGAATATTAAACATGTTCCTGTGTCCCGGATTTGCGAGTGTAGTATGTCGCTCTGTAGGGGAGATAAAGGCCACCCTGGTCGCTATCACGCCACATACATTTCATTCTGACGCTGTTACTGTATTTTGCATAGATAAAACAATCATGACGGTAGCAACAATCAATTTTTTAAACAAATACACTCCTAATTGTAAGGATTTTAATGAAAGTAAAAAAAATATGGAATCTTTGCAGGTACTTTTGACGCCAAATGCACGCTGACTCTACCACCTATTCGGAAACTGAGAAGAATAGGCAAGAGCTCAGAAGGCCTAATTTTGTATTTTCTCTTTTCATGTACAAATATTTACCGGAAGGAGAACAGTAGTGTCAGTCAAGGATGAGATAATCAGTGAATTTACTGGACCTGTCTGTACATTTTATATCAAATTTCTAATCACTCGTCATAAGTCACTCTCATAAGTCACTCGTAAGTCACTCATGCGTTCTGATCAAACAAAAAAAACTAGGTACTTTTTTGGCATTAAATTGTACTTTAGAGCTTTAAAATAATACCATTGCAATTCGACTGGTATAAACTTTTAACGTCACGTAAGTTACATTAGAACTTGCGAGATCCGAGGTCGATCCAGTCACGTACGTATTCACCGTTTTTCGAATCTCATATCTACATTCATCTGATACTCCTGTAGTGAAGAAAACATCGTGTGGCCCGCTCCGCCGCCTCCTTCTGCGTCATGACGTCGGCGCAGAAGGAGTTTACTAGCGCCCACGTCCTCTCCCCCTCCAGCATGGCGCGCACCACGTTTTGGAGGGAAACGGCATCGTTGCCTGGCTTAATACTGATTAACGCAGATTTTAATATTCCTAGTAATATTGAATTAGCAGACCCGCAATTTTATGAATCTCTGAATATTGACATATTATTAGGCGCAGACATATTCTGGAATTTATTAAATAAAAATAAAATTAAGTTATCTAACGGACCTTATTTGTTAGACACGCTGTTAGGATGGGTTGTGTCGGGACCTGTTAGTATAACGTCGCATAATAAATATTTTAATTGTAACTTTTCCCTTTCGATCGATTCCCAATAACGTCAATTTTGGAAACTCTAAGAAACTGCAGTGTGTCGGGACACGTGCACTGATAAGGAACGTGCTTGCGAAGAACATGTCGTGCAAACTACTACGCGCACTAATGCCGGTAGATTCTGTGTAGCCTCTTTAAAATACATCCTTTTTTTTGTTCCGCTGAGGAAAATGCATTGAATTGCATACCCCGGCTGCGGAGAGCCGGCGGTTATGTGGGGCTCTCCTCCCCAGAAGTGGGAGGCCTACCCACTAAAAACCTCAGCGATGGCCATCCTCAGGGGATGTAGGGGGCCCTCAGGATCGAGTGTCGCATCTGAGGACCCCCGGCCTTTGCTCCCCTGGGTGAGCTAGGGGAGCCCTTCTCGCGGAGGAGTGATCCCTCCTCCCCTCCAACCTTCTACGACGTCGCTTCCCGGTCATCCGGGGGTGAGGTCCCTCCCGGGTCGCCTCCACAGGCGCGAACTGCGTCGCGCACGCCAGCGACCCGTGGCGGCGCCTCAGACCAGGCTATCTGGACCGAGGCCGCCTTCTTCGAGCGGGATCAAACATCTCTCGATCCCACTAGGCGGCCTCCTTCTAAAGCACCACCGCTTCACAGAAGGAGGCCACAGCCCTCCAACTTTCCTCATCCGCCAGCATTGCCGCAATCAACGCTGGCGGAAACAGATCTTGCCCGATATCTTCGACTAAGACTCGGCGTTCGACGTCCCAAGCGGGGCACTCCGCCAAAGTGTGCTGGGCCGAGTCGAGGTCGGATGCGCAATGGTGGCATCGTGTCGTATCCTCCCTCCCTATTCAACTTAGATACTCACCGAAACAACCATGTCCGGTGAGTATCTGAGTCAAGCGGTAGGTAACTTCCACCCTCTTGCAGAGCCAAGCTTCAAAGTGCGGGAGTACCGCACCGGCGGCGCGCTGACGCGCAGCCCCCACTTAAAAGACATCCTAGGCCATTGGGGGAAAACTATTCAAAGGCTGAAAGTAGATTTTTAGCTCTTAAAAGGCGACTGCACCGTAATGCAGATTACAAAAAACTTAAACCGATTTTATACGGGAATATATTAGTTTAGGTCATATGACTCGCATTAAATAGTACAGGGGGGCAATCGCACTAACAAATCGCAGCTGAAACGAAACCAAATCGTTCCACTCAACCAATCCGAGAGCTAGAATATCCCGTCATCGAACAGATGACGTGATATTGTGGCGTTCGGATTGGTTAAGCCGAACGGTTCGGTTGCGTTTCGCTTGCGATTTATTAGTGCGATCGCCCCTCAGAACACCTAACTATTTCTTGCCACACCACGGTGTGTTCCGTGAACATAGCACCACCACCAAATTACCCGTAGTTTTTGATGTAAGCGCTACGACAAGCAATAACATCTCACTTAATAACCTGTTTTACAAATAAACTTAAACTAAAAGATAAACACAATTTATGTAAATAAAATTTATTTATGGATAATTTTAAAATATTGCGAGTTGGGGGCAGAATCCAAAATTCTTTAGAATTTACATTCGAGAAAAAGCATCCAATTTTAATTTCATCAAAACATTGGCTTTCTATATTAATTTTTAGATACGAGCATTTGCGCCTACATCATGCAGGTCCACAGACGCTCCTATATGACATCCGCGAGAGCTACTGGCCAATAGGAGGTAGAAATATTGCTTAGCGAATAGTGCACGATTGTGTTACCTGTACGCGATTGAGAGGTAAGGGCTTGTCACCTATTATGGGCAACCTACCGCCGGAAAGAATCACACCGAGCTATTCCTTTCTGCGATGCGGCGTTGATTATGTTGGAACAGTGCTGGTACTGAGCCGAAAGGGCGAAATCAACGAAAGGTTACATCTGCTTATTTGTTTGTTTAGTAACACGCGCAATACATTTGGAGCTGATCAGTGATCTTGCGTCGGACTCATACTTTCTCGCTTTGAAACGATTTATTTCGCGCCGCGGTAAACCTGAGGAAATTATATCTGACAATAGTAGAAACGTAGGACTAACGAACGAGTTCCAAACACCTTGTAAATATAAGATACTAACAGGTGCCAGCGACTTCGTCTGCGCAAGATTAATATTTCGAGTAGCCTATATTAGCATGACGTATATCTTCATAAGTTGTAACCTATGTGTTATTTTGTTATATGAACTATATTTATTGTAAAGTTTCATTAAAATCCATTTAGTAGTTTTTACGTTAAAAAAAAATCCATCCATACTTATAAACGTTCGCGCTTACAACATTACTAGGGATTTATAATATAGAAACAAACAAGTTTTATGAAAAAAAATGTATATGTCTACTGATGATCACGGCCTCCTAATATAGAAATTTATTTTTTAATGTTCAATAAAATACAATCTTATCTATTATCTATGGTTCCCTTCCTTTCGAGCGACCAGAGATTGTCAGCGTTTGTGATAAAATCTGAAAGATCACAAAAATCAATCCGTCGTTTCCGTCGTTTTGCTCTATTAAGCTTTGAAACTGTAGAAATATCAGATCTACTTTGAAAATACCTCAATTTCCGAACATATATCGAAACAATTTTTTTCCATGTTCATATGCGAGTACAATATTTTATTTTCTATTACCTGTAAAGGTATAATAACTATATGTTCAATAAAGTCTATTTTGATTTTGACTTTTAATCATATGACATATTTTTCATGATAAACACAATAAGCGCCATTGAAATCAGACAAGCATTTGAAATAGCGATATATGTAGATCCTTGATATCCATTTTATTAAATTTTGTTTAGCCTGTAATCAAACTAATTTTAGCTCTGAATAAGCGTTTTTTATTTTGGGTATACAGAATATAAGGACTAATCCGGGCTGAGACAGTTCTGACGCACGAAGAGTGACATAGGCAAAATTTGCGTTAGTAACCGTGAGTAGAGGAAGCGAAAATAAAATGTACACGTGGGTAATCCCTGGAGGCTATAAAAAGCTTAAAGGGCGAAGAAAAAAATTTCTTCATACATAGTTTTGAAAGAGAGAAATTGATGATGAGCATGAGCATGAGCTATTTTATTATAATAAGCTTTCGTGATTTTTAATGTCAAATAAAATTAGAATTAGTGTTCACATATTATCAACAGTGGATATAATATTACTTGAATTAACATAATAAAAATTAATATATTAATATACTTCTTAAGTCTTCTTTATATTCTGTAAGGAGCGCCTAAGCTTTTATTTATAGTAAAAATTATGCAATAAAATAAAAATTATTATAAAATAAATACAAATTTAGTACATTACCCTTTTCAGTAGATTTTACTTTATGTATATAAATCTTAAATAAAGCTTTTTAAAAAATATTAATTATATTTTTCACTTTTTAGTATTATTTATACCTATACCATCGGGGTTACTGTAATATTATAGAAATCACTATTTTATGTCATCCGCCATATCTAATTTTGAATGACATCACCTTAATTATTGTATTTATTCTTTTCAAGCCCTTTCATTTAATGCCCATATTGTAGGGATACCTGTGAAAACGGTCATTCGCCATTTTGTACCGGCCGCCATATTGGACTTAAAAGCGCGGCATTTTTTCATCTTTTCAAACTCCCGACCCACCCTGACTTCGAACGGGTGTAAATTTAAATCTGTTATATCTTCAAAAAATCTATAGGGCCATATTAAATGCGCAAATTATTTAAGGTAATTAGATGAGGATTGATGCTGTATTGCTTAAAAAGGAAATAGTCATTGTAGGTTATCTTTAAGAGATAAGCCAATACCTTTGATTTTTTTATAGATCTATTTAAGATGTACAATAATGTACATTTTGAACTATGTCATAGGGTTCAGACAGCATTTGCAACTTAAGCGCAAAAAATATGTTTATTTACCATTATAGAGATACTCATCGGGCACGGCTGCTTCGGTGAGTATTTGTGTCGAATAGGACGGGAGGGATCGACACGATGCCACCACTGCGCATCCGACCTCGACTCGGCCCAGCACACGCTGGCGGAGTGCCCCGCGTGGGCCTTCGAGCGCCGAGTCTTGGTCGCAGAGATCGGGCGAGATCTGTCTCCGCCGGCATCGATTGCGGCAATGCTGGCGGACGAGGGAGGTTGGAGGGCTGTGGCCTCCTTCTTTGAAGCAGTGATGCTCAAGAAGGAGGCCGCCGAGCGGGGTCGGGTAATGGCCGATCCCGCTCGAAGGAAGCGGCGCCGGGCTCGGTAGCACAGCTGCGGCACCGCCGCGGGTCACCGGCGGGTGCGTAGAAGTCGCGGATACGGTGACCCGGGAGGGACCACGCCCCTTTCGTGGCCGGGGGGCGTCGTCGGTGGCGGAGATCGGGGGAGGTATTATAGCTTTCCCCGAGGAGGGCTCCCCTATATCAGCAGGGGAGCGGAGGCTGGGGGTTCCCGGAAGTCGCTTCGCGTTCCCGGGGGCTCCCTACATGCCTGAGGAAGGCCATCTCTGAGGTTCTTAGCTCCCCCTCCTGGGGAAGAGAGCCCCACATAACCATGCAATTTAATGCATTGTCCTCGGGGGGACAAAGAAGAGGAGTGTCAGATGTACATATGAAATTCGAAAAGCACATTACATGGCAGGATCGAACCCGTCGAATCATCCGATTCGTAAACCAGCACCAAAACCACAGCGTCACCGATGCCTATTTATTAGTATCCATTAACCGGCCATAATGTCTGCATTTACTTACGCGCTGAAAGCAAACAGTTGTAAAGATTGAACGCTATATGTACATGTGTTAAACGCTTGTTTCATGCCAGTCAAAGAGCATAATGGTGTCCCATACAGAAAACTACTCTCGCATTTTATTTTTCTTCTTAAATATCGAAGTATAGGTATTATAATAAAGATTATACTATTAATATCAGTATGTATTTACCCAAAAAACCTGTTTCACGCTCGCTAGTAGTTAGTAGTGTGTTTCAACGTGGTGGCTGGACTGACGCGACAATAACAGACCGACCTATTTAAATTTTTCTTCCTATTTATTGTGAGTGTACCTGTGGATATTGAAAAGAAGAGAAGAATTGAATGTGTAATTCTTATGGTTGACCTTTTTTTTACCAGGTAAAACTTCCTTTTATAGACGTTCAGCGACACTGAACGGATCTCATCCCGAGCGCCCGCCACCGTGTGCGCGCACGCCTATGTGCCCGCGCGCACCGTCGGGCGCTCAAGGGACACAATCCGCTAAAAATATCCTGAATGGCCTTACTCAGGCATATAGGGAGCCCCGGGAACGATAAATAATCGACGACTTCCGGGAACCCCCAGCCTCCACTTCCCTGCCGATGCAGGGGGGCCCTCCTCGGGGGAGGCTCCAATACCTCCCCCGTTCTCCTCCACCGATAATGTGTATATTGTATACGCACTTCTGTACATTATTTGTTCATATCTATTCGAATAAATATTTATTATATTTATTTTTCTATCTGTCATACACTCAAGTATTAAACAAAATTGCTCTTGCACGTATGCTGTAAGAAATTTCTTTTATGGAATAAGCAGTACCTTTGTATATATTTAAAACTGTATGTACCTAAATTATTAAATAGGTAATAAATAAATAAAGAATATGATCGTGTTATTTATTGATTACTTTCACAGAAATAAATTGATACTTTTGTGTACCAGAAACACTTTCAGTGTTATTCATAAATATTACAGAAACCATAGCTACTGGTAAACATACTGTAAAATTTCGCGTTGTTTATGCCATTTTTCATGTGATTGAATATATAAAACAAAGCTTTTAAAAAATAAATAAATGCGTTTCTTGATTTCCAACTGAAATAGGGGGAAGGCAAATTGTTTCAATAATTCAAAAAGTGACCAAGGGACCTTAGAAATGTGGTAGTGGAAAATTTATGTTTTCTTCTACATCCCTAGTTTCAAACATCAATCATAATTATATAGGCAGCACGGTAATAGATTGATAATACGATGCAAAACGAATTCGAATATGAAATGTTTAAAATCTTGTCATATGTTTGACTGAAATCTGTGTTGCTATATTTAATAATCTGTAGTAGCTAAAACGTACATTACGTCTAGCCGGCAATATGGATAATAAAATATACACTTTTCTGAACTAGATAAATTATGTAGTCGTAATCTTACTTTCTTTGAAATGTCACTCAAAAAAAACAAACCCAGGAACAAAAGGCTTGATTAATATACACTAACAAGTTAATTAAGATTTAAGTAATATAGCTAACGCAACAATTTCCCAAGGCCCCATTGTCTCGATACGAGTAAAAAAACTATACACATCCGTCTCTTCAAAATGTTTCCCCAAGTTCCAAGGCTTAATAAAAAAATAAAAACCGACCGCCATCTTGCTTGCCAGTGACAATAGCCGTAGAGAAGCATTGTGTGGCGGCACACAAGTGTTTTTTAGCAGATTTTTTTGTTATCCATACTTTTCCTTTTATTCGAAGATGGAATCTGGACTCGTTCACTTTAGTTCTCTAGAACAAACCTCCGTTGAAGATAATGCCGACCTTTTTTCTGGGCGCTCTTCTTTTGAATGTGTCATTTGCAGTTTCCCTTTTGTCCGCATCCAACCTAAGATTTCGCGGGTGGCTTTCTAATTTTCAAATTTAATTTCCGAATTTGAATTTCAATCAATGGACTCAAACAATTGAGTATTGACTTTTAACTTCTTTTAACTTTTATAATAACGTTTTGGTATAGAATTTCAATCAAATTATTTTTGTTTTCTTCAACTATTGAATGGCATGATAGCGTTTGCCTGATTAATACTCAATCATCAAATAGCTACTGCAAAAATCTCCCCAACAATGCAATATCAGAGTCAGCACTGCGGGTTCTACCAACACTAAATCAGTCAGCTGCCCAAGAGTCTGTGAATATATTTCGGAGTTTTTTTTATATTTAATCTCAGTTGTCTAATAGAACTTTTAATTTACGATCCAAGCTAAGGTATTTCAATTGTATTTTCTGACTCATGTTAGAAACAATAGAATTAATTCACACAAACTCAAAATTGATATGCTATTGACTATAATAATGTCATCATTGCAGACTAAGGCATTTTTTATGAGGTGGAATGCTGTTACATGCCGTACCTGTTAATGGGTTATTAACAGGCGTGTGTGGGACTCATACAGCGGGAAGCAGGGTATACCGACTAAACTACCTCGATGTCCTCAATTAGGGCGATCTAGGTAATGGAAGCCCAATTTCTTCAGATCACCCTCGCTCACTCGGCCAGCAATGGTCGGATATTAATACCGTGGAGGTAATCCCCACATGGGGGAGCCTTTGCATGCAGACTTGGTGAGCCACCTAAACGCACAAGCCACATACATCTTGGGTAGTCATTGAAGGGCTGTAAATGTTCACCCTCTACCAGTCATCTGCGTTGGATGGGAATGGTGTAAGGGTCGTTTTCTCGCTCCCTCTCCGCAGCCTCTTTCTGAGAAATAATATTTTCACAGAAGGAGGTTACAGCCTCCTATTTCCTTCTGCCCTCCACCATCTTTATTGCAGACTAGTCTAGTCTAGAGCCGTCAATCTAGACTCAACGCGAATATAACAACTGTACTAATTATGATGTTCTTAAAGCTATCAGAGACCTAATTTATTTATTTATTTAATCTTTTTCGTACAACTAACAATCAGATAAGGTAGATTTAATGTAAGAGGCATTCTCTACCTGTAAAATCTATGAGTTATTAATTTGCACAGTATTAACAATTACGCTAATTACACAACCATGAAAGAAAATCTTAATATTTACTACGATATTCAAAAACTCCCACTAATTTTGTCTTCAAATAAACTTTAAGATAGCGTGGTATATTGCCGAGTTTGCAAAATTTACGTTTTAAAATCCTCTCAAACAGGAATTATGTTTCTGACCTATTAAAATATCAATTACCTCTCAATTAACCAATTCGCCTTCGAAATAGATTAGATTGCCAATAACGGTGTGATTCAAGATCAGGCCTTGCAACTAATTTGCAGAATTAGGGTAATTGGTGTAAGTGTAACAAATATTTATTATTATTATTATTTATTATTAATTTATAATATATAATTTGTATTGAATGGAAGATAAACAATACAAGATGCTGATAAAATTATGTGTTTGATTAATATTAATTTGTAAACAAAAAGAAATTAAAAATTCACTTCAATTTTTTGATTTAAAATGTAGAGCTTCGCGTATTATGAAATGTACTAACGATTTAGAAGTACTTACCAAAAAGTGTTATTAATATGCAATTTTATAAAAGACCCGACAGACTTCGTCCTGTCAAAAAGATTTGTAAAGTATTATGACATTAATATTGTTTGACAGAACTAACATCACTTTTTTTGTCTTCGATTGTTTTGCCAAAGGTTCAAATTAGCTTATAAGATTTTTTAAAAAGGTATATTTACATAAGCATTGCACCCGTGCGAAGCCGGGGCGGGACGCTAGTATAATATAAATGATCTTGTTGTTAATAAATAAAACAATTGCTTTGTAATGAAAAAATAAACGGTTGGCCGTCACTTACCTAATTTACTAATGGAAGTGGCGCTAAAACTATTTGTTTTAAGGACAGTATCTATTTGACAACTCTGTGACAATACAATGAGAGATAAAAAACAGCCATAGCAATTTTTTTTCCACCTAATTCCAATAGAAGGCTTTGACGTATAAAAATGATTGCAAAGCTAATTAAATCTATAAATAATTTGGTGTTTAAATTGAATTTAACTTCTCTGACAGTCCTACGGAATAATGTTCAGACTCGATAAAACTAGCTGTTCGTTCTTGGCGAAATATATATCTATATTTAACAAACTTCCGCAAAGTGTCATTCCTTATTTGCCTATATAATTTAAAATCCATATCAAAAAGACACTCATGAGTAAAGGTTATTATAAAGTAAGTGACTATATAAATGATCACAGTATTTGGGAATAGGGACACTATTCATAGAGCCATGTTTGGTAACAACATTATATATTGTTTATTTTTTTTATGTAAACATACATACGACTGTAATCGTATTAGGTATGATTGTATCTATACTATATTGTATTTTTATATTATATTATTATAATTATTAACATTGTAAAGAGGAGATAAAAAATAGACCTTCAGAGTTTCTTGCCTGTTCTTCTCGAGAAGGCTCTCCCAATTTCCGAACAGGTGTCGAGTCAATTTTTTTATTTTTTTTCTTATTCGTACGTACGGACAAGGTTTTTGTTTTTTTAAGCTTTGTTTTTTTGTTTTGTCTGTTGACGTCAATAAGTGCCTGTAAAGGTCTATGTTGAATAAAGATTATTTTGATTTTGATTTTGAATAAATAAATATCGCGAGGGTACTTTATGAGGTAGAAAGTGTTGATGCACTAAATTATTATATGTTAGGGCGACATTGGGTCAGGTAAGCCCAATTTCTCCAGACCATCTCTGGACAACCTAGCCAGCTACATGTATTTACGTCTGTGGGGGATTACCATTGATATAAAGAGGGGGTCAATACAGACGGAGAGCTGGGGGAAGTTAGACTAAACCACTCTAATTTAACTAGACTTATTTAGCGTTTCTCTAAGCAAGGGCATGTGTATGAAGTGTGATGAAAATAGAAATATAAATCTATTGTCTAAGTTTGTGATTACTTTAGCGATTTGCATCGAGTCCTCGACAAAATTATAAATAAATGAAATCTATAAATTTACAAACTTACACTCCAATTATGAGGTAGACTCTGTAGCAGGGTCGTCTGCATGGGTACCTCCGTCTTACCTATTTCCGCCACCAAACAGCAGGGTTCGCTTTGCTGTGTTCCGGCGTGAAGGGTAAGATAGGCAGGAATTTACTGGGTACTGTGACTTTACATCTTATGTCACAAGTTGGCCTCCTCAATAGAACCACAAAACCTCATAAGAACCACAGTGTACGTTACACTGTGGTTCTTATGAGGTTTGCAGATTTGCTGCGAATCTCGTGGGAACCACATGTACTATAGGCGACTGTTACCACTTACCATCAGGTGGGCAGCCTGCTTGTTTGTCAACTTTGGCAATAAAAAAAAATTACTTTACAACAATTAAAAAACTTTCTAAATAATCGATTCATAATTGTATCGTAGCAAGAAACACTTAAGATAAGTTGCGTGCACACGTAGAGAATTACAATTGATTTGTAAATTGAAATATCAAAATTGCTTTCTCACTATGACAAAAACTTCTATTGAAATTGAATTTGTTAATGTTCATATCTCAGTTCTGGGTTGTAAGCAAAAATAGACCTTTTACTTTTGTAGCATGCAAATAACTTTCAACCTAATATTCAATTGCACCGAAATTCTTTATATTTACAATTTCAATTTCACTTTATCCATTACCATTTGAAATGTCGAATACTTTGGCCACACAATAACTAATATGAACAGATTTCGCATTATTGATTTACATTATGACATATATATCTAATAACATATGACTCGTGCTATCTAAGATTTGATAATGGAGCAAACAATTTTCTCATATTTCTCTGATATTTACAGTGTCTTTATACGCAGTAGGAAAACTTGATGCAATCAGATTTTAGAGTTTTAACAATTTAATAGACGACTATATCTGATATTTGTTTTTTTTTATATAAATAAACAGCAAAACGTCACAAAACAAAAAAATTATTATATGATAATACAAAGTTGGCAATATTGTAGCTCACAACGTATTATTTAATTGACAAATACACAAACACACATTCGCGACCCGCTTAATAATAGTAACAATTAAAATTTCAGTTGTATAACACAGCGGCACATAACACTTAAAACTAATCAATAGATCAACAACCCTGCAGAGAGTGCTCAGTCTCTCAGTCAGAGTGAGAAAATTGACCTTCTAAAACTATTCAAATAACAAAATTAATAATTACAAAATAAAAGTATAGACGAATATACCAGACATAGTCGGTCCTACAGGTACGTATATAGTATGTGTATATATATATATATATATACTAATACTACTACACTATTAGTTCACAAAATAGCGAGAGATCTTGTACTGTAAAGAACCGGCAATTGCAATTTCTTTTCTCCCCCTATATTTTATTTTAGAGACGTCAATTAAACGCTGGCCTCAGATAAATAGTTTGAACTCATCTTCCTTAAAACGTTTAAACAAATGCACCTTATATCTATAAAAAATATTTATTTATCAAAGTATTACATAATATAATAATATACATTTTTTACACTTACACCAATTAGCCCAGCCCAAAGTAAGCTCTGTAAGGCTTGTATCATGGGATCTACGGTACACAAACAAAACAAAAATAAGCTTAAAAAAAACAAAAACACACAGCACACAACAAGGAATATATATATATATATATATTATATATATATATATATAATATATATATATATATAATATATATATATATATATATATATATATATATATTATATATATATATATTGACTCTACACCTGTTCCGAAATTGGGAAAGCCTTCTCGTGAAGAACAGGCAAGAAACTCTGAAGGTCAGAGATGGCGACACCGTATACCAACCACTAGACAGAGAAGGTCGTCAAAAAAAAGCTAAAATTTCAACATATTTGGCATCGTAAGTGCTAGTGAGTTATTACTATTAAAATATTGTTATTAAAATCAAACCCATTGCTATCATTTCAATAGTCTTTAACAGTATAATAACCATTATTCAAAAGAGTATTTTTGACAAATGATTTAAATTAGTGTTGCCCAAATTCAGTCTTGGTCTTGTTCTTGCGTTTTTGCAAGACCAAGACCAAGAACAAGACCGCGTATTTTAGCAAGACCAAGACCAAGACTGACCGTGCAAGACTTGAGCAAGAACAAGACATAGCCTGCAAGACTCTTGCGTCTTGCAGCTAGGACTTAGCGCTATTTCACTGAGTAGTTAGGTGTAACAGTTCGGTGTATAGGTAGGTACGCTTAGGAATTCTATGAGACGCAAAAAACTGTATCAAAGAATATGAAAAACTGGACCTATGCGCATTACGACTAATACCATAAACATAGCGAATAAAAAAATATCTATTAAAATCAAACTGAGTGCATGCATAGTTATGTTTTAACCATCGGCACTTTGATAATGCGGCATCAAAGGTTTTGTACTTACTTCTCAAAGAAATTTGCCGCTTTTCGGAAGTACATGGTTATGATACACGCGCCGTTTGATTTGTGTTGTATTTTATTTTTTATTCAAATAAATGATAAATCGTAAAACTCTTTTATTAATTTTCTTATAAGTTGAGGGTTCAATCTCTTTCTAGACAGATAAGTATTGTTCTTTAAAATACAGTCAAGTTATTGTAATTAATTTGCTTTTTTTACTTGTTTTAGCAAATGTAAGCTTATAAATCATAAATGTTTATTAAGAAACAGTTACTTCCATGGAAAACGAAATATAGGTCAGTTGATTTTTCGAATTTCTTATCAAATCTTCAGTTATTTATTAATCTGCTTGATCTTTACTATGGCTATGTTAATTCAAGCTCACAATGTTCCAATTCTAATACGTTTTACTAAGATTTAAAGTAAACTTTAATAAATAGTAATAGACTAATAGGTAATTGCAAGACTTGCAAGACTTGCTGCAAGACCAAGACCAAGACCAAGACTGGGAGCGCAAGACCAAGACCAAGACCAAGACCAGTTGTATTGGCGCAAGACCAAGACCAAGACTGGCTAAGTCTCGTCTTGTTCTTGCATTTGGGCAACACTAATTTAAATGTATAAAAAAGCAAACCGGTATCACTTTGATATAAAAGGCTATGCGTCTCCCCATGAAAGAGTGTCTAGTTTTTTACAGCCTGTATATCAATATCAAAATCAATATTAACTTTATTCAAATATGACTTTATAGAAAGCTCTTTTGAATCGTCCAAATACATATATAATACATATAACCTACCATATACATATATGGTATGTTATTGTGTAATTGTATGTATGTTGGAATGAATGTCAGATAATATTAAAATCATGGCACAATTAACTGAACCGACCGTGTAGATATAAATATTTGTATTTGCTGAAAAGTGTGTGTCATTTGTATGTATTGGGATTACATAAGATTTAATGTGCATTAACGCAGACTATATGTATCGGCCTAAAAAAACAGTTTGCATCACTCGTTACGGTCTCCAGTCTATACGCACCATTATATTAAAAGCTCTTAGCTCCCTTTCTTATGCCAATCGAGAACTCTCGATGCCCTCGGGGCCGAGACCAGCTGACATAATTAATGCCTCGGCTTGATCAGATTCCAGTGCTTCACGTAAGTAAATTTTAATGGGTCGATATTGTTTGTTTCAAATACGTCAAGTATTTTAAGATGATTAAGATCTTATGATTAGACCAAAGCAACGATGTATTTTAGTGCTGGTTCTAGAAAGAGCTGATGTTATCTTGTATTTGGAGTAGGGTGGCAATATTAGTCAGCATTCGTATTTAGATGTTTCATAGGAGATATGCCTGTATCCCGCTATCAATCATGATTTATAGTCAGAGCCTTTGAATGGTAATCTTGGATATCCAAATACTTTCAGCATCAAAGGAAGACGTGGCTTATCATTATACTTACGGGAATAAACGCAGTGCTTAAATTAATACCATACCAAGCTACAAAATATCGGTTCGTGCCCAGTGGAACGTGTAGGTACGGGAAATTAATGTTATTAGAAATATCCACAGTAACTAAAACAAAAACTCCTAAGAAAAATACTCTCATTGTTTTATTGCAAGGTATAGATATAGTTGAGAGTAAGAAATACATAAATTCGTAAAAATTACCAAGGTAAATGATGCTCTAAATTTCGCTAAACGCTTAAAATGGAGGTGGGCTGGTCATGTTGCCAGATACAAGGACAGTCGTTGGACAATCCACATGACAAACTGGAAAGGTCTACCGGTCCGGTGGCAGGCTGAGATTTAGGCCACCGCAGGAAGAGACTGGATGTCCACCGCCAAGGACAGAAAAGAATGGAATTCTTTAAATTAACCATATTCTGCACGAAATATTTTGATTATTTATTATTATTTACTTATTAACTAATATTACGAATTTCGTATTTATAAAAATATTAATATTAAATTTTGTAGTCTAACATTTGAATAAAATGGATTTATAATTTTACTATTAATCATGGATGAAATGGATTTGTAATTTTACTATTTCTGGGTCTATACATGTCGATTGCAATATGAATTGGAAATCACATAATGAGTCTGTCTGTTTAAAACTTAGTAAATGCTCCTATATGCTAAATGCCTAATCACCTAGTGATTTAATACAAATAGCGAGTCTACATCTGTTTAAGAGGAGGTTGTTAATGTTGTTGCAAGAAAAGACCTATTACAGTATTGCTGAATATTAAATGGATGAATCATTATAAGATCCCAATAAAATTGTTATTTGCTCATGTAATTGACAATAATTTTAAATAAGTATAATTTATTAATTGGGATATTATTAAGATATGCTTAAGGCTCTGAATTAATTTATGCAAAAGAAACTCAACTCATATTTAATAGAAAGCTATAGAGGGTAATTTGAAAAACATGTGTTCACTCGTCGACTAGTAAATGAGAAGTGACGTCGCCACGAAGCCTCTAAGCTCGAGAGCGCTCGGATAAAATCGGCTACCGTCGAACGCACGAACGCTACATAGCACACGTAGCGCCAGGTGGTTTGTGTTGTAGGTATGAAATCGATACCGTTTTGACGCGTCACGTCACAACACATCAGACAAATATAAATAGCCTTAAAAGTCGCCCCACACTGAAATGCTATCCTGTGTAGTTACAAACATAAAATTTCACATGCACATACCCCTAAAACAAATTAATGCAGGTCATACAAAATATTAGTCCCGTGCGAGAAATAAACCTGCGACCCGTTGCGTAATAGCCGATCGCCCGACCACTGCGCCAATCGTGCCAAACTTAAAATTAATGGACCTGCTAAATTAAAGCCAGCGACTTCGAACGGAAAACCGCAATTTATCCGGTCAAAGAGTAATAGAGATATTGGTTGAACTGTGTATGTCTTGATGTTGTGCCTTGCAACATTTTTCTATAACCTTAACAAACTTGTGAATCTCAATTACAATCATCCATTGCTTTTTACAGTACAGTACTCCCAAATATTTACAAGTACAAGAGGTAATGTATGGTTGAACGTGGCAAATAATGTCAAAATGCAACCTCGTCCCGTGAAATAGTATTATTGTTTATTTAGATATCCACTTAATGGTTATAGTTGCCTGTTGTTTCCTGTGAGATTCGCAGCAAATCTGTGAATCCCACAAAAACCTCAGTATACATTGCTATCATGTTATATAATACAGTACCCAGTAATTTCACTGCCAATTCTTCAAACTCTTCACACAGAAATATTGGTAAGAAATAGGTAAGACGACGAGGTACTACATAGATAAAGATAAAATTATAGATAAAATTTAATTACGAAACATCTTCATCACAACACAAATAAAGGAATGGTTGTGTATGGATCTTCGGGAATATATTTACAACGTATATATATATATATATATGTATATATATATATATTATATATATATATATATTATATATATATATATAATATATATATATATATATATATATATATATATATATATATATATATAATATATATATATAATATATATATATATATTTCTTTAGTGTACAGACATTATTGAAATATACTATTCAAGTAAAACTCTACAAAAAAAAACTCATTATCTGAAAAATACTCTTTATAAAAACATCTCAACACATAGACAACTATTCCCTTTCAAAGAGAATCCGCAAGTATTGGGGTCTCAGAAATGTGATCGGAGATCGCAATTGCAAAGACAAAGCGTGACAAAAAATAATAGGCGCGAATAAGCCTTGAGGCTTAATATCCGGCTCCGCGATCGAAATGAAAAAAAAGTAAAGAAACCAAAAGTCATTTCCTGAAGGGTTGCGCAGGTTGAATAAAGATATAAATATATTATGTATGTTTGAAGTTTTAAGTATTGTGATTTTTGCAAGTCATATTTTTAATAGTTTTCTTGTTATTTTTTCTAAGATCTATGACTGTTTCTATGACTACGTTTTATGGCACATGCTCGCAACTTACCCTGTGCTTCACATGAGGGTTGTGGATTTGGTGTAAATGTCAGGAACAACAAGTATTGTTGGTGGTAGATGGCAAGTAACTATTTTTTTTATTTTTGTTCCTTTTGTTTGTTCATACCCCGAGAATCAGTGGTTATGTGGGGCTCTCCTCCCCAGAAGGGGAAGGCCTACCTACTAAAAACCTCGGCAATCTCCCTCACTACGCCAAGGCGCGAGCGCTCGATCCTGAAAGACAGCTGCATCGCGCCCTGACGAGGCCATGGGAACCCTTGTGGACACTACCACGACCCCGTCAGCGTATGGCGACAAGCGCCCACTCCAGACCACCACAAGGGTAGTCGCCGGATACTTCCGGCCATCCACCGACACAAAATGGGTCCCCTGGACGACAACCACCCCGTCTTAAAGAAGAAGGGGGGCTTCGCCCGTCTGCCACTGGCCGCTATAAGCGGCCCGGCCATCCCACGCCCCCCCTCTCAGGGGGCCATCTGTCCGATTATTAGCCTATTAGCCGTTAAAAGACGTTGCTCAAGGAGCACGAGGAGGTTATCTGACATCGCACCCCAATGGCAAGAAGTTAACTTGCCAAAGTTCACTTGTTAGGGGAAGTGTTATCTTTGTTAATTATCGGAATACCAATTTAAAGGCCAACTATCAAATCAAATCAATTTCTTTATGTGCTGTAAATAGGGTTACATGTCACAGTTTTGTGAGTGTTATTGAAAGTCTTTGAGCGTATTGCCTATTTCGCTATTAATTTAAAGCATGCTAGTGTTTTACCTAATCATACTAAAATCAATCATATTGCAATGATTTATTGGAGTTGTATATCAACTACTTTATAACAGCAGAATAGCATGTTTACCAATTCGTGACAAGTGTCAGTTTACACAATAATTTTGTCACTTTATTATATTATTGTCTTTAATAATTATATTATCCTTTCTTATCTATTAATTATTATTATGTTGCATTGTCTGTATTTTTTTTTTATTTATAATTATATGTCAGATATTGTGACAGATATTGTGTATGGCGTGTTATGGCCCGAAGCGAATGGTTATGGCAACCACGTTTGTAAAAGGGGTGATCCCCCTACGGGGTGATCCTACTACGTCCTGGTGGCTCCACTGAAAATCAGCGTCACAGGTATCTGTGGCTATTAGCAGAGTGGAGTCGCATTTGGTCGCCATTTTAGTATTATAATTATTTTAATTTATTTATAGTGTTCTGCATTATATTGTAAGTGTACTTTGGTATAATTTGGGGTCAAATAAAAAACTTTTCTTTCTTTCTTCCTTTTCTTTCTTTCTAGATAATCATTTACAGAATAAAAGCAATTTGTAACTAACCAAACAAATAAAATTTTCTTGAAAACTTTACCGTCATATTCTTTGATGCTTTTGCTTCAAAGAATTCCATATTCTGCAGTATGAGAGCTTTAACAAAAGCTTCCCGTTTATAAATTAAACAAAAAACATTGTAGCAAGACTTAAAACATCCAAAAGATAATCTTCGGCTGAACAATCTCATGTCCCCAATGAATTGAGACAAAATCCGCGGCAGCCAAACATTTAGTTCGACAATGGCAATTTTCTTGAATTAATATCGGCTAATTTGACTTGGGCAGATTGTGTTCTACACAATTACCATCGCACCCGCACCCAGCGACGAAATTTCTCTTTGTATCCGAATTTCTCGAGGCAACACACAAATATTACACATTTTTGTGCGCGCTCATTGCTGCGTGGAGAAAATTTGATTATGAACCAGCGACGGGAAGAATGCGTGACTCAGTTTTTCAATGGAACATTTAGTAATGCGAACGAGATTATTCCGTTCTCATTTTCAATATGGCGGCGTCGACTGGTAGCAAACGTAATTTTGTTGCTTGGATTGTTTGCGCGATGTCTTCAGGTCCTTAAAGAATCTGGATTATTGTCAACTCCGATGAAATAATATTGAACGCAAGAAACATTGACCATAGACACATCGTGTTACAGTAAAAACTTTACGATAATATATCTGCGGTGAGTGATTGATAGTTGACCAGCCCTTGACAGATAGGAAGGGTTAATAAATAAACAAGTCAGTTAACTTCCTTATACCTCCTGATACTACTCTATTTATTGTACACAATATTTCTTTTATCATCTCACGTCTTATTTGGTGTCGGGTATGTAACAGATGTGACTGGCCTGATCTCCCTGTATTGGAGAGCCACAGCTTCCAAATAATTCTTACAATGTCGGTTGTACAGATAGTCGTTCACTCGCTCACAATCCGCGCTCGTCGGCGAGCGTGACGAACCGGGCCACACATCGCTCGTCAAACATATACCCGGAACCGTCACGTACCGGGTAGATTCTCACCCTGCACTACACGGCAATCTTGAGCTTTCGACCCACTAGATGACGCGCTCAATTTGCGTAGACTCCTTTGTTTCGACCCTAACGACTGCGGAACGGTCGCCATTGTCGTTAGCAGGCAAGGTGTCGAACCGTCTGTTCGTGCGCGTTCCACACACTCATTGTAAAGCTGAACATAGCCAATAAAGGTGGTCACAGAAGAAAGGTATAAAGCAAATCAACATTAGAAGAAATCAATCTATATAATCTGGGTTTGCGACTTCGCACTGAGCGTTGATGCCTCGGGAGCTCTTTAAAGCAGTAGCTGATTACGATATGTTTGATTTAAACTTATTTATTGATTTATGAAAATACTTGCCACATTTATTCTTAATAAAGCACCGATGCAACTGCTGTTTATGCCAGTTTCAATCAAATTTGATAGCAACTAAGTTATTTAATATGGGGGCTTGTATAAATGACAAATGAAGGTGCGGTGTCCAGGATTTAGAACATGAGAACTACAGGCGACTATTTGGAAGTGTTTTGGACTATACATATACATGCGGTTATGTCAGTTTTTGCGTTCAACTATCACCTTGTTTTTAAGAGGGCTTCGCTCAAAATGTGACGGCATTTATTGATAATCTAGATAGTTATCTTATTGTTTATTTATTAAGAGATAACAAACAATTACAATATATAAAGTATAATTTATGTACGTTTTATATATATTATAAGAAGATCCACGCTATTATTAAGAGAATGACGTAACTTTTTAAAAAACTAATATTTAATAGAAAACTATGGAGGGTAATTTGAAAAACATGTGTTCACTCGTCGACTAAGTAAATGAGACTGGCAGTCGCCACGAAGCCTCTGAGCTCGAGAGCGCTCGGATAAATTCGGCTGCTGTCGAACGCTACATAGCACAGGTAGCGCCATCTGTTTTTCGTTAGCGACAACACGCAAAAATGGCGGACAGAAATGCCCGGGTCAATAGTTTGCACTCGCTTTTATACCCTCCGTAGACATATATTTTTTTTCATATCTTCTATAATATTTTTATTTATTTTTACAGGTTTTCCCACAGCGATGCTTCGCTGGAATATTCAGCTGCAACAAAGATGTAGTTTTTATTTCTATCAAATATATGTATGTCTATCTATATTATATTATATTACCCTAGATCCCATAACACAAACCTTCAAAGCTTACTTTGGGCCAGGCTGATTGGTGTAAGTGTAATAAAAAGTCTTTAAACTATCTTGCAGCATATAGCACCATCTCGCTTATACGCACAGGTTAAAAGGTTAGATCCTTACAGTTCTGATCTAGTAGTTCTCGTCGCCGGAAGATACGCTACAGTATGCAACTACACTTGACAAATCCCTGACTTGTACCCGTAGATTGCAAAGTCGCAACTGTACGGAGTGTCGTTTCTAGATTAGGCATGTCTTCTTTTTTAAGTAATTATTGATGGCAAACTGTAAATTGCTGTCTTAAATACCATGTCTTAACAACGCCTTGCTTTGTGCCTTCCCTGCTTTCTTCTTTATATACATTACCGACTGTGCATTCGGTATTATATAGAATACCTAGGCAAAGCATGAAATAAATAATATTTCATACATTACCTACACGTTTTAGGTATTATATACATTACCTAGGTATTGTATAGAATACCAGATTATACAGATTGCCGGTAACATATACACAAAAATATTAATTGCAAAATCTGAACCGTTATCCACAAAAAACTAACACAAAATATATATGAATAGTGTGAGAAGTGACAAAAAAGAAAAACAAAAAATAGCAAACAAAATACGGCCAATTGTAACAACACAATCGCATACACAGCAACAAAAAAAGTGTGTTTAATAAAAATGCATGCTTGTAAATTTATGTATGTACAATCGTGCATTTCAGTTACTTATTTACTTAATTTAAATAAATAAAACCATATTTTAACAGTTGCATTTTGAGGTTTTTAGATGTTAGGTGAAATAATTTTATAATATACTAGCTGACCCGTGCCCACTTCGTTGGGCTAATATTAATAATCCCCGAAGCGAGCACGAATGCGAACCGAATTAAGCCCGAAGCCATCGCGCGCAGTCCGCTGCTTTGAGTGAATGAGTTTAATTATTTTCATAAAGATTCAGAATTTTTGGTAATAAATAACCTAATGACCTAATGATTTACATTATTTTACTAATATTAAAAATTTAATTATGTATACTAATATTAAAAAACTACTTTTTGTAACTTAAATATAAAAGTTAGACATATGCTGTCGTTGACTTTTTTGTAGGCATTTTCAAGCTCCACATCTTTTCTGTAGAACTCAAAAATATATATTTCATAGTTAAGGCAGCGTTCGTAAGAAACGCTTTCATTCGACCTTTTTGTCTCCGAAACGGATTACCACGTAAAAGCTTTTCAATTTTTCGGTTTTTTATATAACTTATGATACTCAGCAATAATGTGACTTTCTATTGGTGAAATAATTTTTAAAATCAGTTCAGTAGATCCTGAGATTACCCCTTACAATTTAACAAATAACCAAACACACAAACTTTACTTCTTTATAATATTAATATAGATAAGCTTTATATTTTGAAAATAAGTAAAAGTTATACATTTATTTACTACACATTGAATTACGTAATAGTATTACAATAAACAGCAACGGTCCATCTTTACCATACAGCATTGGTTTACTGTCGCAACTGGCCTGCCTGTGCATATATTTATCGATCAATATGAGCAAGTTTAAGCGCAGACGCAGGAGACCTATTTTTGAATTACGAATGCGATTTCGAAATCACCGCTGACTAAATAGTCAGCGGTGACTTTGAGGTCACGGATTCCTAAACATCCAATTTTTGAAAGTCGATCGCAGAGCTGCCAACATAGATAAAGGACACACATAAATATAAGAGTTCGGTTCCACACAGAATGTAGCCGCTGCCGATTATTGGATTATTGTCGGCTTAACCATTATGGTTATTATATATATAATATATGCTACATTCCTATATATATATATATATATATATATATAGACTGAAAGATAACATTTCCACAAGTATGACTTGATTACGAGTGGGTGAGGGCACTCGTAATGAAATCACACCTGTGACTAAGGTAGTCACATCAGTGATATTCTAGTCGAAGTCGAAGTTCGAAGTCGCATTCGTAATTCAAAAATAGGTCTCCAGGTCCTGCAAAAGAGTTAAGAACAAGCACTTTGCTAACTTGGCTGAGTTGCGGCTTCTTCCCATGCACTTGCTACGGTATATTGTCATTTAAGCTCTGGACTCATTAATTTTCTTTCCAAAGTCTAGCAAAAAAATAAACCAACAAACGACTAATGTGATTACAGCCATACAAATCTAGGACACTTCGCTGTTTAATCTCACTCTAGACGTCCACGGAACAGAGTTTCATGAGAGTATTGTTCGAAACAATTAGAAGAAAGCCATTCTCTCGCCGGCATTGTTGGAACTTTGTCCGGTATCGGTGTCCGATACTCATTGTCTCTGATTGAATACAAAACCGTGGGACATACGTGCCGCGAGATCGTTTAGCTGAATAATTTTTAATAAACATATATTTATTTACTATTATATATATATTTAAATAAGTTCCTTAGTGTAATTTCAACTTCCTTTCTATCCTCCTTCAAGCTAGTTCCTGGTTTTAAGGGAGACTATCTTTAATTGTCTTAATTATGGTATTATTTATGTTATTGTTATATGTTATACATTTAAACAAATATTATTATTAATATATATTTGTTAATGTGGTTATATATATATTATTATAAGTATATGTGTTATATATAATATTATCTTTATTCGTTTACTGTATATTTCCAGTTACCTTACAATTAATCTCTTGTAGATCTGTTGGAAGAAATTTTATTTTTGAAATATGCAGTACCTATATACATCTTTTTTTTTCATATTGTTTACATATATTTAATTTTGCGTGCATAAACTGTTAGATAAAATAAATACTTAAATAAATTAAAAGACAAGCGGGAACTTTGCAACTTGACAATAATGGTATAAAAGGTATTCTTTCAATATTCTTATTAAAAGACCTCTTAATACGAGATCTCATCTCTTAATACTGAAGAACTACTTAAGAATGCTAATTTGGTCTGTAGATACAGAGAAATTTAATTAGTATTTAAATAATCAGAATTTTGAGAGAGTATCAGGGCCTAGCAACCTGGGAATAATTTTTGGTGGGCAACTACGTTTTAAGTCTCCCGTATTCAATGTAGTTAAGGGCTGCCTGTATCGCTTAAAGGTACTATATAGGATACGAAATAATCTTAGTTTAAAGTCACGTGTGTTGCTATGCGAGTCTTTAGTGCTTTCCAGACTCAATTATGAGGACATTGTGATGGGCCCTCAATACTCAAAACAAAAATTGCTTCAGCGGGTTAAGAAAGCTTGTTGTAAGTTTTACTTCAATTTGCCACCTCAAGCTCATGTGACATCGTACTTTGACACTGCGTCAATGAGAAAGATGAAGTTGCGTAGACGAATTCACCTTTTGTATCTCGTATGTAAAAAAACACAAAGGCCTGAATATTTTTCACAATGCTTTACAACGTCCAGGCCTAGTAGGCATCGAGGCCACTTGTAAGCTACCATTATCGCACGATAACATACCGAGGCAGTTTTATATTCCAAGCCACCAAGTACTGAAATGACTTGCCGCCACTCATTCGGAGCCTTACTTCTAAAAGTAATTTCAAACTAAGTTTACATTCTCATTTACTTGCACTACAGAAGTTAGAAGGTAGTATATACACTGGCGCAATGTTATTATAATTTATTTACATTATTTATATATTTTATTATTTATGTTATACTACGAATTTAATATATAATACGAATTTAGGGTACGACTTGATAATTCGTCACTATTAACAAAAAAACTTGTATTTATTTTGTACTAGCGGATCTGACAGACTTCGTCCTGTCAAAAAGATTTGTACAGTGGCAGTTTTTTGTTCCTAATTATTTTATAGATAATGTCGCATAGCCAACCAAATCGCAAAAAAAGTCTAAATGACCTATTACATTTTGTGGCTATTCAATTTTCGAACGTGACATTAAATCCTCCAACGATGTATTCTGTGTTCCAACGCACGCACGCACACTGTTTTGATAGATATGATTGAATTTCAACTATATCTAGCGTTAATAAAGCGCAAATTGACTCTTTGATGTTAGGAACACATCTTCATTGCTTAGACAACAGTGAGTGCTTGCAATATGAACTTTATACAATAACAATAAAGCTCAATTCGACTGTACTTACGTTTTAGTTAGAAAACGTTTGCATGTGAAAATAAAAGGGCTGTTTTTAGGGTATTTCCGATAATTATTCGAATTTTCCTCATTGTAAAAACCCTCCTTGAACTTCAACGAACATTAACAAAAAATAATTGGCCAAATTGGTCCAGGCGTTGTTGAGTTATGAGTTTACCAACACATTTTGCGATTCATTTTTATATATAAGATGTATGAATTTGTGTGTTGGTACAAATAAACTTATTATCTATCTATCTAACATAAAAAACACTATATTCATAACATTTAAGTGATAAATGTAATTATATTCATACTAATATGATAAATGGGAAAGTGTGTCTGTCTGTTTGTCCGTCTTTCACAGCAAAACGGAGCGACGAATTGACGTGGTTTTTTACGTAGAGATAGTTGAAGGGATGGAGAGTAAAATAGGCTACTTTTTATCCCGGAAAATCGACAGATCCCACGGGATGCGCAATAAAAGC
This sequence comes from Scirpophaga incertulas, assembly GCA_036419045.1. NCBI lineage: Eukaryota > Metazoa > Arthropoda > Insecta > Lepidoptera > Crambidae > Scirpophaga > Scirpophaga incertulas. The sequence continues at coordinate 5,252,963 of CM071641.1, forward strand.
TTCGCTTAAAAACTACTGCACAGATTTTCATGCGGTTTTCATCAATAGATAAAGTGATTCTTGAGCAAGGTTTTGCGGTATATTTTATCTCGGAAAAACGAATACTCCCACGGGAAGCGCGATAAAACCTTCGCGCCATAAACCGACTTCCGCGCATATGTAGCCGTGGGCAAAAGCTATGACCCTTAACCCTCTATAGACCCAATCCCAAAATCCACGCGGGCGAAGCCGCGGGCAGGAAGCTAGTTACTTTTATAAATGACAGTGTATTTATTACGTAGCAGTGTGTCACCAAGCAAAGTATTGAAGTAAAGTTTTTCTCATTTTGTACCTATAGCTAGTACCAATTAGTGCTCTTTCACAAACGTTTTCTTTACCACAAGCTTTCAACTGATGGTGTATAGTTTATTTACACTTATATGAGATAAATGTCTTTTTTATTATTTAAATTGTGGATGACAAATTTAAAAAAAAATCGTACATCAATTTTATTCAGATATATTGTCAATCAAAACAAAGTGTCCACTCGTTGGGAAGTTATAGTTTTTTTTTTATTAGCCTATTGCTACTGTCCTTTAACATATAGGTCAGAGTCTTTAGTATTTCTATCCTTCTATGCCAGTTCTCACTTTTATGCTTTCCTGTCATGCTACATACTTTTCTTTCTTACATTCCAGTTCTCTTTATCATTCCTCTATTATCTGTCTATGCTAATCTATTTTATTTGTATTTTAGGAGGTGAGGTTGGTTCTTTATTTATTTTATTACAACTCTGCTTACTATACTTACACCTATGTACATTTTATTTATTCTTCCTACTTATTATAGTTGCCAATAGTATATGGAGTTTCTTCACGATATTTTTTAACACCTTTGCTCGTAAAGCTGATGTAAGCTGTCCACCGGTTTTAAATATGTAAAGCGGGGCATAAAAACGTGTGTGTTGCCAAAGCAAATAGTTAAGTTATAGTCCATACAAATTCCATAACAATATTATTTGACATTTCGCGCGCTGTTGCTATTCAAATTTCGAACTAATCTCCGCGCGGCGCCAGTCAGTAGGCAGCGCTAGCGCACTGTTAAAATGGCGGGAGAGCAACTGTGTGCATTCACAGATTGAGTTTATTTAGATGTTTTTTTTTTCGTTTCTTCGCAAATGTGTTAAAAAACGTCGTACGATATGTATATCGTAATACGCACGTATACGTGCGTATTGGTTATAACATGCTCGGCTCAATTACGCTCTCGAATTCGGCTCGGGCTGAAATTCCGCCTCGCATGTAACGCACTAATATCGTAATGTACTATTATGCTTTCCTTTCCTTAAACAACAGCCTTGGTCCAACAGGCGTTACTTTAAAAATACGTTTATGGTGTCGGCAACGAGGCTCTGGAACCAATTACCCACAAGTATTCGCGACAGTTCATCCGTGAATGTTTTCAAGAGAGTACTTAAAGATCATTTGCTTTCTACTCTCCCATAATCATGTGTTTCTTTCAGGACGTTCGTTTTGGTTGGCTGGAAGAGATCTCTATTAGAGATATGTCCACCATCGTACATATTCTTTCTTGTATATTTTACATTATGTCTAATTGTGCAATAAAATGTTATATATATTAAATTTTCAATTTAAAACGACATTACTCCACAGCCCCGAGACTCAAAACATTATACGTTTGACACAAAAAGCAATTTCTGGCCGACCAACATTTTTGCACCCTTGTATTACCCCATTTTAACAGTTCCTAGGGCCGGCACTGTAATTACATTCACCGTTACAACGACGAAAAAATAGGTGCCGTTCCGGGAATTTTTCGCAAAATGAAAACCCTAAAACGCTGTTTTCATACCGAGCTGTAATCTAGAATGAAATAAATAGATCATCAAGGAGGATTGTAGCGTGATAAAAACATTGTATTGAATTAATGAACAATTTACCCTCTGTTGTAGCTACAAACATTCGTGGGGTAGCCTGGAAATATTGAGGTTTTACTTTGCTGAGAGCTCTCTTTTCGTTAAACACAGCATTTTATTAGTACATTTAAAGCAGCTCCTATATATTCGAGGAGAAAGGAAAAAATAATTACTTGTAATCGATTCGTGGATGACAATTTTATAATATAAAAATTATATTATAAAAATCTATCTATAATCGTTTTATTGTGGAGGAACAGAATTCACAGGGCAAAAACATACAATAACCCAGACAGTGAATTGGCGGACAGTGTAACACCAACATAAGATCGTAGGCCAATTCAGAGAATGATGACGGAAAACATGAGGGCTAAAGGGGTTGGTAAGTTTAATTTATTTTTATGTTTGAAGTTGATATTTTTTGTTTAACTACATCAAATACAAAGGCGAGAAATTATATTATATACTAGCTGTTGCCCGCGACTTCGTCTGCGTAAATTTCCAGTTGAATGTTATTGATACACAAATCATATTAATATACGATTTTACCGATTAAAATATTTTTGGTATAAAGCAATTCCTTGAGGTAAAGTAAACTCAAAGAATTTCTTTATATACCACATTATTCGTTTTTCCTTCCGCCATCTAGTGATTTATGAAAAAACTAACATGCGTAATGAAACTGATTTACACTTAAATATTTTTTCTGTTCTATTATATGTATAGATTAAGCGTGAAGAGGTAATAAACAAACAAACTTTCGCATTTATCATATTATTTTGATAAAAACTGGTTTCGTTTCATCGTATTTTGGTTCCCTGTTCCATCTCACTGCCCACGAACATGCTAAACGTGGCCTTTGGGGTCTTATAACCTGTGGCTCTGTCTACCCCGCAGGGGATAAAGACGTTATCTTATGTATGTATTGTATCATGATGATGAATTGTCTTTAGATTTTAAATTTCCCATGTAACTTATGTAAGAATGGTGTACATTATAATTCGCAATATTATCATGCCTTGAGTTCATTAAAATGACGATAACTTTTTTTTTAATCAACCGATTTTGATGAAACAAAGTTTAGATATTATTCTGAGTTAAATCAAAGCAAATAGTGAAAGTTTCAAGCAAATCGGTTCAGTACTTTCGGAGATAAACGTGAACAAACATACAGACAGACAGACAGACAGACAGACAGACAAAAAATTCCAAAAAATTTTTTTTGCTTTCTAATAATCTATTTAAGTGCCCCTCTATCCATTTCAGTCAAAAATACTAAATGTACAGACAAAATATTTTTACTGTCTTATTATATGTATAGATAAATCTTGAAATCTTAATTTGACCCACTTCCCGGTCTCTGATTCAGCTGAAATTTTGCATGCACGTGTAAGTCGGATGACAATGCATGGTTATGTGTGTGACGTCATTCTAAATCCAACATGGCGGCATTACCAAGATGGCGGATCAATTATTTTTAATGCACCCCCACAATAAGGGTATCAAATCTAAGGGCTTGCATAGAACACCTCGATAAATAATGTGATGTCACTCTTAATCCAATATGGCGGACTTTCCCAAAATGGCGGACCAATTATTTATAATGCACCCCTACAATATGGGTATCAAATCAAAGGGTTTGTTAAGCTTGGTTTTTTAGTCGGAAAATAAATTACAAGTAAAAAAAAGAAAGAACAAAATAAACTTTTACATATAAAAGCTTGTCGTTAAAAGTATTCTATAAGTAAGTAAATCTCGTGACAAGCTTTTATATGTAAAAGTTTATGTTGTTCTTATTGGCGCATTTAATAAAAGCTTGTATTAAAAAAATATCTTTACTTTTAATTTTTGAACAATATATATATTTAGGATTCCAAACACAATAGAAAAAAAAACAACTTTGTTTCTTTTTTATCAATGGCAAGCGTCCATAGACTGCGATAGATAGATGTGCCAGCCATACACTATCCTACTTAATAATATTATAAAGGCGAAAGTTTGTAAGTATGGATGTTTGTTACTCTTTCACGTAAAAACTACTGAATGGATTTGAATGAAACTTTACCACAATATAGCTTATACATCAGAATAACACATAGGCTACAATTTTTGAGGTTTCTAATGTCGTAAAAAAAACACATTTTTTGCGCTTACACTGCAAACGCTGACTGAATCCTACGTAGTTTGTAGGAGCATACTGCAGTAGCTACCTATAGGCCTATGATTAGGGCTCTGCAGTGCTTAGTTACCGTATTTCTTACTTATCACTAGACTAGACGGGACGAACCTGAAGTCCACGCGAACGAAGTCACGGGCAAATGCTAGTTCGTAAATAAAAGAAATTCGCTTCAGGTAGTAGAGGCAAACATCCTGATGGTGTCACTGCATTTCCCAAGCAGATTTAAAAATAGGCGAGTGATAACACTGTCGATGCAACTATACATGTGTCAAACTTTTATTGCCCAGTGTAAAAAAGTGAATAAAATTTTGAGTAAGTTTTTATCGAAAAATACAATTATGCTTTACTCTCGATTACAAACGGATCCCTATATTTAGCCCTTGATAAACATAGTACTGTTGTATATTAAATAAAACAACAAAGAAATCGCAAGATTTATATATTTTAGCTATTTTCATGTTATATCATATGGGCTACGATTGTTAGGATCTGCTGCGAATGTTGAAAGTATTTTTTGCTCCAAATAATAACAGTTTGCCCTATCTATAATTTAAGACAATCTCAAAGAATTATGTAAGGAAATAAATATATTGACGTTGGCAGGCCAATATATAATAATAAAAAAATAATTAATGTTTACAAAAACAATTAAGACACAGGAAATAAAAATAAACTTTCCGTTCCAAACTTCAAAACCTAGTGATTTGTTCATGATGAAATGTGTAACTTTTAACAACACATTTTACAAAATGCAACACAGGATACCTTATTATAAATTTAAAGTCCATGTTAAAAAACTCTAATGAAGAAAGGGCGAAAATAATTTATAAGGTAAGGTTATATCTTGACTGATAAAAATGCTTGTATATAACTTTTATGACATATATTTTAAAATTTCCATATTTAAAAAAAATAGCGTTATGGGTATTATATGTTAATATGTTATTATATGTTTAATCTGTTCTACGCGTAACATTTATCTAAGCTGCTTCTGCTGACGACGTAAGTGTTGTTAAAAACTATATACCTTTTGATATGTAATCAAACATATTATATTATAACATTAAAAAGAGATAACGACAAATAGTATGTAAACATTCAGAATTTCTTTACTGTTCTGTACTGTTACTGTACTGTTCTCAAGAAAGCTCTCCCGATTTCAAAAAAGGTGTTGATTTTTTTAAATTTGACTTGATATGTTGTGCTAGCGACACGGGTCTTTCTTCTTCTTAGCTCCGTCATAAAAAAACTCAACGCCTATATCTTCTTTGGCCCGCTGAGTCTGATGGAATGAGTAACTAACACAACCACAACATAATGAGCCGCAAGACTTTTTTTTTTTGTTCCCCTGAGGAAAATGCATTAAATAGGCTTGTTGCCTAAATTTCAGTAGTTAGATACTAATATACCTTGATGCCTATTCTATACAAAATAATTATTATTTTTGAAAAAAAATGCTTATTTATAAGAATAATTTTGCATTTAATTAAATATTTGACATTAGTCATCAAAAACGCTCATGACTGTCATGGCATCTTGAATGACGTCACGCCGTGCAAAACACAGCTGTTTTAGTATCGGAATATTCGGTATTGTGAAGTTATTTTAATAAAAAATGGATTCATCGTATTACAAGTACTGCATAGTGCCCCAGTGTACAAGCACAAGTATAAAAACACCAAAAAAATTATTTATATACGTGCCAAACAATCAGCAGATACGTAAAAAGTGGCTGACACTCGCGAGAAGGAATGATGCCCATTCTTTTTCGCACTTCCACAAGACACTTGGGAATGACATTTTGACTTCGACGTTTCGCACGGCGTGCCGTAACACTTTTTAATTGGTGTTTGCTGTCACGTGACTTATGGCTTATTTTGTGCAATTTTATTTTATAAAAATATAAATAATCAAAAGTTATTATTTTATAAAACTTTGTTTTTTCATAATTAAATGATCATCTTAATAGTTATGCAACCTAATGTATCAGATTTGTTCATAGTGGATACAAGCCTATTGCGGCTCACATACCCCGGCTGTGGCGAGCCGGCGGTTATGTGAGCGGCAAGACCTTTTTTTTTTTTTTTTTTTTTTTTTTTTTTTTTTTTTTTTTCCCTAAGGAAAATGCATTAAATTGCATACCCCGGCTGTGGCGAGCCGGGGTTATGTGGGGCTCTCCTCCCCAGAAGGGGGAGGCCTACCCACTAAAAACCTCAGGGATGGCCTTCCTCAGGCATGTACGGAGCCCCGGGAACAGAAAGCTTCTTCCGGGAACCCCCAGCCTCCGCTCCCCCGTCGACACAGGGGAGCCCTCCTCGGGGGAGGCTTACTACCTCCCCCGGTCTCCTCCACTGACGACGCCCCCCGGCCACGGAAGGGGCGTGGTCCATCCCGGGTCGCCGTAGCAGTCGCGGCTTACTCGCGCCCGCCGGCGACCCGCGGCGGCGCCGCAGCTGTGCTACCGAGCCCGGCGCCGCCTTCTTCGAGCGGGATCGGCCATCTCCCGACCCCGCTCGGCGGCCTCCTTCTGGAGCATCACTGCCTCACAGAAGGAGGCCAGTGAGCGGCAAGACCTACGGATGAAATCCTTAACTTACCCTTATATTTAACTCTTTAGGCTACCCATCATAACTATAACTTCAGCCAGCGTTGCTTGACTTAAGTAATTGATACAGGACCACGCGACACCGAGCAGCGCTCACTCTATTTAATATAGTGACAATAACAGTCTTCTTATAAACCACCATAGCATAATGTATTTCCAACGATCCATTTGTTTGAGTAGTGCGGGTTCGTTCGCCGGCGCAAATATTTGCTGACGAAGCAAACACCGCTCAGGCTAGGCTTCCATTGATGCCGATTTACATAATGCGAAACTTTTTGTTACGCTTAACGAGATTATCTTCGGAATGCCATATTTATTGTGTAGACTTATTTTTAGAATTCTTTGAGCTTTTGTGGAAGATTCGAGGAATGTTGATGAAAGTAATAATGGTAGAATGTATTTATTTACTTACTAGCGTGCAATAAAATATAGTTATTGTGGGTTATTCCTAAGAAATAGACATAGTAGATTTTTTGTTGAACTTTTTAAGGTGGACAATACTGTAGTATATTATTTTGGACTATCTCGTAGGGTTCAGCCAGCGTTTTTGCAATATAAGCGCAAAAAAACGTGATTATTTACGACATCACATTAGAAACCTCTTAATTTATCAGTGTTATACATATGAACCTTCCTTACGAATCACTCTATCTAATAAAAAAAACCGCATTAAAATCCGTCGCGTAGTTTTAACGATCTAAGCATACTGACAGACTTTGATAGCGATTTTGTTTTAGTAATGTAGTGATAACACTCCTGCACCAAAACCGAAACAAAAGCTTAGAAGAAGGTAATAAGTACGATTTTTGTGTTGCAGACGATAACAGCAAAAAAATGAACAGTAAAGACCAGAATCGTTTATTTTCAGGTATGAAAAAATATTTTTTAACTGTCGTCGTAATTATAGGAATTGATGACCTCCGTAGTCGGATGGTACGTATATAGGTTTCAAGGTGTCACCATCTCCGAGGTGTCGGGTTCAAATCCCGATGGGGGCAGATCTTTGCGTGATGAATATTTGTACCTTAGTCTTGGTTGTTATATATTTCTATGAAATATATTTACATATGTATAACATATGTATGTTTATATGTTGCCCTAGATCCCATAACACAGGCCTTACAGAGCTTTTGGGCTAGGCTAATTAGTATAATTGTGGGAAATATTTATGTTATTTTTATTTATCTACTATATAAAAATTAGTCGGGTTTTCCTTCCTGACGCTATAACTAGAACGCACGAACCGATTTCCACAGTTTTGCATTCGTTGGAAAGGTCTCTGGCTCTATGAGCTTTATAGCAAAGACAATTTAGGAAAAATTTCCTTATCTATAAAATAAGTAGGAGCAAAAAACTGCCACTTTACAAATCTTTTTGACAGTACGAAGTCTGTCGGGTCTGCTAGTTTTATATATTTTTGCTCACGTTATAAAATTGAATAATATATCAACGAACAATATATGTACATAACACAAACATGTAATGATAACAAAAAGTTAATAAAAACAATAATTAAATATTTTTATTGGGTCTTATCTAAAAAATTAATTTCTACGTATTACAAATTCTCCAGCGATATGATACTGGGAGAGCATTTAAGACGGCTACAAATGTAACCTGGCGCTTGGAAAGCTCTCATAGCTTCCAGGCTTCTTGCTCGAATTGACAATAAATATTAGTTGTTAGCACTATTTAGGTGTTCTCTTTTTAGTCTTTATTTTAAGTCGCAGGAACCCTTTTTTTTTTGAGAGGGGAAATGCGTCCTTTTGCACCATGTCACCGCGCTGGCAAGGCGCGGCCGTGTGTGGGGCTCTCCGGTCTAAGCAGACCGGCCTTTTTTTTTTTTGTTCCCCTGAGGAAAATGCATTAAGTTCATACCCCGGCTGTAGCGAGCCGGCGATTATATGGGGCTTCCTCCCCAGAAGAGGGATGCCTACCCACTAAAAACCCCAGGGATGACCTTCCTCAGGCATGTAGGGAGCCCCCGGGAACGCCAATCTGCTTCCGGGAACCCCCAGCCTCCGCTCCCCCGCCGATGCAGGGGAAACTTCCTTGGGGGAGGCTACAATACCTCCCCCGATCTCCACCACCGACGACGCCCCCCGTCCACGGAAGGGGCGTGGTCCCTCCCGGGTCGCCGTTTCCGTGGGCGCGACCTCCTCGCGCCCGCCGTATTGACATTATTTTAAACGAAAGAACATAGATACTTTTAATAGACATATAACCAGACTACAAAAAAAATTCAAATTCTGAATACTACGTTACGTCAACAGGCAGAGACAGTAGTTACGAGTAAATGAATTAAACTTTTAAGTGTCACCGTTCCATTTCCGGTGTGTTTAAATAAAAAATGGACGTGTCGACCGAATGGGCGTAAATTTTAATGGCCCAGCCAAAAATGATAGGTCTATTGAATCGCTCGTGCATGCCCCGATGGAAGTCCAAATCCAAATGAGTGCGAGTGTCAATTTTAATTATCAAATAACGACTTTCTGATAAAACCAATTATATTTTAGTTTATATGACCCATCTTCATACCACGTGACGTTTCAAAAATTACCCCATTTGCTTGTATATGCTTTTCTTTTGACGTTATATAAGATTACTAGATGGATAGGTAGCTAGCCTAGCTACGAGTAGCTAGGTGCTCGCGATTTTTTCATTCGAGTAGCTGATATTAGTGTGACATATAACTTTATAAATTCTAGCCGATATCTTATTCTGATGTAAAAGCTATATTATTGTGAAGTTTCATTATTTATTTATTTCAGTAATCCAACAGCGTTACAATAAATATATGCCACAAATATTTATATACATAGTAAGGGCCAAAAACGGATTAGAAATGTTGATAACAATCGTGACTTAAAGAGAACTACATTTCGTACTACAATACTATATAAGTCAGTTCCTATATATATTAATTAATTACAAAATAAAGTTTTAACATGTTATTTTCTAGGTGTGCATATGTGTTTATCTCCATACTAATATTATAAATGGGAAAGTGTGTCTGTCTGTTTGTCCGTCTTTCACGGTAAAACGGAGCGACGTGGAGATAGTTGAAGGGATGAAGAGTAACATAGGCTACTTTTTATCCCGGAAAAATCGACAGATCCCACGGGATGCGCAATAAAGTCTACGCTCAAAAACTACTGCACAGATTTTCATGCGGTTTTCATCAATAGATAGAGTGATTCTTGAGCAAGGTTTTGCGGTATTTTTTATTTCGGAAAAACGGATAGTCCCATGGGAAGCGCGCCATAAACCGACTTCCACGCATATGTAGCAGTGGGCAAAAGCTATGACCCTTAACTCTCTATAGATCCAATCCCGAAATCCACGCGGGCGAAGCCGCGGGCAGAAAGCTAGTAAGCGATATTTTTGTGAAGTTTCATTAAAATCCATTTAGTCGTTTTTACTTAAGAGGTTAACAGACATCCATACATACAAACTTTCGCATTTATAATATTTGTAAGATTTGCGCTACTCCTTAATGCAGAGTCCAGGGGGGCAATCGCACTAATAAATCGCAGCTGAAACGAAACCAAATCGTTCCACTCAACCAATCCGAAAGCTAGAATATCACGTCATCGTTTCGCTTGCTATTTATTAGTGCGATCGCCCCTCACTTCTCTATAGGAACTCTTAACACAATAGTACAACGGATTCGAAGACCAATAGGATTAGAATTATATGAATAAAATTTTAATAACGTAAGCAGAAATGATTTACCTACTCATTATCACAATACATTTGTCTAATTGGAGTTTAATTGCTAGGTTCACTTAGGTAGGAAGGTTAATGTGTTACATATATAAAGTTGTATGCTTAACTCGCTCGTTACGCCGTCGGTTCAGCCAAGATAACGTTGACAAAATTTTGCCGTGAAAATTGTGGGTTGACAAAGAGAATACTGCAGCACAATGCATTATTCTCAGACGAGAAACTAAGAGAGTATAAAATTTGCTGTTAAATATAATTAAAAGCCTCAATCTCATAATAATTTACTGCGTTGTTTGTAGATTTTCAAATAGTAATATATAAATATGTTATTCAGCTATTTGGACAGAATTTCGATTCTACATTGCAAAATCTTAAAAACAAGTTTATTAACAAAAATTACACATTCTCTACCGATAGATATAATTTTAACATTGAAAATTGTAAATAGTTTGCACAATACTATGTAAATGTTTTAAAAACATAGTGAAATATAAATAATAGTTATGAAATCTTTTTACAATCTTATAGGATAAAATATATAATCTTTTTATTGAATTACAATTACATTATAAAATTACATTTATAGATATGCTATATATCTTCTATATAAATAAAAATGAATTGTTGTTCGTTAGTCTGCTTAAAACTCGAGAACGGCTGGACCGATTGAGCTGATTTTGGTTTTAAAATGTTTGTCGTAGTCCAGGGTAGGTCTAAACGGTGAGCAAATAAGGAAAAATTGCGAGTAAGATAGAGTAAGACGACAATTTCATTTTCCCATATAAAAGTTGATCACTTACTTTCTGTCAAACATTTGACGGTATTTGTACTCTCAGTTCCACTCGAATTGAAGAACGCATTAAAACAAGACATCGTGTATTTAAATTTCAAAATATAAAAATAATTAATGTGTTGACATATTTGATGGGTGCCAACCTTACAGTGTTACTAACTCTCAAAAATATTTTTATTATATTGTTTTGTCATCTCATGTAAAAAGAACCCGTGTATCCGAACGTTCCATTGTTTTGTCCATATAGACCAGGTTATAAGCCTTTAAAAATAATAAAAAGCGAAATGTATTAGTAACTCTTTATTTCCATCAACTTGGCTCCATCTACTTGGGAACCACTTGGCTCGCCAGGACATGATGATATGGTGGAAGTACTAGGCGACTCGGACAAATCTGATTCGATCAGAACATAATTATAATTAGGCGGTACGAAGTTCACCGGGTCAGCTAGTAATATATAATTTTATTTATTATATTTATTAAAAAGCAAACAAATATATTTACAGCTGTATAGAAATCAAAAAGCGTAATTTAAGAACTAAAACACCCGTCTGCGTGTCTGTCTATTTTAGAAATGAAAATGGACCCTAAAAGAACAAAGTTACATTAACCAGATTACACAGAAACGATCAGTGTTTCCAGTCTTTTTTTATTATGATTTTTTTTTTTTCATTTTTATGTAGTGTCACGTTAATTACAAAATCTAACAATCATATATACACACAAAACATAATTCTGGCGTAATCGGGCAAAATTGACATGACTGAATAAAAATGTGAAAATATCACTGAATGATGAAGCGAATAGGGAAAATTTTCTGAGACAAGTTTCCAAGCAAACATAAAACAAAAACATTCGTATGAAAAACAAATAAACAATACTATAAACATATAAACCATCTTCAGACAAGACCAATTTGTCCGCTCAAACAAGTCCTTCACTAAAATAATTACTTGATGGCACCTAGTAATTTATAATATGATAAAATAGGCTGCCAGACTCTCCATTGCTTAATTCGCTCATTAATCTTGATTGTTTTCTATTTTATTTGCATTTGTTGTAATTGGGTCAAAACTCGTTGTTATAGATTGCTGTCTAAGCGACATTTGAAAGCCTCAAATATTTTGTGGTTCTCCACATTGCTTGTAAAAAAAAGGCAGCAATAGTTTCGAATAACGAACTCACGAAAGGAGAGACTAACTACTAAGGAACTAGAAGAATACAATGCTTTCACAAACTATTATGCGAAGTATCATGCTTATGTGCTTATAGTCTACGTGCCCTAATTACACTGGACCCAAACTTAAATTAGAGAAATGCGAGTGTTTTATTACGCCTCTGACTAGTAGACTGACACGACATAAAGTTCTGTATATTCTTCACCACTTATACATAAAATATGTTAGAAAACTCGTATATAACTTTGAATACACAGCAACACAGTTTTAATAGCGTACGACAGAGAAAATCAAGTAACATATAAGCACAGAAAGACACTTAAAAAGTCAGCACTGGAAGAAAGAATTAGTTACTAGCTAAACAATATAATTACTTAATTATTTGCATAAGCGAATAACAAGCACTCAACTCGAATGATCAGTGACGGCACGCTTCGACTTCTGCGCTCGCGCCGAAAGACGACTTGAACATTATGTGCACGGTCAGTACTAGTAAGCAAGGCTTGTCGATTAACACTATTGATAAAAGTATCGATAAGTTGATATGTATCAATGTTAATGTATCGACTTATCGATATGCATTAAATATAGTTGAAATATATAAATAAATAATAATACCTACTTCATTTGTGTGAGATTTTAGTGATTAAGTAATTTAAATGTGTGTCTATAATGAAATGTAGAAAAGATCCCTAGACATACATATAGGTGTTTCATTCATTGAAGAGTTTCGAAGGACTCGCAACGGTTTGCAACAGTTTCAAGATGCATTATGTGTACAGAAGCAAAACGTAAAATAATTTAAAATCAAAGTAATCGAAGTACATACATAAAGGTAATAGGTTTTACTGTAATTTAGATATATACCTTATCCGTTAGAGCGCTAAGCAGCGATTTTGCGCTGCGGCGATTTGTATAGAAAAGTGCGACGCAGTTTTTTCTGTATAACCCAAAAAGATTTATTAAAATTAATAAATGATTAATATTTGTCTAAAAGAGAGTGTTTTATTTGACACCACATTTTTTTCCTTTAGAGTAATCAAAATATGCATAGCATTTTCCAATAGATTTTTACAAAAATTTCTTAGGAGGGAGGTAAGACTGACAGAATCCAAATAATCCGTACTTGCTCATACAATATCAACGATCACCTAAACTTAGTTTTATCAACATAAACGTAAACATATTTTTTTTCTTTTACACGCATTCTTAATTGGAATTTTGATTTAAAAAAAACGTAAATAACTCAATCTACTTTCAAACTACTGTTTTTGTGGAATGGATCCTATCAGCGTAAATACGATCGTGCTTCTATTACGGACGATTAAAATTTGCAAATCAACAAGTCATCCACCTTTCAAGTCCAGCTGTAATTCACAGACGAATACTATTTCAGCTTTCTTATATAAAATGTTTGTCGTCTACAAAGCTTAGCCTGATTCTTGTCTTACGTCTGCGCCTTTTTTACGGTAACTAACTAAGCGGCGTCTCCCAAGAGACCTCTATAAAACAGGGAGAATAATGATCTCCAGGAAAGTCATAAAAATAGCTCTCAAGCTCCCTAAATGGTATTTATTGGTTTACCTTTTAAGAGAAATTGTCTTTCCCCTGGACGCACAACATAAGACTCAACGAATGGATGAATCAGCATACAACATCAAGATGTACCCATATAAACCTTTGAGAAACATTACGCTTCTCTTTGTCCATGCATATGGAATTATTATAAGGAAAGTCATTATTTACTTACTTATAATAACAATTTTATTATTATCTAGACTCAATATTAATAGACACTCTATTAGAATAATAAATTATTGATCTCTCTACTACACGCAATAAAAATAATTGTGTGTTTCCTTTTATTTCATTTATTGTATACTATTTTTCTGAATAATAGTTCATACCGTATAATATGTAAATAATTAAGATCTCATTATAGTTTCTCTTATGAAAGAAAGAAAGAAAAAAAATTGGTTGTCTGTAGAACTCCGTCTACTGCCGATATTTGAACGTGACAACGTCTATTACATGGTAATTTTTTCTGGGTGCAATGAAATTATTTAAAATAAAGTAATGTATAACATTTATATTTTTATTTAATAGTTTGTTTAAATTTTCTGCTTCTGAAGTTATACATAAATTAATTATTATGAGTAATGTGCGTGGCTCCGTGTGGCGTCAGATTCGGCCGTTACGTCGGAGTAATGTGCGTGGCTCCGTGTGGCGTCAGATTCGGCCGTTACGGTGTTTTCGAGAATGACTCCACGCCGTACCAATTTAATAGACGTTGTCACGTCAAAAAACATTTATTTGGCACACACGAAATGTTACAAATGAAAACAAATTGCAACAATATTAAATATAATGACAACAAAATGAGTAATGTTCAAAATTAAACATTACTCATTTAATGGTCTTAACATTTACACCCCACGCTTTTATAGTCATTGAGTTCTTGGACTAATTTGCTAAATTTTATAGACAAATTTTTGAGTTACATTTCTTTTTGTCATCAGAAATTTTTCTTGATATTATGTACCCAAATTTTCTAAAAGCGTGACTTTATTTTTATTTTCAAGTTTTTAGATCGGTTTTTAGTCTTTTTAATAAAAGCGTGTTTTTTTAAAAAGTTTTTTTTAATTTTTTTTTATTTACTACTTTTTAGATCAAATGTTTTTTAGTCTTTATAACAAACAAAAGTTTTTTCAAACGTTTTTTAGTCTTTGCGTAAAAAGCGTGTTTTTTAAAAAGTTTTTTTTTAATTTTTTTTTATTTACTACTTTTTAGTCTCGTGATTATTATAACAAACATAAAGAAATGTACATAATTGTTCAGAAAATGTAGTATTAGAATTAAACATATGCATTATATCAAATTCTATCTGTTTGCTTCATTGAACCAATTCTCATATTAAAAAGTTTTTAATTTATTACAACATAATTATGTATTTTTATGATTCGAAAATGATTGAATATTGTATTGTCATCTAGAATACACATGTAAAAAAAATTTGAGCTCGATTGGAGCAGTAGAAGTGGTCGAAAAATCGATTACAAGATTTGATCATGACAAACAAACAAACAAACGGACAGAGTAAGTCAATAAAAAGCGTGTAAAAACGAGACGAGTTGTGAAAAATGTTTTTGTAATGGCGGGAAAAATTAATCAGTTTTCCTATGCGCGCGCATCGGCCATAGACTAATAAATTTCGTAATGGCGGGAAAAATTAATTAGTTTTCCTATGCGCGCGCATCGGCCATAGACTAAAAAATGAGGTTTCTTTTTTGGGCTTTTCGCGGATAGCTTTTTAGCGCAAATGTAAGCGTAACTCAACCAATAATATTAAAAAAAAACTATTACTTACTCGTGAATAATAGTAATGGAAAAGTCACAGTTTGATTATAGGTGTCATTATGTGCCTAATTGCCATGGGATTAGAGCCACTTTATGAGGAAGTGTGTTGAAAATAACTTTATATATTTTTTTTAATTTTATTGAAAAATTTTATACTATTTGTAAATTACAATAAATTTTTTTTTATGTTTTGAATTTTAACGTGTACAGAACCGCGCTCAACTACTTATTAAAGGAAAATGTGTTAAATCATAACAAAAAAGAATAAAGATATTTTAAATGAATTTAAATATCATGGATAAAAACTGTTTAATTAAACTATTAAAGGGCTAATAGGCATCATATCAATTTTACGGCAACAGAGACAAAAATATTTTGTTGATCAATTTTAATGTTCGAAACGTAATCTGATACCTTAAGAGGCTTGGCATTTTCTTAGAACCGGCTGTTCTTATAGCTGAAATATCTCTGCTTAATATAGTATTTAAAGTCGCTACTTTATTCTGCTCAAGCTAGTTTTTGAGTAAGAAAAATACAAAGTAAAACTAACTTTGACTTGAACGATTTGAAAGAGATTTTAACTTGCTGCATTTACTTGTGCAACTTTCATGGCTAGACGAAGTCTAGTTCAAAAGACTAAGTTCAGTGTGAGCGATTAATATAAAGTTAACTCCACGTGCTGTTGCTTTGACACTTAATTTCACAGTGTTTTTTAATGACGTACACGTATATATATATTTTAATATACCTATATATTTTTTAACATAAATTTAATAGAATCTTAAGGAGCATATGGTCACATTAATTTCCAGTTATTTGAATCGCAACAGCGGAGTACGAGCCCACCCTAAAAATGACAACATTGACATATTTATTTTGTAGCACGTTACCAGAGATCAATTTTATTAAATACATCTCACAAATATTTTGGATGTATTTCTGTAGAATAAATCCATCCATACATGAAGGTATGTACCATTGAGAGCTTTTTATCTGAAATTTCAGTAAAGCCGGCATCGCTCGGCCTAAATAAACTGTCTGGAATGACTCATGCGTGTCCCATATCACTTGACGCTCCGCAGTCTCTCGGACGCTTATACTTCCGTATAATAAATTATTCCACGCCCACCACCAGGGGCCTATTCTACTAACCTTGACGTAATTTTCTAGATATCGTTTCAATATAATTGATTATATCAGTGATATACGAATTTCGAACACTCATATAATAATAGCGAAAGTTTTAAAAATCGTTCAACTATCTATCTACAAGTCACTGACGTGCCATAGTAAAAATTTGTAGAATTGATAACTTGTTCTGGAATCGGTTAGTCATTAATAAATTTTAATGAATGAGGGAATCGAGTTTCCTATAGAAAGAGGCGTAAAACTCGTGAATTACTTAAAGATGTTTTTCGCAGTATTTAAATAAACCAAGAGATATGGATACTTAGTAAATAATGAATTTCCTTTTTATAATGAAATCTTTAAAGAATTTCGATGGGTTTATGTTTTATTCATAATTACGTGCGTGTGTATTTTTTTTTATTTTTTTTTACTCCGCTTTTGATGGATCAAAAAAGTAAATTGATATTTAAAGGGTCGGCAACGCACGAGTGACACCCCTGTTGTTGCAAGTGTCCATAGGCTACGGCCTTCATACAAGCCGTAGGGCCCTTATGGCCAAGGCTAAGGCTGAGGTTAGTAGGTAGGTCACGCGGTCGGGCCGCTTCGGTCGCGTGGAGTCCGACATAACCTCCGCGACACTTGCCGTCGCGGGGGTATCCTGGGCACGCTTTGTGCTCCTTAGTGACGGAGTCTCAACCTCTCTCTCCTGAGAGAAAAAAAGGCTATGGTAACTGCTTACTATCAGGCGGACCGTAGACCTGTTTGCCACCTTCGTGATATAAAAGAAATTACTTTTTATACTCCGATATTTAGAAGACAGCTAGTTGACCAGTACTTGATTTAAAGAGCACAGATAGAACTCGCTTTTATCTATGATCTTAATATCACTTACAATAAACCAAGACGAAAGTCAAGAGTTTGTGTTTCTTGTGATGTAATATTTTGCTTTGCAAGTTTATGTGGTAACAAAAAATTGTAATGATTCCATGGAAAGATATGTATAAATTTACTACAGCTCTACATTGAGTTATTTTACTCAAAGTGCTATCTTTTGGTCATAAATAACATTTTTTTTTTATTAACGTTACATCTTTTGTGGCGCTGCGACATCTGCGACTGCTTTTCGACAATGGATACTTGATCGGCAAGTTCAGGATTTAAATATATTTTACACCAAAATTTTTAATTTTCTGGATATTTTATGCATGTGCTCATACTGTTAAGTAAATCAACCTACATACACTTGCGAAGAAACTTAAAAGTAACTTAAACCTACCATTGAACATGCGTGGCGTGCTTACTACAATTAACGTACCTTATCACGTTCTTGTTCGTAAGTCTTTTTTGTTATTACAATTCAAAAAAGTTTTTAAAATTTGAAATAATATTAGTATATATACTAACAATAAGTATTAGGTAACAGACAGACTAACTCGGTAGACAATGAGAATTACTAAATGTACTACCCGAGTACAATCTACTAAAGAGTACACTCTTTTATAAATTGGAAATTTTATAATTGTAAAGGAACTATTTAAAAATGTTGTAGTATGATCTGAAATGTAAAGTTTAATATTTCATTATTGTATTAACTTTAAAATTTATTAATTTTAATATTTGGATGAATACACACTGTAAAAATATTTTTATTAAATTTACGAAATCTATCCGCAAATTCTATCTTAATATAGAGGTCCTGCGTATTTAATATTAAAAAATTCTAAATGTATTCATTTATGTTTAGAAATTGATTTCGATGGAAAGTTTCTCTTTGAAAATATTATAAATTTGTTCCCAAGGCGTAATTAATTCTAACGCTGTGAAATCATGAAGAAAATTCATGTTTTTATGAGTTTACAGAGAAAACATCCTGTTAGATCAAAAAATTATATAGCCGAAATTAAATTGAGTTTATTAGCCCATTCCATAGTAATGGTTAATATAAAGTTTCAATTTTGAATAATATCGATGTATATCAATATTTTTGTGTAACTTTATAATATAACTTTATTGCGCAGATATTTATAAAGATGAAGGCATTAATCGCCGTCATCACGATACTAAAAGTTCTCCGTGTTTAGTAATTACTGGTTGGGCGTGTGATTATCATGTTTATTATTATCATATTATTCTTCTGTTGAATAAAGGTTTACCCATAGGGATTCCACTGCTATCAATTCTGCGCAGTTAGCGTCCAGCTCCTTCTTACAATTTTCACTACGATGTGGACGGTCTACAAGCGCTGTTATGTACAGTATTATAGCATCTGCCTTTCCGTCCGAACATTTTTACTTATAACAAATGTCTTTCTAGTGCCGCCAAATCGAAGTAACTTTAAAATTGGAGTTTATAGAATTCGAGTTTTTAATCGGAGCGTAGACTTCAACCAGTTATACTGTCCGGTTTTTGTATTAAGATTTAATCTGCAATCAATTCCAGAATTCAATAGATTCCAGAATTTTGTGAATTGATCATTCGGCCTTTCTGATAATCTCATTTGTTGTTACACCATCTGGTTTTTCAGGTTCGTTTTCGTGTGGCTATTTATAAAGTAACACTTTAACAGATCATACAAAGTCCGTCTCTCTCTATGTTACTGGCGATCTTCGTAGTCAAGTGGTACACCTATGAGGTCCCGGGTTCGACCCCGATGTTTATGCGATGAATGCAAATATTTGTACCTTAATCATAGTTGTTAATATATATTTCTATTAAAAATAATTATATATATATATATATATATATAAAATATATGTATATGCATTCGTTACCCTAGATTAAACAACACAAATCTTACAGAACTTACTTTGGGCTAGGCCAATTAGTGTAAGTGTAATAAATATTAATTTACTGGATTCTACCTCCGAATAGCAGCTCATTCAACGTATTATTGTCTCGCAGTACATTGAAGTCTCCCTTGATAAAATTGTAACAAATTGTGGAAGCATGTACTACCCGAGAAATTGCCGCAAACATTGCTTCCACTTCCTCGTGAGAGAAAATCGAGGTTGGGTTGTAAACCTGAATAACTGTCAATGAACACCATATGGTAATTTTGTGTGTTAGGTAGATTCTAAAGTTGAACATAGTTCCGATCTGCACAAGATTGTCTTACTCTTCTTGTATCGTACTCTTCTGAGTACTCTTGTTTTCCGTTCTCTTCTAATAAATGATTGATTGATTGATTGATTGATTCTGATTTCGTATAAGCCCACTATATTCCAGTAATAATCCTGTTCAATTCCCTCTCGAGCTCCAGTAACTTCTCCTTAGTCCACAGTATTAGTGCATTGTTAGTTACCACGGCATGTTCACGACCAGCCTGCATGACAGAGTGTACTTTCTTATGTCAAAATTAATATCGTTCGATCGATCGTCCGTTGAAATGTTTTAAACGATAGTAACTAAGAGTAAGATACGACACGACGAAGTCTACGATATATCGAATATCGTTTTTAAGAGTACGCCCCCTGGTTTGGAATGAAATTCTATTCTGATCTAAACGTTAAATAAAAGAAGGTAAACTTCATATTTTTATTGAAGTGTTTAGTAGGAAGGTTAATTCTATGATGCGGGAATCGCAACATCAATCTTGCGACTGTCACTTGTTGCGCGTTATTGACAATTGATTTGTCAAATTGACGAATGAATCGGCCCTTGTGCTTAGTCTCTAAAGTATAACTCAGACAAGCAAAGATACACTTTATGAACTTTCTTCTGGAGCAAATGGATCAATTTATAAATAGCAAGCAATTTTTTGAGTGTTTGGATATCGCATCGGTTTTAAAATATCTCACTCGACAATTCATTCCACATTATCCATTTTCGTGTTATCTAAGCAGGTACAGTTATAAAATGCATCCCGCATTTGAATAATTAACTTTTCGTCTAACACGCTTCGAGATCACAACATTACTTTGACCAGCTTCTGCGAGATAAATCGACATTGCTGTACTGGCCAAATACATGCCAAACACCTATTTGATAGTGAAAAATAAAAAAAACAAATGAACACTTTGGCGCGTCAAAAATGTTGTTCGTTATTTGTCAAAGACTTCGAAAAGTAATTGTATTTAATTTCCGCGCATTATTTGAGAAAAGTAATGTACACGCCCAGGCATTGATAAAGTTACGTATATACCTCGGCCTACATTTTACCTTTCCTCCATTAATGTCTATTTTGCTAGCCGCTGCAGTATTGTACTATTTAGTACCAAACAAATAAAACATACAATTCTCTTAGGTTAAAATAAAAAATATATCTCGGATTTCCAAATAGTTCTTAATATTATATATAGCTATGATTCATGCAATGAAGGTATTCATATAACGAATAATTTTAAGTTAACACGTTGAAAACCTAGTATTTATTCGTTCAACAAAGTTTGTATTCTTAGTTTAAACTTTTTATAAACACCTCATTTTCATCGTTTATATAAAAGAGATTCAATATTAAATACGAAGAAAGGCTTAATAAAACTGTTTGACGTTGTATCTTTATTGATTTCGGAAGCCTACCCTCGAATATAAGCAAAACTATTAAGTAAACGAATACCAGAGTTAATATCGAATTTTCTAATCCGGAATTTCATATATTAAACAAAAACGGGCGATCGTGGCTTAAATATTGGAGTCGGGAACCTTTGATCTTGAGCTACGGATATTTGCGTCTACCACGTAGCCCGCGGCTACGAGCCGGTTACGATCTGCTACGGTTGTACTGTGAGGGAATTTGTTTTAGTGGGAACCCTGTTTTTCTTACATAAATATGTCGTAGCAAAAATGGGTTAAGTTTGATTGACATACAGTTATTTCGAATATGTTTTTATTTATGTTTTCTATAGAAATAAAATTGTTTCATTTTTATCTTTCCAAAGTAGATAGATCCAGAACAAATTTATGCAAACATAAAGTTTAATCGTACTTTTCAGATTATTATAATTTTTTATTTAATCATTTTATTATAATTATATTTTACTTAGTAAGTCGTACTTTTCAGATTATATAGACATTTATGGTTTGATGTCAAATAATAGTGTGTATTTTAATCTAATGCTCGGTTTAGTCTTTTCTTTTTAATATCAAATATAATTATCAAGCTCTTAGATTCCTAGGTTATTAAATGAAATAACTAATTTGATAATAAGTGTAGCTTGCTAACTTACAATAAAGGGCTAAGAAGATGCAAAGCATAGTCATAAAATAAGAATAAAATCAGCACACTGCATGCTTTAAAAAGAATTTCTCCTATGCACAGGAGTTGCGTCATTGATATGAACATTTTTATATCGTAAAACAACAGAAGTCGAGTTCTAGTGCCACTTTAGTGGTAAAAATAGATAAACTTACAAGAAAACAATCATTGTACAAAGTAAATACTTATGATAATTAACAACTTCAATGTCAAGTAAATTTCACGAAATCATATCTAACAGTATAAAAGAGAAAAAACAGTTCCGATCAATTTTGATACTAAAAGGTCGCGTCGGTTCTTTCTATGAAAGATGACCGAATATTAGTATTCGCTTAGCTTGTTAAACTTATAAATTATATGTTGAAAAGAATTACTATACTTATTGTAATGTGTTATGTTTATGTTCAAATTAACTATTAATCTGTCTACAAAAGATGCAGAATACGATCACATTACCTTTTGTTAGTCAGCAGATATTATTTGGTCATTTGGCTTGCTTTTGAGAAGCGTTGAGTAGCTTTCAAGATACAAACTTTGTTGGTCTCTCAAGTACCTTAAGATAAAAAAAAATATGAAACGGAAAACCTCAGACAGACAAGATCTTCAGAGGCTTAATATGCGAGTGCGGTATTTGTCAACGTGATCTTAGACGTACCAATTTCATAAATGTCAAAGGAAACATCTTTTGTCATGTATATACCGAAATGTGTATATGAATCAACTAAGGCCAACAAGAATCCCACGGCGATAACGTATGAAAATAGCTGCTCATTATGAAACGGTTCAAGAAGTCTAACACGTCTTATTAAAGAATATTTCTTAGTTAATTATGTAAACGATACTATAGCAGTTATTTCTTATCGTGGATTAGGTGCGTATTTCTTACTTATATACGATGTGAAAAAAACAGTGTCCGCATTGCTGTTTTCTCTTTAGAAGGGTAAGACGTGGTCATGAAAATACTGTCGTGATTTTGTTGTTACGAGTTGGCGATGTCCATTGTGTTTCATAAAACGCTGTGAATGTTACTAGAAACGACTGCTACAGCCAAGTCTTATCAGATGAGAAATCTAATTATTTATCAAAGCAGAGTAATAAAAATAAGTCAATAAATAAAGCCTCTTATTTTCAGTAAACATAAGCATTACAGTGCTTTATACCTTAAGAATGTTGTTGTAACTACTTAGATACTTTATTACAAATTTAAAAAAAAAAAAAATGATTAATATAAGTTTCGTACAATTACCTTTTTTTTTTCCCCTGAGGAAAATGCATTAAATTGCATACCCCGGCTGTGGCGAGTCGGCGGTTATGTGGGGCTCTCCTCCCCAGAAGGGGGAGGCCTACCCACTAAAAACCTCAGGGATGGCCTTCCTCAGGCATGTAGGGAGCCCCCGGGAACATGAAGCAACTTCCGGAAGCCCCCAGCCTCCGCTCCCCTGCCTAGAGGGGAGCCCTCCTCGGGGGAGGCTACACTACCTCCCCCGGTCTCCTCCACCGACGACGCCCCCCGGCCACGGTCGCGACTTCCTCGCGCCCGCCGGCGACCCGCGGCGGCGCCGCAGCTATGCTACCGAGCCCGGCGCCGCCTTCTTCGAGCGGGATTGGCCATCTCCCGGTCGTACAATTACCTATAATAAACTTAAGTTTAAATATTCTAACAACATGTTTTAATGTATATGTTTTATTATATTGTTCTTCCTACCGTGGGAGAGCCATGCTTCGGCACGGATTGGGCCGGCTCGACCGGAGTGATACCACGGCCTCACAGAAAACCGGCGTGAAATAGCGCTTGCGCTGTGTTTCGCCGAGTGAGTGAGGGTACCGGAGGCCCAACCCCCCTTATTCCCCTCTATTCCCCTTATTCCCCCTATTCCCTTTTAAAAGGCCGGCAACGCATCTGTGACTCCTCTGGTGTCGCGGGTGTCCATGGGCAACGGTTATCGCTTACCATCAGGTGATCCGTTTGCTCGTTTGCTGCCCTATGCTATAAAAAAAAAAACCCCCTTCAAGTAAAAGCCTTATCCAAAGTTTTCCATATTTCTCGGTCCTGAGCTATACGAGTATGTGGCCATTATGCGTCAGCTATCTAAAGTAATAAAAATAAACGTTTTTAATAATTATCCTTATTTCTTAATATTGAAACTTTGATATCAACCTCAGTAGCTAGTTCGTTGTACGAATCCAAAGCTTGTACTTCGTATAAACCTACTAAGCTAAACTTCGTATAAACCTTAAGCTCACTGACATAGAAACTAATAATTATATTCAAAACTTAGATGTGGCTGGTGTTCATCCCCTCTCGCTTTGAAACACAATAAAACTTTGTAGGTCGTTGTCACAAAAACTTGAGTATCAGAGCAGATGTGATTTCGTATTCTGGGAGGAAAAATGTTTGTTCAGTGCTGAAAGAATGGGTAATTTGATGACATCCTTATCTCAGCATAAATACGGGATTGTTGGGCGTAGATCTCACTCGTATATATTAAATACGCATAAGTTTTTTGAAATATTACTTTCATAAATATATTGATATACATTTGTATAACCTTAAGTTGATATAAATGACTTACAATTAACCTTATAGGGTTGTTAAAGTTAACTATCTACAACTCTTAAGCTACAGACGGGTGCTACAGATGTTTCTCTACATGATCGAAATTGCTAAAGGACTAAGGTCGTCGACTCTTCCGAAATGCTTACCTTAAATTGTAATGGACATGGCACTTTGTTTTCATGACAACAGTTGAATTGGATATGTTGTAAGGTAGCGAGCATAAGTAAGGAAACGGAAAGGCTGTCAAACTTCTAGTTGGAGCGACGACGACGTAGTACAAATTGGACCGACAATTTGCTGAAGATTTCAGAAAAGGATGCAGGTACCTGTAATAAAGTGGTTGTGTCTCAATTGAAATTATACTTAAATTGCGTTTTTATTTTGTAAGCAAATATTAATTAAATAAAAAAGGTTGGTGGCTCTACCTGGCTTTAAAAAGTATGTTTGAAGATTTCATACTTGATTTCGCAAAACATTCCTATTTTACTTGAAATATTTCATTATTGTTTCTATTTTTACAACACATCTTTTAACGTTGCTATAAATAAAGATACAATGTAGGTACTAAAAAGATTCAATCCCTAGAAAGATAACGTACGCCTAAGAGGTGCCAAGTTCGATTATAAACCATTGTATTTTTGTTGTTGGGATGCTTGGGTGGTTTGGGCATGTGGAACGGATGGATGAAAGTAGACTGACCAAAATGATTTATGAAGCTGGAGTGAGTGGAGATACGGGACGAGGAAGACCTAGGCGAACATATTTCGAACAAATCGAAAGTGTCCTCAAAAAAGGCCAGGTCAGAAGTACCCGCAATCGTCGAGCATTATGAGGAATGTTATGAAAGTAGATGAAACGAAAGAGATATGTAAAGACCGTAGCAAGTGGAAAGACGTAATCTCTGCCTACCCCCATGGGAAAAAGGCGTGAGTGTATGTATGTATGTATGTATTTTTGTAATAAGTTAGTTTTCGTTTTTTATCATTATTAGTCATTGGTACACCATCTAGAGGAATAGCTGCATCAACGCAATAAATACTCGTACCATAGTTTTAGAGCTTATTATGAATAGATGAGGCATGTATTTATGTTATGCGTGGCTTGTTACTACAAGAATCAATTCATCATCAGAATCATACATATAAATTCTAATAAGTATTTTTATTGGTTGTAAAATTTTTTTCACTTTTGCCTATCTTGGCAAAAGTGAAAAAAATTTTACTGTAAAATATTAACGGATGATGAGATATTTGGATTGATTACTGGAAAGATAAAATACGAGCGTGATGGATTAATACAGCGGAACTGAAGACCAATTTTTACTTTATAAATTATTTCGGCGTTCTTTCGAAAATAAATTTTAAATAGAATGGTATACAAGAAAAAAATTAAGCACCCACTTACTAAAACCATAATTGACAAAAGATTTAGTCAAAGCAAAACAATATAGAAAAAAATCTTCAAAGGCTCTGTAACACCCCGCAGATGTTGAAGAAGAAACTTCAGCCAAGAAAACTCTACATCATAGCCTTTCAGTGAGAAGATAACTTATAGCAAATAGAATTTGCGATAAACATAAAAATTGTATTACCGTTAACGTTAAACGAAAGCTTTTCATATAATTACAATTTCAACTAATTATTTTATTTTTAATAAGTTAGTAAAATAAAATTTGTGGTTAATAAAATAATAATATTGTGTAATAATATTTGTCTGTTAATAAAATACTTTCAGTTTTGTTTAGTCTATCTGTTTAAAAATTAAAATTCTAATCTTTATTTCATTAATCACACATTTAAAATAAATAAATCTTGTGTCAAGTGTACGTCAAAAAATATATATTTTTGATCTAATACGAGTAACAATATACTTTACTCTTTAAAATATATTAATAAAAAATTTAGATTGTTAATTATTAGGGATAGTTTCGAAAACGCTATGTAAATTAAAATAAATATTTCCACAGATTTTATATATATTAAAACATTTTATGAAGTTTTAACTGCTATTTTAGATATTCAAAGCTGTAGCTTAGAAAATTTGACGCGATTTTTCCTACGAAGCCTGACGCTGCGACGCTGATACGTGCTCCTTGCAAATTGGACCACTAGCTGACCCGATGGTGACTCGATGAGGTCTACATCGGCACCCATTCACCAGTCATTATAATTAATGAATTGACTGACATTTTAATTGCAGCAGTGAGATAGATGATTTTGTAGCTGAAAGAGATTGATAAATAATTTAGCAAATAATATTTTATAGACGACATAACATAATAATTTTACGACGATCTAAGAAGTCGATTTAGGCCTACTCTTAAAATAAAGTTACTTTATAGAATTTGTTTCTTATTAGTGACGCTATCGAATGGTAGTGGTGATGTTTTATATTATTATTATAAGGAGTTAATAGATAAAATTATTTCTAAAGAAAAAGGCATTGAAATGTTTACTCATTGATTTTTTTAGGTTATGTGACTTAAGAAAACTGTGACATAACTTATGTCGTATGGTTAGTTAAAATTATAACTTATCAACTTTACCGCCTACGTTATTGTCAGCTAACATTGATTGTATACAGCAGTAACTGAAATTAGTTAAGTTTATATGACTATCAAATACAACTACGAATTTAAAAATAACTAAAAAAGGACTGCGCTTCTGTAATTTTTAGTTTATAACAGATTTTTTTTGTTTCATATATCTAGTGTCACTTTCACAGTAAATACAAATCTAACAAACCTAATAAGCTAAAATTTATATAGACATTCAAGTTGTAGGATTATTTTTGAGCCTTAATGTAGTTTATTAAGATTCGTTTTTGGTGGATTTTACTTGAAAATATTTTTCATTCTATTTTAGTAAAATTTTGGATGCATATGTAATTATAAAGAAAGTCCATGAGTAACATGCTAACTATATTCATAGCAGTATGTAGGCAATACAAAAAAATGGATAAGTGTATTTCTCAACTGAAATTATTATTTTTTTAATTGCAGTTTGAGCATCATTTATTCTTACGAAAGAAATTTTCAAGGTCACATATAACATCAAGAAGTCCTCGAAATAGTTGTTGAATAGTTCGTAATAAGAACTATTTTCGTAGTGTAAATGTAAAACTTGACGTTTGTTTAAGTTCTCAATAAATGAAACAATAAAATGTAGTTAATAATAGGGTCAATAGTTCTTTATATCTAGATATATATAGACGACCTCCATAGTTGAGTGGATAGACCGGACCGGTTTCAAGGTGTCGCCACCTCTCAGGTCCCGGGTTCGATTCCCGGTGGGGGCAGATATTTCTGTGATGAATATGAGCATTCGAGCATTTGTACCTTAGTCATGGTTGTTGATATACCTATATTTCTATAAAAAATATTTATATATGTATAATATATGTATGTCTATCCGTTACCCTAGATCCCATAGCACAAGCCTTACAGAGCTTAGTTTGGGCTAGGCTAATTGGTGAAGTGTATATTATACAAATATTTAGTTATTTATTTATTTATATATAAATAAATATAAATATAAATATTTGTTACACTTACACCAATTAGCCTAGCCCAAACTAAGCTCTGTAAGGCTTGTGCTATGGGATCTAGGGCAACGGATAGACATACATATATTATACATATATAAATAATTTGTATTGAAATATATATCAACAACCATGACTAAGGTACAAATGCTGGCATTCATCACACAAACATCTGCCCCCACCGGGATTCGAACCCGGGACCTCAGAGATGGCGACACCTTGAAACCGGTGTACTATCCACTCGACTATGGAGGTCGTCATATGTATATACTATAGTAGTACATGTGGTTCCTGCGAGATTTGCAGTAAATCTACAACCCCAACAAGAACACCGTGCCAACTTGTGAAGATGTAAGGGCAATGTATACAGTCATTTCACTGCCAAGTACAAACAAGTTTTGTGAAAGTCCGGTTTGTTCTTTTTTCAATTTCTAATTTGAAGAAACATACAACTAAAACTTGAACTGGAAAATAAAAGTTGTTCTAAACTCACAATCGTGTTTAGTGTATGAGTGGCCTCTTAAGCCATTTTTCACAGAGTCTAGGAGGCATCAACAATTTTGCGCGCGCCTCTTCCCATCCCAGCTAAGCTAGTAAAGCTGTGACTGTCGGCCGTACCGCACGCTCGCGAGCCGATCTTCGGAATACTAACGTAAATTTGAATTTGAAATCGAACGCGCTAGAATTATTATTCCAAATTTAAAAACATAAAAACCTAATAGTGGCCAGTGTGTGTGCTAAAGACGAATTATGTGCTTCCTGGCAGACGCGGGGTAGCGAGTGGAGATATATCATTTAAATGATAAAATGATAATCAGGTATCCGGGACGTATTTGAACGTGCAACTGCCAGGTAACGTCGATTTGTTTAAGCAATTAAATATTTATAGAACTTGAATTTCAAGTGTTTTTGAAAACGTTTCACTAACTTATGGTGCTTTTAAATTAAGTTTCTTAGTTACTAGTTAAATCATAACATTATTACGTTGTCATTTTTTAAATATTTTATTTTAAAACATGATTTGAATGTAAATATGTCAGTTCTTTTATTTTATATTATATTATTTATTTGCAATTAGGTATTACAAAACAGATTATCTACTTCATAAGACAACAATTCAATTTTAATCATTTTTATTGCATCATCATCATCATCCAGAGATACCAAGTGCTTCGGCTTCCCAAATATTATAGTTTGAAAGAAAAATGTTAATAATGTGAAATGGGTTAAAATACCTTAGTTACAGAAGACTGGCAAGAGTTTTGAATCCGTTTTCAAATTAACTCTTAGTCTAAATCGGTCACAAAAAGATTTGATCAGCTCACTCGACTAAGTAAACGCAACCTTTCAAATGTCAGTCAGAGAGAACGCAGAGCACCATCTCTAAGCAATCAACTTTGGAAACATAATTATGGTAGAACATATTTACATGTGAAATAGATTTATTTTCACACATTGTAAGCCATTTTTTTATAAAGTTATAATGATTCTGTAATCACCTATATAAATATCTAGTCATTTATGTACTATTTCTTATCTCACCATTACGTAGGTCTTTCTCTTTCATTTCATACTAATTTTCAAATGCATAATTGAAACACAAGAAATAAAAATAAACATGCCGTTCCAACATACAAGCTACAAAAAACTAGAGGTTCGTTTATGGGCAAATGTATAAATTTTTATAACAAGATTCCACATAGTGTAGCTGAATTGCCTTTTGATAAGTTCAAGGTACATGTTAAAAAGACGCTAATGAGTAAGGGCTGTTACAAAGTCAACGATTATTTAAATGATGCCAATGCTTGGTGTTGATTTGAAGACATTACATTCTAAAGTGTAAATATTTGTTTTCCCGTTTAAATTGTAAACACGTATCACAATTGTACGTTTTATGGTAACGACATAATTTACAAAATACGTCCTGAATGGGTAGGAAAAAAATTTGGACGATTCAAAAGAGCTATAAAGTCTTATTTGAATAAAGATAATTTTGATGTGGATTTCTCTTTGACATACGTTACCTCCGCATTCTGCTAATAAAACCCACTGAAGATCTTTACCTACATTTAATCATCTACACTACTCATAACTCTTCTTTTTTGAGAGAGACCATTGATTACATGCCCACACCACGCTTGTCTAACTTCTTATCTTTTCTGGCACTAATGCTATTTTCAAACATTTTGAAAGAGAATGAAGTCAACATCACAATCAATAGTCATCATTTCATCCCCATTGTGGGACACGAACCTACTCAAATTAAGGATAATTCGGATCAAACATATAGGTCTAGTGTCAGTTGGTTGATAAATCCCTTTAAAGTTTGTCGCAGTATTCGACATTCGATGTTCTCCTTCGCCAATGAAGCTATAGATAAATGTACCTTTATTTGCAGATTTCAAATAAATTCAATACAAACTCAAACGAAACCTTTTCATTAGAAGATCAGTAACGACCACGACGTTATCACTGAAATAAAAAGTGAGCTTCGAAACAAAAAGTGGTTTATCCTAATTGAGTGATAATGCTACAGTCACATGAGCGTGTAATGAAAAATTATTTGCCTACCGTCACATATACGCAAAATGAAAAATAAAAAGATCAGTTAATCCAAGTCATAGTTAAGCCACATATTTTGAGGACGGTTTTAGAAATTAAGGCTTATTAAGTTAGGGCGTGTAGAGAAACGTATTATCTCATCCAAGCAATATTTTACTCATCAATGATTTTCGTAGAATCATCTTTAATTAAGACTCAATTTAGGACCAAAATTGAGTAAAATCGTTATAATTACTTATGCGGCGCCACCCATACCATTGAGAGTCGATTCGTGAATATGAAATTCATTTGTTCAATTTTATATGAGAAATCGTTCCACGGCGTTCTTTGATAACCTAAACTGAAACGCTTACCGCTATTTTAAGAGATACATACGAAAAAAATAGGAGGAGGATTTTGTTTTGAATGTTCAGATAAAAGAAGTATGTATGAGAATTTACGTAATAATACGACGGAAGTTTTTTTGAATTAGAATTAACATTTAACTCAATGGAATATTAATCGCATTTTTATATACGATTTTAACTCTGCAACCCTTTGACTGTGTTAAGCTTAGTTAAGTCGGTAAAGTCGTGTGTAAAGTACTGATTTTATTGATGATCATAACTAAAATATGCACACTTCAGAAATATATATATATATATATATATATTATATATATATATATATAAATATATCTATATATTGTTTTTATAGGTTTCTTATTTTTATTTTATTCCATATATAGTTTAATTAGTATTTTTTTAAGTTCAGTTTTTACTTAACGTCCTTTTTTTAATCTCTTGTTTTTTTATTTTAATTAGCAACAAACAGTTACATTTCGATAACATCATAAAACATGTAATACGTCCAAACCTACAGTTCCTTAGATTATTACGTAGAAGAGATAATTAGTTGTAAGAAAATTGTTAAGAGTGAACAAAGGTGAACGTATATGATATAATTTTATTTACAATACACTTAATTTATGTATATGTTTTAATAAGAATTCTTATAAACAGTTTAATTCTATACCACATGATTAGGACGACCTCAGTCCCACGACGTCACAGGTTGGCTTAAAGAAGTCTCTATTAGATATAACTTCACCTTTGTTAACTTACTTCCTGTCATGTTTTGTATATGCTTTATTACGATGTTCTCATTTCTCTTGACCTGTTCCCAATTTTATTTGGTGTCGACGCAATATGTCTTTCTCTTCCACTCTCCTCTATCAGTCGCCATTTTGATACTCACTCCCTTCTTCAACATATCAACATTCACACAGCTGATCCATCGTTTCTTCGATCTTCTTCTCCCCACGCGCTCATTTTACGTCCACAGCTTTCCTCGTAACATCATCATTCCCTCTTCCCAATATATGACCATTCCTTTCTCTCATTTTTTCAACAATACTACTACTTTCAGACATCCCTTAATATATTCATAACTCACTCTATCCTTTCTTATCTCTCCACACATCCCTATTAACACACGCATTTCAGCAACATGCAACCTTTGACCATGCTTAACGGACCATCATTCCGATCCATACATGACGACAGGTCTAATAACTAGAGATCGGATAATCGGATGCATATTTACCTAAAGTTAATTTTTGGCTCACCAATTATGGAAGCGGCTTTTTAAAATACATTTTGTTAAATAAAAATCCCGGGAAAATACGGGACTGCAAATTTAACGTAGTGATATTGTTTGAAGATACTAAATTAGCACGTGGTATTTATTTTCAAAAGACCGAGACTCCGGGTTCATTTATACAACTATGCATACGTATATACATGAAGTTTAGTTTCAGTTCCCCGTGCGGTTTTTGAATGTACGATTTATTGCATGAAGAGTGTTATACGAAAGTAGTGAGCTAGTTTGACTAAAACAACAATCAATTAAATAGTTGAATAAAAAAACAGAAATGGTGAAAATTTTTATTTAACAAAACAATAAAAAGCCGTTTCCATAGTTTGTCTTAAACTAACTTTAGGTAAATATGCATCCGATTATCCGATCTCTACTAATAACAGATTTATAAATGTTGCCCTTCAGTTATACTGAAATATGAGTGTCGCATTAATTACCGTTACCTATCACCATTTCATCCATCCTCAATACTCAATACTCAATGACTCCTGTGCTCAATACTCCATACTCAATGATACTCAATGACTCAATGATCCTGTGCTAATCCTTCGCTTGGTGTTATATCGCACCGCCGATACGACACTGTCAGTTTTGCAAAAATTTAGTTTTTCAGAAGCATTTAAAACTTTGACACCTGCAAGCTATGCCGTTAGGAGATATAATCGAGATGAGTTGCTTATACTAAAACGTCAACTTTTAACTTTAATTTTATATAAATAATTATCAAGTAAAGGGGTGTTTTAAGATAATTATTACATACTTTTTGAATTTATGGCAAAAGCGATAATGTAGCCCCGCAAAAATATATTGACTCGACACCTGTTCGGAAATTGGGAGAGCCTTCTCGAGAAGAACAGGCAAGAAACTCTGAAGGTCTATTTTTTATCTCCTCTTTTCAATGTTAATAATTACAATAATATAATAATACAATATAGTATAAGATACAATCATACCTAATACGATTACAGTCGTATGTATGTTTACATACACATATAAAATAATACAATATTATAAATAATGTTGTTACCAAACATGGCTCTATGAATAGTGATAAAAATAAAGTTACATTGTTACAAGTTGTTGCACATCCCTATTAATCACGAAAATAAGTAACTATCGGTCCCCTTAAAATATTATATAAAAACAAAGAAAATTATTTGATATGTAGATAGTTTAATATTTAGGGAATTAGTACCACGAGGAATCTATAAATTTTAATAAGATCTGATATAACGCAGGCGGAGCCGCGGTTGATGTTGTTGTTATTAAATATGTTGTTGAAATAAGTCAATATTAAAGTCTTCTGATATGTATGAAAGAATATACCTGTTCATTTCGACATCTTCATTCTTTTTCATAAGATTATGTATCTCTTACTATATTCTGTACTCTTAATGATTAAGTTTGCAGTATTTCTGAACCGATGCGATATCGTAACCTTCATAAAAAGAGCATATTCCTATTTAATAGGCCGGCAACGCATCTGTGACTCCTCTAGTGTTGCGGGTTTCTATGGGCAGCGGTTATCGCTTACCATCAGGTGATCCGTTTGCTCGTTTGCTGCCCTCTCTTAAAAAAATAGTTAAATAAAGATTATTATGTAGGTAATAGATTTGATTTTGAAAACACTTGATTTTTTTTATTAAACTATTTTCATTTTGGTGTCTCGTTATCGTTTGGTGTAAGATGAATTATATAGTGTCTTTCTTGTGTCATCGGCGCATTATTTATTAACATGTTTATTCATTACTTTTTAGAAGCTACAACAAAATATCTTTAGATCATGTTGGTGAGAAATATACGAATTTGATTTATATTTCATACACAAATTACAAACTACAAGACACGTGTGATAATAAGAAATATTTACATATAAACAGAAAAGAACTAACTTTCGGTATTGCCCAAAATGTTTGTTGCAGCTACTTCTATAGAATAGTAAAAAGGATAAAATTGAAAATTTGAAATGTATTGTTCAATATAAATAAGATAGATAAATATTAAATAAATTTACTCAATATTTGATGTATATGTAAAACAAAAGATTAACATAAAATCTTAAAAATTGTGGGAGTATAGGCTTTTCTATAGTTAAGATTAATCCTCTTTCAGGCAACATTTGTTTAAGCAATCATAATATGTAGTGTGCTGTCAATACTTTAAATATAATAACAGTATATATTTTGATAATTTAATTAAGAAAACAACATACAACCACAGTCGGGACTGTGACAAAACTTGATTTTATAGGCTATTTTTTTTAATATAGAGTGACATTGTGTGTCAAATATTTTGGGACAATATTACAGCGCAAATAAAATATTATTGATAGTAGCGGTACTACGCTTCCTTGCTATTCTACGAAATTCTACCAGTTTAGATGTTTTAAATACGTTTAGATATATATAGTGTGTGTTATAATACGTTTAGAGTGTGTGTTTGTGTGTATGGGTGTGTGTGCGTGTGTGTGTGTAAATGTGTGGTGTCACATACACATATGTGATTGAGTATGTGTGTGTCTAAAATAAAGTAACTAGCTAGTTTATAAATTGTTGGTAAGTTCAGACTCGCTTTACATTTATCATTATCACTTATCATCAGTTGAGATGAAGAGCGATGGGTACACACAATATTCGAAAAACTGTACTGTGTTTTTTTGTTTGTTGCGCTTTCAGCCAATTACTAGTATGAATCGATCAGACGGCGCCAGGCTATCGCCCTACTACGGAAACCTAAAAAGAACAATATGTTCCTCTTGGCTAGCACCGAGTTTAAATAATACTTTTTATAAATAGATATGGATGGATTTATTAAATAGATATATAGATATAGACCAGGCTATGACGACTGTGGGGGACGGGACCATCTGTTCCCCCAAAACGGAGAAAAGACACCTTTCAAACCGAGAATTGATATGTTAATTGTAAATAGATAATAAATAAGGACATAAAAAATACTAACACTCACAGAAAAGAGTGCGGACCAAAGAGTCCGCAGGAAATCAGACAAACCTTATAAAATATATATTAAATAGATATATACGAATTTATTTAATAAAAATATTTTATTAAAAACAAAACATTCAAATGACAATCCTAGTCAGCTATTAACAACAAAAGAAATGGCGCTCAATAGATTTCTGCATAGTATTTCTCGTACGCCGATATAGGGCTGTCGATACGTAGAATCAAAAAATTATTTAATTAGTTTCTAAAGGAAAATACTAGCTACAATAGCACTAATATTTTTTCTATTGAATTTTCACTTATAATGTATACGCACAACAAAATATTATTTCGATGACCTTAACCTGTATATAAGAAAAAGTTTTAGGTTATATTGTCAAATCTTGTTACGTTGCAACGCGGTTCATTAGCATTTTTTCTTATATAATATTTTTTATTTATTATTGTTCAAGGCTCTAGCTTTATGGTAATTAGAATAATACGTTTTACTTTACACTTTGCTTTTACATATAAATATAGTTTTGATGTCGGTTTAACTTTGATGTCATATTGTCATGGTAATTATTTTATGCTACGTTTTACGAAAATATCTTGACAGTTTATGTGATCGTTGAAATGAATTCATTGGAGTTCAACAGACTTATTGATTATATATGTTGGTACCTACCAAATTTTGATTGAAAGCGTTAGTGCAGTTATATTGCTTTATTAAGACTAAGTATGATATTTATTATCATAAAGCAAGAATGTAAAGGCATCTTCTGGTGGTAAACCTTTTTACAAGCTTTTTACAAGCTTTTATTTAGTTTCACCTGTCCCGTTGTCTGTCGTTCTGTAATCAAATCTTGCAACTTAAATTTGATCCACTTCCCGGTTTCCGATTGAGCTGAAATTTGGTATACACGTTTAGTTCGGATGACAATGCATGATTAACTGTGTGACGTCATTCTAAATCCAACATGGCGGCGTATCCAATATGGCGGACCAATTATTTTTAATGCACTCCTACAATATGGGTATCAAATAAAAGGGCTTGAAAAGAACACCTCGGTAAATAATGTGACGTCACTCTTAATCAAATATGGCGGACTTTCGCAAGTTGGCGAACCAATTATTTATAATGCACCCCTACAATATGGGTATCAAATGAAAGGGTTTACTAAGCTTGGTTTTTTAGTCGGAAAATAAATTAAAAGTAAAAAAATCCTTTTTTAAAAACAAGCTTTTATTAAATGCGCTAAAAAGAACAAAATAAACTTTTAATACATATAAAAGCTTGTCGTAAAAATATTCTATAAGTAAGTAAATCTCGCGACAAGCTTTTATATGTATTAAAAGTTTATTTTGTTCTTTTTAGCGCATTTAATAAAAGCTTGTTTTTAAAAAAGGATTTTTTTACTTTTAATTTTTCATAGCATAGGACGAGTCACTCTGGAGTGAGATCATATGTTTCAAATTGGTAACGTACATTCTATCAACGTCTTTGTAGGAGTTACAAATTTGCTGGAAATCTAGCCACAGTTACTTTGAGTGACGATGGTCACTTATCTCTGATCGGCCAGTGATCACTGTCCGTTTATTTGTGAATATAGTTACATAGAAAAATAAAGTTAAACGTCATAGGGCTACAGTTTGTTTTTGAAAAACTGCACTAGTAAAGCGAGAATAGTAGATTGTTAACCGAGGGTGGAAAGAATCAATTCCCGAGGTATTTAGACGGCTATAGTCCGAGAAGGAATTGATTCTTTTACCCGTGTTAAACACTCTACTTTTCACTTCGAATATATGAGGAAAATAAAACATTGGTTGTTTATTTAATCTATTTATTGATAATATATGATAATATCAGTAGACCATCAGTAGGCAGAACACAATTTGCCTCGTCTTTAATTGAATCTGGTGTCAATATTTCGGAATCGCTTGAACTCATTTTTAAAATTAAAATCTTAACTAGTATAAGAGATTATTTGAATTTTTTCAAATTCCGTCACAGATATATATAATAAATTCACATCCCGCCAATTTGTGTCGACTGTTTAAATTTTAAATATGGAACTCACCGCGTGTTTGTTGCGGCTTATTCCGCTGGAAGTAGTTTGCGCTAAGTTCACACTGGCTGTTTAGAAACTCACATGGCCGCAGCATTTTTTTTTATAGTTCACAGCTGACAGTTCGTAGCTGACATTCGTAGTTCTATTTTTAAAGTTCATTCCGGCCCTTGGGTGGGAAGTAAATTGTATGAGTTTTTCCCTCCCACGAGTATGTCGGGAAGCAGCATTTTCCACCCAATAATCAGATCAAAACAATATAACTTTCCGAGTATGAGAAATGAAAAAGCAATTACGGTCTCAAAAAAAGCTAGATGGTATCAACAAACCAAAAGCCTATCCTAATGCATTAACAAACTATGAATTCGTGGAAGCGGCCCGCGCCATAAAGCGAGTGCCGAACTTTCCCCATCGCGCACTCTATACATTTTGCAATAACGGTAATGCAAGGTTGTTTTACTTAGGCCCTCCGTCTCATGAGGGATTAAGGTTAATAATGAAGGCTGATCGTCGTTTCTTTTTTTTTTCAACCTTACTAATATTGAAAGTATGGATAAATGTTTGTTACTCTTTCACGTAAAAACTACTAAATGGATTTTACTTATTATTATCATTATTAATAATAATAATAGTTTTTCATGGTGCAGATAGAGGTTAGACCCAGTTGGTACACTCCATGCACGCTTTCATTAAATTTCGCTTAAATGGCCTCAACGCGTTGGATCTGTATCCCCGCGCACGCCTTAAAAAGGACCGTGTCTTATAAAGACACGTGATGTAAGCTACAATAATAGTAATAGATTTATTTCACATTTTACATACATACAGCTTACATCACATATATAATTCTTGTTTACAATAAACGTTCTTATAGCTACTACATAAGCTAGCTGGCTTCCAAGCTAGGTACAACCTGTGGTTTGGGTGTGTGTGTGTGTGTGTGTGTATGTGTAT
This sequence comes from Scirpophaga incertulas, assembly GCA_036419045.1. Classification (NCBI taxonomy): domain Eukaryota; kingdom Metazoa; phylum Arthropoda; class Insecta; order Lepidoptera; family Crambidae; genus Scirpophaga; species Scirpophaga incertulas. Next base: position 5,291,306 of record CM071641.1, read on the forward strand.
ATGTATGTGTATGTGTGTGTGTGCCTATGTGTGTGTGTATGTGTATGTATGTGTGTGTGTGCATGTGTGTATGTGTGTGTGTGTGTGCCTTTACGATTACGCGTATGTCAGATATGTGTATCATGGTCTTGAGTACTTCCTATACAATTAGAGCTTCTGGGTCTTTGTAATTTAATATAAAAAGCCACTCCTTAATATTATATTTGCAAGTATTTTTATTTAGGTTGTGCAATTCAATATTATAACTTATAAAGATATTTTGTGAATTGTCTAAAATATATCTGACGATAAATTTTAAGTAAGTAGAAAGAAATCCACAAACCGCAAGCTACTCTGGCATGCACTACCTAAACCGCATTACACATATGTAATGTATGATGGAAATATTTATCTTAACCCGGCGTGAGTGAGGTTGGGTATGTCATACCCAAAGTAATTTTAATGTTACCATTGCCATACAAGTCCTGTTGATTCAGTAGCTGGAGGTAAAGATGCAAGGGGTGACGTACAGACTCGAGTTTAGTGTTGCGCCGGCGGCGACGGTAGATACACATGCATATACGCAGCTGGGTTACGGTATTGTGTTGATTTATAGGTGTAATTTTGGTGCTCTATTACATGATCTCACAAGACTTTTCAGTTATTTTTTTACTTATAGTAATTAGAAGACACATTTATATTAATTAGATTTTTATGCCAAAAAAAGTTGATTGCCTAAATTTTTGTATAAATTACAAAATCATAGTATCAAACATTTGGGTGTATCATACCCACCTCATAGCTGGTGTAACAATTTCTATATATATATATATATATATATATATATATATATATATATATACACCGTAGTATATATATATATACATCTTAATAAATAAATCGTGAGCACCAGCTAATTCTATAACAAATCATTGAACTATCATTGAACAGTTATTACTTTGATAACGATTGAATAAATATCGCTTGATCGTCGATTATCCGGAAAGTTTTTTTTTTTCACTCTCTGTACAGCCGTAAAATGTCGTCACAGGCACACTGCAGATACATTTCCGGTTTCTTGTACGAAAAGTGTAATTTCAATATCTTAATATACTTCTTTTTTTTTTGAGGGGGGGAAATGCGACCTTGTGCACCCTGACACCGCGCTGGCAAGGCGCGGCCGTGTGTGGGGCTCTCCGGTCAAGAGGACCGGCCTACCCACTAAACCCCCCCCCCCCGAGTTCTCTGGGCCCATACGGGGCACATGGCGGGGTGCGCTCTCGCGATTCAACCGCCATAATATCTTTATATACTGTTAGGTACACATGTATTATTAAAGAAGAAAATATAGGCATACCACATCACGTTGACCCAGACACAAGCTAGTAAGCGATTATATTTTGTCAATTTGTCGGAGAGACTTATCTCTGCAGCTTCCGCTGTGTAGATGTCAACTGACAGCGAACAAGTGGATCTTGTTTACTTTCATAGCATGATGAATAAATACTTCCGACACTGAAGCTGTTTTTATGATGAAGAAGAGGTCTGATTCGGAGAGATAAATTGAAATTAATGATTAACTATTATGACAGGCGTGTCAAAATAATGTACACACAGCAATGCTTCAGCCCTTGCTTTCTGACATTGAGAAGTTTCTATGTGTCTTGTTCTACCCACAGTTTTAGTGGTACAAGAATTTTGCTAAAAATACCGGAAACTTCCATAGGTTCTTTCACATTTCTTAGTTACATTTGTTCAATAATAACTAATATTCAATCAGTGAACACTAGAAAAAAGTATATGTTACTCGTATGTATGTTTTATAAAAAAATATACAGTTCTTTAAGGGCTCTGTGTATCTTACAAGCCGGTCCATTACGGATCCAAAAACAAAAAACTTAAAACACATTAATATATGGCAGGATCGAACCTTTAGATCGTAGATTAGTGCCGAGACCACAGCACAATGAACGCTCTGTTTTTTACTCAACTATTCCCGAACTTAGAATACACGTGGAAGTAAAAATCAACTAAGGGAATATACTGAAATTATACTCATACCTCTGTGATGTTCCTGCCCCCCTAGACAAAATGCCTTTCTATTTGCGTTTTCTATAATAGATAACATAAAAAATGTATGGAACTGACATTTCCAGTAGATACGTCACGTGACTTGATGACGCTGATAGAAAACTCGCAGACAAGATGCTGTGTTTCTATTCTATCGCTCGTCGTCGTAAAGGGAATTAAGGCGAAACACGGTAGATTATTTTCTATTTTCTACTGTCACGGTAGCCACAGCTATTCTATCAGTAGATACACTTTGTCTAGCATTTTTCGATGGAAAACGCTTAGTCTATTATAATAGTAGAAATAGAATAGAAAAGACGCGCGTGCTTTTTGTCTAGGGCTACTGGACAGTAGCGATAAATCCATTCCCTATGACGCTGTAACTCACAAAATTTTGTGGAAATATTGGTGTTTTTTATAATTCTAATTCTTTAAGGGACAACATGTTTGATTGTATATCTTAATTTTAGTGTGTATCTATCAGAATTAAGATTCCCTGAAAAAGAAATATTATCCCTAATAAAACTACTTTGTATGAGCGCGGATAAAATAATTATTTCGCTAACTGGTTATGAAAAGTGGACTGTATTAGTTTGGAGTATTGTCACATCACGTTCGGAATAGGAATATGCACTGTCTGCGGAGAAATGACAAGAAAAATAGTTCGTAAGGAGAAGGAAATGCACAGTACCTTAAAGATCTTCACCACACAAATTTCTGGTCGTGGCGGTGAGTATGTTCGGCCGATTTGTTGGTCTCAGAAAATTGTGATTTGGACTTTAGCACTGACTGTGTATCACTACAATCACTGGGCTCGATCACTGGTTCACTTTACTGCTGTATATATCTGTATTTCACTTCTTTTCCGACAATTAATCTGCGGTTGATTCGTGTGGTTTCAAACGTAGTGCAACACTGATGCTCATGCCATCTTGCGGAATATCCAGAATCTAAGGTAAGTGCGCGAATGGGATCGGGGTGTCAAAGGATGTGACGATCGTGAGTGACAGTACTCAATTAAACCAACTTAATGTTAATCGGCGCAACTATACTTCTTTTTACAGAAACTTTACCACAATTTTTTTAGGAAGTCTATGTCTGTGTTCATTTGCGTTTATTATAAACATTTTTCATCGCTTCACAACTTAACACTCTACAACTTCCGGTTGACTGGCTTAGAATGCCTTGTGCTGTTGTACGCAGTTTGGAATATTATGATGCAATAAAGGAAATTTAATTCTGAAATTCTTTACTGCATAGCATCTGTGAATATAAATCACTTGCCGCGTTCAGCGCTATTTGATTTCCTGTCTCTAGAAATAGTTATAATTGATATGTATTATTTATATTTAAATTAGTAGTATTATAATAGTTATAGTCTATATTTTACGCACATCTTTACATAGTATAAAACAAAGTCGCTTCCCGGTGTCTGTATGTATGTATGTACTACGCAACGGATTTTAATGCAGTTTTCTTTAATAAATAGGTATATTCAAGAGGAAGGTTGTATAAAACATCAACACTGTCAAGTTTTGAGATTTCTAATGTAGAATTTCGAACAATAGATTTTTTTTAACTCCTACCTAGATAATTATTGATTTCTTTACTGCAGATCGTCATTACATTTTTAATTCTTTTTGAGAAAAAAATAAAACCCGAAATATTATGATTACTTGATATTATCAATTATTGTGTATATATTTAGTTTTGATATATTTTTTTTTATATAGTGTATTATATTATAGTGTTGTGTAATTATCTATGAAAATATTTACGTAAGTTATGGTTTCGACCTGAATGTTAATTGTTAATTGTCTCATGTTGATTGTACTCTGCAGTTTGTATCTAATAAAATAAAATATAAAACAAAACACATGTGGTACGAGGCAGGATCAACCCCGGACCTATCAGCTAGAAGCAGCTCCAAAGGCGTTCTGTTTAATATACCTCTTTATACCATTGTGTTTATTATGCCTCTGCGTAACATGTCATTGATCAGGTCTGAAAACATAAGCATGTATGAATGTACATCAACATATAAAGATGCATAATAAATATATATTTCGTCTTGTGTAAGCGAAGAAACGAAACGAAAAATTCCAGTAACTCCCCGCAATTTGCTACAAAAACGACAACATCCATTAATGTTGTTAAAATGTTTCAGTAATTGAACAAGCCTTGAATAATAACAATTTGCAGTCGAATCGACTTGACTGAATTTACCCGGAATAAGTCGATATCCGTTTAAATTGTTTCCAATGTTAATTAATATCGGAAAACGATTAAATAAATTAATTTGTAGGTATATGTTACGTTTCGATTTTATTTCAAAGGAACAGTAATGTATTTTATAATTCATTGGGTGACATTTTGTTATTTTAGTAACGAGCTTATTAAGTTGTGACGTCCGGATGTTTATTAGAAATGAAACACTCATTCATCCACAAAATATTATATTTATTTATACACGTAGGGTGTGAGTAATAATGCCCGCTTAATTCGTATTTCAACTTCGGCACTTCCCTGATTATGCTTCCAAAGCGAGGTCTGCTGCCCGGAACCGCCAACTAGGTGCTCAGGTTCCCCGTAACGGGCCGCGTGTTGGTAGGTGCAGGTCGAAGAAATCGAGGGACGCCGCGAGCCGGTGCGTCGGTATTACGCCGTGCTTCTTATTTACTTATTTAAAGGCGTTCCGTGAACCCCATTAACGGGGCAAACTGTCCTTCTTATTAATTTATTTTAAAATATTATTCGAATTTGACACTTCAAATAATTTAGTGCAAGTTGACAAGCGATCGTCGTGAAGTCGTAGATAAAGTACGAGACGTGTGCGCCTAACACCAAGTATGTCTAATGGAGAAGTGTTCTAGACTCTGGAGTCGACAATACTGTCGAGTAACGTCGTGCGTATTGCGAGTATTGCGACAGCACCCGACAAGCCAAGCATTACATCAACGCGAACCGCAATAAGATGTAATGCATCTATAGTGAAATGATGCACAATTTTAGCATTTAAATTTATAGGAATAAAGGTGTCGAATTATGTGACTTACGAGTAAATTGTGTTCAATGTAGCAACTATATTTACAGAATCATTTACTACAAAAAATATTATTATTTTTATTTAACATATTAGTTTAACATATTCGAGGTAGGTTTAAAGTAATAAATGCTAAATCATTGCAATATGTATCTTATAACTGCAACGTTACAAAGTAACTAACTTGACTTTTGATTCTGATTTTTTATATTGATATTCTTAAGCATCTACTGTGGGAGCCATGCTTCGGCACGAATTGGGCCGGCTTGACCGGAGTGATACCACGGCCTTGCAGAAAACCGGCGTAAAATAGCACTTGCGCTGTGTTTCGCCGAGTGAGTGAGGGTACCGGAGGGCCACCTCTCCTTCCCCCCTTATTCCCTTTTAAAAGGCTGGCAACGCATCTGTGACTCCTCTGGTGTTCCGGGTGTCCATGGGCAACGGTTATCGCTTACCATCAGGTGATCCGTTTGCTCGTTTGCTGCCCTATACTATATATAAAAAAAGCAAAACAATTTATGTCTTTTTAATGTTACAAGCAAACAAACAAATGAATCACAACAGAGGAATCATACATACATTGCCGAGGTTTTAAATGGTATAAGATCCAATCGGAGAATGTAAAGTGAGTTAAGTACATAACAATATGATATTTATTACATTTGGCTCTGGGGGCATATTCTTAATGCTTAACCTGCTATATATAGCTCTCCCTTATCATACATTTTATATAAATATTGCATCAATATTTGGCCTTATTCTCACTTACCATTACAAGACAAGGCCAAGAGCTTCCAAGTCATACGCAAAGAAAACCTGAATTCAATTTTAATATACACTTACCACTTTTAGATAAAATCATAATTTCCAAAATATACGACATAGACAAAAATACCAATTTTTATACTCTGTCAAATCTTAAGTCAAAGGTCAAGCTAGCCATACAGCTAAGTACTATACATATCTATCTAATTTCTCATTTTGACAGTCAGAGATGACAACTGTCAAAATGGTATTCATAATTTGATAGACTAGAATATCACTTTTATTTGTACTACATGTGTAACTTATTTTTTAGTATACATGAATTATACTTTAAATTCACGAAACCAAAATAATTTGATTCTATTATTTTTGTCAACAAATGTATTGAAATGATATCATTAAAAATGAATAGACTTTAATACATAATGTTAAAACAATCCTGAGGGTAGGTTCACAATAAATTATATACGTGTAACTAGCTCCAATGGATTAACCAACTGTAATTATATTTGGATACGAAACAAAAGGCGGCTGAAACAAAAGAACAAAGGCTTCAAACACTTTCCAAACACACAAGCTTCGGCGTTGGAAATTTAGTTAATTATAATATGTGTACCTCAATAGTCGACTACACCAATCACTTTGATGGAATACCATTCGTGAATTTGATGAAACATGCCTCTTTGCCAAATTCAATTTAGAATTTCTTGTTGGTAACATTTCAAATACTTTATTCATATTTTGATAAGCATACATGGAGATAGTTTACTTAGGCTTTTGCTGCATATTGCTTCATGATTGCGCCATTATGGCATGGTATGTACGGTATGAGGTGATATTTCGAATTGTTGGCTCAAATTATGATAATATTAGTATAATATTGTGTATTGTTGTTATTTTAAACTAGCATTCTGCCCGCGGCTTCGCCCGCGTGGCTTTCGGGATTGAATCTATAGAGCGTTAAGGCTCATAGCTTTTGCCCATGGCTATATATGCGCGGAGGTCGGTCAATGGCGCGAAGGTTTTATCGCACTTTTCATGGGACTATACGTTTTTCCTAGATAAAAAATACCGCAAAACCTTGCTCAACAGCACTCTATCTATTGATGAAAACCGCATGAAAATTTGTGCAGTAGTTATTGAGCGATGCCTTTATTGCGCCTCCCGTGGGATTTATCGGTTTTTTCGGGATACATTATGATGAAGAAGGTTCTAGGCTATGGCCTAGAACCTTCTTCAAGAATCACTGTCTATTAATGAAAACTGCAGGAAAATCAGAACAGTAGTTTTTGAATAGACTTTATCGCGCATCCTACGGAATCTGTCGGTTTTCTGGGATAAAAATAGCCTAAAACTTCCCTCGAGAATCACATCATCTATTGATGAACAACACATGAAAAACCATGCAGTAGTTTTTGAATCGATCTGTCGATTTTTCCGGGATAAAAATTACCCTATTATTTAATCCGGACTTTTGTCTTTACGTCTTCAAAATTTCAAAGCAATCGAGTCAATATTTACGGCGTGAAAGCGGAACAAACAAACAAACAAACTCACTTTCCGATTTAAAATATTAGTAAGGATATTAGTAAATGTTATATCTTATAATAATATTTTAAATGACATTTAAAAGATTATATAAGAATAGATCCTTAAAGTTTCTTGGCTGCTCATTTCAGACAGTTCTTCCAATTTGCGAACAAATGTAGTTTTTTTTTATTCTATTATTTATAATTTGTTTTGACGTTTAAAAGTGCCTGTAAAGGTCATTTTAAATAATGATAATTTTAATTTGATACAAAATTAAAGACTTTGACTTTAATCTCCTCTCTTAAATCAATCTGTATAAGCTTTTTTGGCAGATAATATGGTTTAATAAAAATACGGTTACAATAAATATTTTTGTTATTTATATATAATGTTTTGGATAGTATGTTTAATATCTTATTTATTTTATAATAATATATATAAACAGCTAACGAAACAAATTGTACACTTATCATTCTGGAGGGATGTAGATTCATAACAGCGTTGTCAAAAATCTGATTAATGGATAAGTATATCAGACTACGTCAATAAGAGAATCAGGCAATCCCTCATTATGTCCGTAATTCTTCAATTATAGTCCGGAGGGTAATTAATTAGGACTTTTTGTACTTCATCAATAAATAAGGAGAAATAAAATAAGAACGTACAATTATGAAAAACTAAATAACATTTTTCTCTCAATCTGTACAGATTTCTAGACTGTGTATCAATACGTTGTTAATAACAGTGAATAAAATCTACTCTAGATTAACAAAGTAAATAACATATAATGCAATTGAAATTTGCGAGAACGCAAATAAAACTCTTTGGTCGAATTGATCAAGACGTCAACTCGACATGTTGAAAAAAATATCAATTTGTATTTCTCATATTTACACTTTTTAAAGTCAAAAACATAAATTACTCGTAATATACAATTTTTTTTTATCGACGATTATATATGTTATGTTTATATATTACTAGCTGGCCCAACAGACGTTGTCCTGTCAAATGTCTCAAATGTCACGTTGTCTCACGTTGTCTCAAATGTTTTTAAATAAATAATTTAGCTGAAAAACAATATCTATATGACCGTATTGTGAATCTAAACCATTCTCAAGCCCCCTGGAATACACACAAAAAATTTCATCAAAATTGGTCCAGTCGTTTAGGAGGAGTTCAGTCACATACACACGCACACAAGAAATATATATATTAAGATTATATCGATAAAATATATGTGTGCATCTATGCGTTTATCAGCAACTTCTCAAGTGATAAATGTAGATTTGTAGGATCTAAAAAAAAAAAAAAAAAAAAGGTTGGCTTTCTCATGTACTCGTTTGTTTTTTACTAGTTTACTTACTAGTGCAGCTGAAGTTAGATAAAGCTAAAAATAACACGTCAGAAAAGATATTTACAAATATTTTATGTGTGCCCGAGTTTAAAAATAAAAATGAATCCTAACAATAATTATTTATTATTACTAGATCAAACAAATTATTTGCCTCCTGAATAATTCAAATCGTGTTACACAATACTCGAACTTAAGCGCTGAAATGCAGAAACTAAGTTCCATCGTTTTTACTCGGGATGAACGATATATACAAGGTAGCTGTATATCTTGACTTATATAGAAGCATATGTGTCAGCAACTTGATGCATAGCCGCAAATTCGTGACCTTTCTGTTAAAACTCCTAAATAAATTGAATACGTCACAACTTAACCTTCCAAGATGGAGTAAGATGAATGGCACCGAAATAGAATGCAAGGAAAGATATGTCGTAACCAGTGAGGAATAAAGGCGTATTTTATATGTATATACGTGAATAATTTTGTTTAATTTTCTCCTTAAATAAATTGCTTACTAGAAATGTTAATTATAATAGTCTTCTGTTGCAGACTTACAATCTTGTGTTTTATTAGTGTAATAATTTTCAAATCGAATTTATTTGCATGATGTATGATTATTATAAGATAATAATTAACTTACAGTGCAAGACATTTTTTTTTCAACATGCAAATATTAATTTAGTTAAAATTAGAATGTTATAATGATAAACTTACTAACTAAGAATTAATTGCTTTATTAACTTATTATTATGTCGCACAAAATTTAAATTATTAAAATATTAAAATTATAATTGTAAATCTGTCATTCTCAAATATTATATTGTAAATTTAATTGCATTTGTTTTGTTTGTAAAATACGAAATTTCTGTTACTAGAATCATATAGATTATTTTGTCAATTGTTAAGACTAAGGTATGTCCAATTTCAGGAATGTACAAATAAAAGGGTGTCAATTAAATAGTTAGCATAGTATTGTTATTTCTGTGAGCAGAAAAATAATAATCGGTGAGCAGAAATAGCTAATTGGTCAGCAACTCATGGTCAGCAAACATTTCAAAATCAATCAGCAATTTATGTCATTCTGGATGGCTGTAATTATTTTTGTACAGCATATTAATTATATAAGCTGCAATCAGCTGCTCATGTTTAATAAAATTTTGGTAAGCACTCAGAGTGTAAGCAAAAAAATGCATTTTGTGCTGCATATAAGAGTAGCAAAAATACTTTATTTGTCATGCTAACCTAACCTAACCTAACCTAACCTAACCTAACCTAACCTAACCTAACCTAACCTAAAATGATCATAACTTCAATTGTAGAAAAAAAAAAAAAAAAAACCTAACCTAACCTAACCTAACCTAACCTAACATACCAATCAAATATACTGCTTATAGACATGTTTTTCTGCCGCTCAATCATGAAATCTTGCCGCTCAAGTAGTTTTTGCGGACTGAATGTTTATTATGCAGACTCATGTTATTGTTGGCTGCCTATGTATGATTTAATTTTTGACCATTATCAAAATTAGTTGCGGAACAAGAATTGCTGCCTGTTTTTTTTTTATTGCAAACAAAATCTTTGTATGCTGACCAAATTATTTAAATGCTGCTTTTGGGTGGCTCGCCAAATTTTATAATTGCTGACCAATGTAATTACTTCTCCAAATAAAATCATTTTTGTCTATAATAATCCTAATTATTGGATAATGTCGAATTATCTGCCAACAATTTGAATTGATTGATGGTCATCACTAGTGCTCGGAATTTATTTCGCAATTCGGATTTATTATCGCAAATACATAAAATTAAACTATCTATAGTTAATTTTTATGTACTTGCGATTTTGTGACATCAATAGTACGGATATGCCTGGGAACTTACTATTATCAGAGATTGTAAAAATATTATATTGAGCTTTCAAAATAGTATTTAATCTTCTAGCTTATTGTTGTAATAATAAGTTGTACACATAAAATTTTACAATAAAACCGTAAAGAAACGAATAGCAAATAAAAACAGAAAATTTTAGGCTTATCGATGTGGTGTCATGGTGCATAAGGTCGCATTTCCCTCCCTCAAAAAAAAAGTTTATCCATGTTACGCTTACATTGACTTTATTTCTGCAAGTACATAAAATTATACTACCTATTCCGAGCACTAGTCATCACAGTTGTTAAACAATTGACAGAAAGAAGACTTTCCTGGTCACGTATTAAAAAAAGAGAGAACGATCATGTTACTAGGAAAGTAGATGATACTGTTTAAATGGCCAATGGTTTTTGGGACCCAGGTCTAAATTTTGGATTTGTGGCACCGACGGATTGTGGCGGCCTGGCGTGCGCAGCTCGAATTACGGATCTGCGCGCGCCAGCGGGCCGTCGGTGCCGTACTCCCGCCACCTCGAAGCTTGGCTCAACGGGAAGGAGGAGCTCACCTACCGATTGACTCAGATACTCACCGGGCACGGCTGCTTCGGTGAGTATCTGTGTTCGAATAGGACGGGAGGGATCGACACATTGTCACCACTGCGCATCCGACCTCGACTCGGCCCAGCACACGCTGGCGGAGTGCCCCGCGTGGGCCTCCGAGCGCCGAGTCTTGGTCGCAGAGATCGGGCGAGATCTGTCTCCGCCGGCATTGATTGCGGCAATGCTGGCGGACGAGGGAGGTTGGAGGGCTGTGGCCTCCTTCTGTGAAGCAGTAATGCTCCAGAAGGAGGCCGCCGAGCGGGGTCGGGAGATGGCCGATCCCGCTCGAAGGAGGCGGCGCCGGGCTCGGTAGCACAGCTGCGGCGCCCCCGCGGGTCGCCGGCGGGCGCAAGGAAGTCGCGACCGCTACGGCGACCCGGGATGGACCACGCCCCTTCCGTGGCCGGGGGGCGTCGTCAGTGGAGGAGACCGGGGGAGGTGGTAGCTTCCCCCGAGGAGGGCTCCCCTCTAGAGAAGGGAGCGGAGGCTGGGGGTTCCCGGAAGTGGCCTTTGTGTTCCCGGGGGCTCCCTACATGCCTGAGGAAGGCCATCCCTGAGGTTTTTAGTGGGTAGGCCTCCCCCTTCTTCTGGGGAGGAGAGCCCCACATAACCCCGGCTCGCCACAGCCGGGGTATGCAATTTAATGCATTTTCCTCAGGGGAACAAAAAAAAAAAAAAAAAAAAAAGGTCTAAATTTTGGATATGTTGTTCTCCTGGTCGAGCTGAGCAAAAAATATAATGGTCGCAAAAAAAGTTAACGACTCATTTTCTCGCTAGGGGGCTCTGAAGTCTGAATTAAAAAATCGACTCATTCTAATTAGAACTGATTCCAATTAGTCGTTAACTTTTTCTAAAAGGTAGAGTATTCTGAATCAGCTGATCAAGGAGAATAACATATCCAAAATTCAGCTGATTCTGCCGAAAGCCACGATTTTCTAATTCAGACTTCAGAGCCCCCTAGCGGGAAAATGAGTCGTTAACTTTTTCTAAAAGTTGAATGTTCTGAATCAGCTCGTCAAGGAGAACAACATATCCAAAAATCAGCTGATTCTGCCGAAAGCCACGATTTTCTAATTCAGACTTCAGAGCCCCCTAGCGGGAAAATGAGTCGTTAACTTTTTCTAAAAGTTGAATGTTCTGAATCAGCTCGTCAAGGAGAACAACATATCCAAAAATCAGCTGATTCTGCCGAAAGCCACGATTTTCTAATTCAGACTTCAGAGCCCCCTAGCGGGAAAATGAGTCGTTAACTTTTTCTCAAAGTTGAATATTCTGAATCAGCTCGTCAAGGAGAACAACATATCCAAAAATCAGCTGATTCCGCCGAAAGCCACGATTTTCTAATTCAGACTTCAGAGCCCCCTAGCGGGAAAATGAGTTGTTAACTTTTTCTAAAAGTTGAATGTTCTGAATCAGCTCGTCAAGGAGAACAACATATCACAAAATCAGCTGATTCTGCCAAAAACCACGATTTTCTTATACAGACTTCAGAGCCAGAGAGAGATATGTTGAAGAAGGAAGTGGGTATCGATAGCGAGTGATAGAGGTGAGTGGAAGAGAAAGACGTGTTGCGCCGACTTCAAATAAAATTGGGAACAGGACAAGAGATAATAGAAGTCATCATAGTTGGACGTTAACTGTTTAAATCGTCAACCATTAAATAATGAAGTTAGTATTAGTGACCAAAGCAAAAGCATGTTCTGTGTTTTCACAAATGCGTTCGTTAATTACAAAAATATAAGATACTGCGAAATCCAAAATGGTGAACATTTAAAAGTAAAATCAATTTTATAACATGCAACGAATGTATTTTTTTTATTGCTACACATACTTATTAAATATTATTATTTATTATTATCCAAAGAAATTTAATTTATAAAATCTTCGTCGTTCAAAAATCGAGATCTTTTCATAATGCTTAAAATTTATTAATTTCGAATACTTCAAGAAGTCTCTTTCAGGTCATCGCCAAACTGAATCATTTTTACATATTTACACAAAAATGTACGAAATTTATTGATCAATATATATTTGTAATCTTTATGCAGTCATAATTGCAGCCTGTATGTTATTCAGATATACGTTATATTACAAGTTTCATTAAAATCCATCTGGTAGTTTTATAACATTTATTTTTACTAAGATTTATCCATACCTATAAACTATCGCGTTTATAATATTAACTAGCTTTCTGCCCGCGGCTTCGCCCGCGTGGATTTCGGGATTGGTGTATAGAGGGTTAAGGTCATAGCTTTTGCCCACGCTACATATACGCGGAAGTCGGTTTATGGTGCGAAGATTTTATCGCGCTTCCCGTGGGACTATCCGTTTTCCGAGATAAAAAATGCCGCAAAACTCCTCAAGAATCACTCTATCTATTGATGAAAACCGCATAAAAATCTGTGCAGTAGTTTTTGAGCGAAGCCTTTATTGCGCATCCCGTGGGATCTGTCGATTTTTCCGGGATAAAAGTAGCCTATGTTACTCGGGAGAATGTAGCTTCCAAAGGTGAAAGAATTTTTGAAATCGGTCCAGTAGTTTAAGCGTGAAGAGGTAACAAACAAACAAACAAACAAACAAATAAACAAACAAACAAACAAACACACTTTCGCATTTATAATATTAGTTGGGATAGGCTTTATGTGAATTGTCCAAAATACATATGACGATGAGTATCAAGTGAGTAGAAAAAAATCTACCAATAGTGAGACGAAGTCACGGGCGACAAAGTAATCAAAATATTCAAAACTAATAAACTTCTTTATATATATTATATTAACAGCGTTTAACAAAATCGCCCTTCTACCCAAGTTAAAAGAGTTATATCAATATTATACCATAATAAAATAGCCAAGGCTATTATCCTAATGTATGTGGACGCCGTGTTTTCCTCATGGCAGAAATACGTGGCGAGTTTGGCTCATTAAGGCTGGCCAAATGCCCTGACGGGGGAAGCGATGGCTATCTTTCGACAGTAAGTCACCCGTTATTTGATGTGACTTATTGGATCGTATTTGTTTGACCACGCCTCACTAAAAGCGCTATGAAGAAAAGGTTTTTATATATGTTAAGGATTACTCAAATGATAACTTTGCTTGCGTTTTATTTTAATGATTCAATAAAATGTTTTGACTATAGTAACTAATATAATGAAACTGTAGCTTTATAGATATAATGTGAACATGTTTAGACTTGTAAAGGAAATTGGGTTCAGACTATTTATCTGTGGCCAGCTTCTAATTGACAACTCTGTTAAATACAAAGAAAAAAATGCCTTTACTAGTTTTCTTGCTGGTTCTTTCCAGTACAAGGTTTCCGCCGTAAACTTGTGAACTAATGGCGTAGCATTTTGGACGTGCAATTTTTAGATTTTGATTGATCATATACTTGAGAGGGACTGAATAATAATACAAAAAGTGGTTTTTCATGGAAATGCAAAATCACATATACAAAAACCTTTAAGTGAAGTTTTTTGATTTTATGTCATAAGAGTGAAAATGAGCCACCCATAATCACACCACAGGAGCGTTGTCGGCTTTTTGAAAGAATACATTTTTTAAGTTTCAGGAAAAGTGAACTGTTGTGGATTGCCAGCCGTCAAAGTGATGAGGGTGAACGTTTTATCGTATAGAATGATGGCGGAAACAACGATAAGGATTAATCCGAACAATTCCTCAGAACACTCCCTACGGTATATGACTGATGCATAATTGGTAATAACTTCTTGATCCTTACTTATGTGTATCTGTCTTTGTACTGTACGCAGGTAATAAGTCAAAAATCAAAATCAAAATAATCTTTATTCAACATACACCTTTACAGGCACTTATTGACGTCAACAGACAAAACAAAAAAAGCAAAGCTTAAAAAAAAAAACAAAAACCTTGTCCGTACGAACGAATAAGGAAAAAAAAGAAAAAAAGAAAAAAATTGACTCGACACCTGTTCGGAAATTGATGGGAGAGCCTTCTCGACAAGAACAGGCAAGAAACTCTGAAGGTCTATTTTTTATCTCCTCTTTACGATGTTAATAATTACAATAATATAATATAAAAATACAATATAGTATAAGATACAATCATACCTAATATGATTACAGTCGTATGTATGTTTACATACAAAAATAATACAATATTATAAATAATGTTGTTACCAAACATGGCTCTATGAATAGTGTCCCTATTCCCAAATACTGTGATCATTTATATAGTCACTTACTTTATATAAAGGCAAATCAATGACACTTTGCGGAAGTTTGTTAAACATAGATATACATTTCCCCAAGAACGAACAGTTTCTCCACTATTCCTCAACTATGAATACTATAACAAGTTATGCAACACTTCACTCTAATAGCTCAATCATATGGTGTAAATTTGAACTATCTGACTACTATACAGATGTATTAAGTACTTCGTTTTACTAATTACCATATTTTTGACAAAACTTCGCTACTCACTAGGATTTTTATACTGTATCGTGGGTACAGTTACAAACGTTTAATGTAACATGTACATACGTCCGAACCGGGATAAATATCTGTAGATTCTGTAATCTATTTTTCTTTTAAATATTTCTATAACAATGCTCGAAAACACTTTATACATGCTTATCAATTTAATCGTTCGTGTATAAATTACTTTTGATGACTAGATAAACTGTAAGTATCAACGAGCCTTTTGTTTCGGTATCGCCATTAGCTAGCCATGTGGATCCACATTACTTAGTTATAGTACGTGTCCATTTACGAGTATGTATTACGTACTTAATTAAAAAGTTTATTTAATTTAAAGTTTATTATTATTTATGTCGCTTACATCTAGCGTCTATAAGACACGGTTTTTTATACAGATCCGTAGAGAGAGAAGCGTAGAGTCCATTTAAGCGAAATTTAATGAACGTCTGCGTGGAGTATACCAACTAAATTGAATCTCTATTTCCATCATGGGAAATGCAGCTATAGACTATACCCAGTTAGATGCACGGAAACTATTATCATTAGTGGTCAAAACGATTGTAGACTATTGCATTTCGAGTTTATTGGAAATGAAAACCAGTCTATGGAACCTGCCTTCTCAAAGCCTCCTAATTGATTTAAATATGGTAGGTGGTGATTCGCCGCTTACTAAATGGACCCCCCAAAACAGCAGACCAATATTGGTGCGAAGAGAGCAATATTGATGTAAACGTCTGAGTGTTTATAGAAGTGTCTGCGACAGCGATTGAGACTTGAGACGCCGTTATGACATTATTACTCTTTAACTCTTCGAGCATCTACTCTTGCGACTCCACTCTGTCCGGCTGACTGAGGTAAAACAGAGGCGGGTGGCGTACGCTCCCCTGTAGCATATCGCAACCCTCGGTGAAGCAACTCACCTACAGCTCGCCACAAGTTGCCCTGATGGGGTATTTATTATGGCAGTTATGGGGGATTAAATGCCGCACCAGCAGGCGATGGGGTCGTCAATCCCTACGTACTTTATTTACTATTATTAGATCACTAGCTTTCTGCCGGTGGCTTTGCCCGCGTGGATTTCAGGATTGGTTCTATAGAGGGTTACGGGTCATTGCCCACGGCTAGATATGCGCGGAAGTCGGTTTATGGCGCGAAGGCTTTATCGCGCTTCCTATGGGACTATCCGTTTTTCGAGATAAAAAATACCGCAAAACCTTGCTCAAGAATCACTCTATCTATTAATGAAAACCGCATGAAAATCTGTGCATTTTGAGCGAAGCCTTTCTTGCGCATCGCGTGGGATCTGTCGATTTTTCCAGGATAAAAAGTAGCATATGTTTCTCTTCATCCCTTCAACTATCTCCACGCAAAAATCACTAATTCGTCGCTTTGTTTTGCCGTAAAAGACGGACAAACCGACAGACACACTTTCCCATTTATAATATTAGTATGGATACGATATATTTGACACCCAGACTTTTTCTCTGTCTTCGAACCCGTAACCCGTGAAGCTGCAGCCGATCATTTAACCGCTGCATCTACTATGCTATTGATAAGAATGATTAATGAATTATATAAATGCTATTGAAATTTTCGATTGGGACGAATAGGGCTCTATAGTGGCGTTAACACAGCCTTAAGAATGCAAGTTTGACGTTATAGTTTAATTTCCAATTATTTCATAAGCATCGATTAACGTAAACTCTTATTGGAGAGATAAAAGTTCCTATTTCGAATGGTCTTACTGCGACTGTTATAACAGTATCGGAAACTTAATCTATAGATAACTTAACATAATTAAGATTCCAAGTTTTGATAGCAAAAGTCGCTTGAAAGTTTTGCCTTAATGAGATTATGCGAGTCCTGCAGGAATAATTTTATGTCAGCTGATTAAAAAACATGAATTTATTACCGCTTTATATTATGCTGTCGTGTGAAATGTAGGCGCGGTTATGACTGAAGTTCCAAATAAATACCTATACCTGCTTGATTCACATATGAATGGTATCTGAAAATGTATTATCAAATCGTAACGACGTCGTGCGATTCGAATGTCCGACATCTTCCAATTATAGAATTTTGAAGCTTTTGCATGCAAATTTAAATCTCTTATTGCTGATTTAAATAAAAATCTCAGTAAATGCATGGATCGTTCTAGGATAATGCTTGCTTAAAATGTCTCCAAATACACTGGCGATACTCCCCATAGCATTACCGTTAGTGTTAAGCGTGCTGAACTAGAGATGTGTCAATCTTTACAGAAACGAGTCAGTGAGTTGTTTCATTCAAGTGATTCACTGATTCAAATCTCTAACAGCGCTTCAAATGAATCATTCGCTCAATTGCATCTCGGTTTCAACCGGCACGCGGCGCTCGCACGATAGTGATACGCAAATAGTTCAGAGTCGGAGCGCTTCGGAGCACGTCGCTCAATTGCATCTCGGTTTCATTCGATACGCGACGCTTACACGATTGATAATGTCAATTTGTGTCATTTGTATCAGTGACTCTGAACCGATTTAATCAGTTCAGAGTCACTGATACAAATGATGCAAATGAAGCACTTTACTGATTCGAATCTTTGTACTGATCCGGATACAAATGATCGAATCTCAACAAAGATTCGTTTTTTCCATTATTATGCTGAACAGATCAATGAACACCCAAGCACTTTATTTCAATGGGAATTCCGTTCAGTTTAAGTATGTGTAAATAATTTAATATATCAGTGACTTATTTAGTAAATGAATTTTAAAATAACAATACCCTTTTTGCGTTAAAACTTAAAAAAAATAAATAAGCTTTTTGCGTTAAAACGATATCGTACTAAAGCCGGTCTTAGATCGCCTCTAAAACAGAATAGTAAATTCTTACAATACCAAGTTTAATTCTATTGACATCATGGTTATGAGTCCTGGACAGTTTATAAATCAAGTATTCGAAATTCTTCAGAGAAGCACTACTTAAGTAAACTAAATATTGTAGAACTAACAGTGTCTCTGATTATTAGTTTTGTAGATACAATAATTATAGATTAAATTACAATAATAATAGATACAATCATTTGTACATTTTACAACCTACTTCCCAATTTGAATAATGTTACATTTGGAAGGCTTTTTCGTTTTTTCGTTGTTCTTTTTGCTTGATTTACTAGGTTTAGAAATCTGTATATTTAAAAATAAACCTAGAACTTTTGTTTTTGTATACAGTTGTGAAATCAAAATAACTTTTTGATAATTATATAATAATAAAAATCTATATATAGTTGTAGGACACTACCCTATTGTACCCATATGGGCTGTGACAGAGTGCATGTCAGACAGACATGCATTCTGTTAATTAAATCTACTTACATTAATTATTGTATGTACTGTATCAACGCAAGCTGTATTAAATGTAATTTATCTTATTAATATGTGGTAAATGCAGTTGGTGGCTGTACTAGTCTTACTCTTAAACATTTTTAACTTTATACATGTATGGTCGCTGTTTGTTTACCTAAATAAAGAGAAAAAAAAAATAAAAAAAAAATACCCTACTAATATTATAAACGTGAAAGTTTGTTTGAATGGGTGTTTGTTACTATTTCACGTAAAAACTACTGAATAGATTTTAATGTAACTTTACAATAATATAGCTCATACATTGTAATAACAGATAGGCTATAATTTACAAAGATTTATACCAGGCTAATATAAGCTACTCGAAATACTAAACCTGAGCAGACGAAGTCGCGGGCTAGTTAAATAAATATTATATCGACTAAGTGAAACTAAGAAACAAAAAACACACTTTAAGTTCAAAAAGTAAAACAGAGATAGCTTCAATTACCAATTTCCATTTTTTCGATACCAGTTACGTCTATAATAAAACATCAGAAGCCATTCTGAGCTGATAAAGGGACAGCTACAATTTTATTCGTATCTTTTATAGGCAAATGCGATTGAGATGTCCTTCTACTGTTTTATGATTATTGTAATAACACGTGTATTTATAATGGAACGGTGTTTGTATAAGTATGTATGTTGTAGTACTTTTTAATGCACTCAAATTCACAATGTATAAATTTTACATAAACATTGACTTGTATCAAACTCTCTTCGAACAATGATTTCAATTTAGTACAATTTACCAAAACGTCGTAAGCTCCGTATATTTCAGGGCGCATACGCGTTTCGTTCATCATTGTTAAAAGTGGACGAATTGACGTACAACTCAGTCGAGTGTGTTCAAATGGTCATATCTAGTACGTAGTAAATAATTTTTAATATAAATATAACCACAGCAAGACGTCATACTATGTTAGGCCTTAGTCGACGAAGCTGGCCTAATGCGAGCTTATCAACTATTATAATATCCAACCGTGGTATTAAATAACACTTTTATGGGAGAGCATATTTTAAATATTGTTTACAGGTAAAAGAGAAAACTGCACGCAAATAATATATGTACTTTTTGTATAGTTGTATTATTAATTTCGGTTAATTAGACGGTCAGAGCGACTTGTTGGTCTTCACATACACCTTTGTTCTCATTTTTGGACAGTCGCTTCTTAGTACCAACTTCTACTTCTAGACCACATTCAATGGAGAGCGACTTAAATTAAAAAATTGATTCCTGCCGTCTGTTTCTGCCAAATGACAGTGCTCTTTTGTAGAAATTTTCTACCTCCCACTACCATGCTGTGGAATGAATTGTCGCCTGCGATATTGGACTGTATCGCACTTGTGACCCCTCTGGTGTTGCAAGTGTCCACGGGCGGTGAAAATCGCTTATCAGGTGATCCATCTGCCCTGAGTAATTACAGGAATTACAAAATTACAGGAATTACAAGTCCTGAATGTCAGAAGACTATATCTAATGAAGATCTGTCTGGAGATTCTCAAAGGCGTACTGTCACCTTAGAGGAAAGCGCAATTTCCGACTCTCTGTACCCTCAATCAACAGCTCCTTTGCCAGACGAGCCATTTTTTTAGAAAGCCTTTTATTTTTAACAGGGTCAACCACGACTTCAATATTTGGAATCTAACTCCTCCCCAGGCGAGACTTTTATTAAAAGGAGAGCTTCTTAACTGGACATACCAGCATTCAGAGAACGTTTTGGCTTGCTTGGAGTAACCGGATATTGTGTGTCATAAACATTGTTGCAATTAGATTGTCTTTATATATTTATCACCCGTTGTTTCCTTTTTTGTTTCCTTGTGAACTGAGATGAAGGGGTACGACCGAATTGTTAAAATTTCCACAAGACAGACACAGCCTAGTGTGGGAGTTTTCGGTAAATGCTAATTAGTAAATAAATTTATTATCTTCCCCTAATTTCAATTGTTCCCCTAACACAAATAAAAAGTAAATTATATAGCTCAATACACGCGCTCAAATAAAAATGTCTGATATTAAAAAAAATTGAAGTCCAAATTGCTTCAACACAAAAATACACATATAAAATATCAAACTCGAATTACTCGGAAGTCTCAAACAGAATCTAATTCAGAAGCTTTCAAAGGTCAATTTGTTTTAATTCACAGCATTACGTGACGAATTGAAATTTAATGAATGGCGGAAGGCTTCCATTATATTTTTAAGCGTGCTCGTTTTCTCAAACACTTTTGCTATTAACGCTGTATCAAAGGGATGCTTAATTAAAATAATTGAAGAGCTGATGTCGCCGTGTACGTAGGCACGGATTAAAATAAAACGAAATGTTACCCGTTTTAATTCCAAACATTCATAACTTAGTATTTTATACTAGCTTTTTCTGCCTGCGGCTTCGCCCACATTCTATTTTCACATGGTAAAATGTTATATATGATGCTATCCTTTGTTCCTCAATGGGACTCAAACCATCCATATATCGAATTTCATTAAAATTCATTTAGTACTTTTTGCATCAAAGACTAACATACATCCATTTATACAAACTTTCGTATTAATAATATTAGAAGGAGTAATAAAATAACAGCGTCAAAACAGAACTGTTACATGAATAAATTAATAATAATATAATAATAATAATTTATTTATTATTAACATTGGTAATGTACATATACAAAGATCTTTGATATAAATAAAAATATAGTAAATATCAAAATACCTGAACTAGGTTAAACCTGTGTTTCAGGCGAATAAATGCTTACATGCTAAATTGCATAGGTATAAACCACAATTTTTAATCACAATAAATCTTGATAAGTTTCATAATAATCATACCTAGTGATGACTAACTAATTAACCTAATCTGAGTAATATAATAGTAGCGCATTATTTATATGCTTATATCTAAGTTTGCCATAACTAAGTGATAAATAAACTACTTGATAGAAAATATCGAGAACATAATATCTATTTACAGACTGCAAGTAAATCTTCTCTTTATGAACACTTTAATGAACACTTCATGTATATTTCACAAAAAATAAATGAATATAATATTAAACTAGTAAATAACTAGTTATATAATAGTTATATATATTAAAATTAATAGGTATCAGAAAAGAGCGTTGTTAGCGCTGTGGTCTCGGTGGTCTACGAATCTGATGACATCCCAGATCAATTCGATTCTGCAATATAACAATGTGTTTTTCGTTTTGCTTATTTCATATGTACAGTTATCTGACGCTCCTACAGTAAAGTAAACTTAACGACGCAAACTGTATACTAGAGATGTGTCAATCTTTACAGAAATGACTCAGTGAGTCGTTTTTTCCAAGTGATTCACTGATTCAAATCTCTAACAGTGCTTCAAATGAATCATTTGGCTCAATTGCATCTCGGTTTCAATTGATACGCGACGCTTACACGATTGACTCAGAGTCACTGATACAAATGAATCAATATCAATATATATATACCATTATATATACCATATATATATATAGAACCGATTTAATCAGTTCAGAGTCAACATCCACAATTTTGACTTGATTACGAGTGGGTGAGGGCACTCGTGATGGAATCACATTCGTGAATTAGGTAAAATTAATAATTATTGAAAATCGGTGATTATTAGTCACATCGGTGATTTTTAAGTCGCATTCGTAATTCAAAAATAGGTATCCAGTTATTACTGTTACTACCTTTCGTATATTCCTACAGTTGCATGAAAGAGATCTCTGCTTATTAATAAGGCCGCATGTGGTGTACATTTGTTATTTTATTTCTTCACAATGTTCTTGTTTTTCATGTGCAATAAAGAGATGTTTTGTATTGGTACTTGATTTTTTTTTATTATTAGTCTGCCTATGATATTGGCGGTAATTCTTAAAAATTTCCATACTTCAGCGGTTTTGATATGGAAATTTTTAAGAATTTTCCTAGTTCGATACAATTTGATATTCACTAGTATAAGTGTCCCTAAGTTTGCGATGCAGCGAGCTTAAATTTTATAATTATGAAGATTTTCTTCAATCAACATCGAAATATTTAAAAAATCTAACATCATATGTTATCAAACACATCGAAACCGTTTTTTCTTTGGTTGTTTAATTTATGTATTACTAATGAGACCTTACAGAGAAAATTTGTAAGGTGCAATAAAGACCAGTCTTTTAGATTTTTGTATCACGTCTGAGTTTAAATTGTTATGATTTTGAACAAAATAATTTATCATTCATAAACCATAATGTATTATTTATTTTTTACATAACTCCTGAACAAAAGGGTTTCTCTTTAAATTTCTTCAAACTCTCGATGTTTTTGAGACTTATAATTAGAGATCGGATAATCGTATGCATATTTACCTAAAGTTAATTTTTGGCTCACAAATTATGGAAGCGGCTTTTTAAAATACATTTTGCTAAATAAAAATCCCGGGAAAATACGGGACTGCAAATTTAACGTAGTGATATTGTTTGAAAATTACTAAATTAGCACTTGGTATTTATTTTCAAAAGACCGAGACTCCAGGTTCATTTATACAACTATGCATACGTATTTACATGAAGTTTAGTTTCAGTTCCCCGTGCGATTTATGAATGTACGATTTATTACATGAAGAGTGTTATACGAAAGTAGTGAGCTAGTTTGACTAAAACAATAATCAATTCAATAATTGAATAAAAAAACAGAAATGGTGCCGAATTTTATTTAACAAAACAATAAAAAGCCGTTTCCATACTTTGTCTTAAACTAACTTTAGGTAAATATGCATCCGATTATCCGATCTCTACATCCGATTATACATATATTTATTTCTTTAATACACAATAATTATTTTGAAAGAAAACTTTATAAAACGTTTCATCAAATGCCAATATATATTAAACCCAACTTGAAGTAAAAAAATGTTTTTACAAAGTTTCAATGTATTAAGTACAAAATTCACAAAAAGTTCACAAGTATTTTCGATAATGTTTTAATTAATCAAAATTAAATGAATTTGAAACTGTGTAAGGTAAGAATAAATATATATATTTTATTATATAAGGCTTGTAAACATTTTGTTTTTTTTTTTAATATTTGTTACACTTACACCAATTAGCCTAGCCCAAACTAAGCTCTATAAGGCTTGTGCTATGGGATCTAGGGTAACGAATAGACACATACATATATTATACATATATAAATATTTTTTATAGAAATATATATCAACAACCATGACTAAAGTACAAATGCTCGCATTCATCACACAAACATCTGCCCCCACCAGGTTTCGAACCCGGGACCTCAGAGCTGGCGACACCTTGAAACCGGTGTACTATCCACTCGACTATGGAGATCGTACATTGTAAAGAGGGAGCGGGAATAAGTCCCTTACGCCACTCCTCTGCGACGCAGACGGCTGCGTGGTAGAAGGCGAGCATTCAATGACTACCTACGGTGTGGCCTGTGCGCTTAGGTGACTCCTCAAGCGCGCATGCAAAAGCTCCCCCGTCTGGGGATTACCTCTATGTCCATCTGTAATCACCCACAGGCGTTAATACCCGATCCGTAGCTAGCCGGATTGTCCAAGGGTGATCTGGAGAAATTGGACTTCTAGTACCCCTAATTGAGGACAGCATCAAGGTGGCTTAGTGGATATACCCTTTTTTTTTGTTCCTCCTGAGAAAAATGCATTAAGTTGCATACCCCGGCTGCGGCGAGCCGGCGGTTATGTGGGGCTCTGCTCCCCAGAAGGGGGAGGCCTACCCACTAAAAACCTCAGGGATGGCCTTCCTCAGGCATGTAGGGAGCCCCCGGGAACATCAAGCTACTTCCTGGAACCACCAACCTCCGCTCCCCTGCCTAGAGGGGAGCCCTCCTCGGGGGAGGCTACACTACCTCCCCCGGTCTCCTCTACCGACGACGCCCCCCAGCCACGGAAGGGGCGTGGTCCATCCCAGGTCGCCGTAGCAGTCGCGACTTTCCCGCGCCCGCCGGCGACCCGCGGCGGCGCCGCAGCTGTGCTACCGAGCCCGGCGCCGCCTTCTTCGAGCGGGATCGGCCATCTCCCGACCCCGCTCGGCAGCCTCCTTCTGGAGCATCACTGCTTCACAGAAGGAGGCCACAGCCCTCCAACCTCCCTCGTCCGCCAGCATTGCCGCAATCAATGCCGGCGGAGACAGATCTCGCCCGATCTCTGCGACCAAGACTCGGCGCTCGGAGGCCCACGCGGGGCACTCCGCCAGCGTGTGCTGGGCCGAGTCGCTTCTCGCGAGGGTAAGTCCCACACACGCCTGTTAATTAGCCATTGATAGATACGGTGCGTAACAGCATTCCACCTCATAAAAAGGCTTGTCAACAGTAATAACAATGCTCATATCATATGCTTTATTCTTCCATATGATATACTTATATATTCATTATATCAAACTATATTTCTAATTGCACACACATACCGCGTTAACGTACGCGATATGTGTGTGTAAAATAATATATTACAAAATAAAAAAATACCAAGCTAATTTATAGTAGACTAGCTTCTGCCCTGGGCTTAATGGGAAATTAGTTTTGTCAATACTGGTCCCTTATGTCTAAGGTACCAAGATTCATGGTTTTATCTTCAATTCAACCCTTATTTCACCCCCATACTGGTAAAAGTTTCAAAATGCTAGAACAAACGATTTTTTGTTTCTTATGGCAAGATATTTGACGAACTTGCATACTAACTTTCAAACTTTATTTCACCCCCTAGCTGGTCGAAATTTCAAAAATGCTAGATAAAATTTTTAATGATTTCTTATCAAATGCTTAAATATAAAGTTTCATTGTTTTATCTTTTAAAATTAAGAAACCCCATACAAACTTTCAACCTCTATTTCAAACCCTTCAACCCTTTCTTTTCGAAATAAAAAGCTTATGTTCTGTCTCAGGGTCTAAAGATTGTCTGTACCAAATTTCTTCAAAATCGGTTGGGAGATTTAATCAGGAAAGCGTAACAGACAGACAAACAGAGTTACTTTCGCATTTATAATATTAGTTGCGATTTACATTAAGCCTATACATAACTTTAACAATATTATTGTATATTACGTTACTTATGTATATCATTTAGGGTGTCGCTAAGGCAGTAATTATTAATGTGTTACGAAAGGATTTTAGGGCATCGTAAAAAGTGTCTACACAATCGCTGTTTTCATTATATAGCTGTATCATATAAGGGAGTGGGGAGTTATGGTACAATAAATACTAATATAAATACTTTGTGTCTTAAATTAAAGTTACAAAGTTAAAACGAATATCGAGTCTCAAACTGTCAAACTTATTAGATGACATACCAAATTTCAATACCTATAAAACTTAAGCTCCCAATAATTTTATCTCTTACTTCACTGTAGCATATAATGCTTGAATAATACTTAACACTTTATTTGCTATATAAAAAGTAGGTATTACTCGAAAAGTCTCTCACTAGGCTGTGCCTGTTCTGTTGTAATATTAACAGTAAGGTTAAAAAGGGCTCTAGAATGCGTTACATCTAGTGAATTAGATTGAATAAAAATTATTATCTGATTAAAATTATTTTATCTAAGTACCTAAGTACGAACAAGTGATTTCACAATTGCTCATCTGAATCGACTCGACATTTATGACAGAAGGCAACGAGCCAAAAAAATCTCCGGCACAAATAAACCCAGACAGTGTCAACTTCATTATGCAAATCACCTCAAGAAACATAATCTTGACACTCCAAGATATTGAAAGAAAACAGCTGCGAGATGGGAGGACGTTGTCTTTTAATTAAAAAAAATCTCCAAAGTTTAGCCCTGAAGTATTTACGGAGGAGCATTGTTTTAGGCGACTTTGGGAGTAATTAATTTTTAGAGTTCCCCGAAGGGCTTTTGGTTACTTTCCGTCATACACATTTCGTTCATATTCATTTGAACTAAGCACACCCAAAAACTAATCTGTCTAGTGCTAGTTCATACTCCAAAAGACGAATTTGTTTTACTTACTTAATTAAAACTAGATATACAAATGCTAACCTATGAAATGAAACGCCGCTACGATCTGAGTTAGAGTATATAAACTGGGTATCAACTTGAGTAATTGAATTGGGGCTGCCACCAAAGTCCCACATGAAAGGTGCTATATAGTATAAGCTACCCCTAAGTATCTCCTCAGTGACGCATTCTGTGATGCTATCATTTAGCATTTCTGAGATCCATAATAAGCAAAACAAACTGAAGGTTGAGTACAAAGTCCAGCTACTTGCATGAGTAACTAACGTTATACATTTGTTCTAGCTGTTATTTTGGTCTAACGAATTTGAAATCACGTTATATAGGACCGACCGACCGATATCGTTTCCGAATGACGAATCAAAGAGTATTCTTAGTGTATTTCATAGATGGCGCTAGGCATTACCAACGTATATCTGTACACATTATAGCAGTTTTTATAAAAATTTATAGATTATCATCATTTCACCAAATAGTTGCCCACTGCTAGACATAGGCCCCAAGGATCTATGCATAGATTCTGTATTATTAATATCCAGTGTCGTCTTGCAGTATTTATCAAAACACATCTTGTGGAAGGCCTACCATCACTGCCTACGTCACGTTATCCGGCATATGCACTTGAAAAAATTTCCTCTCCAACGGCCATAATTCCTGTAAGCGTGCTATGAGGTTAGCAATTTTTCGGGATATGATCGATGACATTAGGTCTTCTGCAGATATCATAATTTCAACTTCTTAGTGGTAAACCATGAGGATCAATTATTATTGTAATGTTGATATTAGTAGAGAAGAAGAAAGAAACAGTTTGTAATTAATTTATTTATATATTTAATTAATAATCTTAAATTTAAGTTTTTTATAATATAGATATATAAAATAATTATAAATACTATAGAAAACTTAAACCTAGTATGCC
Source organism: Scirpophaga incertulas (assembly GCA_036419045.1). Lineage (NCBI taxonomy): Eukaryota > Metazoa > Arthropoda > Insecta > Lepidoptera > Crambidae > Scirpophaga > Scirpophaga incertulas. The sequence continues at coordinate 5,319,267 of CM071641.1, forward strand.
GCCGGTAGCGAAGCAAGGCCCAAACAAACCGGTGGTTAGGGCTGCAGACAGAGAAATCTCCGGACAATACGTGCCGTGTCGAGAATCACTGCTTTTTGTATCCGACCCTTGATCCATCCGTCAAACGAGAACTTCTTAAGATGTTGATCGAGACTCTTTGCTATCAAGCCATTCGCAGACACAACTATCGGAGCAATGATTGTCGAATCAACATCCCACATGGCGATTACCTCGTATGCCAAGTCAAGGTACTTACTGGCTTTGTCCTTCTCGGCTTTTACGAGGTTCTCGTCATGAGGGATGGTAATATTGACGAGCATTGCACGGCGTTGGGAGCGGTCGACCACCACGATATCAGGTTTATTGCACGCAATAGTCCTGTCCGTGATGATAGAGCGATCCCAATAGAGCAACACACGGCCATTTTCAAGAACTGGCGCTGGTGCGTACTTATAGTACGGTGTCTCATGCTCAACAAGGCCGTATTGAAGGGCATTTACAACATTGTCGTTGAATTTACAACTATTCCCTGCCGTACATGCAAGACCGCACATTTGTCTACACCGAACTCCATCCTTATAGAGTTACTGAAAATCTGCGTAATTTTCAATAACTTCACAACGTCTTGGTGTTTCGGTGCAAACAACTTGAGATCACCCATGTACAGCAGATGACTAATGACCTCGCCCTGTCTACGTAGCTGATAGCCTAGACCTGAATCCTTCAGCAGAGTGCTGAGAGGAGTTTGTAATCTCAAATACAGGTTAAATGAAAGTGTTCTAATAGTTCTTGTATATATATATTAGATATATAAATACTTATATATTATACTTAATATTATATATAACTTTTAAGGTATACCAACGACCTTGTATTGTTGTCCCGCACAACAAATTTTTGTGTACGATAGAAATTTAAAAAAAATCACTTGCGCGTTATTGTAATGTATCTAAGAAAACCATTGTTCACTTTATCTATTGTAAAAGTGCTTTACTTCAATTCATGTTCTTCAAGAAAAAAACATCCGATCAAGTTTTTGAGAAAGTAACTAAAAAATAATACAAGCACCAAGGCCTTAAATATAACATACAAGATCGAAAAAAAATATACTTCTTTTGCCATATACTTGCATGTTCTTGCTTAATTTTGGCGTCAATGCCGGTTGAAGAAAAAAGAATTTTATTTAGAGACTGCATTCTGTTCCACAATTTGATTCAATCGTTAAGTTAAAAATAAATATTATATTATCGGTGTCCTGAACAGGGTGCGACGGTATTTTACACCGGACCAACTCTGCCTGCTTTATAAAACTCAGGTCAGGTCCTGTGTGGAATATTGCTCGCACCTATGGGACGGCTCCGCTCAATACCTTCTTGAAGCTCTGGACAGATTGCAGCGGCGCGCAATCCGCATAATCGGCGATGTAGAGGCAACCAACACCCTCGAGCCTCTACAACTTCGTCGTGATATCGCCTCTCTTAGCGCCTTCTATCGGATGTTCCATGGGGAATGCTCTGAAGAACTCTTTAGCCTTATCCCTCCCTCTCCTTTCCTTTATAGAAACACACGTAAGGGTCTTCGGAGCCATCCGTACACTACGTCCCCCATTCCACACCGCACTAAGAAATTCTAAGATTCCTTCTTCTGCTGTACTTCCCGCACTTGGAATTCTCTGCCTGCGTATGTGTTTCCTACATCCTACAACATGGGTTCCTTCAAGAGAGGCGTGAAAAGGCATCTTTTGGGCCGGCAGGGATAGGGCAGGTAGGAGAGTGGAGTAAAGTCACTATCCTATCTGTCATCTCATTTGGGCCTCTTTCACCGCTTAAAATCAGGCGGGAGGAGGTCATCTGCCGCGCCTAGAATATAAAAAAAAATAATTATAATAATAATATAACAATAACCACAAACCCTGTCATACTATTATCTAGAAATCTAACTTGCTAACGACATAACACCAATGTCAATGGAGTCTGATAGTTAACTCAGAAACGCTTAAGCTTTACCGAAAATTAATTACAACAATTAATAAACTATTACGGAGTGCGACTTCAAACGAATTAACTTTGATACCTCCTCGCTGTTCCTTTGTTTGCATTCAAAATCGCAAGATAACATGTTGAGATATAAAGATAAATATCGAACAATTTAAACTTCGAACATGTTTCAAATATGTCGCGAGCGTGTCACGCATGAGTTCTTAAGGACTACCGTCTTGTCTATGTAAACGAAATAACTTTGCCGATGTTGCGTGCTATTAATTAAACAACTCTGTACTTGCGCCATAAGAGCTATATTTGACAAATTCCGTTCATTCGTTGTACAGTCTACAACGCAGCCACATTAACTCTCACGTCAATCGATATTCAACGTAATCACATAAGTCATAAAGTCTTATTCAGAATAAGAAGGACTTTATCATATGTTATGGACTGTACCAAACGTCAGTAGCTACTTACTCAGGAGTTGCGAATGTATGAATACAAACAGCTATTTGCAACTTTGACGGTTCTTAAATTAATATGTTCTAAATGAACATTGGAGTGACTGAGACTCGGCAATTTTCGTAATTCGAACGACGAAGTAAATATAACGAAACCCATTCTAAATTTGAATAACTGTCAGAAAATTGATATCTGTGTTCAGAATTCAAAATGTGTGTACAAGCTTCTGATATATGTTAAATTTATATGTACATCAAACCGTAACAAATCAATGATTATTAGAATAACAATATCTTTCAAACCCTGCGGTGCAGTCATTGTAGAAAAACATCATGATTCGTCAAAATCTTAGATTATTTATAAAGTTTATATAGGAATTAACAAATGATATACAATATTCGATAGTTAAACTCAATGCAGGACTAAGAAATGATCTTAAAAATACGCAACAACACTCAGTAACTAATTCCAAATAAAATTACCTATGTTAAAATTTTTCCATTGATATAAATACAACATTTCAAAAGCAATTACTTTAGGAAGATGAGTAGCATGTAGTATACTATTCACATTAGGGATTTTTCCACATACAAAAATACATATACTTACGCCTCTTTCCCGTGGAGGTAGGCAAATAAGTGGTATTTGCTACAATCCAAACATAACCCTAAAAATGAAATTTTATGGTAGCTATATGTATATTACAGTTTCAACAAACAAAACAACATACTACGTATACACAAACTGAAGGACCGAGTCCACAATACAATTACACGCAAATATTCAATTTAAATGGAAACACCTTTGTTGACTGTCTAATCAAAGAAACGTGACTAGAAAAATGGCGGCAAATTCATAAATTTTAGAGGTAAGAAAAATGGCGGCAAATTCTTAAATTTTAGAGGTAAGAAAAATGGCGGCAAATTCTTAAATTTTAGAGGTAAGAAAAATGGCGGCAAATTCTTAAATTTTAGAGGTAACAACACTCGTTACACTCTAACAAAAAAATGACGATACTTGTATTTTTTTAGACTACTAGATATTCAAATTACTTTAGATCTGTTAAGGATATAATCTATCATTGTATAATTTAATCTATGCTAACTTTATGTAAGACCTCTTCCATACTCTGTGAGCGGTTGGTCTGCCAGCAGTGCTCTTTGTAAAAGGTACCTATATAAAATAAAAAACTCTTTTCTATTAGAAATTTATATTTATTTACTCACAAAGTAATCACAATACAAACCAGTGATCCACATATTTCGTGTGAAAGTCGGGGCTGATATGCATCACTGCGACCTATTAAGATCTATTGTGACCAGCCTCCTATGTAGGTTCTATGTAGGCCCTACAGTAGCTCCCTTAACTGGGCACTGACCAAGAACGATAGGATGTTCCCAGTTCGGATTGTTTTTATTTCATCTGGGTCAAGGATGTGTTTCCCCAGGTGTCTGTTTCTTTTGTGAATCAGCGGTTCACAGTAGCACAAGAGGTGAATTGGTGTTTCACGCTCTTGTTCGCAGACTCTGCATGTGTCAGTGTCCTTTAGTTTCATGTTGTAAAGGTGTCTATTCAACTTGCAGTGACCGGTCAAAGCCCTAACCATCACGCTCAAGTTACTCCTGTTAAGCTTTAGTAGCTCGTCAGTGCGTTTGCGAGAGTATGGTTCGATTAGTGCTTTTGAGTGTGTCATCCCGGACATACTGTGCCAGTCTGCTTTCGCCTCGTTAAGAAGGCGAGTTTTTAGGTATTGCATGGCCTGGTTCTTTGAGATACCACAGATAGGCTCTGGGCCGAACTGTATTCCTTGAGCCCCAGCCCTGGCTAGTTCATCGGCCTTCTCATTGCCGGTTATTCCAGAATGACCTGGCACCCATTTGAGAGTGATTTTGTTCTTTTCTCCCAGGTCATTGAGTTTTTTCACACAGTCTTTTACTAGCTTTGATTTAAGTGTGATATTGTTTATTGCTAGTAAAGCTGCCTGACTGTCTGAATTGATTACGATTTTTTGGTTTACGTAGTTTCGTTGGCGGTTCGCTTGTACACATTCAATTATGGCACAGAACTCCGCCTGGAATATAGTGGCATACTTTCCCAGGTTTATGCTTTTGCTAACCCTGGGTCTGCCCCCATATATGCCACATCCTACGTTGGCCCCCATTTTGGAGCCATCGGTGAACCACACCAGACACCCGTCATATGAGGGATCTCTATGTCGGCCTTGCGCCCAGTCTTCCCTCTTGGAGATTTCCACAGTGAAATTCTTGTGGAAGCTAACTTCTGGAGGCAAGACGTCTGTCGTCATTGCAAGAAGTGGACATTCAAACACTTTTTGATATAGTGTCTAATTGTCTGGATTTCCAGTGTTCTATGCCAGCGTTAGTCCTATAGATGCCAGCCATCATCTCCTTCTCAATAAAGAGGTTTAGAGGTGGAGGCTGAGGATTGCATTGAGGGCTATGGCTGGTGTTGATCTAACGGCTCCTGTAGCCATCAGGCATGCAGTACGCTGCAGGCCTGATAGCTTTTTTATAGCCGTAACTTGCTGTGCCTTCGAGCCCCATATCGTACAGGCGTAAGTTATTACGGCCTGACGATGGTGTGTAAAGCCATAAGGTATTTTTTGGGTTAGTCCCCATCTCGTCCCTACAAGCCGTTGAAATATACCTAAGGCAGTTTTAGCCTTTAGTGATCCACATAACAACTTACAGGTGATGTGCCCAGTCACACAAAATAAATAATAACGAAAAAAGATAGTGAGTATAAAAAAAAACCAACGACCATCATCGGCGTCATAAAATTTCATTTTGAAAAATGGAAGAAATAAGCCGAGTAACTTTATTAACAAATGAACAAGATTTTCCTACATGGAAATTCCAAATAGACATATTGCTAAAAAGCTCGGGATTCAATTATGTCATAGAAAATGACGACGCCAAAAAAGAGCAAAAAGACGAAATCAAAATGGCGCAAAACGACGCTAAAGCGCAAAAAATCATCATGTTCACTTTAGACAAGAAAATTTTGTTACACGTGATGTCATGCGACACTGCAAAAAGCATGTACAAAAAAATATGTTTTTTATTCCAAAGAAATAACGATCAACAAAAATGTGATCTATTACAAAAATTTTTTGCATATTCATTTGAAAAAGAAGGTGACATGACCCAACATATTGGCACACTTCAAAATTTAGTCTACAAACTAAATATGCTAGATGAAAAAATAAACGATAATATGCTGATCTCCAAAATACTATCAACCTTACCTGACCAATACAGCAGTTTCATAACATCCTGGGAGTCGGCACCTATTACTGAGAAAACTATAGAAAATCTTACATCAAGACTTATAATGGAAGAGCAAAGACACTGTCAAGACAAAACTCAAGATGAACAAGTTGCATTTAAAGCGATCAACAGTAAATTTAAGAACAACTACAACAAAAATAACACTAAAAACAAATACTGCAATATCTGCAAGAAAAAGAATCACAATGAAAATGAATGTTATTATAATAAAAAGTGTCAAATCTGCAAGAAAACAAATCACACCAGTAATAACTGTTTTTTTAACAAGAACAATAATAGGAAACAAACAAACACCAATTATAAAAAATGATAACATAGCATTCATGAGCTACCAAGAAGATAACCGAAACAGTACTTCTCACCAAATTAAATTTGTTGTCGATTCAGGCTGCTCGACACACATGACAAATAACATAAATCTGTTAAATAATTTTGAAAATAATGAAACACAAATTGGAATTGCCAAAGATGGAATAAACATGGTTTCAAAAGGTCAAGGACAACTGCAAGGCAGTCAGTGTACTCTACAAAACACTTTGTTTGTGCCCGATCTGTCTAATAATCTGCTGTCTGTAAATCAAATAACAAAATATGGAGGAACTGTCATATTTCAGAAAGATGAAGTTGAGATAAATAAAGATTCTAAAACCATATTATTTGGCAAGAAAAACCAAAGTGGACTATATACAGTAAATCTGTCACAAAATCGAAGCTATTCATTGTTAACAAATAAAAAGCAAAATTTGAAAGAATGGCACATAAAAATGGGACATCCGTCAAAAGATGCATTATTAAAATTACTAACCATATCTGATGGAATTCAAATAAATAAAGTAGACTTCAATGAAATAGATAACTGTGAGATATGTATTACTTCAAAACAAATTCGAAAACCATTTAACAGCATAAGAGAAAAAGCAAAACGCCCCTTGGAAATAATACACAGTGATGTATGTGGACCCATTGATACTAATACATGGGATGGCAAAAGATATATACTTACTATGCTTGATGATTATACACATTTCACAAAAGTTTATTTAATGAAAACCAAAAATGAAACACAATACTTCATAAAACAATATATTAATCAAACAGAAAGAGAATTAAATACCAAAGTGCATAAATTAAGATGTGATAACGGAGGAGAGTATTCAAGTATTGAGTTTAAACAGTGGTGTAAAAATCATGGTATAACTATAGACTACAACATAGCATATAGCCCTCAGCTAAATGGAAAAGCAGAACGCCTCAACCGAACATTAATTGAAAAAGCAAGATGCTTGATGTTTGAATCTGGACTTGATACCGAAATGTGGGGAGAAGCGGTTCTAACAGCCACATATTTAATCAATAGATTACCAACTGAATCATTATCAGTCACACCTTATGAAGCATGGTTCAAAAGAAAACCAAACCTTAAAAATATACAAATATTTGGCAATACAACATATGCAAAAAAATTATTTCACTTAAAAAAGTTTGAATCAAGATCAAATAAATTGATAATGGTAGGATATTCACCTACTGGTTACCGCTTGTGGTGCCCTGAAAGAAGAAAAATATTTTTTGAAAGAGATGTAATATTCACAAATATTGAAAAAGATGAAACATGTATAAATAATGGAAATGAAAGTACCTTAAACTTCCTGGAAATGGATGATAACTGCAAATCTGAAAATGACACATCAGCTACTGCAAACATACCTGAAATAGAAAAACAAATATTATGTGAAAAACAACAAAATGAAAATAACACAGAAGAAAGAACAGAGTTACATAAAAGACAAATAAAACTACCAAAAAGATTCATAGATTATGCCATGTTAACTTACCAAGAAGCCATATCTTGTACTGAGAAAAATGAATGGATTAAAGCCATAAATTCTGAAAAACAATCACTTGAAAAGAATAAAGTCTGGGAAATTGTAGATAAAAAAGAAGCAGAAGGCAGAAAGATTATTTCAAACATGTGGTGTTTTAAAGTTAAAAATGACAGTGGAATATACAAAGCCAGGCTCGTAGCAAAAGGCTGTCAACAGATAAAAGGAATCGATTATGAGGAAACATTTAGCCCTGTCATGAACAATATATCATTGAGAACAATGCTTGCTATTGCTGCTGCAAAAGACTTTAAAATTATAACCTTTGATATCAAAACAGCTTTTTTGTATGGACTTCTAAAGAAAAATATATATATGTCTATACCGGAAGGTTATGATTATGACTCTACAAAACAAGTTTGCAAATTAAATAAAAGCCTATATGGACTCAAACAATCACCATATAACTGGAACAATACATTTACATCAACTTTACAAAAATATAACCTCAATCCATTGACATCTGATAAATGCATTTTTAAGAATAAAGACAATTCAATACTATTGGGCATATATGTCGACGACGGTATCCTTATGGGAAATGATGAAGGAAAATTAAGAGAGCTAATTCATTGCTTGCAAACAGAATTTGAGATGACTTCTACTGACAAACCAGATAATTTTTTGGGAATACAAATAAATCAAACAGATACCGGCATCGAGCTGAGCCAAAATAAACAAGCAAACAAAATTCTTGAGAACTTAAATATGACAAATTGTAAACCAAGCAAAACACCAATTGATATATCAGTAAACTACATTGAAAAACAAAAAGAAACTAATAATACCTATCCATATAGACAAGCCATAGGTCAACTTCTATATATCAGCAATAAAACTCGCCCCGATCTTACCTATGCAGTTAACACTGAAAGTAGATACATGGAAAATCCTACACTTCAAGATGTAAATAATGTCAAGAAGACATTGAAATACTTAAGAGGAAGAACTGATGGAAAAATAATATACTTAAAAGGTTCCGACTGTACTCTAATAGAGGCATATTGTGATGCTGATTTTGCAAATGATCAGGAAACTAGAAAAAGTACAAGTGGATTTGTACTCATGTACTGTGGTGGACCTGTACACTGGAGCACAAGAAAGCACCCATAGTAGCCCTATCGAGCTGTGAAGCCGAATATATTTCTGCTACAGAGTGTACAAAAGAACTATTATACTTAAAACAACTGATTGAAGAACTTATAAATGTGAAAGTGAGTGCTAAACTAAACATAGACAATCAAAGTGCTATAAAACTAATCGAGAATGGAATTTTTAACAGAAGATCAAAGCATATAGATGTGCGTTTTAAATTCATAAATGAAAAAGTGTCTAGTGGTGATATAAAAATTAAATATTGTCAGACTGATCATCAATTAGCAGATATCTTTACAAAACCTCTGAAAAATATAAAATTTGATTACTTTGCAAACAAATTACTTCACTTTAACTAATATAACTAACTTTTAACATTTTTAATTATAAATATTGTGCCTTTTATAATTGACATTATATTGTCTCATTAGTCTGCCAGATGATGATTCGTCATATAAAATTCTTTGTTAAAATTGTATTTAAAAATTATACATTGTAGATTACAAGGGCATGTTAAGGATATAATCTATCATTGTATAATTTAATCTATGCTAACTTTATGTAAGACCTCTTCTATACTCTGTGAGTGGTTGGTCAGCCAGTGCTCTTTGTAAAAGGTACCTATATAAAATAAAAAACTCTTTTCTATTAGAAATTTATATTTATTTACTCACAAAGTAATCACAATACAAACCAGTGATCCACATAACAACTTACAGATCAGACTAATTTATTAAATAATTTGCTTTTTTTCTATGCCACGTTACAGTTTTTTATCATCTTAGGCTTAAGTATCTTACAGGCGTCAATAAGTGTAAAGGTGAAAGTTAAATAAAGATTAGTTTCTTTTCATTTGTACTATCAACTATTGCTAATTAAGAATTAATTTTGCGAATAATTGAAGAATAGAAACCAGTTAATATTTTAATGTCTCATTATGTAGTTGCAGATGATGGTTATTGATAGATAAAGTTACTTTCATTGTTGTTATTATTATATGGAAATGAGCATTTGTGCAAATGAAAAATTAGAAACTATATGTCTATTCTACATTTATAACAAACATTATTACATATATTGTTATAAATCATAACTAAAAACTTTCGAAAATAAACTGCGTCATGATTCCTTAGTCAAATTCTATAAACTTCGGTTGACAGTTAAAAATTGTTGCCATTATAAATATTTCGAAAATAAATGGCGTCATGATTCGTTGGTCAATCTCTAGTAGCAAATTATAATGAAATATCGATGAAGGCGTGGAAAATACGACCTGAAGTTAAAGTAAGCCAATAAAAGCCCAATCGTCTTGTAAGAATGAAAAGAAAATAGCTCGTTCTGCGTAACTTACAAGATTGACCACGTGTTTCGACACGAATTGGGGAAGATTTGGTCACGTGATACTCAGCCGCTGTATAACAAGAATTGAGAGGAACAAAGGTCGACATGAGTTTAAAACTGCGTTACTTGTAATTATATACAACACTTTACAAGTTAAATGCTTGTCTTTTAACGTTTCACAAGATTATTAGTGAATGAAAGATATCAACAGGAAAAGAAACAGAACAAGATGGAATGAGACAGCGTTACGTAAGTATTTTAGCGAAAATAGTATTGGAGCGAGAGGTCTTCATTCATTCGCTGTTGCTATGCGACTAAATAAAATGACTCCAATTGGCTGAATTTGAACGGCACAGCTTCAACGCTTTAATGCTCTTGTTTTTGGTATTCTAAGAAATCTATCAAGATTTTATTTATTAATTATCACAGATTATCAACACAACATAGGGAACATAGGGAAAACAATAAAAGAATCTCCATTTTTATTACATTATATTTTTTTATTTGTAAATTTTTCCTCCACGGACTGTGGCTTTGCTTTTGTTTGATTGTCCTAATTTAGGCTTATATTACGGAATTTTTTGGTCTTGTATATCTATTTATCATATATTTTTATTCAGTTATATATTGCCATCATTTAAGTATAATAACGACAACCCTCATAGCATATACATTATTAAATCCTAATCTTAAAACATCTTCATCGTTTAAGATAATAATAATAAAAGCACCAAAGTTAACTAAAAGAAAAATAATCTTCATAAATTTCGGTAACGGACGCAACGAACGCTTAAAGATAACTCAAGTTAAAGCGTAAATCAAGACGTGTTGACAGGAGGACCTTAGATGAAGTCGCGGCCAAAATATTAAAGCAAGTTTTAATTAAAACGGGTTAAAATGTGTACAAAATTCAAGCTGTTTGTTTGGTAAGTAGGTACTGCGTTAAGAACGTCACGTAGGACAGTCGTCTTGTAATGGCCATCTACTCAGAGAGACCCGAGTCTGCACCACGCCGTCTCTCTCCTGAGTCTCGTGTCTCCTGAACGGTTGCTGTCACTACAAACCATCAGGTCATCACGACAAAGCTTTAAGGCTGAATTTGATTTCTAGATAACACGCTAGGTCACACTGGACGAGCTCGATCGGTCTAGAGCAGGGTTTCCCAACCTTTATTTCACTGAGCCTCCCCAATTCAAAAATAATATTCTCATGCCTCCTTAAGTTTAAAAACATTAAAAACACATATTTTTTTTTACAACTAAATTATTTCTTTGAATTAAAATTAAAATACAGATGTTTGTAGATATTTATGTTTTAAGAATAAGAGAAGATATATGTATCTACACTTGAAAACCATTAATTACTTTGATTTGATTCTTTTCAAATAGGCCAACGGGTTGTGTCGGCGTGGCAGCCCGGCGGGCTTAGTGTGTATTGCGCTTAAGTACTCGATTACGCCCCCCCTAGTATTCCACTACGCACCCCAAGGGGGGCATGCCTGGTCTAGAGTTATCGTTATAATCACCGCGACATTTTGGTTTCTCAAAAAGGTACAATGATCAACTACAATGATCTTGTCGGTCTACTGAATATTGACTGACTTCTGAATTTTCCTTCAGCGTTAAGTCGTCGGACATATTTCATATTATGATAACTATCCGGTATTTTCGTTTAAAAGAAAGCTATAGCAAGAAGAAACCTAACTCATCCTTACTATAATATTATAAGTCGGAATGCGAGTTTGTTTGTTTGTTCCGCTTTCACGCCGTAACTACTGAACCGATTGCTTTGAAATTTTGCAGACGTAAAGATAAATTAAATAATAGGCTACTTTTTATCCCGGAAAAATCGACAGATCCCACGGGATGAGCAATAAAGGCTTGGCCCAAAAACTACTGCACAGATTTTCATGCGGTTTTCATCAATAGATAGAGTTATTCTTGAGCAAGGTTTTGCGGTATTTTTTTATCTGGGAAGAACGGATAGTCCCATGGGAAGTGCGATAAAACCTTCGCGCCATAAACCGACTTCCGCGCATATGTAGTCGTGGGCAAAAGCTTAACCCTCTATAGACCCAATCCCGAAATCCACGCGGGCGAAGCCGCGGGCAGAAAGCTAGTAGGTTATATCTATTATACACTGTAAATGGAAATATCCACTGGCGTTTCAACTCGGTACGTTCCTTGATGAAGTAATAAGATATGCTAGTTGCTTATTTCACTCGAATAAGCCTCTATCTCGGGAAATCCTTAAAAATCAAGTCCATGTTCACTTAAACTAGTTATAGTCTATTGTCCTGTACAATTACTGCACCCATCGTCTATTTAAATACGCTTTTAGTACTTCCCTGGTCCAAAGTTGCCAAGAGATTGATATTTAAACAATAAAGCCGCCTCTTTTACATTTGCTATTTGTTGCTTTTTCTGTCTTGTTTTTGGTGTGTAATAAAGGGTTGTTATATTATCTTACGTTCGTAGGAGTGCAATTTTTAAAGCATATACTGAGGTCATCATAATTCATCTAAATCCCCACAGAAGGACTCTTACTGAGTTGGGAATAAAGCCTTCATTAATAATATTGATCATTAGCCGAGAAGTCCTCTTAAAATTAAAATAAAAGGCGAAATTTGTGCGTGATGCTAGCGATGAAGAGAATCGGAAGCTGTTTAAATACAGTGGACCTTACACGGATGCTCAAAGTCCCCAAAATACAAAGAACAGGGACTATGCTCGGAATCATATGATGGTCCTAAATATGATGAGATCCACAGAAGAATCAAAATCACCGACATAGCCATCAAACCTTAAGTGACAGTGGGCAGGGCACATTGCAAGACTAACGGTCGTATGAGCGGGTCGTATGAGCGGGAAAGTCCTCGAGTAGCAGGCAAATTGGCAAGCCTACAAGACCGACCCACAACAGGACCCACAGTTTAGTGAAGATCGCAAATAGAATGATAGTAGCGCAAGACAAATCGGTTTGGATATCTTTGAGGGAGAACTATGTGCAGCTGTGGGCATTTGCCGGTAGAAATGATAAATTCAATAAATATTTATTGATAACAACAGTTACCTACTTATAAAATGCTTCGAGTCGATATTCTATCGATTTCTATGTTACATATCTATGTGCTCAGTGTGGTGTGTCGATCACATTTCATGCTTAGCGCCTGAGACGCACTGGCTGGCGTTAAAGGCCGAGTATATGTAGAAACTAATGTCAGCGGCCATTATAGGCAAAGTTCAGTGATCTGAATCATTCTATGCATTGACAATGCGGTGATTAATATTTAGTAGACATTAAATTGCTTTTTATGTCTACTTGTTTCTTGATAAAAATAAGCAAAGGAATCTCAAAGTAGCTTCTATCATCTGAATATTTAAATTTCGCCTTTTCGTTTTTTACTGCTTTATTTGATCCGGTCTGTTGAATACTAACATTTTAATGGAACCATCTTATCTAAAATGTTTTAATTCATTATCAATAACTAACTAAGTTAATAAGCAATTATTAATAAATACTAGCTGTACTCGAGACTTCGACCGTGTGAAATTAAAAAAAAAGGTAATTAAATAAACTAATTAGTTCTTATTTATAAAAGTAAATAAACTATTTAGTTCTTATTTTTGTTTTTACATGTTTTTATAAGTGGCATACGCGTGAGTTGCGCAGTACTGAACTGTTATTGAACCAATGTATTCTAAAATAACGAATTTTTGCTATAATAAATTATACGCCTAAACTGCTCCTTATTACATAAGCTACCTGCCAATAAAAGCGTCAAAATCGGTGAATTTAGAGATTAGTCGGAACAAAACAGACATAGAGACAATTTTATTTAAATGTATAGACTAGTTTGTACACCATATAATTAAAATACATATGAAAAAGGGGATCATATCGGCTGTGCAAATTTAAAACCTAGAAAGGGACAAATTTTGAAAAAAATGTGTTTTTGCTGTATATTTCTTTAAAGGTTATATAATATAGGTTATATTTATATATTATTAGGTAAGTATATATTATACGGTATTACATATGAAAGCGGAGGAGGCGGCGCCGGGCTCGGTAGCACAGCTGCGACGCCGCGCAGGTTGCCGTCCGGCGACCCGGCAGAGGCCACGTTCCTCTCGTGGCCGGGGGGCGTCCTCGGTGGAGGAGATCGGGGGAAGTATTGTAGCCTCCCCTGAGGAGGGCTGGGGGTTCCCGGAGGTCGTCATCGTTCCCAGGGGCTCCCTACATGCCCGAGGAAGGCCATCCCTGAGGTTTTTAGTGGGTAGGCCTCCCCCTTCTTGGGAGGGAAAAAAAAGTTAGTATGTAGTCTGCACCAGCTAAAAATTGATTATTTATCACTCAGATTTTACATTCATACTTTGATGTACACAAGACTGCAAGTCAAAGAAGACATGACCTTGAGACTTCAATACGCAATCAAACCTGTTTTCGCAGTTCCACTGAATACCTTGTGCTACTGTATTTCTGGACAATGTATCGATCAGCAATATTAATTTTCTGGTTTCTCAATTTGCGTGTTTGGTAGGTCGGGTATGGTTGAGATGGCAAATAAAAAAAGTTTAACCCACTGTACGCGTAGTTGTAATTAGTGGACAAGGCTTGTCGACATTGGCTTATCGATAAATGTATCGACAAGTGCATCGATATGCATCGATGTCTATAAGTAGTGAAAATATTAATGATGTAAATAATCACTACACTACATAGTATAAAACGAAGTCGCTATCCGCCGTCTGTCTGTCCCAATGTATGCTTAGATCTTTAAGAGTACGCAACGGATTTTGATGCGGTTTTTTTTAATAGATAGGAATGATTCTTTAGAAACGTTTGTATGTATAATACATGCATAATATAGTAGAGAAACACTGATAAATTTTGTGGTTTCTAATATGACGTCGAAAATAAGCACGTTTTTTGCGCTTATATTGCAAAAACGCTGGCTGAACCCTACGAGATAGACCAAAATAATGTACTACAGTATTGTCCACCCTAAAGAGTTCAATAAAAAAGTCCGCAATCTATCTCTATCCGCTATAATCTATATTCGCAATATATCTATCTCTTAGGGATAACCCACCATAACCATTTTTTATAGTTTACTAAAATAGTACATTATGGTACAAGTGTGTAATGATGGTGATTACCGCTGAGGCATCAGGCGAGGGTCTTAAGGAGCCGAGGACGGTAATCATCAATACACACGTGTATCATACAACGTTTTTCAACACACTTCTGAATAAAATAATACTTAAATAAAAAACCATTTTCTTCATAATTGTATTTGCAGACATTTTAATTAATAACTAACTTAATAACTTCAAAAGAGAAAACGAAACGAGTTGTGAAAAATGTTTCGTAATGGCGGGAAAAATTAATCAGTTTTCCTATGCGCGCGCATCGGCCATAGACTAATAAATTTCGTAATGGCGGGAAAAATTAATTAGTTTTCCTATGAATGAGGTTTCTTTTTTTTTGGGCTTTTCGCGGATAGCTTTTTAGCGAAAATGTAAGCGTAACTCAACCAATAATATTAAAAAAACAACTATTACTCACTCGTGAATAATAGTAATGAAAAAATCACAGTTTGATTATAGGTGTCATTATGTGCCTAATTGCCATGGGATTAGAGCCACTTTATGAGGAAGTGTGTTGAAAATTGTTCTTTACGAAGTGATTTTAAACAATACAGCATTAGTCCTTATCCAATTAAGTAACTTAAATAAATTGTGCCATTTTGTACTAAGTATATTTACATTAGCATTGCATCCGTGCGAAGCCGGGGCGGGTCGCTAGTTATAAATATATGAATATTATGATTTAAATTAAATAAATAAAAATATGTAAATAAATAATCATTTATTTGGGTGTGTGTAGTATAATATAAGGAAAGATTCCAACACGTGTAATTTCAAATATGTAATATCTAATAATATTATCATTTCTCCGTTATATTATGTAATATGATAGCAATAAGTGGATTCAAATTACAGCGGCGTGATGTCTCATGTACTGAAGGAGTTTTTTTCACATTTCTGATACGAGAACACGTCATTATTTAAATATCCCTTCATCATTAATGTGTCGAATCAAATTTCCTTAACATTATCGTGAAGCGTGCAACTGGTAAAGAATAATTAGTATTGAATTACTTCCATTTGCTTCCAGCTGGTGTTATTCGAAACTCGTTTGCGTAGCTATTGTAAGCTTTATTCGTATTAACATAACATATTTATTTGTATGAACATAGATGAATAGAGAAAGGATAAGTTACCAACTTCTTGAATGAACTTTTGTGGTTTAAAAAGTCATTGTAGAGGGCGTTACTTGTTTCGCTCCAAATGCTACAGCTAATATTTGTCTCAAATTTTAAAAACACCGCTTATTAGTTGTAACATTCATATTTATAATAATAAATAATAAATAAGTAATAAATATTTCTTGCACTTATACCAATTGCCCTAGCCCAAAGTTATAAAATCTAAGGTAACGGATAGATACATCCTACTACTATTATAAAGGCGAAAGATTGTAAGTATGGATGTATGTTACTCTTTCTCGTAAAAACTACTGAATGGATTTGAATGAAACTTTACCACAATATAGCTTTTACATCAGAATAACACATAGGCTACAATTTTTGAGGTTTCTAATGTGAGGTCGTAAAAAAAACACATTTTTTACGCTTACATTGCAAACGCTGACTGAATTCTATGTAGTTTATAGGAGCATACTGCAGGTAGCTACCTATAGGCCTATGATTAGGGCTCTGCAGTGCTTAGTTACCGTATTTCTTACTTATTACTAGACTAGACGGGACGAACCTGAAGTCCACGCGAACGAAGTCGCGGGCAAAAGCTAGTATATTATACAAATATAAATATTTTTCATACATATTTATATTTAAAAAGGTACAAACACTCGTATTAATCACATAAACGTCTGCCCTCACTGGGACTCGATTCTGGGACCTCAGAGATGAGAACACTTTGTGTATTAACCACTCAGCTACGGAGATCGTCAAAATAACTATTTTTAAGATTCATAATTCAATATGTAAATAATATTTGTATCAATTTTAAATATTTCTATTAAAAATAATTAAATATTTCTCTATAACAAATACTTTTGCTTTAGCTTAACTACATACTTTAGAAAAGTATGTAATTAAGCGAGCAAATGATAGATGGCAGTTATTCTGCGAGAATGTACGTTGTACGTTTTAATTAGTGATGTGCCGGATATCCTTATCCGTATCCGTATCCTCGGATATCCGAGACAGAAGAAAGATCCGTATCCGTGTCCGTATCCGTTACTTTTTGGCGGATCTTTTACGGATCTATTTACCTTATTTATTTTAAATTTATATATTATATATTCCTTAAAACGAAGGGTAAGACGCACTAGCGACGCCTGTTGCCGAGTTTCTGACGGTCCACAATAAGTTAAATTAGACCTGGTTTAGTAGCTAACAATTTCAAGCAATTGGCGCCTTGCTCTTCGCCTGAAATAGTCAATAGGTAGAAATAAAAAACTATTAATGTCAATGTTGATATGTTTTATTTCTTACAATCAATTATTTGGCTCCTTTACGTTGCAAACTTTGCCGTAGTTATCATAATAATTTATTTAATAACTTCAATAGTCAATATTACATTTTTTTAGCTCAACTTATATGTATACACGTATTATATAACTATGAACATATTTATCATTAGTTATTATACCAATAATATTTATATAACTCCAAGGTGCTAAATCAACTAGCTTTTTAATGAGATTAATATCATAAAAAGTTATGAGATCACTTTTTATTAAGAAAACAAAACTTAGATGTTCGTAATATTTTAAAGTCGGATTAAATGATTTTCTAAGCAAAGCATTCTTTGTAACTAGTACTGCGTGACACATACTGTGTAAATGTTATAATAAAATCACAATGACAAGACCAAACAAGCGTTACCAAGCTGCCCAGTGTCACATTAAACTAAAACAAAACAAAAGAAAGACCCGCCCCGCAATGCAAGTCGAAACATGTTTCAACTCAAGGTCGCGCGCACGGACACCGATTGTGTAAGAAAGTTAAGATCCGTATCCGTATCTGCGGATCTTGATACCAAATATCCGTATTCAGATCCGTATCCGCGGATCTAGATTTTTAACGATCCGGCACATCACTAGTTTTAATCATACATTATATATGATAGTACTCGATAGATAGCGCTATAACATACTAATATGTAGAGAAGATTTGTTAATATAGAATAAGTTAAACTAAAGGGTACAAGCGAGAATAACGTTTATTACTAAGTCAAACCACTGGATGAAGATAACCATTTTTTCTTCCTTCATTTATCTATTATTGCTTTTGCCCACGGCTACATATGCGCGGAAGTCGGTTTATGGCGCGAAGGTTTTATCGTGCTTCCCGTGGGACTATCCGTTCTGCCGAGGTAAAAAATACCGCAATACCTTGCTCAAGAATCACTCTATCTATTGACGAAAACCGCATGAAAAGTGTGCAATAGTTTTTGAGCAAAGCCTTTATTGCGCATCCCGTGGGATCTGACGATTTTTCCGGGATAAAAAGTAGCCTATTATTTACTTACGGACTTTTATCTTTATGTCTGCAAAATTTCAAAGCAATCGGTTCAGTAGTTACGGCGTGAAAGCGAAACAAACAAACAAACTCACTTTCCGATTTATAATATTAGTACGGATATTAGTAAAGATGTCTAGTAATACTAGAAAAGAGATATATAAAAGAAAACAATTAATTTAACATTGTCAAGTTTTTAAAGACACAAAATTATGCATGAACTCATTAACACGGGTACGTAACATTTTAATTTAGTTTCTGTCAAATATGAAAATATATTTTGTCAATAATAAATGTGAATTTGTTTAAAATTGTAAAGGAATTTGGGTTCAGATTATTCATCCGAAGCCAGATTCTTATTGACGACTCTATGAAAATGCAGAGAGAAAACAAAATAGCTCTTGCAGGTTCTTTCCAGTACAAGGTCTTCCGCCGTAGACTTGTGAACTAATGCCATAGTATCTTTGACGTGTAAATGCTCTATTTGTAAAATACATTTTTGATTTTGAATAGAAGTGAAGATATTTCTATAAATTACAACACTTCCCAATACCCAAGATTTACGTGGCGTCTCTTTCACGGGACGTTCCTCAAAAGGAAGAAAAGGCCGGTCATCTTTGATAATCACTGTTAGACGCCCTTTGACCCGAGCCTTTTATATGAAGTCATTTCAGCGATGTAATTATGCTGTCAAGATACCAACCCTAAAACATACCTGGCGGAGGGAGGCCAATTATCGGAACGTTAAATTTTTACGTCAAAGAAAACGGTATACTGGAAATAAGTTAGTCTTAAATTTTCTTATTATGACAGCCTTTGACCTTCGTCTCACGTTATGGTTAATAACGACAGTGCTGAAGGTAGAAACGAATTTCACCTTTGCTCTCCTCCACAGACGAGGAGCTGAATTCCTTAGTTTTCTTACTTATTAATAGCTCAGTAATCGTTAGTATGTCATGTGTTGTTAACAATATCAAACATCTTCTAGAAATAACGGTTTATTTCTTTAAAGCAATGGAATACTAGCGTGACTTATAGGACTTGAACTCATCCCGACTGGCTGAATACTGTCGCTGACCAAGTCATATCTAATCATTACACCTTTTAAAATCAAATGTGCAATTGTGTTCCACCACGTAGCTCACTGTGCTGCCATCTATTGGATAATGTCACAAACAAAAAAGAGACAGTAGTCAAATCCGCAATCTATCATCACGGTACAATCAAGCATGAGAAGTAGAATTGCATATTTACATTACAATGACTGCGTATGATAATTAAGGTTTTACATTTATACTAAACATATATTTATACATGTTAACACATGTATACTAAACATTTATATGTCGCAGAGAGCAAAAATCGGAACGTCAAGTTGATAATCGATATCGACTTGGGTGTATTCGATTTGTGTGTTGGCAACCCTACGCTTGACACTAAGGCGATGACAACCAACCTCCGAGCGGGTAGGCACCAGTTTGCGAGCGGACGTCAAGCCGAGCGGGTGTGTCCAACATACAACCGACTTCACCACGTTCCGAAAGTAATCCATTTCCATCTGGGCCGTGTGTGATTATTTTTGATTGTTCATTATTGGACATTATTCTTAATAAATCAAAGAGTGTACCGAAACTCGTATTTCGTTTGATTTCACCATGAGGGATGGAAGAACGCTCGCATCCATCCTCGTTATATATATATATATATATACACACATATATATAGGGGTTATAAATGACTTCATTTTCAATCAGACCTTGTAAAAAAGTCGCGTCTGACTGTACATAGAGACGTAGAGGCATTCCTACGCTTATGTATGAGAGTGCAAGGTATAGTAAGAGAAAGACAAAAGCAAGATTAATATAGTGGAAATGTGAGATTTGAGAGAAATGACTGGAGTGACGATGAAGGATAAATTACGAAATAGTGTAATAAAGGAAATGTACGCTGTAGCAACAAAAATCGAGAAAAGAATGCTTAAATGATTTGACCATGAACACGTAAAAGACATGGACGAAAGATAATTGACGAAAGGAATTTATAAGGCAAATAAATGGACCTAGCCTAAAGTTACCTAAGTAAACTTGAATCAAATATATTGTAAGAAGTTCAGGCCAAGAGTACCAGTAACCGGAAATCGAGGGAGCTAGGCAAGTATGCTTAAATCGTAGCAATTAGAGAAGAGTTCCCCGTGGGAAAGGGACGTGAATATATGTATCAACTATATATTGACCAGGTAAAGTATAAAATACATACCATTAAACAATTGCTGAGCGAGCCTACCTCGTAATTTGTAGATGACATAAATCCCTCTTTCCTGTAAGAGGAAAATGCGCGCAATATTAGCCGCTGATCTCCGTAGCAACAATCAGCAAGATATAAAAGTAAGAAAATGCCAAATGTAAATCAATCTTGTAAAAGCAAAAGTAAATCCTAAAAAAATATATTTTAATAAAGTATAGAACTATAAACGTAATTCATAAAAACTAAGTAGGTAACAATAAGATGCTTGCTTGAATTGCATTTTAATATTTATTCAATGCTTACCATCAGGCAGGCCGGAAGCCTTTTTGCTACCGTTGTAGTATAAAAAAAAAAAAAAATTCAAACTATTTTCACGAGGACTTCTAACTGCAACACAGTGACAATAAGCACTGCTATTGAAGTAGAAATAATATAAATAAGTCAAGTTAAAACTAAAGTTAAGATGAAAGCTATTTATTTGAGTCCGCCACTTAAGATAATACTTTTATAATATTTTAATACGTGGATTTCGGGATTGGGTCTATAGAGGGTTAAGGGTCATAGCTTTTGCCCACGGCTACATATTCGCGGAAGTCGGTTTATGGCGCGAAGGTTTGATCGCGCTTCCCGTATGACTATCCGTTTTTCCGAGATAAAAAATACCGCAAAACCTTGCTCAAAAATCACTCTATCTATTGATGAAAACCGCATGAAAATCTGTGCAGTAGTTTTTGAGCGAAGCCTTTAATGCGCATCCCGTGGGATCTTCCGATTTTTCCGGGATAAAAAGTATATAACTGGGATAAAATCACGTCAATTCGTCGCTCCGTTTTGCCGTGAAAGACAGACAAACAAACAGACACACTTTCCCATTTATAATATTAGTATGGATTGCAACTTTATTTATATTTTCATTTTCAAACATTTGCAGTGCCTTATCAATATTCTTCTGCACGCTTTATTGGTTGTCTGGAAAAAAATGTTTTTGACATTAAGTCGTCAAGCCATTAGTTAATTTTTTTAGTCTTGTGCAAAAAAAGTGTAAATTAAATAAATAAAATATAGGGATCACACTCCAACCTTTCAAAAGACACGTGATGACATTCATATAACAAAGATACAATTTCTAAGTACATGAATCGACGTGTCGAGACCCTTTGAATGTGTTTTCAGTATGTGGCCAAGATACCGACCCTCCGTCTTCTGGGTCGAGCATCAAGCTGACGGAGATAAACGACCCCCGTGACACGTATACAGAGTTCGGGCAACTGTTTTTTTCTCTTTTCGAATTTACCCTGTTCTTTACGAACGCAACGAGACGGCTCGGATACAATTACATTTCGTCTAACTCACAATTGGAGTCTAACACGAATTAATTTTGATACTTGAACCATATTATTTGTATTTTCACGTTTCGCATATAAATCTTTATTGACAACCTTCGTAACCGAGTGGTTTGTACGCCGGTTTCAAGTCCGCCATCTATGAGGATCCGAGGCCCGGTGCGGGCAGATATTTGTATGATGAATGTGAGTATTTGTCCCTTAGTCATGGCTGTTATATATGTCGCAGCCAACCTGTTAAAATAGCCGTTCAATCAAACAGCTAGCAGCTAGCGCTTTGACTGAACTATATATATATATATTTCTGTGAAGCGGTGTTGCTCCAGAATGAGGCGGCGCCGGGCTCGGTAACACAGCTGTACGGCGACCCGGGAGGGACCACGCCCCTTCCGTGACCGGGGGGACGTCGTCGATGGCGGAGATCGGGGGAGGTATTGTAGCCTCCCCCGAGGAGAGCTCCCCTGTCGATACAGGGGAGCTCTCTTCGGCAGGGGCTGAGGCTGGGGGATTCCCGGAGGTCGCTTGGTGTTCCCGGGGGCTCCCTGCATGCCTGAGGAAGACCATTCCTGAGGTTTTAGTAGGTAGGCCTCCCCCTTCTGGGGAGGAGAGCCTCACATAACCGCCGGCTCGCCACAGCCAGGGTATGCAATTTCATGCAATTCAGGGGAACAAAAAAAAAAATGTGTAAGAAATATTTATTATGATTAAGCTGAAACACAGGTTTAACCTAGTTCAGGTATTTTAATATTTACTATATCTTTATTTATATCAATATTTATATCATAATTTATACAAAAAATGTTGCGATTTCCCGAACGCCCGTAATTTGGTTATATTATTTAACTATATAATAATATTGCTTACCGGTCCGTAGTTCTGGCTTGGCTTGATTGTGTGTTTTGTGTGTACTAATGTGCCCTACCGTATGTGGTTATAAATATATATCATAAATTACAATACTTGTAGTGTAAAAAACAGGAGAACGCGTGGCCGACCACTTTCCAAATGTAAATGTAATCCCGTCGAAACCGTAATATGCCAATATTTATCCAATGGTATATTTAAATACACTTTATACACGTAAAGTCAAGTACCGAAACCGTAATGTCAAAAT
The DNA here is from genome assembly GCA_036419045.1 of Scirpophaga incertulas. Taxonomy (NCBI): domain Eukaryota; kingdom Metazoa; phylum Arthropoda; class Insecta; order Lepidoptera; family Crambidae; genus Scirpophaga; species Scirpophaga incertulas. Next base: position 5,342,653 of record CM071641.1, read on the forward strand.
CTTTTTTTTTATTACTTTTTTAAATTTCCTTTTCCGCGGTCCGAAACTCATAAGTCCTAAACAATCCCCCACCCCGAGATGAGCAACCCTCATCTCGCTAGTCTACCGGTAGACGGGACAGGGTTGCCACCGCACGGCGCATCACAGAGTCGCCGATCGAGACCTCTGCGAACCGAGGTACACCGTCAGAGCCTGGATAAAGCTTCAAAATGCGTCCTCTACGCCAACGTAGAGGAGAAAGATTTGAATCCTTAATCAGGACAAGATCCCCTACCCGTGCAGGAGCCGTTTTAATCTGTCCATTTCAGCCGCTGCTGCAACATGTGCAAATACTCCGAATAAAACCGTTTATTAAAATTTTGTGACATCTGTTGCAGCATTTGAAAGCGAGAAAGTCGACTCAGTGGTACATTCTCAAAGGGATACTCAGGGAGAGCTGCAAGGGGCTGGCCGATGAGGAAATGACCCGGTGTCAAAACCTCCATATCGTTGGGATCCGAAGAGAGTGGGCATAAAGGCCGTGAATTTAAAGTTGCTTCCACTCTGTAAAAGACCGTAGTAAGTTCCTCGAACGTAAGAACCGTTTCCCCAATAACACGTCTCAAATGTGTCTTAGCCACCTTCACGACAGCCTCAAAGATGCCTCCCCAATGAGGACATCCAGGAGGATCAAACTTCCACGTAATGCCCTGAGTAGCCATTGCTTGTCCCAAGTCCGTACTATGTTTCGTTAAAAAATCATGGACCTCCTTAAGATACCTGTCAGCACCTGATAATTTGTGCCGCAGTCCGACCGTACCAAACTCGGTAACCCCCTCCGTGAAACAAAACGTCCGAACGCCGCGATAAACGCTTCCGTACTAAGCGAAGATACTATTTCTAAATGTACTGCCTTCGTTGACAGACAAACAAATACACATAAATAAACTTTGTAAGTCTTAGAGGTCCGCAAGTGAGAAGCCCTGACAATAAAAGGACCAGCGAAATCCGATTCCGAGGCGTCACAGAAACCGTGAAGTGACGCATGATACTTCCCCGGTGGAAGTATTTTACGAGGTATAACAACCCTTCCGATAGTGGGTAACTGATCAATAAATGCGAGCCAGTCCGTTACCAATAACGCTATGAGCTCGTTACGTAAAATTAAAGCCTCCTGTTCCGAAGATCCACCCGTGATAACGTCATCGACAAAAATTTCCGACTCTAAGACGTCCGCCGCACGAGGGAATCGAACGCGTTCCCGTTGAGCGAGTTCCAACAAGCACCGCATAGCCATCCAGGGGCTAGATTTCAAACCGTACGTGTTTGTGTTCAGTTCGTAGACGCGTAATGGGTGAGACGGGTCCTCGCGCCAAAGAATCAGCTGATACCGTCTATCAGCCTCATCAATCACCGTTTGCCGGAACATCATGCGTATATCCGTCGCGAAGACCACCTGGTGTCTACGAAAGGCCGAAATAAGATCCGAAATATCTTTATGTAGTTTAGCAGCCCGAGTGCAGGATTTGGTTCAATGAAACACCGTTAGAGGAAGGGGCCGACCCGTCAAACACGACCCGTATCTTACCGCTATCCGATTTAAAAACCGCGTGATGTGGTATGAAATAGTGTTCTTCCGATGAGTAGTCCCTCGTGCCAGGGACATGTGACCTAATTGTACATATTCCCGCATGAACTCAATGTATTTGTCGCGAAACTCTGTATCTCGCTTCATGCGACGTTCCATAGAAAGCAGGCGTTTCTCAGCAGTGAGGTAGGACTGCCCCAGCGGTTTGCGAATGCTCACAAAGGGCAACCGAGTAACGAAACGACCGTTCGGTAACCGATAAACATTTTCGATAAAATGGCGCTCGCATTCTTCGTCGAGCGGGTGCTTCCGTGAAACCGTGGGTACCTCTTCTGTCTCCCAAAAACGCTGTACTAAATCCGAAAGAGAAACGCCCGTAAAAACCGTATCAGAAACCGTATCATATGCTGGGCCCATAATCATATATCCGTAGTGCGATGGTATAGCAACCAAGCCATTATTATTTAAATTTATAGTGCGTCCGGTGCACAATAATTGACCAAGCACATCAGTACCAAGCAACAAATCAATTTTTCCAATATTTAAAAATTTTCTGTCAGCCAAAGACAGGTGAGAAGCCGAGTTCAAAATTTCCGAAGGTAATTCCACCTGTGGATGTTCTCCTAAAATATCATGCAACACTAGTGCTGTAACTGTAATAACAGGTTGAGAGACCGATTCTCCAACAATGTTAAAGGTACATTGACCATAAACATGTGACACGAGCACATCACCTATGCCACGAACCGAAATATTATTATTAAATATGTATAGGCCTAACCGTCTCGCCAAATTAACTGTTATCATGCAACCTTGCGAACCCGTGTCCGCTAGAGCCCGTGCTCTAACATGAAAACCGTTAATATCACAAATCCTTACCGCAACGGTAGGCAATAAAAAGTATTTAAAAAGGTTGCTTTGGCGAGGTGGCGGCGACTACCTATTCTTGAACGTCACTATGAAATGAAGCATTCACCCGATTAAAAACCTGGGCTGCCGACAGCGCCAGAGGGTTATATGTAGGGGGTCTCGAGCGCCCCAATGGTGCCCGAGTCAGGTGCCAACTGGCATCCGGTGTCCGGTAACCAACCGGATGACCGAAAGATGGCGGCGTGTTCCTCAATCGCGGCCGTTCCGCGAGTGGTGGTGAGAAACCCCTCGCTCTCGCTGCATACGAAGCCGCAGACGCATACTGTTCCGCAGTGACGTCACGGGATTCGTCCGCTTGAATATGCCCTATGCCCGCTGCATAGGGTGCTTGTACCATAGGCCCGGTGCCTCCCCCACCCGTATGTGGAGATGCCTGTGAAGTAGGCCTAAAGCCACCCCCACCCGTATATGGAGGTGTCGCGCGCACGTCCACCCGTCGAGGCGACGCTCGTCCAGAATGAGGAGGTGAAGTCCGTACTTGTCCGCTTTGACCCCTCCTGAAGGAGAACCAATCCGTCCCGCTGCAGGCCTAACTCCACCATTCCTATTCAGGCATAACATCCCGTGATGTTTGCCGTTACAATGAATACATGGCCGTGCCACTGCACAACTATTAACAAGATGATCCCCTAAACAAATAACATAACTTGTGATTTTGCACAAAACGCCTCCGCTGTTGAGGGGAACAATTTATAAAATGTTGGCATTTAGATATAAAATGGCCTATGATGCCACAAAAGGTGCAACCAACCCGCTTGGATTGCAACCTATTATTAATAGTATGGTCCGATGTAGCCATACCTACCCTAGTCCCCCGAGTGGGTGGCCTAATCCTACCCTGACTGAATACAGGTCTTCCCTGACTGGACACAGGCCTCCCAGATGGCCCTGAGGTAGCCGTTGCAGGAGGTGAGCCTACATTGTCAACAATCCGTGCTTCTTCCTCCAAGAAGGTCAAAAGTCGTCAATAAATTTAGGCAACGGGCTTGCCTCATCTCCGCTTCCATATTTTTGTTCAAATCTTAATTTTAAATCAGAGGGTAACTTATTCAATACAATATGGAGCAACAAGAATGACCACTCCATTACTGGTAAATTTAATTTCTCCAAACAATTATAGGCCACCTTTAATGGATTTAAAAAATCATCCCTTATAAACATGATATTCCTTAAATAAGGCAAATTTAATATCTTTGCCACATGGGCATCCGCAATTAACCTAATATTTTGATATCTGCCCATCAATAGCGCCCTTGCAGTCTCATAATTGTTATCTGTTATGGTTAAATGTGAAATAACCTGGTGAGCGTCTCCCGATAGACAACTCAACAGATAACTTAATTTTTGTGAGAGTGATATATCCATCCGACAATGTACCAAAGAATCAAAAATGTTAATAAATGACATCCAAGTTTCATACCCACCAGAATACTTGGGCAAATTTAAATCCGGCAATCTAGTATAAATTGAGGCATTACTACTTGACTGACCCTTAACCGTGGGACTACTGGCCAGATCCAGTGTCCTTACCGCCTGAATAATGCTGTCATAATATTCTAAGCATTGCTTGTAGTCTGCCTGAGCTTGAATCAACCTTGCCTGCAAAGTTTCATTGTCTGAATTCATGTCAGCCCTATCATAACACATTTGTAAAGCTTGATCCAGGTCCGCCATGTATCTGCTCGCATTTGAAGCCCGCTCTTTCAAGGCCTCAACCCTGTCTGGTCTACTCACCAGAGAAAATGCGCTTACCAACCATTGTAATATGCGACGAATTTCGTTATAACCGTCCGACATTTTAATAATTAAAGTAAATACAAAACAAACAGAATTTACAAAATAACAGGTCCGTAACCGAAAAGAAAACCACGCTCTGCTACCAAAAAATGTTGCGTTTTCCCGAACGCCCGTAATTTGGTTATATTATTTAACTATATAATAATATTGCTTACCGGTCCGTAGTTCTGGCTTGGCTTGATTGTGTGTTTTGTGTGTACTAATGTGCCCTACCGTATGTGGTTATAAATATATATCATAAATTACAATACTTGTAGTGTAAAAAACAGGAGAACGCGTGGCCGACCACTTTTCCAAATGTAAATGTAATCCCGTCGAAACCGTAATATGCCAATATTTATCCAATGGTATATTTAAATACACTTTATACACGTAAAGTCAAGTACCGAAACCGTAATGTCAAAATCTTTTTTTTTATTACTTTTTTAAATTTCTTTTCCGCGGTCCGAAACTCATAAGTCCTAAACAATCTTTGTATATGTACATGACCAATGTTAATAATAAATAAACTATTATTATTATTATCTATTTTAATAATGTATGTATTGTATGTAATATAAATATGACGTTTCTATTATTTATTTTTTAAAACCATTATATATAAATACTGTGTCCCTGCAAATTTTTCTGTAAAATTTTCACCTAACCATCTAGGGTCGGCTGGAAGAAATCTCTCTGAGATAAGTCCGTCTTTGCACTGATTAAATTTGTACCTGCTAATATTTTTATTGTAATAGTCTTTAATCGTGTTCAATAAAGAGTACATATATAAAGTCTCATTGACATGGATTGCTGCGATTCTGTTACTTAGTTTTTTTCAATAAACAGCTAACTTGTTCATAACTGAATATTTGACTGATTCTATATGTAACGTTTATCCGTTTTTTTAGTTGTAGGTAAATAGTTTAGAATGTAAAGTAGATAGTTATAAATAAATATCAAGTTTGATGGAATTAATTTAATTGAGCCTTCTTATAAAAAATACAGTAGGTAGTAGTATAAAGTCTATGTAGGGGTCGTGGGTTTATTTGAGGCTGTGCACACTATGAACCGCCTTCAGAGTACCACTTAACTGGCGCGCCACGCGAGAAGTAGTAGCCCGCAGTCTAGGTGGTGGTGGTCACGTGGGACAGGTCCAGGTTAGTGCTAGATCAGCGTGGAGTACCGGTAACAGCCCAGTCCAGAACTTGATCCCTGGAATTCATCAATTATTGGACGTTTTAGAATTTGTCCAATTCTCTTATATTGACTGCAACATGATTGATGCGAAGTAATGCATGGCGAGTAAGCAGCATAAGATGGTACATTATTAATTAGCGATCAATGATGTTGCAATCTCATTACAATTAAAAAATAACAATTAAAATGAATAAGGCTTTACATAATGATTTTAAAATGCATAAAATGTGAAATATAAGCATCGCACATTGAACATAATACTACTATTTAGATACTAATTAAATAATTCTACGTTTAAAACATATAATGAAGAAGGGAGCTTGATTTAGTGCATTGATTAATGTAATATAACAATTTTCTTTATGATGGAGGTAGAACTGAACAAGTCCGCCACCATTATTAACAGTGAAGATTTCTATTGACAAAAACAGTAAATACGATGGATAAACTTAAAATAAATTACATACATTAACTACAATACTATACTGTATTTCCATAAAAGGATTTACAAATAACATTAGCTAAGCAATAAATAAAATAATTTTCAACACTCACCCGATCGAGAATATCACGCACTAATAATTATTCAAATAACTTTTATTATAAAAGTTCTCGATTTTAAAATAACTTTAATTGAAGTAAGAAAGAAGTTTAAAAGTAGAAGATAAAATTAAATATTGATATTAATAGTTTTTCAACTCCAGCAAGCAAGTAGTAATCGTCTTGATGTATCGCCGGCGAATGTTAGCTCCTTCGCTCCTACGTTCTCAGTTCTCCGGTACATTGTCGTTCGGTCAGCCCATAATGAGTCATGTATCGATGTATAACCATTCCAGCTATACTCGTATTAATAACATCGCTCGTGCGCACGATATTTATTTTTAAGATTTTAATATTTGTAAATAGTAGATTAAGTTTATTGTTTTTTTTTATTAATATGATAGATTAATATTATTATAGGTGTAAATAGATATTTTGTTTATATTTTATTTTAAGATTATTTTTCTAAATTTGTGTGTAAATCTGGGTATTTAGAATAACCACCGTTACATATATAAGTTAAGCAATTTTTATCACGTAAAAATATGTCCAAAATACAAAGAAATATTATATTTATAAGTAACTAAGTTTTAAATCTCGAATAAAAACTCAATATATTTATATACAACCTGTGCCAATAACGACGCTTTTGTAAATTATGTAAGTGACTGATGTGATGAATCTTTAGTGTACAGAAAAACTTATGTAAGTTTATGTTTGCACTAAATTGAATGATTTTCTGGTGTAACTTTGTAAAATAATAAATAAAATAAAATAAATAAAATAAATATATCGTCGGCTTGGAAGAAGACTGTTATAACTCAAAATACACAAACTTTCAGGGGAAGCATGTAAACATTTTACTGGATAAACTGTACTCAGATCTCGATCTCATTAAATAATTAGAAACCATATTCTTTACAGGTGACTTTATTATTATATAGACATTTAATATTATTTTTATTATAGACAAATTGAAGTTGTTTTATTGCGAAAACGTAACAATGCATTTTTTTTGAGTTATGACAGTCTTCTTCCAAGCCGACGATAATAAGAATGGTTAAATGTAATGGGAAAGACAGAGTTAATGAAGAACTCTTTTTCGCTATTCATAAATGTTTGTGTTTTAGTTTTAAATGTAGTAATAGTGCTAGAATTATTTACCAGCCGGCTCAACCATTATGGTGTAAGGCTAAATAAGATTTAAAAAAAAGTTGGTTAAATGTTACATTTATTATGTGGAAAGTACCTATTAACGTACAAATAGCTAAGTTATTTTAATATTTTGTTTATTCTCACTAATATTATGTTTACGAACGTTTATAAGTATAGATTTTTATACTAGAAAGAAACTTTATAATAACATACAATAATATCAAATAATTATTAAATCTGCGCAGACAAAGTCGCGGGCAACAACTAGTATCTTATAAAAAATTTGTCGAATTTAGTCAATTATGACGTCACGATTCCAATATCTTTAGTTTAGAACGTTTTCGAGTAATTATGTTGCCTTAAAAAGTAATAAGCGCAGACACTGTTCATTTTACAATATTTCTCTGGAAAATTTCTTATACTAGCGGACCCGACAGACTTCGTCCTGTCAAAAAGATTTGTACAGTGGCAGTTTTTTGTTCCTAATTATTTTATAGATAATGTCGCATAGCCAACCAAATCGCAAAAAAAGTCTTAATGACCTATTACATTTTGTGGCTATTCAATTTTGGAACGTGACATTAGATCCTCCAACGATGTATTCTGTGCTCCAACGCACGCACGCACACTGTTTTGATAGATATGATTGAATGTCAACTATATGTAGCGTTAATAAAACGCAAATTGACTCTTTGATGTTAGGAACACACCTTCATTGCTTAGACAACAGTGAGTGCTTGCAATATGAACTTTATACAATAACAATAAAGCTCAATTCGACTGTACGTTTTAGTTAGAAAACGTTTGCATGGGAAAATAAAAGGGCGGTTTTTAGGGTTTTTTCCGATAATTATTCGATTTTTTCTCGAAATAAAAACCATCCTTGAACTTCAACGAACATTGTGAAAAAAGAATTGGCCAAATTGGTCCAGGCGTTGTTGAATTATGCACTTACCAACACATTTTTGCGATTCATTTTTATATATAAGAAGATGTAATATAAAGAAAGAAAGAAAAAACATTTATTGACTCGCACAGACATACAACATTACACATAATAAAATACAATAAATAGTTTTAAAATAAAGTATAGACATGTGCCAAGCCAAAAGGTTCCTACCTCAGCATGTGCTTTGCGCCATATATGATACCGCAAAGCGCTGATACTCTGGCAGGGCCTTTCCATTTGTGACGTACGGGAAACAATAAATAATACACAATTATATATTAATTGATAAATATACATTGTTAATATTATACATAACTTAAAATAGACATACATAACTTATAATACACATGATAAAAGTATATGATAGTACTATAAAAATTAAAATAAAAATTATATATAAATGTGATATTGGTGTGGTAGTAGAGGCGTTTAGGACCATCATATACATGCTTAAGAATAAATAGGATCATCTACCCTGATTAATATTCCTATTTAAAGGCTATATGAGGCATGATCGAATTTCTATCATTTATGGTTGGCGCTCCACAAAGGTCCAACTCGATCGGTCACCAGTCTACCCCAAACCACTTTCTGATAGAATAGTTTTCTCATTTATTACATCTGTCTGTGTCACCGTACGGATTTAGAGAGTGATCAAGTGTGGGAGCACTTGTGGAGAATTGATAGATTTGCCCGAGCCAATGTTATCGAATTGAAATATTCATTAAATACAATGATATTATAAAGTCGCCGAATGGGAATAAACGCTTATGGATTCGTTATGTCTGTCCGTCCGTCACAGTCACTTTATTCCATATTCATATTCGTTTATTCACTCTTTGCTTGACATACATTTATCCTACAAATTTACCTTTTCAAGGCATTGTGAAATTTACAAATCTAGAGTTTAATACATTGTGAAATTTACAAAGCAAAACAATATCTACATTATATCAAAACATGCATTTCATTATTTATAAACTATGTTAGACAAAAAACAACATTGTAATTAGGTAAATTATAGGTACATTGATAAATTGTATTTCATTATTTATAATTAACTCTGTTGCCATGTCATATACTACTAAATTATTATATTCCGTAACTATAAGAGCTATAGTGTGGAAACTTGGTAAGTAGATGCATTCGGTGAAACGCATTAAGTTTTCATACAGAAATAAAAAAAAAAACAATATTTTTTTGATCCAAATCCATGTTTGTGGCGATAGGGATAAGTCTTCAAAAATGATATTGAGGTTTCTAATATAAACTGAATAGTTTGCGCGAGAGACGCTTCCAAAGTGGAAGCGTCCCCCCCCCTCCCCCGTAAAATCTAAACTAAGGGAATGATAAATGTAAAAATAATATATGATGTACATTACCATGCAAACTAACACCGAAAATTGGTTTGATCGAGATCTAATAATTAGTTTTTTTTAATACGTTATAAATCGTAAACCGCATTTTACTTTTCATTCAATCAACTCCAATATAATAAAGAATAAAGAAAAACATTAATTTAGATGTATAGCGGTACGGAACCCTGCGTGCGCGAGTCCGACTCGCCTCAATTGAATATGTAAATATGTATGAGGTTTATTTATCAACTGTCAATTTGATAAATAAACCCCATACATATTTATAAAACAATATATTTAATAATATATTTTTGAAACAATAGAAAACCAATTCGCATTCGAAATCGTGAGATTCGTATACGAATTACCGAATTCACTATTTCTGAACTTTCATTTCGTGCGTTGTGCAACGAGTGGTTCAACCTACTCGTTTTTTATTTCTACTTGTAGAAGTAGGTTAATGTAAAGCTTGTAAATAGGTACATAATAATAAGTAAATATTGTTTGAGTACATATATTTTTGATTTTGTTGTTGTGATTTTGAATTTTTCTGCGTGAAACAGAATTTAATTAAGAATTTGTTTTTAATGACAACACTGAATTCGAGTGATTCAAAAATCTATAAAATTGTAAGCAGTAGAAAATAATTTCGCGCACGATTTGTATTCGTATTCGAATTCCAAATTCACGTCTTTGATCTAAAACTGGTAGAGCCTTCGCGAAAAGAACAGCCAAGAAACTTCGTTGCGCAAACTTTTCGTCTCCTCTTTTCAAAATCATAAAATAATACAATTGCTTCAATATTTACATATCAACACTATATATGTACATATGTCCGGTAAAAACCAAATTATTCAATTATATGTCATAAAATTTATTCCAAGAATTTTCTTTTGTAATGAAAATATTTCTAGAATATTCGCGCACCGTTGATCCACCTGCATACTAGTAATTTTCTATTAATTTATTTTTTTTTTTGTTTTGTGTTCCGATTCGTTTTCTTTTTTATGCATTAACTACGAGCAAATGTAATCACATTTGCTCGTAGTTAATGCCGTAGCAATCTTTAAGATAGCACTTTTTTTCTCTCGCACGCAAACGAGCAAACGGATCACCTGATGGTAAGCGATAACCGTTACCCATGGACATCCGCAACACCAGAGGAGTCACAGATGCGTTGCCGGCCTTTTAAAAGGGGAGAAGGGGGGGTTGGGCCTCCGGTACCCTCACTCACTCGGCGAAACACTGCGCAAGCGGTATTTTACGCCGGTTTTCTGTGAGGCCGTGCTATCACTCCGGTCGAGCCGGCCCAATTCGTGCCGAAGCATGGCTCTCCCACGGTAAAATAGTTTTAAGTATTATAGTGTCCATGAACGTTGTGATAGTATATGTCTTATCAGTTGTCCTAAATAAATAAACAAGTGATTTAAATTGACTATTAAAACAAAAAGAAAATTAAAACACTTTCCGGAAGTGTTTTGTACAATGTTACACATTTCCCTGTGAACGAACTTCTTTAATCTAATAGCTAAAAAAAATTGGGCGCCATAAAGCTCGTAACATAAGTTTACTGTATCTTTTAATTCATTCTATCTATTATTCATATCCGCTTTTAAAATCCGACCGGCATTCTCACCTACCGCGTAACAACTATGTGACACGACACGACTAATGAATATTGATTCGCAATATCTCACGGCACGCCAAAAAATTTTTCGTGGAACGCATTCATTTCGATACGGAACAGGTATGTAATAGGACTTATATTGTCGAAATTCGGAATAAGATATAAGAAGAGTACGTGATACACGTTTGATATATTTTATTCTGGAGACGTATTTTTGAATCATTAGACGTGAATTTGGAATTCGAATACGAATACATTTATAGATTTTTGAATCACTCGAATTCAGTGTTGTTCTTAATTAGAATTAAATTCTTAATTAGATTCCGTTTCACGCAGAAAAATTAAAAATCACAAAACAATATTTACTTATTATTATGCACATATTTACAAGCTTTACATTAACCAGAGTTTTATCACTGTCAACATCAGTTCAGCGTTGGATATTCTACTAATAGAAATCAAAAACGAGTGGGTTGAACCACTAGACAGACATTACTCTTCGCAGCGTATGCGATGAAAGACATTTTATGGCTAATTTTTTTACACCATCGGTTGGTTTTAATGAGAATTTCTAAAGTAATCTAGTACTAAATATAGCCTATGTTACTCAGTGATAATGTAGCTTTCTAATCAAAAAGGAATTATTAAAATCAGTCTAGTACTTTTGAGTTATTAAATATTAGTGTTAAATATAGAATTATTAGTATATGTGTTATTATATATATATATATACTAATAAAATAGTTAATAAAAAAACTTTAAAATATTTAAGTTCTTCTAGTAATAACATTTTCAGTTTGACACGGAATGCATTTTGACTTACATTGTTGTATGTTTATTTTCGTAATAACTATTTCAAGTCCCATAGCTTGTGACACAAACAAATTAAAAATTGTCACGCGGCTCGAACTCGGCCTAGCTAACGTACTCACTCATGAGACTCAACCTTTGCGGCTTGACCTCGGCGAGCCGCTCAGCCCCTGGGGAACAACTTCAGATTGTTTGATGGGCGAACTACTTCCTTTAAATTCTCGGGCAGTTTAGAAAACAGGTCGTTCGTACTGTAAACACATGCTGTTAGGTTCCCACGACCAATTACATTCAATATACCAACATCCATCGAAACATAAATATAGTAAAAAAAACTAAAGTACATTTCACATTTGATATCCAGATAGGTATTCCCTTTTTAAATACAAATGTAGATAATAAAATATCAACGCCTGAAGTTAGCAACACAATTTATATTCTCGGAACCTGCTTCAAGTCGATATAAAATTTCACAGCACAGATTTCTTTTGAGCTCAATTATTTATCTCAAAAGAAATCTGCTTAATTATCCTGATTGTAATTAGTCGAATTGCCTTCGTTTATTTAAAGGTACAACGTGGACTTTGATTTTTCGCAGATGGGAGCGCCTTTTAGATACTATCAAAAGCTTCCGAAGGCAAATGTATTTTTCGTAATAACTATTTCAAGTCCCATAGCTTGTGACACAAACAAATTAAAAATTGTCACGCGGCTCGAACTCGGCCTAGCTAACGTACTCACTCATGAGACTCAACCTTTGCGGCTTGACCTCGGCGAGCCGCTCAGCCCCTGGGGAACAACTTCAGATTGTTTGATGGGCGAACAACTTCCTTTAAATTCTCGGGCAGTTTAGAAAACAGGCCGTTCGTACTGTAAACACATGCTGTTAGGTTCCCACGACCAATTACATTCAATATACCAACATCCATCGAAACATAAATATAGTAAAAAAAACTAAAGCACATTTCACATTTGATATCCAGATAGGTATTCCCTTTTTAAATACAAATGTAGATAATAAAATATCAACGCCTGAAGTTAGCAACACAATTTATATTCTCGGAACCTGCTTCAAGTCGATATAAAATTTCACAGCACAGATTTCTTTTGAGCTCAATTATTTATCTCAAAAGAAATCTGCTTAATTATCCTGATTGTAATTAGTCGAATTGCCTTCGTTTATTTAAAGGTACAACGTGGACTTTGATTTTTCGCAGATGGGAGCGCCTTTTAGATACTATCAAAAGCTTCCGAAGGCAAATGTATTTATTCGACGATATTGGTGGATTCTTCAAAGGCTATTGAGACATTTGAAAGTTGTGTGTTTTTGTACGAAGACTGAACAACAAGCTGATTGTTCACAATGGTGGGTTTTGACGATCTTCGCGTAAAGCACACGTTTATCCCTTTGATAGATATAAATATTACTTGTTGGAATTATGTTAATGCTTTCGTAGATATGTTAGTTATGTTGGTTATAAATTGTATACGACAAAATATTCTCCAAGTTGGTTTTAGTCTTTAACTGTATATATGTGTGTGTTGTGTATACTTGTATATATATATATATATATATAATATATATATATATAATATATATATATAATATATATATATATATATTATATATATATTACGTGAACTGCACTTGTATATATATATACAAGTGCAGTTCGATCCAACTTGAGAGATAGGATAGTTTAAATCTCAATTATCGTTGCAATTTTAATTTATTGCTAATTATTTTGCTGTTATTATTTGACAGTCACAATTATCTGTTAACTCCAAATGATTCTAACAGATGTCGATACCTTTCGACTGGGTTGAGTAAGTAATCAATAGATGGCGCTGCTATGATAAATCTTAATATTATAAACGTTTACAGGTTTTTTGCAGTGTATTTAGTATCTGCATTGTACCCGTGCGAAGTCGGGGCGGGTCGCTAGTATATATATATATATATATATATATATATATATATATATATATATATATATATGTATATTACTTTTTAGAAAAGTTCCCACGATACAGCTTGTGATTAATATTTTTGGTGGACTTTTAAAATAAACTCAATAGTTAATTTATTTTATTTGATTATACATATCATTGTTATTTGGGTGAAGGCCTAAAAATAATAATATATTTTGATTTGTTTCAGGTACATATCTTTTATACAACAATCGTGTTAGTGAGTAATTCTCCATGTTTGGTTACGAAATTATATCTAATTTAAACATTTTTTTGAACACTTATTTAATAAGATGTGTGGAAATGTTGCAGAGAAAATTTATTAATTAATATCAAAGTCAAAGTCAAAGTCAAAATATTTATTTCAAGTAGGCAATTAGATATGCTCTTTTGAATAGTCCAAATTTTTTTTTTCCCTACTACCCATTCGGACTTCTTTTAGTTATAGAGAAGAACGGGCGCAAGAAACTCTATAACTTTTACAGAAGCAACGACATTTACAAAAATATATATCGTTACCAAGTCATACAAAAGTCAACTTATAGGTACAAGTATAATTACAAAGGTTCATGGCAATGCCTGGTGGAACTAAGAAACATTAAGTCCAAGCATTCATGTCTTTTATATAATCAGTAACCGTATAATAGGCTTTGCTAATAAGTACACTTTTAACAATGATTTTAAATTTATTTAGGCTTAATTGTACAATATTGCTTGGAACTTTGTTGTAAAAACGCACACAGTTACCTCTGAATGAATTATTAATTTTATGGAGTCTAGTGTGAGGCAAATGTAATTTATTCTTATTTCTAGTATTGAAGCTATGGACATCACTGTTTTTACTAAATAAATGAATGTTTTATGGGTATATATTAGATTTTCATAAATATATTGAGACACAACTGTCATTATACCAGTGTCTTTAAATTTATCTCTTAAAGAGTCTTGCATTTTTAGATTATAAATTGCTCGAATGGCCTCTTCTGCAGCACAAATATAGTTTGAATGTCGGCAGCATTTCCCCACAGCAAAATACCATACGACATTACACTATGAAAGTAACTAAAGTACACCAATCTAGCTGTTTCTACGTCAGTTAATTGGCGTATTCTCAAAACTGCAAATGCTATACATAGATATATCAATACATAGTATAAAACAAAGTCGCTTTCGCTGTATGTCCGTATGTATGCTTAGATCTTTTAAACTACGCAACGGATTTTGACGCGGTTTTTTTTAATAGATAGAGTGATTCTTAAGGAAGGTTTGTATATATAATAAATGCATAATATAGTAGAGAAACACTGATAAATTTAAAGGTTTCTAATGTGATTGTCGTAAATAAGCACTTTTTTTGCGCTTATATTGCAAACGCTGGCTGAACCCTACGAGATAGACCAAATAATGTACTACAGTATTGTACAACTTACAAAAATCCACAAAAAAGTCCGCGATGGTATATGTCTATCTCTTAGGGATAACCCACCATAACCATTTTTTCACTGCACCCGTGCGAAGCCGGGGCGGGTCGCTAGTTATTAATAATATATTAAAAGAATTAGAGTATCTATAATTTCTCTAGAAACTCCTAGATTTCCAAATCTGGATATCGAATCCGAATACTAGTTGAAAGACGAGAAATACCTATCAATTCTTTTACGTAACTTAAATTTTCTCAACAAAAGGGTCTTCCGAAATCGGAGATATTTTAATATGTAATATATCCAAATATACTTCCCTAGCTTGGTTGTCCTTCATTAAGACTTTCAAGCACGCTTCTCAGTTACTGATACTCTTGACTTATCCTTCTTTCAATATATCTGCAATTTACTCCAAGTAGGTTATTTTTTTTATATATATGTCTACTCCACGGACTCGTAGTCCGTGCCTTTTTTAAACTGTCCTCGTTTGGATCTACTACGTACTGTACGTACAGCGTCATATTATCTTATAATACTATTCCGTGACTTAACATTAACGTGAGTTGCGCAGCACTTACTTATCTAACAATAGTACTTTCTTATCTAATAACTATCCTAATATATACCTACATACAACCATTTAACAATACACTTAATTTCAATACGTTATACAATAAAATTAATTAATCTAATAATAATAAGCTATCCTAACATACATTAATAATTAAATTAACCCTGCAATGGTGTCGATTCTAGCGACTGTTTTGTTTTAGTTGTCCCCTATCAAACTGGTCTCGTCATATTTGCCTTATGAGTTGTTTTCGTCACTCATCTTTTGTCCACCAAACACGTACATCTTCTTTTACATCGCACATTTTCTTGATTACTTATTTAATAATCCATCAACGTCACTTTAGACTCTCAAAGCCCTCACTACCACAGCATTACTCTTGTTTATATCCTTCTTTTGCCACATCCTGCCTTTACTCCCATACATAAGTGTTACGCGCCTTTTTGACAAGATCTGACTGAAAATGAAGCCATTTAGAGCCCCATTTACTTTGTCACTGCCATTAATATTCGTCCTCATACTTACCTTGTCTTAAAAAATGTAACTCCATATAACAAATTCAAATTCAAATTCAAAATCATTTATTCAGTCTGGGCTGTTACAAGCACTTGTGAATGTCGAAAAGCTACGCCATCGGTTCGCAAATCTACGGCGGGAGACCTTGTACTGAGAAGAACCGGCAAGAAACTCAGCAAGGGCTGTTTTTTTTTCCCTGTATTAAATAGATACAGAGTCGTCAATTTGGAAAATGACTTCAATATTGATAATTCATGAAGTCACTTTCCATTACATAGTATAATTAATAAAAAAATATTTAGAAAACATGCCTATATTAGGAATGCCGTGTCATACAGTTTTAAAAGAATATATTAAAGTTAAATTAAAATTATAATAAATACGAGTAGTACCCAGTATAGCAAAGAGCAGACTCATCTCCGCTGGCAGCACCCGTTCACGAGCATGACGCATGCACCAGCCATCGCTTCGCTCAACCATGTTTTAGGGAACGTAACGACCCGCCTCACACGACACTGCCGAAGAGATTTTAATGAGAGTATGACTACCCTTAAGCCACAGAAGGATACAAATTACCAAAAACAGGTACCCGTATAAATTAGCACAACTAAAAAAAAAAAAAATACCGCAGGACACGCGCATACAATCATTTAAAAACTAGCAATAATGTATTATACAAGTAACAAAAGGTTATTATAATAGGTACAGTTAAATATACATGTTATTATGTTACACAATTACCTAAGAATTTATTAACAATTTGTTTATTTCAACGAGCGAGGGTATTTTAGTCCCAGGCACTTCGATCATCCAAGTAATCCTGGACTCGATAATATCCTTTGCTCATCAAAGTTTTTTTTACTCGAGTTTTAAGTTTATTAAAAGGTAGATTAACAATACTGTGTGGTAACTTGTTATAAAAAGTTATACATTTCCCCAAGAATGAGTTTTGTGTTTTACGTAATCTAAAATTTGGAACAGCAAGCTTATTTTTATTTCTTGTATTTAATTTATGAACATCGCTATTCTTAATGAAATTATTGTAATATTTGTGTACATAGATTATATTTTCATAGATGTACTGCCCCGCCAATGTTAAAATGTTAATTTCTTTAAACTTATCCCTAAGGGAATCCCTTGGTCTTAAATTATATATAGCTCTAATTGCTCTTTTCTGTAGTATAAAAATACTTTCAATGGTGGCAGCTGATCCCCATAACAAAATGCCATAAGACATTACACTATGAAAATAACTAAAGTAAACTAACCTTGCTGTTTCAACATCAGCTAGAAGCCTTATTTTTTTAACAGCATACGCAGCTGAGCTAAGTCTGCTTGACAGAGCATCAATATGGGTATACCATTGTAATCTGGAATCTAAGTGTATGCCTAAAAACTTAGTACTCTCAACAAGAGATACCACTTCACCATTAATATTTAAGGGTGTATTAACCTGCCTTACATTTGGTATAGAAAACTTAACAAATTTGGTTTTTCTCGAATTTAATGAAAGATTATTTAATGTAAACCATTGTAGAACTTTTGATAGAGCACTATTTACCTCGTCCGAACAATTGCTGCCTCTGTCAACTTTAAAAACAAGAGAAGTATCATCGGCAAATAGCACTGTTTCACATAAAGTGCTTGTATAGTAAGGAAGGTCGTTAATATATATTAAAAATAGTAAAGGACCTAATATTGATCCCTGAGGCACGCCCATAACTAGTGAAGTTCCAGCAGATTCAGTTTTATTAATAACAACTTTTTGTATTCGATCCGACAAGTATGACTTAATAAGGCCGAGTGATTTGATAGAGACACCATAATGCCCTAATTTCCTCATTAATGTGTCGTGACTTACGCAATCAAATGCTTTAGAAAGGTCACAGAAAATACCTATTGCGTCTTGTCTGCCCTCCCAAGCATCAAAAATGTGTTTTAAAAGTGAAATTCCAGCGTCTGTAGTGGATTTACCCTTGGTAAAACCATATTGGTTGCAATGAAATAACTTGTTAAGGGTAAAATAAGATGATAGCTGATTATAAATAATCTTTTCAAAGATTTTGCTCAAGGCTGGTAATATAGAAATGGGTCTAAAATTAGTAGGGTCACTCTTATCGCCAGACTTGTAAAGTGGAATTAATTTACTATTTTTCATAAGATTTGGAAAGACCCCCTCATCAATGCATTTATTGAAAATTAGGGCTAGGTGAGGCGCAATTTCAGAGATAATTGGTTTAATAATATTAGTTGAGATACCCCACAGATCCTCTGTTTTCTTATTATTAAGTGATTTAAAAGTTTTGAGGATAAATTCAGCATCAATATGTCTAAAATGAAAAGATTCCTTAATCTTGTTTACATTTGATTCAAGGAGGGCGACCGCACCGTTTGAACATGATCCGAGGCTACAAGTAGTATCTATAGGTATTTGGTGGAAAAACCTTTCAAATTCGGAGGCTACTTCGTTATCAGATTGAATTAACTTATCCTTAACCTTTAGCGAATAAGTATGTTCGTTTTGTTTTATTTTCCCTGTTTCATGGTTTATTACTTTCCAAACAGTTTTTACTTTATCTTTTGAAACATTAATTTTATTGGCAATAAAAAGTTTTTTAGCTGTAACACAGACTTTTTTAAATATTTTAGAGTAATTTTTACATACTCAATAAATTCAGGGTCCCTAGAATTAGATTTTAGGGCATATAGCTCATATAATTTTCTCCTCTACTTTTGTAAATACCTGGTGTAGCCCAGTCACTGAATTTCTTTTTACTCGTGTAAATCTTAATGGACTTTTGTTTAAATATTTTACTAGATTCACTTTTGATAACATTAAAGACGCTGTTATATAAACTATTTGGGTTACTATCATCTAATGGTAAAGAATAAATTCTATCATTAACATTATTTTTAAATTTTTCAACACCGTGTTTTGTAATAGGCCTACAAGTAACCTCAAGGACCAATGGTGCATGATGGTGCTCAATAGTCACAAATTGTCCACTATGGTCAGAATTAATGAAATTAACTATGGATTTTTTAGTAACATCACTGTTGCAAAAAATATTATCTATACAAGTGGCTGATGTAGGTGTTACTCTAGTAGGTTCATCAAAGACATTAACTAAATTGAATGATTTAAATAGATTTAAATATCTGCTAGACAGCTGTGACATGTCTAATATATTTATATTAAAGTCTCCACAAACAATTACTTTTTTATTTTTCTTACAAATTAATCTCAGTACTTCCTCCATAACAGACTCAAACTCTTGGTAGTTCCCTGAGGGGGGCCGGTAAACACAGATAATAATTATTTTTTCAAGTTCCACACATGATAATTCTATTGTTCGTTCAATGGAATAAGATACCAAGTCTTTACGTTCCTTACATTTTAGGGAATTATGTAAAATTATCAAAGATCCACCTCTAATAGCTGTATTTCTGGTAAATGAACTCACAACTCTGTAATTATCAAAATTTATCATAGGTAACTGAGAGCTATTTAACCAATGCTCTGTAACACATAATATGTCAATGCTTTCATAATTAAGAAATAAACTAATTTCTAAATCTTTGCCAGACAAGCCCTGTATATTCTGATGAACAAAATTTAAGCAATTGGACCTATCTTTTGTCTTTGGATAGCAAGATGTTTTATCTTTTGTCTCATTTGTTAATTTAAACAATTGATATTATTAGTTATATTTGGAACAAATTCCAAAGACGTTCTTAATCTAATTTTATTGTCCTGCTCAATAGAAGCAGATGTACTAGCCAAAGTTTTGGCTATATGTGTAAAATAATATAATAGCGATAAAGCTATTTGTCTCTTATAATAAGAAGTAAGATAATATTTATCTTTTGTCATATACAATTTAGATATTAATTTATTAATATCAATTAAATGTATTTTTTTATAGTTGTACTGAGACATCGTACTCAATGTTGAATTCAACTTATATCTAATATTATTCTCTTCATAAGACAGGCTTTTACTATAAGGTAATGTAAACATTACTATTTTATTTACATTAAGAGAACATAATGTGTCATAGTAAGAAACCAAGTCCTTTTTATTTAAATTTCCTCTATTACCAACTAGAATTATTAAATTTGTGTTTATATCAATCTGAAGAGTATCTAACTTTGTCATTAATTGGTGCATTGTAACACCTGGCATGCAATAGTTAATTGTATCCCTACCAAATTCACTCTGCAGCAACCAACCCAAATCTTTGCCAATTTCATCACATATAATTACATATTTTAGATGGTTTGGCTGCTCAGATGATTTACTATTGATTGTCCTGTCTAAGGAAACAGACTGATAAGTCTGATATTCTCCTACTGAGCGATTTTCATTAAAACTACAGTTTGGTGACAAAGATTTAGCTGGTGTGTCTACGAGAGTGGAGGTGTCAGACATACATTTTAAGGCCAGAATGTATTCAGCTATCTGGTTTTTTGAATTATTATAGTTTTCTGTCATTTTTGTTAATGACTGTTGAAGATTTTTTAACCTACTATTTAATGAATTTATATTTTGTTCATATGTAAATCTATTTTCTTTAATTATCGAATTTAAAATATCTAATTTTTCAAATAACTGGGTGCGTTCTTTAATGAAGTTGACATTTTTGTAATAAGTTTTTTCTTTATTTATCAGTTTCCTAGTTTTTAAAATATACTTTCTGACCTTAACATATTTTTTTAATTTATTTTTACTAAACTTTAAATTTCCTGTTTCAACAGAACACTGAACTGAATTATCAAAATTCAAACTATTGACATGTGGACAGTTATCCTTATTGGTTGAAAGTGGCTGGTACAGCATAGATAGTCCTCCTGGAGATCCCACTAGCTCTTGATATAGGTTCTCAGTGTGCACTGTGTCCTGTAACTGCTCTAATTCCTTATAGTGTGCAATTTGGTTGTTTGCTACACTCAACTCTTTCTCCAGGTCTGTAATTCGTTGCAATGTCCTTTCATAACTGCTGTACTGTTGATCATAGCAGCTGATGGTCTCGTTCAGATTTTCTTGGTGTTGGAGAACATCCACATGTTGAGCATGTAGTTGAGAAAGCTCAGACTTGAGTTGTGTGTTCCTCGCAATTATTTTTTGAATCTCTATCTCACTCTCATCCCGTTCTCTGAGAAGTTGACTGCAGGTTTCTTTTGTGTGCTTTAGTTCTTCTAAGGCCTGTCTCAGTTTCTGCTCTGTGCATAGAGCTGTTGCTCTGCGGGTCATCATTGTGTTAGTTGTGTGTTTTGTTGTTCTGAAAATTTGTAAACAATTTAAGTTTGGTTTTCAAGTAGTAAATATTCTAGTTTTACAGTTGATAATGTGTAAGAATTGAGTATATGAAAAAAATTATTTATTTAATGTAAGTGAGTAGATCATACAAGTTTGACAGCTATATAACTATTTTACTTTATGTACTTAATTATAAAAAAGAAAACTCAGTGGACAATTTACAGACTATAAGCTACTGCAAAATTTTATACTTTCTCATTAATTTTAAAATATATCCTTATTTCACACTTTTGTGTCAATCTAAACACAACTTTGTCAGTAATGAAATAGTGATTTGAAAGTACTCTTGTACTACAAGCACTGTTTGTAACAAGGATTAATAGTAGTAATGTGGCAAAAGAATGAAGCAACTGTGTTATTACTAAACGTATGACCAAATGTATAGAGTAAAGAGAGGTTTACTGTGTATTTACAATAATGCTAGTTGTCGTCTTTCTTACCATATATTATAATAATATAAGCTAATTTTAGTAATAAGTAAATAAATAAATATCTGAGTAAATCAATTGGTTTTGATTGAAAAGTATTGATGTACCTACATAAAATTGAGAAAAAAAAAAACAAAACCAAAACCAAGTACTATATCGATATTAGGTACCCAGATAATAATTAAGAGTTATAAACAAAGAAAAGTACTCCCCCGGTTTATATTGCAGCAGTCCACAGTTTTAATTGGGTAATACAGCTGTTTATTCCTTTAGAAGAATCGGTTGCAGAGAAAACTTCATACGACGATTTTTCAAAAAACTTGCACTTGATGGATCTTGATAAATTCAATTCCACGAGTGTTTCACTATATATTCTAACTACTACATATAAAATTAATATTTAAAAACACATTTAAATGATTTATTTATGAATTTAAATACGAGTGCTAAAATTTGACAAGTGCACTCTTTAGGGTTGCCAGAGCAAAAAAAAAGCAAACTCCTTATTACTTACAATAAACATTTGCGTCCACAGCCACATTGACATAGTTCATTATCGATATGTGTAATATATTAGAACCTAATACAAGCAAGCGTGTTACAATCGGCACGAAATAAAAAGTTATGGTGTTATATTCATAAGAAATAAAGATATATTAACATCATTATCCAACCTAATATACCTCCCCACCAAGGGCATGAGGCTGCCCTAAATATTATAGGTCATTTAGGATTTTCGGTGGAGGAGACAGGGGGAGGTAGTATAGCCTCCCCCGAGGAGGGCTCCCCTCTAGGCAGGGGAGCGGAGGCTGGGGGTTCCTGGAAGTGGCTTGATGTCCCCGGGGTTCCCTACATGCCTGAGGAAGGCCATCCCTGAGGTTTTTAGTGGGTAGGCACCCCTTCTGGGGAGGAGAGCCCCACATAACTGCCGGCTCGCCACAGCCGGGGTATGCAATTTAATGCATTTACCTCAGGGAAACAAAAAAAAAAAAGGGTCATTAGGATTCAGTCAACGACACGGACCCCTCGAATCATCAGATTTGTAGACCAGTTCTAAGATCACAACGCCAGCGACGCTCCAAATACTACAAGTACTACGGCGAAGCAAGAAATGTTTTTGAAAGGCAAACTTGTCTCAGTGGCCGTCGAAACAAGGCCACCTTCCCAGATCATACAACTTGGACAAACTATCGATCCTATCTCGGGTGGTATACATTAATCTTATTCAGACGTTAAGACTGCTTTCCACTAGAGATTTTAGCGAAGCGATATGCGAGAAAAAATCTTCCACTCTTGTTGTTTAAAGAAACTTTGACTTTAAAGGAACTTAAAGGAATAAAAAAATTCCAAGTACTTTTTTATGAGTGGACCCGTTTGCGTTAGTAGGAGCCCCACATAACCATCGGCTCTCCGCAGCTGGGGTATGCAATTCAATGCATTTTCCTCAGCGGAACAAAAAAAAAACGGAGTGTCCGTATAAATAGAGAGTCAGCCACTAATTTCGTCTGCAACTTAGACATCGGAATCCCACAAGTTAGAGCGCAACAATCACCATAAATCGACAGCCTAATACTACCAATAATCTATTATCTACAGTGCCGTTTAATATTTCATAAGAAAATCTATATATTCTTAGCAGACGTGTATATATAAAGTCACTGACCAGAGTCAGTTGTCAGTACAAGCGCGGTCACAGTTTTGGCGTCTTGTGGATTAACAGCCATTATACTATCGGCGACGAACTAAAAAACTGCACCTTTTTTTGGACGGGCCTATGCTAAGGCCCTGCATTCCCGTTAAGCTGAAAAGAACCTGCGTTCTATTCAGCTTAACGGGAACTGAGGGTCTTGCTGACTAACAAATAACTAACTAACTGACTCGATGCAGTTCCGGGCCGTTAGTGCCGAACAAGACAAAGCTAACTCGCAGGAGACTCGCATGCTCAATAAATGCGGTAAGTGGGACAGATACGCGGGTGTGTGGAGTTAGGAGAGCTGTGATTGTAAGGCCGGGATGAAGGTATATGACAGTATTATCCTCGGAGTTAGGAGTAGTTAACGGCTTGTTGAATAAGAAGGTGAAGTAGTTGGAGATGCTAACAAAATAGCTTGTAGCGAGATTTTAGATGTGGGCGGCAGATAGACGGAAAGTCTACGTCATAGTGAATATCTATCTTGAGTACCACGAGGGAAGAAATTATAGCAATCAAGTATAAGTAGATATGTATTCATAGGATGAGAGAATTACGACTTCAGTTGTCATTCCACATCATGAAGAACTGCAGGAAAATTATTTCATGTAACTAATGAGTGAACCAGAATCTAGAAGAGAGATATGTTTTTTTTTTTATCTGATCTAATTTGTTTTCGAACGCTATGTAAAGTAAGATGTGTATGAGCTAATAGTGGTATTTAATAGAACAAACCTTCACTTATCTCTACAATCTTTAGCATCACAGTGTTAAACAGACTTTACTGGATAGTTTGATAAATAGAGTGTCCATAAAATGTTTTGGCTAATAGATTTCGCAGAGATTGATTTTAATGTACGAAAATCTAGTACTCGATATTTGTAATGTCTACTTCATATATTTTACGTATTGAAATTATATCCTAGAAAAAGTTTGTTCTGATTATAAATGAATTCTGTTCTGCAATTATACGACATAATATTTTAAACGTTTTCTATACTACGTTACAGTATACAAAAAATATCTGAATATAAATACTTGAGCGCCTCCGTGGTTTGGTAAGAAAGAAAGAAAGAAATACATTTATTGATTGACCACACAACGGTACGAATAATAATAACAAAACAATACAATAATGATATGTACCGCTGCATGATACCATAACTGTGGCAAGCTTACTTACTTACTTTTTAATAAATATTACAAATTTATTAATTTTTAATAATATTATGTTATATTATTAATAAGTCTCTCATGCTACGAACATAGGTAGAGTACCCGTAACAGATGAACCTGCATGAAAGTACTAACGAAAGTCGAGGAATCGGGGGAAGTATGTTTGAGCAAATGGAAAAGTTTTTTTTTATAGAATAGGGCAGCAAACGAGCAAACGGATCACCTGATGGTATACGATAACCGTTGCCCATAGACATCCGCACCACCAGAAGAGTCACAGATGCGTTGCAGGCCTTTTAAAAGGGAATAAGGGGAAAAAGGGGGGTTGGGCCTCCGGTACCCTCACTCACTCGGCGAAACACAGCGCAAGCGCTATTTTACGCCGGTTTTCTGTGAGGCCGTGGTATCTCTCCGGTCGAGCCGGCCCAATTCATGCCGAAGCATGGCTCTCTGCCTACCCCTATTTGAAAGAGGCGGGAATATATGTATACACTCCCGCCTCTTTATCTTATATATAAAAATGAATCGCAAAATGTGTTGGTAAGCTCATAACTCACAACGCACAACGCCTGGACCAATTTGGCCAATTCTTTTTTGTTAATGTTCGTTGAAGTTCAAGGAGGGTTTTTACAATGAGGAAAATTCGAATAATTATCGGAAATACCCTAAACAGCCCTTTTATTTTCCCATGCAAACGTTTTCTAACTAAAACGTACAGTCGAATTGAGCTTTATAGTTATTGTATAAAGTTCATATTGCAAGCACTCACTGTTGTCTAAGCAATGAAGGTGTGTTCCTAACATCAAAGAGTCAATTTGCGCTTTATTAACGCTACATATAGTTGAAATTCAATCATATCTATCAAAACAGTGTGCGTGCGTGCGTTGGAGCACAGAATACATCGTTGGAGGATTTAATGTCACGTTCCAAAATTGAATAGCCACAAAATGTAAAAGGTCATTTAGACATTTTTTGCGATTTGGTTGGCTATGCGACACTCTTTACAAATCACTGTACAAATCTTTTTGACAGGACGAAGTCTGTCGGGTCCGCTAGTCTTATGAATAAAACACAGATAAAATGTGTGTTGTTTTAATAAAACACAATAAAAACGTTTTATTATTATTTAATTTGTGTACTTTTTGGGACGTGTAAGCAAACGATATCTTCATCATCTTTGAACATCTTCATTGTGTTAATATTTAATTATGAAATATCGTCTAAGAATTATTAATCTCTTCGGATGAGGCACGAGTATCATTAATGATTAAACGAACTTACCGGTATGCGAAGTTCAATCATAATTATACGAAGTGCCTCGTCCGTAGAGATTAGTGTCTAACACCTACCCACACAGATTATATTACAAAAATATCCCCAAAGGGTATAACAGTAGCAAAGTTACTTCGCTCAAAACTAAAGAAGCATCCAAACTAAGTAACAAATATGAAGGCTAAATTCAAACGATCAACAGTCCAACGATTTTTTTTTCAACAATAGTACTACATTATGTTAATATTTAATTAAGAAATATCATCTGATTTACTAATAAGTAACAGGCAAGTTCGTTTAATTAGCCTAGCCCAAAGTAAGCTCTGTAAGGCTTGTGTTAAGGGATCTTGGATTACGGACAGATATACATATATACATATTAACAACCATGACTAAGGTACAAATGCAATTCATCACAAACATCTGCCCCAACCGGAATTCGAACCCGGCACCTCAGACACGATGGCACTTCGAAACCGTGGTCTAACTATTCGACTACGGAGGTCATCTTAATTAACTTTAAAAACATATTTGATAAAGCAGGCAATGTTGAAGTTCTTACTTCTGAATTGAAGTGAATTACTTATCACCGTGTGCAATTTTTGAGTTCTCTTGAAGAACATTAGGACGACTAGGGTTTAGTCAATCGCGCTGGCGTAGTACGGATTGGTTTGCATTTTTCACAAGTGTATTTATGTACACGATGTATAGGATATAATAGTAGATAGTAAGTTTTTTTTAACTCTTTTTTGGTTGTCTGCGGACTCTTTGGTCCGCAGTCTTTTTTGTTTGTGTTAGTCTTCTTTTTTTACATTTTCTTATATATTTTATTTATTCTACAAGTAACATATCATTTGTTGATCAGGAGAAAGGTATTGTTCTCCGTTTTGTGGGGACAGATGGTCTTGTCCCCCACAGTCGTAGCCCCATCTATATCTATGTTCTAACTATTCCTTAAGACTAACAATGTTTAATTAGTATCTATGATTAATATTTACATTTGTGTGTTTAAATACTAATATTAATTATAATTTAGAAATCTTACATATTACTTGATTACATTAGAATTTATTGCTAATTGTTTAAGCTAGTTATTTATTTATTTATTTATTTAATTATTATTACTATTATTATTTTCAATTTGTTATTATTATTGTTGTTATACATATATATTATTAATGATTACAATTTTTTACTGTTTCTTAATGTTTCAAACATTTTGACTATTTCTTAAAAAAAAAAATCTTTTTTATCTTATAATCATTATTGTTTATGTACAATTTGCCATTCTACTCATTAGATATTATTTGAGTAAAGCCCGACTGAGGGCTTGTAGTGTCCTAGAAAATGTGCTTGTGGGACGAGTTTCGCAGACCTCCTCCTGTGCAACTTGTGGTCGCTCCACGTCTGAATCAAGTCTCTGAAGGAGTTGCTTTTTGACGTTTTCGTCCCGATATTTTAGTGCCATTTTCAAGTTGTAATTAATAATGTCGCACGGAGTCGCCGCCTGTGCTTCGGCTATTAATCGTACTATGGCATCATCAGCACAGCGTCCCGTATAGTAGACACATGTGCTGGTGTGCCTTGATATGGCGACGACTGCGTGCACATACACAGTAGATAGTAACTTTTTATGCGCCCGGTGCGAGCTTTCAAAACTGCGTCCTTGAAATATGTCCTAACCAAGCTCAGACAATAAAATGGACAAATGTGCATAAAAATATATCTATTTATTGTTTACCAAGTTATAGGTAGGTTGTTAGTAGATTTCTTCAAGACAATTTGTTAAAAATTTAAAAAAAAAGAAAATTGTTAAATATTTGTATATAAATTTTTGCACAAATACAGAAATGACACAAAATACTCGATAGTAAATACTCAAGGCTGTCTTTACTTTAAGATTACTTAAAGATTTACTTTCCGTGCTTTCCTCATTGCGAAGTTCTTGATTACATTTTTATACGACAGAAGCCGTGCTATGTCGCGTTCAATTGACAAAATCGCTAGACCAGACAATCTTTCTTGGCCCATCGTCAATCGCAGGTATGTCTTTATTAATTTGAGCTTAATAAATGATCGCCTAAAAATGCGATACAGATTGAGATGGTACAGTAGAGCGATCTGGACATTTGCCTGCCTGTGCCTGGGCACCGTTGGCACCGCCCTATTTGCGGCACTGGTTTTGATCTTTGTCAAGCGCCAAACACAGTCCCTGTAACTAAGAATGCCTCGTTGCATCAAGTACGCCTTGTATTTATATTGTATTGTATTTATATTTATACTGCCCAATAAAGATTAAAATTGAATAATGTCTTCCATCACAGTAGAAGAACACATATTGCAGGTTCAAGCCTGGGTCTCTCAAATCTAAAACCAGCCCCGGAATCACAACATTACCAGCGTTCTCTTACTTAATAACATATCATCAAATTAAAAGTATTTTTTTTAATACAAGCTTTTATTAAATGCTCTAAAAAGAACAAAATAAACTTTTACATATCTCGCTTGTCGCGAGATTTACTTACTTATAGAATATATTTAACGATAACCTTTTATATGTAAACGTTTATTTTATTCTTTTTAACGCATTTCATAAAAGCTTGTATTATTATTTTTTTTTACTTTTATTTTCCGACTAAAAAACCAAGCTTAGCAAACCCTTTCATTTGATACCCATATTGAAATAATTGGCCCGCCATCTTGGAAAAGTCCGCCATATTGGATTAAGAGTGACGACACATTATTTATCGAGGTGTTCTTTGCAAGCCCTTTCATTTGTAGGGGTGCATCAAAAATAATTGATTCGCCATCTTGGTAATGCCGCCATATTGGATTTAGAATTACGTCAGACACATAACCATGCATAACCATCCGACTTACACGTGCATGCAAAATTTCAGCTCAATCGGAGACCGGGAAGTGGGTCAAATTAAGATTACAAGATTTTCTTACCAAGTTACAAGTGAAGCTAATATAAAAGCTTGTAAACATACGCAATAAAATAATTTACATACAGACGGTTGAACAGCTATACTGTATACAATCTCTGGATTTTATATACATTACGTGAATAAAGTTAATAATATTGATAATACTTTACCTACACGCATCAGTTATTTTGTACATTACCTGGGAATCGTTATACAGCTTACCAGAAACATACATTTAATTCAAGTTGACATAATTTAAATGTAGGGAAACACGTTTCTCCATATAATCTACAGCCACTCTACTAACAGACATCTTTATGTATTGCCAAATATCGAGTAAAAATATACAAATGTGGCTGTCAAAACTCTATACCCTTTCGTGAGGCTAGGGAATTCCAAATACAATATTTTTATGATGAAGGCATTCGCTCCCTATGTTACTTTGTCAATGGGCGTCGTTGCTTTGAAGTTATGGAAACTGCGTGGAAGTTATGTCGTTTCCGGGTTGGAACTTGTGTCTCTGTTTGGGAGTTGTGCTATAAATCCATCAAGTTGCTAGCTCGCCGAAAATGAGAGAGGTCAGGGCGGTGCACGAGTATTTAAGAGTGATAAATGGTTGCTACACTTGAGACCAAGAATTTTTACTGATATCTTAGTAGTATTTTTTGTATCTTTATAAATAAAACTGTTTCATCATAATAATAAACAAATCTAATGCTCAAAGTCTCGATCGCTATCGTAGACCCTTAGCCGTTAACACCAATGTTGCTCCCTTCGCACCAATATTAGTCTGCTTTTTCGGGGGAGCCATTAGGTAGCGGCGAGTCACCACCTACCATATTTAAATCAATTAGGAGGCTTTGAAATCAGGTGGCTGGTGTCTCTTTCATAGCCCGATTCTCATTACCACCAAAATCGAAATGCAATAGTCCACAAACGTTTTGACCACTATTGACAATAGTTTCTGTGCATCTATCATCTGTGTATAATCTTAAACTGCATTTTTAATGGTGTAAATAGAGATTAGACCCAATTGGTACACTCCCAATTTCATAATATTTCGCTTCAATGGCCTCTATGCGTTGGATCTGTATCTCCTTACTAAGACCGTGTCTTTTAAAGACGTAAAAGAATTATAGACATTAATTTAGTAGTTTTCGAATATTCCCATAGGAAAGAAGTATTTTCCCGCGTCAAAATTATAATATAACCCATAATCATTAAGGATAATGTCGCAAATGATAAGAAAGAATTGAAATCATTTCTTTAGTGGTTTTTGCGTGTATTCGTTACATTCATCCATACAATCCATCTTCTAAATATAAATTATTAGAAGGTAACTGTCATGACTAGAGATCGGATAATCGGATGCATATTTACCTAAAGTTAATTTTTGGCTCACAAATTATGGAAGCGGCTTTTTAAAATACATTTTGTTAAATAAAAATCCCGGGAAAATACGGGACTGCAAATTTAACGTAGTGACATTGTTTGAAAATTACTAATTTAGCACGTGGTATTTATTTTCCGAAAAGAAAAGACAGTGACTCCGGGTTCATTTATACAACAATATCATTTATACAACATGAAGTTTAGTTTCAGTTCCCCGTGCGATTTATGAAAGTAGTGAGCTAGTTTCACTAAAACAATAATCAATTAAATAAAAATAAAAACAATAAAAAGCCGTTTCCATACTTTGTCTTAAACTAACTTTAGGTAAATATGCATCCGATTATCCGATCTCTAGTCATGACATTTGAATCAAAATTTCATATTATAATTTAAAAAATCACATTTATTTAACTGTTGTACAGTTACACTAACTATTGTACAGTTTCATTAAAATCCATTCAGTAGTTTTTGCGTGAAAGAGTAACAAACATCCATACATACAAAATTTGCCGATTATAATATTAGCCGGGATTGGTACCCGGTTAGATTAAATTAACTATACTCGTAGGTACCTTAAGCTATACCAATAGAATGTTTTATTAACTGTCTGTCTCAGCGAAGTAATTCCCTTAGAAGGATACGCACAAATCTTATAATACCCCCCGGCAATCCTTGCTCCACGTGAACTAAAAGAAAACAATTGTTTTTACCTCATAAATCATTCATAGAAGAGGGAGAGAGGTTAACCGAAGTAATGGGAACGCCCTCTGTACTAATACAAGACGGATATCAAATGTTTAACGATTTTAACAGTTAATTATTCAATATTTTTAGCAGTAAAATGAAATGTGTCTTCTATAGTATTTAATTTGCGCGAATGCAATATTTTTGATAAACAAAAATGGAATGGCTTCTCAAAGCAACGATAAGTTCTCCCAAGAGCAGTAATAAAATACCCACAGCGCGGCCATTTTTATTACGTCCATTTGTAATAACTATAGTCAATGTCTGGGAATTTTGAAAAGAAATAATGGACATGTTTTTATGTTTAACAAGGTGGCATAAAGTTGAAAACCATTTAGAGGTTTTTCAATTTGTCGTTCTATATCTTTTCAGATACCTATTTTAAATTGTTTTTGTATAACGAGGGATTTCCAAATGGGTAGTTCCTTTCTGTAGTTTATAAAAATGACGCTTTGATATTATTTTGTGAGCTTGTGAAGATTTATTTAATTTGTTATTCTCTCCTTACTTCATTTGTTAATCTCCCGATTCGATAATAAATTTTCATAAATAAATGATATGATTTTTTTTGTCTTTATTGCATATTATTATCTTCTATCAAATATTCAATCTAGTTCAGCAAAATCCATTCGAACCATAACACGTTAGAGAAAATATTAAGGACTGTATTGCTGAAAGCGACTCAAACTTAAATCGTGTACAGACACGATCATAGATTTAAGTTTCTATCTGTGCTACCTTCATCATCTTCGGAAATACGTGTGTATTTACTAGTTCAAAGTCAGGACTAACTAAAATTGTATATTTCATTAAATATTATTGTCTTTTCTTTCTTTCCATTAAATTTTATACTGTTGGATATATTTTTAATTTGGCGACATTAGTGGCGGCCAAAAGTGTGAAGGATAATTGCATTTTTAAATATAAAGTCCCGCATTTATATTTAACTCGAATGTGCAACACAATTTAAGAAAGATGCAATGAAAAATATATAAATGTACATACAACTTTAAGTGCCAAATAAAAAAACGATTTCCCAAAAGGTTACGACACGATAAAATCTTTTCAACTCGCATCACGCGAAACAAAATAATTTTATATGCAAAATGTTGGTTCCGCCAAGTGGTCCGAAACGCGCCCAGCTCACATTTTAATGGCTCATTAATACTTCGGGATCGTAAAACTCGGCAATGAAATGTATCGCCTCCGTACTCTTTTTCTATTAAATTCTACATTTATGTTTAAGGTATGATGTTAAAAAATATATATCTCATTTGATATTTATTTTATGTTTCATTTACCCGGGCAACTTGGTATCGTCTAACCAGCCAATGACGTGAGCTGTCAATTGCGGAAGATGGCGGAATTGATGGTGAAAAAATATGATACAAATAATAAATAGTTTTCTTCGCAATTTATTTTTAAAATTCTAGTATATTAATAATTTTTCTATTATTTTAGGCAGACATGAATTCAACAAATAAATGATTTCAAATTATAAATTATACAATTATGTTATTATACAAACAAGAGATACTCGTACATATCATATAGGTATAAGCAGAGGGAGTATATACAGTAATATATGTATATAAGTCTCTATTTATATATAATCTCTGTAGATCTTCAAGATCATATGCTTATAATCAGGCAGGACGTAAGTTTTTATGCCTTATAAAAAAGAAATTGAAGCATTAACTTTTGGCTAATTGGTGTAATTTCATTTAGTCTTATGGCAATAGTGAGTGAGTGTAGTTGTTCCTTACACAGATACTATGTTTGATTAACGTAACGTTATCTTTTTCTATCCCGTACTCTCTGTATGGTATGTTTAATTCAAAAACATTCTTATAAAATATTAAAAGAAAATTGTGTAATACACGCAATATTTGCCAAAAATAGTAAAACATCATTGAAGTGATGTAACCAACAGTTTAATGCACAGGTAGCAGCAAGTCAAGGTAAACAGTTGAACTACGAAAACAGCTTTTATTACGTAGGGAATAGAGGTGATGTCAAGGTGAACATACGAGTATATAGTCTAAGTCGCAAACTCTCTATATAATAAATAAAATATAAGACTAAGACGAGTTAAAATAAGTATCATTTTGTCAGTCAAATATTAACTTTTGAAATAAGTTTCCTTAAGTTTCTTTAAATCTGTCAAATGTTCATTATTAGAAAAAAACAACACACAGGGCTACGTTTATAGAATACATTATCACAATACTATTAAAAATAAAACCGTTTAAATGTGAATTCGAGACGTGACACAAAATCAGATAAATTTAAGTGTTTATATATATTTTTGTAATTTTCAATCGTAACCTGTAATGTGTCAAAAATATAATAATCTTTATTATTATTCACACTGTCATATGACTAGTAAGCCAAGCACAATGCTGTATTAACTCAGACAAGTTTACGCAAGCTAATTAATTAATATGCAAATTAACATGCCGGTGTCCGTCTGTTTGTCCGAGGTTTTATGTCTGAATTTGAATACGATGTGACACTATTAAGCGGCAGGCTCGAAGATGGATTACTCTCTATGGACCGCAATATTTTTTTTATTTGGTTTAATGTCGTAACATCTACAAATAAATAGTGTAAGAACTTTTCTTATATACATATCTTACATAGATATGTATATAATATATGTAGAGGAAGACGTAGAATCCCTTTAACTTACTCTCCAAACTCTATTTGAGTACAGTTAGAAAGAGATGACGCTATGTGATCAATCAACAATAGCTCAATTGCACTAACGACTACGAAAAAAAAAAAATAGTGCTATTTGCTGGTTCTAACACATACAAAGAGATTTTTCAATTTTTGAGGATTCTTTAGCATTATTATATTTATTACACCATAGAATTTTCTATTAAAAATTTAACACCTAAAGGAATAAATATTAGTTAAAATATTAGTATAGAAAACAGTCAATTACCGTCACTCTTCTGAATTAGTAAAACCCCCTGTTTTACTAAGATTTTATGGAGTTGAAATTTCTAATAAAACGGGGCACTGCGGATGAAAGCGAAAGTTTGATAATAAATAATAATAAATATTCCTTACTACTTACTCCAATTAGCCTAACCCAAATTAAGCTATGGAAAGCTTGTATTATAGGATTTACTTTAAGAGAACTTTTTTGTGTCCTAGACCCTTTGCCATATTTTTTGTGTTTTGGGTAGACCCCCTACTTACCTGCACCAACCTACCACACCAACTTACAACATTTTATAAACATCCTGCTACTATTATAAAGGCGACAGTTTGTAAGTATGGATGTATGGATGTTTGTTACTCTTTCACGTAAAAACTACTGAATGGATTTGAATGAAACTTTACCACAATATAGCTTATACATCAGAATAACACATAGGCTACAATTTTTGAGGTTTCTAATGTGAGGTCGTAAAAAAAACACATTTTTTGCGCTTACATTGCAAACGCTGACTGAATCCTACAAGATAGATCAAAACAATTTACTACAGTATTGTACAACTTAAAAAGGTCTACAAAAAAGTCCGTGATGGTATATGTTTATCTCTTAGGAATAACCCACAATAACCATTTTCTATCCTTTACTTTGTACAAGAAATAATGGCTCATTTACGAAGCGATTTTAAGCAATACAGTATTTTAAATGTAGTTTATAGGAGCATACTGCAGTAGCTACCTATAGGCCTATGATTAGGGCTCTGCAATGCTTAGTTACCGTATTTCTTACTTATTACTAGACTAGACGGGGCGAACCTGAAGTCCACGCGAACGAAGTCGCGGGCAAAAGCTAGTTTGTAATAAATTTATTACTTTTACAAATAATGTTATGTCTTTATATTAGAAGATAGTGTAATGTAAGTAAATAGCTACTATCAGTGTATGTTGAGATCCATTATCGTGTACCCCCGTTTTCATTGCATGGACCCCCAAATTTTCGTTTCGCTGTCGTAGACCCCTTGTAGGTTGTCATAGACCCCTTAAAGGTTGTCATAGACCCCTTGCAAGTTGTCATAGAACCTTTGGGGTCGATATAGATTACTTTGGGAATAACTGATCTAGGGTAACGGATAGAAGTAAATCAATCAATCAATACATAGTATAAAACAAAGTCGCTTTCGCTGTATGTCCGTATGTATGCTTAGATCTTTAAAACTACGCAACGGATTTTAACGCGGTTTTTTTTAATAGATAGAGTGATTCTTAAGGAAGGTTTGTATGTATAATAAATGCATAATATAGTAGAGAAACACTGATAAATTTAAAGGTTTCTAATGTGATGTCGTAAATAAGCACGTTTTTTTGGGCTTATATTGCAAACGCTGGCTGAACCCTACGAGATAGACCAAAATAATGTACTACAGTATTGTACAACTTACAAAAATCCACAAAAAAGTCCGCGATGGTATATGTCTATCTCTTAGGGATAACCCACCATAACCATTTTTTCACTGCACCCGTGCAAAGCCGGGGCGGGTCGCTAGTATATTATATAAATAAACATATATTTGATAGATATATATGTATTAACAACCATTACAAAGGTTCAAACGCTGGCATTCATTACACAAACATCTGCCCCTACCAAAATTCGAACCCGGGACCTCAGAGATGAAACTGGTGTACTAACCACTTAACTACGAAGGTCGTTAAAGGCGGTTTATATAATAATAAAGAAATTATGTAATTAAATAAGTTTGAAAAATTGTGATATTTTAAATAGAAGAATATTTTCATGTCAGCTGTGCTACGCCATTCACTTATGCTTATGAAGTCATTTTGTGATCGACGATAAGTCTCGACACGAATTAAACGATTTTTGTGAGAATTAAACCAAATGCAAAATGGAAGCTAACCTCACAGAGTAACCTCACAAATCGTCTGTGATGGCATCTTGCCCAAACAACTGTGACTGGGTTTGTTAGACATTATCTTAGCCACGATGTCGCTTTCAGACAGGCAGTTTAATTTAAATCGTAGGCATCTTTAAACCGTGGAGTAATAATAGACTATTTATTTTACTGATTAACAAACACACGATAAAATATAATTGAAAAAAATTAAAAGTAAAATTTTTTTTTTTAATACAAGCTTTTATTAAATACGTTAAAAAAACAAAATAAACTTTTACATATAAAAAGCATCTCGCTTGTCGCGAGATTTACTTACTTATAGAATATTTTTAACGATAACCTTTTATATGTAAAAGTTTATTTTGGTCTTTTTAGCGCATTTAATAAAAGCTTGTATTTAATTTTTCTGACTAAAAAACCAAGCTTAGCAAACCCTTTCATTTGATACCCATATTGTAGGGGTGCATTATAAATAATTGGTCCGCCATCTTGGGAAAGTCCGCCATATTGAATTAAGAGTGACGTCACATTATTTATCGAGGTGTTCTTTGCAAGCTCTTTCATTTGATACCCATATTGTAGGGGTGCATTAAAAATAATTGATTCGCCATCTTGGTAATGCCGCCATGTTGGATTTAGAATGATGTCACACACATAACCATGCATTGTCATCCGACTTACACGTGCGTGCAAAATTTCAGCTCAATCGGAGATCGGGAAGTGGGTCAAATTAAGATTCCAAGATTTTCTTACATAGTTATAAGGAAAGCTAATATTAAAGCTTGTAAAAATATTAAAGTTCTGCTTATTTTCTGAACGATATCAAGCAGCAGATCTGATTAAAACTAGTAAAAACAAAATATATTCATTTAACAATTATGTTATTTCATATCAATTAGATAGATAAAGCATCTATTATATTCTGGGATATACACATAAATATCTACTAAAGCAATGGTAATAATTGAGAAAAAACAAACATACAATCAAACACCATAAATATATGTATTTTGAAGAAAGCAAAAGGTCAAGACTCAGCTAAATATTTGCCTAATTTAGACAAATCACAGATTTTCCGCCATCACTTTTTTTGAGTGAGTAGAGTTTTACAAAATGAGCAGATAAAATGAATGAGCGAGAAAAAATAAAATAAAAACCGGGTGGGGCTGTGCCGGGGCACAGGGCCGTTGGTTTTAAAGTGAAAAGTCTATGTTAGGGAAGCGCTTTTAAAGTAAAAGATTGAAATAAAAACAAGATTGACGGTGTTTTAAGTATTTTAATAAAAAACTCAATGTCACAACAGCGAGCTCACTATATAAGTGAAATATTCACACCACATTTTTGTTTCTAAGACTAACAGTTTTTTAATTATTAAGGTACAATGATATACACCTTTTCGTTACGGTCCACTTTTTAAACCTGGTACCCGTATGTTTCGGCGCGATTAAAAGACGTTTCACGTCAAAAATAATATTAAAAAAAGAGCCGTTCCGTTCATATAGGAATGTCAAAATACATTTATAGGTTTAGAAGGCGAGTAATAGAACACATCGCCTCCATGATCAGGTTAGATGATACCAATTTGAAATTAAATAAATTCCCGCCACGACCGTTAACTGCACATCTTATTATCGCCATCACTATATCATCACTACATTACTATCACAAAGTCGCTATCCGCTGTCTGTCTGTCCCTATGTATGCTTAGATCATTAAAACTACGCAACGAATTTTGATGCGGTTTTTTATATAGATAGATTGTTTCTTAAGGAAGGTTTATATATATAATATATGCATAATATAGTAGAGAAACACTGATAAATTAGAGGTTTCTAATGTCATGTCGTATCACTACATTACCAAAACAATGTCGCTATCCGCCGTCGGTCTGTTCTCATAGATGCTTAGATCTTTAAAACTACGCAACGGATTTTGATGCGGTTTTTTTAATAGATAGAGTGATTCTTAAGGAAGGTTTATATGTATAATACATGCATAATATAGTAGAGAAACACTGATAAATTTAGAGGTTTCTAATGTGATGTCGTAAATAAGTACGTTTTTTTGCGCTTATATTGCAAAAACGCTGGCTGAACCCTACGAGATAGACCAAAATAATGTACTACAGTATTGTCCACCTTTAAAAGTTCAACAAAAAAGTCCGGATGGTATAGGTCTACCTCTTAGAGATAACCCACCATAACCATT
Organism: Scirpophaga incertulas; assembly: GCA_036419045.1. Taxonomy (NCBI): domain Eukaryota; kingdom Metazoa; phylum Arthropoda; class Insecta; order Lepidoptera; family Crambidae; genus Scirpophaga; species Scirpophaga incertulas. Next base: position 5,381,063 of record CM071641.1, read on the forward strand.
TATTCATTGCACCCATGCGAATCCGGGGCGGGTCGCTAGTACATATTAAAAGCAAAACGAATATAAAAGTGTGCTAATGAGAGCAATAAAGCTCGCGGGCTGCCACGTGGAATGCAAAAACTGCATCGCTCACGGGAGCCGCGAGTTTCTGGGTCATGCGCCCCGACTATGAGGGGTCAGACGGATCTTTTCCATCGTGCCTTTCTAAATTAATAACGGTGACTCGCTTCGTCGATGAAAACACTCGATAAATAAATCTGTCTCATGTTACGATCCAAAAACTACATTGTACGTGTAGTTTGTAAGATGTAGATTAAAAGCCGGTAAGTTATCAAATGCAAACAATTTCTAAAACATAATTGAATATGATTTTAAATAAATGCTGTATTATTTGATCTCTTAAAAAACGGGTCAAGTTCGAGTCGGACTCGCGCACGTAGGCTTCCGTACATACTATACATCTAATTAAACGTTTTTCCTAATTCTTTATTATATGTGAGTTGATTGATTGAATTGAAGGTAAAATGCGGCTTACGATTTATACCGTATTGAAAAAAACTAATTATTACATCTCGTTCAAACCAAATTCTCACACATATAAATAAACAAACAAACACACGAATTTTAAATTTCAAAATATATTTGTGCATTGTTAATTTAATATTTGTCGCTGTCAACACAAATTCACTGTCGTATCTGTTGGGTGCTGCTGACTTCACTTTTTTTTTTTTTATTGCTAAAGTTGACAAACAAGCAGGCTGCCCACCTGATGGTAAGTAAGGTAACAGTCGCCTATAGTACATGTGGTTCCCACGAGATTCGCAGCAAATCTGCAAACCTCATAAGAACCACAGTGTACGTTGCCAACTTGTGACATAAGATGTAAAGTCACAGTACCAGTAATTTCACTGCCTATCTTACCCTTCACGCCGGAACACAGCAAAAGCGAACCCTGCTGTTTGGCGGCGGAAATAGGTAAAACGGAGGTACCCATGCAGACGACCCTGGTACAGAGTCTACCTCCTAGTAAACAAAACTCCTAGTAAACTTACACACAATACACTGCAAGCCGCATTGTAGTGTAAACTTTGCCATAATCCTTTTTAAAACTGTGCTCAATTAATCATATTAAACTAAAACTCACAATTTTATGCTTTGCCAGGCACGAGTGTGTTTCGGGTCGCTATAGATTCGATAGAATATGTAGATACCCTAACGTTGGCTCGCTTTGTTCGATTTTCAAATCACAAGTTATTTGTTTATTTGTTGGCATTACACAGATTATAGCAACTCAAGAGTCTTGTAAACACGCCTGCACAATAAATACTCTTACTCTTTGTTCACAAACAATGAATTCTCTTGTATCTGTGATAGAACTTTAAGTTTCGAAGTTGGATCTCTGTTTCCGAAATAATTGTTTGTAATTGCTTTGTTTTCATCTCAGAATTCGCTGGAAGCCCAACCGGAGATGTAAGCGAGTAAATTTCGTCAGATTTATGTTAAGTAACTGATTGTGTATTTGGACTCCGATCATTTAATTGTAACTTTTATTTTGTAAACAATTCATTATGTCACTTGTGGCTTTGATTAGAAATATAATTTTGTTTATTTTTAGTTCTGTAAATATTTCTTTCTTACAATTTTTGAGTCTTTAGGAGAATACGAAGATATATTTTGTAGGAAATCTTCATACCAGGATTTTCTACTTGGGTACTGCTGTCTCACTCATTTCTACCGTTGGACAAGAGTGCAAGCATTGAAGAGTTAAAAAAATTGTTTCGATTAGTATGAAAGATTATGTGTCCCGAAAAGCACATTTCTACATTTTTACGTATGCAGGAATGATGAAGAATTATTATAATAAATTATTTTAATTCACATATCATCACGTTATCATAGTATTTCAAAACGAGAGTTAAGGGCTAGCACAATTAGTTTTATAAAAACTTGGGAACACTTCCCATTATATTGATTTTCAAAAATTTTATAATAATACTTCACCCCAAGAGTTGGGCTTTTACGAGTACCTAAACATTAAAAACGTCATGTTTCCGGATCTTTCCTTCGACGATAAAGCTGTTTTGCCGCATTTCTCGGTTTTTATATATTATTAATTCGTTGATGGTAAGCCGTTTCCGGTTCCGGTTTCACACAATAAGATATGAGTGACTTCGTGCAAAATATGGGTTTGAAAGTTGTTCCCTTTGTAATATTGCGAGAAACTTGAATGGAAATAAGTCGCAAAAAGTTTATGGAGCAAAATAATAACTCTGTTGCTTGCATACGCATTTTTCATACATACATACATATATGTCACGCCTTGTTCCCAATGGGGTAGGCAGAGACCACCTCTCTCCACTTGCTACGGTCCTGGCACACTTCTCTTGCTTCCTCCACTTTCATGAGCGTCTTCATGCATGCTCGTTGATTGCGAGTACTCTTGACCCGGCCTTTCTTTAGGACATCTTCGATTTGATCGAGATATATCCGCCTAGGTTGACCTGCACCGATTCGTCCTATCATTCTTACTTTGTGTATCTCTTTCGTTAATCTTCAGATAGTTAAAATAAAAAATACTACATGATAAGTGTTCTTACAATTATACACTTTGTTTTAATTTTATCGTGGTTATACAAATCAAATTCTTTCTTTCACGTGCCCTGTCGCCAATGTTATTTGGGGTCGATGCATCGTCTCTTCCACTTCCAGTCTTTTTTATTACTCGCCATTTTAACACTCACTCCATTCACACAGCCATCTTTTCTTTGGTCTTGCTCTCCTTACACACCCATCCACTTCATCATCATCACTTAGCCAATCATAGTCCACTGCTGGACATAGGCCTCTCCCAATTTGCGCCACAACACCAGGTCCTCCGCCTTCCGCATCCAGTCCCTTCCAGCGACCTTCTTCAGGTCGTCAGTCCACCTGGCGGGAGGGCGTCCTACCTTACGGTTGCCGAGTCGCGGTTTCCATTCAAGGACTCGTCTGCTCCACCGGCTATCAGTCCTTCGGCAAATGTGGCCAGCCCATTGCCACTTCAGCGAGCTTATTTTGCGAGCTATGTCGGTTATTCTGGTTCTTTGTCGAATGATCTCATTACGAATTCGATCCTTCAAAGAACCTCCACCCATCACCCATCCACTTACATGTCCATAATTTACCCAGAACATGATAGAAACGGATCAGTAGGAGCAAATATCGGATTTGTATAAAGGTGTTTAAACAAAATCCTTTAAAATGACAGGTGAGAAAATATAGCTCTTTCAGACTATAAATACTTAATTAAAAAATATATCATCACAGCTCATATACGTCCCCACCGAGGGGCTCGAGCCTACCTTAACTAGGTAAGGGCAATTAGGCCTTAGTCAACCACGCTGGCCCAGTGCGGGTTGGTTGACTACGTACATCTTTGAATCGCTTCGCAGATGTACGCAGGTTTCCTCACGATGTTTTCCTTCACCGTAGGAGCGTCGGATAAAAAATATATATATAAACAATATATTTGAAGAAAATTTTAACAATCAACATTATCTATTACCGGAGTATAACCAGGATCCAATACCTGTCCAATTGGGCACTTCAGTCTAACCCAAATCAGGTATTACATAGGCAGTACTATAAGGTAGCTAACATGCCCTTGCAGTTACATCCCTTAGAGTACAGCAATAATTCGACCTTCAATCTTTGCCGAAACTGTGACGCGTCACAGACATTCCCGGCGCAGACAAATTAGAACCATTACTAAGAGACCCAGGGCAGTGTGGCATTAAAATCGATTTATCTCCACAGAAGCGCTAGAGAGAATAATTTAAGGAAAGCCTTGTTATTGGAATGGTCATAGAATTTCAAAACTTATCGTATATTATTTTCAACATTATCATAAGCAACCTGTATCCCTCTAGTTAAGAATCTAAATCCCAATTTAAAGATTACTAGTACATTCGCACTCGGGTTGCGTAGCTTCACACAGCTTTGTGTATTTTTGCAGAATTAAGCAGTTTTCTTCAACCGTCATAGGAGCTTCAGATAAATTTACTTAAGAAACTTCGATAGATGGCAGAGTCGATCTTTCACGTTCCATCAACATATACTCACGCCTCTTTCCCGTGGGGGTAGGCAGAGATCACAATTTTCCACTTGCAACGAAACAAATATACTTCCTTAACTTCCTCGACTTTTATTCATTCTAACACGCTCGTCGATTACGGATACTCTTGCACTTCTTTCAATATATCACCTTTTTATATCACCTTTACCATGTAATCGAAGTCTAGATCGTCCCCTATCAATTGGCCCATGCATATTACTTTAAAAATAATTCGTCTATCACAGAAGTTCCCAAACTTTTTTGTGTCGTAGACCCTTTGCCACGTTTGATGGTTTTGGGTAGACCTCCTACTTACCTGATACTGAATGCCTACATCCTACATCATACAAAATTTTATAAGCATATATATTTTTTTACTTCATAGGTACTTTTATAAATAACTAGCTTTCTGCCCGCGGCTTCGCCCGCGTGGATTTCGGGATTGGGTCTATAGAGGGTTAAGGGTCATAGCTTTTGCCCACGGCTACATATGCGCGGAAGTCGGTTTATGGCGCGAAGGTTTTATCGCGCTTCCCGTGGGACTAAACAGATAAAAAATACCGCAAAACCTTGCTCAAGAATCAGTCTATCTATTGATGAATGAAATCCGCATGAAAATCTGTGCAGTAGTTTTCGTGCGAAGCCTTTATTGTGCATCCCGTGGGATCTGTCGATTTTTCCGGGATAAAAAGTAGCCTATTATTTAATCCGGACTTTTATCTTTACGTCTGCTAAATTTCAAAGCAATCGGTTCAGGAGTTACGGCGTGAAAGCGGAACAAACAAACAAACAAACTAACTCACTTTCCGATTTATAATATTAGTAAGGATTACACTGTTAGTAGCCCGCCCGTGTTAATTTAGATCCCACGGGAACAGATAAAAGGTGTCCTATGTCCTTTCTCGTTCCGCAGACTATGTGTATGCAAATATTAAATATTATTAAATAATTATATTGTTATTTCTTGCCCGTGGCTCCGCCCGTCGTTGCTCCGTCCGCGTTAATTTCGATCCCACGGGAACAGTAGCTACTTTCTTCCGGGATAAAATGTGATATCCTTCCCCGTACCACAGACTATGTGTATGCAAATTTTCGTGATGATCGGTGCAGTAGTTTAAGCGTGAAGAGGTAACAAACAAACAAACAAACAAACAAATAAACAAACAAACAAACAAACACACTTTCGCATTTATAATATTAGTTGGGATGTATGTCTTTATATTAGAAGATAGTATAATGTTAAGAGATAGTATCAGTGTATGTTGAGATCCATTATTATAGACCCCCATTTTCATTTCATAGACCCCAATTTTTTTTTTCGTTGACATAGAACCCTTCCAGGTTATCATAAACCCCTAGGGGTCGATATAGAACACTTTGGGAATCACTGGTCTCTCGTCTTTCGTCAACACTTTTTTAAAAATCTTTATTAAAAGCCATAAACCCTAAGATTAAATGGTCTACACTTTCTACATGTACAAATCATCTAAGCCAGGGTTTCCCAACCAGTGAGGCGTGCCCCACTAGGGGGGCATAGAGAGAACCAACGGGAGGCGGAGTGAGCGGCTCCAGAATTAAGTAACATATGAAATATTTATTAAAATCATTTAAAGAGTTTGTTGTTTTTTTCGGACTCCCCATTTTAACCTCTAGGGTAGTATTTTGGCATACTATTGGGTGAGGCGCATGGGGTAAAAGGTTGAAAACCCCTGATCTAAGCATTCCCTTCTAGATTATTGTCGCTACATCTTCATTCATACCGCAAATTTCAGGTCACAATTCAGTAGAACCATTAATAATCTATCTTTAGATTGTATGCTTCTTTTGACAACGAATCAGTTGAAAACGAATTTGATATCATTTATTCAGCTTATATTGGTTCCACGATATTATTAACCAAAGCTGAAACATTCCCTGAAAGTGATTCAAACGGAAATATAATCTGTAAAGCCTTAGAGCGAATCGTGAAGTGTTTGAAAGATAATATAGTAGATTGACATTAATAATTATAAAGATACGTAATTGAAGATAAGCAATTTAATTAATCGTAGCAAATAATGAATAAATAGTTAGAAATGTCGGTTCAATTGAATCTTGTTCAATTAATCTGACTTTTATCCGAATTGAAGTGAATTAAGTTTCTAAAGTGATTCAGATAAAAATAGCTTAGAACGCAGCTTAGAAACCTCTAATGGATACAACAGAGTTTGATAGAAACGTAGTCCAGATATACATCTATATTTGGATTATATCTGGAATATATATTGAAGAAATTATTGACATCGGTTCAGATTTAGGGGAATAAATAGGGAACTATGAAACGTTGATTTCATTTCCTATTATATATTACTAGCTTACTGCCCGCGGCTTTGCCCGCGTGGCTTTCGAGATTGGGTCTATAGAGGGTTAAGGGTCATAGCTTTTGCCCACGGCTACATATCCGCGGAAGTTGGTTTATGGCGCGAAGGTTTCATCGCGCTTCCCGTGGAACTATCCGTTTTTCCGAGATAAAAAATACCGCAAAACCTTGCTCAAGAATCACTCTATCTATTGATAAAAACGGCATGAAAATCTGTGCAGTAGTGTTTGAGCGAAGCCTTTATTGCGCATCACGTGGGATCTGTCGATTTTTCCGGGATAAAAAGTAGCCTATGTTACTCGTCATCTCTTCAACTATCTCCTTGTAAAAAAAAACAAATCAAAAATCACGTCAATTAGTCGCTACGTTTTGCCGTAAAAGACGGACAAACAGACAGACACACTTTCCCATTTATAATATTAGTATGGATCAACCATGACTAAGGTAGAAACTCCCGTATTCATCTCACAAACATCAACCCCTACCTGGACTTGGAACCCAAGATCTCAGAGATGGCAGCACTTTAAAGCCAGTGTGTTAACCACTTGACTAGAGATTTCGTTTGTTAAAATCTATCAAAACTTTTATCTTAAAAGGGATCTTTTTGCAGAACGATTAAAAGGCATATAAGCAAATAAAAGCTCTGTCTAAGTAGAAAAGAATCTTTATTATACTATTGTTATAAAAAATAATATTCCATTCACACATACACTAAGCTGAGAATTATGAAGAGGCACACGCTAATCCGCTAAACAATAGTGACGGGGCTGAGTGCGGTTAATCTAGATGTAAATAGCCATCCCGACCGTCCCCATTAAAGCCACTGCGGGCTCTAATTAGACTTTTTGTATGGCTGATAAGCGGCGGGGTGGCTAACTGTTGCTCATTAGGCCTAGGCTTGATGTCAAATGAAAAATGTATGCAACCTAGAAAAACCTTTCGTGTTGCTAGGCTCGTATGTACAGGCTTTTTATATCAGTCGATTATATAATTCACTCTTTTTTCGTTACCGTTAAACAAATCGAACTTAGTACTTTTAATATGTTCTTAGGCTATAAATGATCCTTAATACTGAAAATAAGTCAATATTTAATTTAACACTGCCGCAGAACAGTCTACAGCTCTTGGTTAGTTTTTGTGATAGTATAACGACAAATTGCTTAACATGTTGGCAGACACGTGGCCTGTCGAAATATTTCGCGGACAAAAGCGGCCTCCCTGAAGGACGCCTTTCAATTTCGGAGCCTTTTAGATTTGGGATGACGTGGCAAGGTTCTGATATTAGCTTGATTTCATGATCGCGTAGCTAAGTAATCAAAAATAATATTTATCACTCAGATTATTAACAATATATAAAATAAATTAAACGAGAAATGAAGGTTAGCTAATTGTCAAATGTCAATTCAATTTATATTAATATTCGAATCGAAAATCAAATATTAATATTAAATTGAATTCAATTTTGAATATTACATTTCGATTAATTAATTGAAATGTAATATACAATTGAATATTTTACGATAGCTTTCGTACTATGCCAAGGAAGTAAATGCTTGACATGTTCAGCTGCAAAACCCAACAAAAATACCAGTAAGGACTATTTGTATATGCCTTAACTATTACACGAATTATCACACGAAATCTGGAAATAGACCAAACAGTCCAATTATAACACTCAATAGCAATTCGGGTAAGATTTAGCAACCTCATGGAAATGAACAAACAAAAAAAAAGACGTGGTAGTTAAAAATGAATACTTAAAAACTATAAAACCCTGTATTGTATTTAATCAAAACTTAAAGTCTTTGAAAATGTGCTGTGTTTATTCCATTTTATTCTATCAATAAATTTGTGTATGTATGTAATGCACGCAGAGAAAGGAAAGTCTATTAAGTCTATTAGTCAAAACCAGTGAGAAACAAATAAAAAATAAACAAATAACAATACCGGTGTAAATTTATTAATTGAAGTAGAGAGTAGCCAGACATTTGTGTTGCCACGTCATGTTAGCGCCGTCAGTAATTCCATTTTACACCTGTGAAGGTGGGCAGGGCACGGCAAAATTTGAACGACCTCGAAATAATGGAATTCCACCCGTGGGTATTGTGCAATTAGCTTCGAATTCAGAGGGTTTGACGCTAAATTGAATGTCTAAGTTGAGCTTAAATTGCTATTTATTATAAGGGAATAAAATGCCAAAATTGAGCTAATGGCAAATGATGAGGACTGCTGATCGAGCTTATGGTTAAAGGAATTTGTATAATATTTATTTATATGAAAGCTCTTGGCCTTCACATCACTTTATTATTATAAGTGATGTTATTCCCGAAAGCGAATCTGAGTCCTGAATGACTGAAGAACCTCTAATTGTAACCAGATAGAGTAGAAGCACTATTATCAACCAAATTAAACAGAAAAGCATCTGTCCCCATATGCAATTGAACTCAAAAACTTTTGTTCAATCTCGATGGTCTATTATTAATTAATTTCTTTTAATTAAACAATTTTTTTAAATGGATTTCCATAAATTAGCTAATACCTTACATAATAGATAAACAAAACATTATTCATACATATGTATACAAGACACGACACACATTCACATATTACATATATTTGACGACAAGTTTAGCACAGTAGTCGAGTAATCGGCTTCTACGCAACGGGTTGCGGGTTTGATTCCCGCACACTGATCAGATATTTTGTATGTCCTACAAAAATTTGTTCCGTTCTGGGTGTTTGTGCAGTGCCTAAAACAAGAATTTGGTAATACAAAATAATAAATGTGTACGGAACTAAGGGTGATCACCTATCACCCGATGATGAAGCATTTATGTGACGGATAAGTGTTCCACCAGTCCAGCTCCAGCAGTCAGTCGCCCTCAAGGCAGCTTGTGGCGAGCTGTCTATGAACGATACCAAGAGTTTCCAATAATCTTCAAAAGGCCGTATGCTACTATTATTCTATATATACTATATATAGAATAATAGTAGCATACGGCCGTATATATACTATTATAGAGGAGGGAAGTAGAAAAAATCGGGTGGGGTTGTGCCAGGGCACACGGCCGTTGGTTTTAACGTGAAACGTCTATGTCAGGGAATCGCTTTTAAAGTAAAAGATTGAACTAAATAAAAACAATATTGACGGTGTTTCAAGTATTTTAATAAAAAAACTCAATGTCACAACAGCGAGCTGACTATATAAGTGAAATATTCACACCACATTTTTGTTTCTAAGACTAATAGTTTTTTAATTATTAAGGTACAACGATATAGACCTTTTCGTTACGCTCCATTTTTTAAACCTGGTACCCGTATGTTTGGGCGTGATTTCAAAGACGTTTCACGTCAAAAATCATCCCGCATGGGCCTAGAGAACTCAGGGGATTTTAGTGGGTAGGCCCCACACACGGCCGCGCCTAGCCAGCGCGGTGCATAAGCTGCATTTCCCCTCTAAAAAAAATACCTATCTGTCTCTGACACTAAAAAATAAATAACATAATAAAAAGTCCTTCTGGCCAGCAATGAGATACCTTTTTTTTATTTTTTTGTATTTTCTTCTTTTTTAAATACTTAGCTGACAATACCACTTCAATTTCATCATTAAAAATGAACATTATTTCATACACTCAGTTATTAAAGTACAAAAAAGAAATGAGCTTAGATATACCTTTTCACTGAAAGCCTAATGGATAGTGGAATCCGCGCATGTCAAGTAGACAGCGACGCGCCAGATTTTCCATGTTAAACTTGAGACAGCACTTATGTCGCTCGTAATATAAATGGCTTATGTAGTGCAAATATAAAGTTTTACGTGTTGATGTCCGTACGCGTCAGTTTAAATGAATATAATACATACATTAATGTTCCCGCAGGATGAGTTTATTTGGTAGATCATTCCAGTCGAGTCGTCTCGATCGGTTTGGAATCACCGTGACAGTTGTTTGCGGTGTCATCCGTGAGGATTCTTTACCTCTCCTCTCGAGAGGTAAAAAAAAAACAATAACGTTTTACTATAGATGACACATCTGAATGCCACATTGAAAAACTGGTTCTGCTTGGCACATTCTTATCTTATAAATTTTACAAGATTATTAGCGAAACGAAACAGATCATATAAAATACGGGATGGAAAAAAATAGCATTACGTAGCCAAACAGCATTGGAACAAGAAACGACGTCATCACTCAATCACGATTGCTATGCGACTAAATAAAATTACAACAATTACCCGAATTTTTCTATATTATTATTATATAGTAGCTAAACCGGCAAATAGAATCTTGAAATTTAAGGGGCTACGGGGGCTACGGCTACGGGGGTGCTACGGTGGTTTATCTCACATGTACTCAAAATTGTACGTAGGTTTTTTACTCAATTCATAAAAGACAGGTCGAAGTCATCTTTATTTTAATCTTCTTGTCTTCTGTTTACTCAGTACGCGTAGCTTGGTTGCATTTAGTTTCTAAAATAACATTTCATTATAATAACAATTTGCTGGCGGCAACCGGCCACGAGTTTTGTCGAAAAATAGCTTACCATTTATTTACTTTTAATTTTCACTCTCGCTTTGATTTGTAAAACACTAGCTGGTACTTGCGACTTCGTCTGCACAGATAGTGGATTTTTCGTACTTACTTAATATTTTCGTTTATTTTTGGGATAATCAGGTAGACGACTACAACTGATTATGGCCGTTTTTATACTATAATTATCTGATTTGAGCAATTTACATCTCATGAATGTATGTTAATATAGAAATTTCAGTTAAAATTTTTATTAATATTGTTTTTAGATTTTAAAAAAATGTGCAATTATTTTTTACATAATTCTAATGAAACAACACATTTCTAGCATTCTCACATTAAATGTAACATTTTTTTAAATAGAAAGTATACCTATAAACGTACAAATAACAAAGACATTTGTTTTTACGCTCATATAAACTTAGCGCGTTTACTTAATTATGACGTTACGATTACAGTGTTTTTAGTATAAAGCGTTTTTGACTTATCCGCGACATCGCCGCAAATCCATTGATGTGAGAATTTTATTATATATAGAACTAGCGGACCCGACAGACTTCGTCCTGTCAAATTTGAATTTGACAAAGAATTGTAAAGTGGCAGTATACCGCATAGCCAACCAAATTCCAAAAAAGGTTCAAATGAACTATTACATTTTATGACTATTCAATTTTGGAACGTGACATTAAATCCTCCAACCATGTATTCTGTGCTCCAACGCACGCACGCACACTGTTTTGATAGATGTGATTGAATTTCAATTTTATATAGCGTTAATAAAGCAGAAATTGACTCAGATGTTAGGAACACACCTATATTAGCGTAGACAACAGTGAGTGCTTGCAATATGAACTTTAAACAATAACAATAAAGCTCAAATTGACTGTACGTTTAAGTTAGAAAACGTTGTATGGGGAAAAGGGGGCTGTTTTTAGGATTTTTCCAATAATTATTCGAATTTTTCTCGCCGTAAAAACCATCATTGAACTTCAAAGTACATTTTAAAAAAGAATTTACTGAAATTGTTCCAGAGGTTGTTGAGTTATGCGCTTACCAACACGTTTTGCGATTCATTTTTATATATAAGATTTACAAAATTGTCTTCTACCCAGTTCACACAATCCCTACAAATATTACAAATGCGAAGTTTGTACGTATGGATGCATGTTTGTTACTCTTTCACGTAAAAACCACTAAATGGATTTTAATGATACTTTACATAAATATAACTTGTACATCACAATAACATATAGGCTACAATTTATAATAATATTATGTGAATTGTCCAAAATATGACGATAAGTACCAATAAGTAGGAAAATCTACTATCTATACAGACGAAATCGTGGGCACTAACTATCTTCATAAATTGTAACTTATGTATTTTCTGATGTATAAGCTATATTATGTAAAAATAATACTTCCTTAAGTATAAAATTGTGGTATTTTCACTTGTGTTTAAAACTTTTTAAATTTAAGCGACAAAAAATATATATACCATACAAATATATATAAAAAGTCATGGATTACCTTTTTCCTACTGAACAATAAATTTATTTTGTTTACATATTGTTTTGTTGTTATTTACATCCACACACCTAAAAATATATATAAACATGTTTTGCTATTACAACTTTATTTCAAACATTTGCAAAAAATTATCGTTTTGGATTAAAATTGTTATAACAAGAGTTTATAAGTATTCAATCGATAGTAGAATGATTCGAGATTAAAATAAAAAAAACTGTTCTCGGTCTAAAAGTTTCATTCGTAGAAATGGCATTAAACATCAAAAAACTCGGAAACCATAAGACTTTTACTGTGGTCTTTTTTTTTATTGGTAGATCCCAATGTGGCCCATCAGTAGGTAAAAGGTAATCCATGACTTGTATGTATATACATTTTTGTTGATAGCTTCTCTTTTTAACCCTATAGTCCAAGTTTTGGTTACAATTAAATCTCTCTAAAATTTTAAAAAATATCAATAAGTACCTGCTGTTGTTTGACATCAGACGTTTATACATTGACTATAAATTTATGACAACTAATGTTCTTGCATTCAAAACGTGTGTATTAAATTTGTAAAGTTTGCTGTCTTGGTTGTTAAATAAATGACAAATGTTAATATGGAATAGAATAAATTCTATGAAATCTCTATACAAATCGGCAATTTCATACTTTAACCCCTCTAGTAATGATTCTGTTATATATTTTGCTGGTATATATCTAAAACTTTAAAGATACGAATTATCTTTCTTAACAAAGCTTTGCTTGCAATTAGCAATATAAGAAAATTCTCTGTCATCGTACTTTCATCATCATTTCAGCCAGGTAACGTCTACTCCTGGACCTGCCCCCTAATATCTTCAAACCATCTCTCTTTCATTACTATAATCTTAGGAGATGCTCTAAATTGACAGTTCATGTTATATAACGCTGAAGTTCCCATCATATGCCCGCCAGTCAAGGACGGTCCAAACTCCAAACAATCGGCCCTGCGAAAACCGTACTTTTATAACACTTTTATAATACAAACTTATTTTTTTTATTAATAGGATCATCAATACAAGTAACAGTAAACTTTTTGTAAACAGTAAATTGTGCTACATAAGTTTTCAACTAACCGCACTTACAATTATAGGTGCGTGCAAATACAAATAATACCATGTAATTTCAATATAATAAAAATGTTGAGAAAAAGAAAAAGACATAAAATACGATACATAGGACATGAAGCAAACACAACAATAAAAAATAAATTTGAACTTTAGGAAAGCTTTGAAAGTTAATGTCAAGTTCAGGCAACCTTCTATATACGTAACGAGAAAGGTATTCGAGTCTGCCCTTGCTGGGTGTTAAAGCCACGCTAGCCCAATACAACTTCGTCGGCTTCACATACATCTTAAGAGATTTTTCGCAGCTGCATGCAGATTTCCTCATAAAGTTTTACTTCACTTTAGAAACGGCTGCTAACCGTAAATATGAAATGTTTAAATAAGAAAAACATGAAGTTTTTGACCACAAAATTTCTGACCTCAGAAGTAGAAGGCCAGTGCCATCACGCTACTGACGATTCTTGTGATGAAAGGAATAACGAAAGAAGAACACATTTATTATATATACACATGATAATAAATACAGGATGAAAGAGAAATGAAAGAATTAAAAAAATATATATAATAAAGTAGAAAGTGTGCTGGGTCAACAAAGGAAAGAAGCGCACACAGAGTGAGCGGGGAAAGAAAGAAGCACTGCTATTCTGTAAGAGTCACAAATGTAAAAACAAAGCCAGCGACAGCAATATTATAAATAAGTATATAATTATAAAAAATAATTAATTTTATAAGTAAATAAATACAAGGGTAGCAATTGTTAGGACTAAAAGTTACATAATACGTTTATAATGAATTTATGATCTATGATTGATTTATGATCAAGTGTTACGTTGAAATAAGAACAAAGAATTGGAATGAATGGTTTTATACCATCGCTCACCAATCTTGCATTTATTATTCTCCGTATTGAGGTTCTTCATTTAATACGTTAAGGCTTTCAATATAATACTAACTTTTGATTTCTCTAGAGTGTTTTGCAATCATTTTCCTGATAACTATGACGGAATACGTTGTATCAATTAAAGTATGTATATTAAATAGGAAGTAAATGATTATTTAATTAACTAAAATAATTATGTAATACCTTGTATAATGTACATTAATATGTTGAAAGATTGTGAAGAAATAGAAGATAGATTACCAGTTCCATATATGTGTCCCAATCAATTTTTCAACTGCTTTGCCCTACTATTTACTTTGATAAGCCAATGTCAACTTTATTTACTGTTAATAAGTACATATTAACATCTAACTTAGAAAGCTTTACAGATTTTGTGAACATTGCTTTTGCACATTAAAAACAAAAAAAGCATATCAAAAGATAAACTCACGATTTTTATAACGAAAAATATTTTATACTGAATAAGTCAATCTGTCAAACATTTCGACGGCCGTGAGATGGATAACGCTCCAAACAGGCATACCTAGCGTGGAACGCTTCCCGTTTTGACAGTACATCCATCTTGACGTTTTAACGTCGGTGTCTATACAAAACGTATATAAATAAATATAATAATTTATACAACGTAACGAAATCAACCAAATAACGTTTACTTTTCCCACGTTTTGTTGATAAATGTCATCATGATTTTAGCCAAGACACCTCCGATGTTGGATATACCTCCCTCAGAAATCATAATTGATGGGTTTTTGGGCATCTCCCATCTCGCTGACTCAATGTGGGTATCTCCATTAATTAACTAATTGCATCGCGAGCAGGTGACTATATATTATATATATATATTATATATATATATATCTACGATCCAAACATACTCTCCTAACTACCTCAACTTGCATTAAAATTTTCAAGCATGCTCGTCGATTACGGATACTCTTGACCTGACCTTCCTACAGTACATCTCCTTTTTTGGTCCAAGGTCATCTAGGTCCATTCATATTTGCCGTATAAATTTCATTCATCAGTCATCATTTGTCCATCCTTTCTGCGTGTCCAAACCAATCATAAATTATCCACAGTCCAACATATAATATCATTACAGCATTGGAATTGAGAAAGTTTAACTTTCTTAAGAGAAGACACCCAGGAGACGTATTTTTTAATCATTATACGTGAATTTGGAATTCGAATACGAATACAAATCGTGCGCGAAATTATTTTCTACTGCTTACAATTTTATAAATGTTTGAATCACTCGAATTCAGTGTTGTCCTTAAAAACAAATTCTTAATTAGATTCCGTTTCACGCAGAAAAATTAATATACATATGAATTCAAACAATATTTAGGTACTTATTATTATGTACCTATTTACAAGCTTTACATTAACCAGAGTAAATTTATCACTGTCAACGTCACTTCAGCGTTGAATATTCTACTAGTAGAAATAAAAAACGAGTGGGTTTAACCACTCGTTGCACAACACACGAAATGTAAGTTTGGAAATAGTGAATTCGGTAATTCGTATACGAATCTCACGATTTCGAATGCGAATTGGTTTTCTATTGTTTCAAAAATTCGTCTCCAGGTAACAAAAACTAAAAAGTTGTCTTTAATAAAATTTCTGTACTCAAACTCACCGGTAGAGTGCGATAAGGACAACAGCTGTTTGGATACAAAATGCTTAAGAATGGAAGACAAAATCAATGTTTCGCAGTCCGTTTATACCTTCAAAACTAAGCCGATTTAATAGTTCTTTCAATAAGAAATAAAGAAAAGCTTCAGCTGGTTCGCTATTTTTAAATGGTCCCGTGTAATTTATTTGCTGGATATCTGAACATACCGAAAAATCTGGCTATTTTTATAGCTATTAGATTTCTATTTCTTTCTCTAAATAATTTCTAAAAGAAACTAGAAACATGACGATAGAAACTCTATATTTTGAAGTAGAAAATATTGCACTATTGAGATTTTCTGAGGAGAAACCTTCGTATGTACAATTAAAATGATCAATTTTCATCATCTATTTTGCAATGTTTGAGTTTTTCATTGTAATTAAATCCTTCTTTAGCGATTGTTTAGGTTATTTTGAATTATGACAGACAAGTTGCCACATAATCAAAATATACACATTCCGTATTGCTAGTAGGGTCAGTTGCTTAGTTAAAGACATTTTTTTATATATTACAACTTACGCGAGAATTCTTTCATACAAATTCCACTCAAGCATACACACTCACGATGTAGGATTAGGGCTACTATGTAGCTTCAGAACAATTTACAAAGCTGACATATTGAGGTTCATCAGCATTAAAAACTTTGGCTAACCCTACTGTTAGCTCGTCTCTTACATGACATTGTTGACAACATCATACTCTCATACTCTGGCATGATATTGTATTGGTAAGGAATACTGTTTAGGACAATTATTATTTAAAAAAAAACTCAAGAGTCCATGAAAGTCAATCTTCACATCAGTTTCGAATCAACAATTAATATCCCCAACAAATGTCTTTTAGACGAATGGACAAAACCTAAACTGGACCTGAACACAATAGAAGATTTTCTGAAGAAATATCACATCAAGCACCCTTAACCAACTTGTGTGTATAAAATCTGAAGAAACTAAATAAGTATGTTTAGGTCGTAGTAAGTGAAAAACTGCGATGTCTGCTTACCTCTACGAGAAAGAAGCGTGGTATGTATAAAGTTCATTGTTTCTTATTTATTCGATTATTACCGTCCGTATCAAGAAACAATTTTTAATTGTTACACCTTCTCAGATAAGCATTTCTTCTCAGCATTCAAAATCAACTGGAAGAAAAACAAAATCAAAAATGTATTCTTCCAATTAAATTTTTACGATCATTTTTGCACATCAAGACGCTACGCCATTGGTTCACAACTTGTTTTAGAAAGAACCACTAAGAAACCAGCAATGGCTGGTTTTTTTTCTCCCTGTATTTTTACACAGTCGACAATTAGAAGCTGGTTTCAGATAAATACGCTGAACCCAACTTCCTTTACAAGTTTAAACAAGTTCACATCTCACAGTTCACAGTCTCAGCTCTTGCCCAAGCAAAGCCTTAGCCATCTTGAGACAGAATGTAGAGAAGTGCAATAAGGTTGTTAATTTTTGTCACATTGATGTTAGTACCATTTTGAAAACATTCTGTTCGATTAGTATTAAAAAAAACTGAAGACTTATATGGTATTTCGACTCATATACTTAAATACATAGTACAGGAACTTGTTGCGCAACTCGCGTTCATATTCAATTCATGTGTTGATGAAGGTGTTTTTCCTGACCTTATGAAAAATAGCAAGTTTATTCCTTTATTTAAATCGGGAAATAAAAATGATCCTGCAAATTATCGACCGATTTCCATTCTACCAGTACTTAGCAAATATACCAAAAAATTATATGTAATTAGCTAACTGATCATTTAACAGGAAATAACATTATACATATAAACCAGTTTGGCTTCACCAAAGGGCGTTGCACTATAGATGCTAGAGTTGCACTTCTCAAACTGCACGCTAAGGAATGTAAACAGGATGCGATTGGTATTTTTTGTGACCTGTCGAAAGCTTTTGACTGCGTAGATCATCAGACCTTTTTAAATAAACTGAAACATTATGGTGTCTCTGATGCCGCGTCTAGATTATTAGAATCTTATTTGTCCAGCAGAGTCCAGAAAGTTGTTGTTAATGGGACTGCGTTTGCAGGTACTCCTATTGGTATGGGCGTGCCCCAGGGATCGATATTGGGACCCTTGTTTTTCTTGATATATATGAATAATCTCCCACATTCCACTAAAACTTTGTGCAATACTGAACTATTTGCAGATGCCACTTATTTAATATTTAAGGTTAACAGAGGAAACGTACGAAATACGAAAATACGAGGAAATATTGACGTTATAAATAGTACTCTTTCTAAAGTATTGCACTGGTTCACTATTAATAATTTATATTTAAATCCCAATAAAACCAAATGTATCAAATTTTCATTACCAAATGTAAGAAAAGTAGATACTATTGTTAAAATAAATAATAAAGTGGTAGTTTGTAGAATTCACTAAATTCTTGGGTATTAATTTGGATCTGACTTTGCAATGGGATCCACATTATGCTTTATTTTACGCTACGCATATGCTGTCAAAAAATAAGACAATTTACAGATGTTGAAACGGCAAGATTAATTTACTTTAATTATTTTCACAGTGTTATGTCCTATCGTTTACTATTATGGGGCTCTGCTAACATAGAAAGTATTTTTGTTCTTAAAAAAAGAACAGTCCGCGCTATTTATAATTTACAAGCAAGGGATTCTCTTAGAGATTTATTTAAAGAGATGAATATAATGACTTTAGCGGGCCAGTATATTTATGAAAATTTGATTTATGTGTATAAAAATTGTAACACATTTCATACTAATTTTTAAATGCATAATTTAAACACAAGAAATAAAAATAAACTTGCCGTTCCAACGTACAGGCTACAAAAAACTAGAGGTTCGTTTGTGGGCAAATGTATAAATGTTTATAACAAGATTCCACATTGCCTTTTATAAGTTCAAGGTACATGTTAAAAAGACGCTAATGAGTAAGGGCTATTACAAAGTCAATGATTATTTAAATGATGCCAATGCCTGGTGTTGATTTGAGGATACATTCTAACGTGTAAATATTTGTTATCCCTTATAAATTGTAAGCACATATGTACATTGTATGATAACGACATCATTTATTGTAAATGTTGTTATTACTTTTGATAAAGCTGATAAGCTTCTTGCGCCCATTCTTCTTATCAGCTAAAAAATACGTCCTAAATGGGTGATAGGGGAAAATATCGAACAATTCAAAAGAGCTTTCTATAAAGTCATATTTGAATAAAGTTAATTTTGATTTTGATTATATCTATAAAAACTATAGTTTTATTATGATATTTACTGTAGTAAATTTTTTAGTAAGGTAACTATTGAGTTATTAAAATAAATTAAGCATTGTTCTCATTTAAATAAATCTTAACAGTATTATAACCTTTTTCCGTAAGAATATTATTGACAAATTATTTAAATCTGTGAATAAGCAAATCAGTTAAAATTTGTAAAACTTTGTTGTGGTTTGTCCACTCAGCAATAAAGTTCTATTAACCGATAAAAATAGTTATACTAGATTCAACAAAGAATTACCGATTTTGGTCATAAAATATTGCATAAAATAATGAAATGGATCAAATACCAATTTAATATATGACTTCGACTCAGCTGGTAATCAATTTCATATAAACAAATCGTGTGATTTAAATGTTGTGGGTACTGATATTTTAATTCAGTATTCGCTTGAAATTGGTTCATTTTACAACACGAATTTGTCATTGTCAAGAGTAATTTAATCTCCACGTTATATTTGATTAAGGTATTTAAAGGGACGTAAACAAAATTATTTTATCAAATGAATCTGTTCAGAGGGCTCGTTCCCTTTCTGCTGGAGTTTCTGCCTTAGTATCCGTATATTAAGACAAAATGTTCATCAAACTCCTTTAAGATGTAGGAAGAGTAGAAATTGAAAAGTTTCAAATGGAAACGAAATGATCCATTTTTACCTACTAAATATATATTTTACGCTAAATAATAAATTGAAATAATAATTATTACAAAAATACTACAATTACTACAGCTGAGAAATACAACTAATAATAAAACACGAAATGGGGCATCCATTTCGCTTCACATGGTGCGATGTACTCGTATGTGCATGTGTGTGTGAAATTGATCAAACGCTTAGACAATTTGCATCTCATAGTTACAATTTCATACTGACAAGATGGTTATGGAAGATACAGCTTCGAAACGGCTACAAATTAAAAGATAATTACATAATTGTAATTTGCACTTACGATGAAATTATTAATTACTTACGTAAAGATACTTAACATTTTAATTAATTAATCAGTTTGTAACATTGCATAGAATCTAAATAAATGTTAAAAAATATTTAGTTTAAATAAGTTCCACAGATACGACTTAATTTTTTTTTATAAATGAATTTCTTTCTTTCAATTAATTTCTCTGAGTCACTGAAGAATTAATTAATGTAATAAGCATTTACATATTTATTCCATCATAACTATTAATATATGCTTAAAGTAATAACAACTCTATCATCATAAAATCAAATAACGTAGCCATAACGGCCGCGCTCCCTCGTTCCATTTCGATCCGTATAATGGCGACCGGAAAAGCAGACGACAGAAGCTACCTTTATTTTCTTTGAGAAAAAGGCTTGAGAATATTAACTAAAATAACGCCTGAGTACATTTCTCCTTTTAGACGCGCCATCCCTAGGGACCTCAAAACTTTTTACGACACTTTCCCAGAACGTTCATATAAAACTTTTTATGGAGTAGAAAATCTTGAGTCTGTGGATTTTTTCCCTAACCTTGTATAGATTTTTGCAAGTCAACAATAAGTCGTTTATGTCTTATAAAGTTAATTTCATATTTAATAAAGACCTTTTTTGACATATATAAGTATGGTGTTTCCCTACATAAATCACTATAGAAAAACGACTTGTTTTAATGTTTATTGCCTTTTTATGTCTGGTAGATGAACTATC
The DNA here is from genome assembly GCA_036419045.1 of Scirpophaga incertulas. Classification (NCBI taxonomy): domain Eukaryota; kingdom Metazoa; phylum Arthropoda; class Insecta; order Lepidoptera; family Crambidae; genus Scirpophaga; species Scirpophaga incertulas. Next base: position 5,402,182 of record CM071641.1, read on the forward strand.
CAGTTAAAACACTGGCAGTTACAACTTGTCGCTTCTCGACTCACACAGGGAACTCTTCGCAGGGACTGCGTGTGTCGAGAGCGATGCCGCACGCTCAGGAGAGCTCCTAGTCTGCAGAACACCTTTAGTCACCCCATCAGTACTGGGATCATGTATGTGAGCGACGCGACGGTAGCCCCAGAACTGAATACTTACTGTCCACGTCAGCCTTGATGAACATTAAAATAATAAATTAATTGAATAAATATTTCTTTCACTTACATCAGCCTAGTAAGTAAGTCCGTAGTTAGTAAGGCTCTATAAAACTTATGTTATGGGATTTAAGGTAACTGATAGACATATTTATTTATTTATTTATGTACGCAATATATCGACATATAGAATAACAATATGAGTAAAGAGGTACATAGGTTCTGCTTATTTCTAAAGAAATTTCTATCAGCAAACCTGTGATAGGAAACAATATATGATTTGCAGCATTTGGGTACAATAAAAACTAAAACTATTATAATAATCAAATCTACATATATATTTATAAACATATACACATATATACATACACACACACACATATATATAATTATAACCTACATAAACTATCAATGTCAATTGCTAGAGACAGGAATTTAAATATATGTTATACATATATAAATATTTTTGATAGAAATATATATTAACAACCATAACTAAGGTACAAATGCTCGCATTTATCACACAATCATCTACCACCACCGCGATTGGAACCCGGAACCTTCGAGATGGCGACATCTTGAAACCGGTCTACTAGAGTGGTTAGTACACCGGAGATTAGGAAGATCGTCAAAAATCATTATTATATGTTGTAGGCTATTATTATATGTTGTTGTCATTGTCATAATTATATGTCGTTGTCAATATTATATGTTGTACGTCAATTGCTCGTATAAACTAAGGCAAACGGAGAAACCTGGATTCGAATGATTGTGGGTTAATTGGAGTCATATTATTTCATTTTACATTTATTTTGACAAAGAAAACATTTCAAAGCATTTTTAAGTATTAAAGAAACTTCCTTCCAGACCTCCAGTTTTTCAAAAAATAAGTACATTTTATGTCTAACAGAAATTACCCAATGAATACCTTCCTCTCCCTTTTTCACTTTAACGCGCAAAACAAACTTTAATCAAATCCTTCGTCTGAAAATCTCGAAAACAAACACAGAAATGGGGATAATTTCAAAGGGATCTTTTTCATTTAGTTAATAAAGTCTTGCGCTGTAGCGAAATGAATCCAAATTGTTGTTTATTACCTAATAAATATTTCATGGAGATCGACTCGCGAGCTTTTAACGGTAAATCTACTAAATAAAGTCAACACGAGGGGTCCAACCAACCAGCGTGTTTGTAAAATTGGGTCTCAAACATTCTGCCAGCGACATAAAGCGACATCGCGCGACTCCAGCAGATATGTTATTGAATCATTAAATGTGAATCTGGAATTCAAATATGAATACAAATCAAGTGTCAAACTATTTAACAATTTTATAGGTTTCCGAATTATTCGAACTCAGTACTGTCATTACAAACAAATATTCCCCATTCATTTAAAAAAAGAACCAAAGATAGTAACACAGAATATTAAAAAGTTTTCTCGCTGTCAGTTAACTGTCAAAACAGTTGAATTTATTATCTATGATTTTCATTATCTATACTTGATTACGCTAGGTTGTAGTAAGAATGAGACTCAAAACTGCTTGATATGATGTAATTATTAACTATAAAACAGATGTAGAAAATTAATGTTTTGACAGATGATGTGTCGCAGGTCGAGTCCCAGACCGCAATGACGATAGCTTCCTGCCGCTGCACCGATGACGTCTTGATGTATTGATGATTTGCAGCGTAGGATTAAGCAGGAACTTTTGTAGCCTGAACATGTTCCCCCCCCTCGAAAGCTTCAGTATTTCGAGAAGTCGTTTCTGATGCGACTAAGGAGCAGATGTTGTGTGTAGCTCTGCGCACAATGCCTTTGGATGTGGAGATATCTGCGACTCTGCACGTTCCATCGGATCCAGGATAAAGCTTATGAATGCGTCCCATACGCCATTTCAAAGGAGGTAGATTAGCTTCTTTGATTACCACTAAATCACCTTCTTGGAATCCTCTTTGCTGGATTCGCCATTTCGTACGTTGTTGCAATTCATTGAGATACTCCTTCCGCCAACGTTCCCAAAAATGCTGGCGCATCTTCTCTAGAAGTTTGTATCTGTCCAGTCGGTTCAGGTTCACCTCCAGCAGGTTCTCACTAGGCAGAGATGTAAGTGATTTGCCGATCAGGAAGTGCGCAGGAGTCAATGGAGTTAGGTCTGTAGGATCTGAGGAAAGAGGGGTTATTGGTCTGGAATTGAGGATGGCTTCAATTTGCTTAAATAAAGTTGACAACTCCTCAAAAGTTAGATGTTTGTCACCTAAAATCCTAACTAAGTGGTGTTTTACGGATTTGACACCTGCCTCCCATAATCCTCCGAAGTGGGGAGAGTAGGCCGGGGAAAATTTAAATTCAATTCCTTCGTTGGATGCGAAACCAGTTATGTTTTCACTGTTAGATTTTAAAAATCTCGTTATTTCGTTATTGGCGCCGACAAAATTCGCACCATTATCACAATATAATTGCATAGGTTTACCTCTGCAAGAAATAAATCGACGTAAACATAAAATGAAAATATCACTCGACAGGTCGCTGGCTAATTCTAGATGTAAAGCTTTAGTGCTAAAACAAATAAAGAGGCATAGATAGCATTTGCTTATTTTGCAACCACGTCCTTTGCGATCGGTAATGTAGAATGGCCCAGCGAAATCCACGCCACTGACATGAAAGGGAAGATTTGGAATCACCCTGCTAGATGGTAAATTGCCCATAATAGGATTGAATGATTTTGATTTCATCAATCTACATGTTTTGCATTTATTTATTGTAGACCGTGCTAGTATTCTACCTCGTAAAGGCCAAAATCTATTGCGTACGCTACTTAATAAAAGTTGAGGGCCGCAATGAAGTAGTTTTGTATGTTGATGTGCAAACAGTAATTTGGTGAAATTGTGATTATTATCTAATAGAACCGGATGCTTCGTTTCATAAGGTTCATCTGAATTTTGCAAACGACCTCCCACAGAAATGATGCCATTGCTGTTGAGAAAAGGAGTAAGAGATAGAATTCGAGATTTTGTAGGTAAGCATTGTTTATTTTTCATAATTTTAATTTCATGTGAGAAGCATTCACTCTGGTGCTGTTTAATTAAAATTACTAACGCATTCTCTAGTTCACTAGGACCTAAAGGACCTGTAAGTTTAAATTTTTTGTTTTTTACATTGTGTATGAATCGCAAGATGTATGCAGTGGATCTATGAAGTCTTGTGAAGCTCGAATGTCTATCAAAATTCACAATACTACAGACATCCGCGGAAGGTATTTTGTTTGTGCATTGTAGTGCAAATAATTGATTTGTATTGTCGTTATTAAACTTTTCATTTTTTCTTTCAGGTAGTTCCAGAATGTTTCGCGATCCTATGTTTTGAGGCCAGGCACATGGGTCCTCATTCAAAAAAAATGGACCCTCCCACCAAAGACGAGCAGAATGAATAGATTTTGGACTTACTCCTCGAGATGCTAAATCTGCTGGATTTTTATCTCCAGGAACATGTCTCCAAACACCGTGTGTGGTAAGCTCCTGTATCTCACTAACGCGATTTGAAACAAAGGTCTTTAGATCGCATGAGCTAGACGATAGCCACCCCAAGACCACAGTTGAGTCGGTCCAATAGAACACTGATCCAATTTTGCAACGCAAAGCCTTTAAAACCTTGGCACTTAAGCGTGCTGAAAGCAATGCGCCGCATAGCTCGAGTCGTGGAATGGTTGCCGCCTTCACTGGAGCGACTTTAGTCTTGGAGCACAGAAGCCTGACTAAGACCTGACCAGAACTATCAATGGATCTGAGATAAATAGCTGCGGCATAAGCCACTTGAGACGCGTCAGAAAATGAATGCAATTCAATTTCCACACAACGAGGAAGAAGGACATGTCTCGGTATTTGAATTTCTAAAATAGAATCTAAATTATTTGCAAAATTTTTCCATTCTCTCTGTAATGCCTCATTTACTGGATCATCCCAGTTAAGTTTCAACAACCAAAGCCTTTGTAGAATCATTTTTGGAATTATTGTGCATGGACTAAGTAACCCTAAGGGGTCAAAAAGTTTAGCAGAGTTGGACAAAATGGTTCGTTTGGTTATTGGTTGATTTTGTTCCATATCGACCGAAAATTGTAGAATATCCATTGAGGGATTCCACTTAAGACCCAATACAGTTGATTGTAATGATAAATCTAAATTCTTTGTGTGGGACATGTCTGTTGCCTTTATAAAGACGCCTGTCGCATTTGTTCGCCATTTGCGTAAAGGAAGACATGCCGAATCAAGTATAAGACGTCACAGAACGAATTATATTACGCAATTCATCCTCTGTTTCGGCCCCTGACAGAAAGTCATCAACATAAAAATCATTTTTAAGTAATTGGGACAATATAGGATCACATTCTTTTGACAACTGTACTAAACATCTCGTACTACACATTGGTGTAGAATGAACTCGCTTGTTTTTAAACCCCAAGAAATCAAAGCTCCTGCTCTTGGCACAAGGAAGAACTTGGAGAGGCTAAACAAGTCAATTATTCCATTTCATTTATATTCATTTATATTTGGAGGGAGTTGTCATTGAACGTGTGGACGCAGCAAAGAACCTGGGTCTAATTTTTGACAGTCATCTTAATTTTGAAAACCATGTAACGGAGTGTGTCAGAAGCTGCTTCTACCGTTTAAAAATGCTCTACAATATAAGGCCTTACATTTGCGAAAAACTAAGAATACGGCTGTGTGAGGCAATTGTCCTATCTAAGTTGAAACTACTGTGATACAGTTTATGGACCTTGCCTCTTGTCCAGAACATCTAAACTCATACAGAGAGTGCAGAATGCCTGTGCACGCTTCTCTTTTCATATTCCGCCGCGTACTCACGTTACACCCTTCCATAATGCTGCGGGCATTCTGAGGATGGAGGCTCGAAGAAGGCTACATCTAGCTTGTCTGTTGTTTGATATTGTGAAGACGGGCAAGCCACAATACTTATACCAAAAGTTATCTTGGGCACAAACACACCGCGCTCAGAAGCGCGCTTGCACTTTTGTTTTTCCACTCCGAAACACCGCACTTGTGCATTTCGTGGCTCGTTTAAGTTTGCCGCTTCTCGGTGCTGGAACGACATCCCGCCACCCATACGTAATCTAAAAACAAAATACATTTTTAAAAAACACTTAAAAAATTACCTTTGTAATATGCAAAAATCTTTACACATATAGAAATTTGCTTACCTCAGTTTTATACACATCACAAGGGAGACATCGTTATTAAAGCAACAGCATTCCCGGGCAAGCGTGAGCATTGCTTTTTGTTCTTGCAGCGAAACGAAATGAATTGTGTTGGTTGGTTATGTAACAAGTTAGTTATGCAATCACCATTTAAATGGTTATATAATAGTAGTAGTAATATTTGTCCTACATGGACAGGCAAAGGTTGAATTTGTCTAACAAAAGCACAGACTAATTAGAATACTAAACAAAAGCGTGAACCACAGACTATGGAACGGCGACCTCAAACGGTGTCGCGGAACCTTAGTTCATTATAGAGGACAGGCAAAGGAGTGCTGTCACTTGCAGCCAATTAGTAATTATATATTTCGTTTTATTATAGTTATACTGTTTATTTTAATAATATATATTTATTTAATATTTATCAAATTTCATATCTATTTATTATTGGTATATGATAGTTTATCTATATTTATCAACTCATCTTGATATTCCGTACGTCACAGAGGGCTGCCATAATACCAGCGCTTTTGTGACCTATGTTACAAAAGCATACGCTGAGGCAGTGCCTTTTGACCATGCACAGGACATTTTTTACTGTTATTTTGTTATTTTTATTTTCTCTCGTCGTGTGTAATTTTTGTATGTTTCTTCCTTTCTTGCTTATCTGTCTTGTGTGTGAGTCAATAAATGTTTTCTTTCTTTCTTTCTTTCTTTACTAAGAAACGGCGCTGATGCAGTCCCGTAGGTTACGGTGTTTAACTGAAATGTTTTGATACGGTCTTTTGAGTTATCACGCCACAAAATCAGTTGCAAATGACGTTGTTTTGGATCGACCAGCACTTGGCGATACATTTTTTCTATGTCAGCCGACACTACAAAGCTATGTTGCCTGTATCGCAATAAAATTGAAAATAAATCATCCTGCACTACTGGACCGATGTGCTGAATATCATTAAATGACACACCAGTAGTGGTTTTTGAAGACGCGTCAAAGACAACACGAAGCTTTGTAGTTTCGCTAGCCTCTCGCACTACGCCATGATGAGGAAGGTAACAACCAAATACTGGACGTGAAATTTCTGTCATATGCCCTAGGTGCTCGTACTCATTAATAAAATCGTGATATTGTTGTTTTAATTGTGGATTTTTATTAAGTTTTCTTTCTAATTGTAATAATCTTTTTTCAGCTATGCCGTAAGAGTCACCCAAAGACTTTTCGGAATCTTTCAGTGGAATTTGAACACAAAAACGACCATCATATTCTCGACTGGTTGTGGAAGAAAATAATTTTTCGCAATAATTGTCAGTATTATCTTCTATAATAGATGGTATCTCCTCGAGCTCCCAGAATCTGCTTAATTGTTGACTAATTTCCTTTGAAAAATTACAATGAATTTTTTTATTGTTTGTGTTGAAGTGACATTCCGTAGTGGAACCTGCCACTATCCACCCCAATTCCGTTTCTTGCAGAATAGGCCCTTGTGGCCCTAAAGTCATTTTACCGGGTTTCAAAAGCTCCCAAAATATATCTGCACCTAACAAGAATATCAATGTCCGAGGACTGGTAAAAACCGGGTCGGCAAGTTTGACATAACTAGGAATCCTAAATCCTGTATACGCACAGTAACTTGTGGCAGCTTGTCTGTGATTTGAGGTAATATAAAACAATTTACTATTACGTTAAACGAATTATGAATTGATTGAAGCTTTAATTGACAATGTTCTGTTACCTGTAAAACAGAATTTCCTAAGCCTGAAACACATAAATAGCGATTTTCGTTTCGTAGAGAACCAATTTTTTTCTGAGCTTTATCGCTAATGAATGAAGACTGGCTTCCGCAGTCCAATAAAGCTCTGAGAGTAAAAGTTTGATTGTTATTATTATATTAACTAATGCCGTAGAGAGGAGTACTTGACCAGTGGAGGTGGCAGACATTGTCACAGAACTGGAGCTCGATGGAGATGCATCTATGGCAGTGTTAGGTAGTATGCTTTCATTGGTACTTGTACTTTTATTATTGTCATGATTTGCCTGTGATGACTGCAACGAATTTTGTTTATGTATCAATGTATTATGTTTTTTATAGCAAATTTTGCAGCCTCCCAGTCTACAAAAGTAAGCCTGGTGGCCACTTCGAAAACAATTAATGCACAGTTTCAAAGAGGTTAGTTTAGAAATGCGCTCATTAATAGGCATTGACTTAAATATAGTACACTCATATAATTTATGGTCTTGTTTACAGATGGGACAAGGTCTAACTGGAGATGATGTACTGACACCGGAGCCAACAAAAGATTTCACATTAGGAAGACTATGCCGCTTTTCAAATTTATTGTTTGAAATCTTGCTCGCATTTACAGTTTCCAACACAGTAGCTCGTTGACGAAGAAAACAATAAAAATCTTCTAATGTGGAGAAATCCTTATTATTTCTATACTCCTCCCATGTTCTCGACGTCACACAGTCCAACTTCCCAGAGGCAATATAAATAATAAGCGTGTCCCATTTGTCAGTCGGTTCGCCTAATGAATTTAATGCATTTAAGTTCTTAGATAAGACATCTATTAGATTACGAATTCCGCTGTGGGATTCCTTGGTAAGTTGTTCGATTGAAAACAAACATTTTATGTGTTCATTGATTAAAAGACGCTTATTATCATACCGATCGCAAAGTAAGGTCCACGCAATAGCATAATTATCAGACGACACTGAAACAGAATTAATCACCGAAGCAGCCGGACCTTCCAGATATGACTTAAGGTAATGAAATTTACCAATATTATCAATATTTTCATTCTGATGTATCAAAGACATATACATGTCTCGAAAAGTCAACCATTGTTGTGGATTTCCATTGAAAGGAGCAATTTTTAAAGGTGGTAATTTAATATTTTTACACTTAGAACTTACATTAGATAAAGATTCCACTTATGCTGCTTTTCAAAGAATTCTAACAAAGATTGTGCTTGGGCTATCAAATTAAAAGCTATTTTCTGTGGTTTCGCGTTCTTGCATTTGCTTAGTGGTATCTTCATCCAACATTTCGATCTGTGATTGAATTTCCTCAAAGCTGCACGACATATCGCGCACTTTGCTGCAACGTAAACGAAGTTCATTTAATGTAACTGCAGAGGTTTCTTTGTAGTTTAACAAAGGTGATAAATATTTCTCAAATAATGTTAATCGAGACCTAATGTGTCCCCTTGTTTAATAAGATCCTTAAGGTTACTCATTTTGTCAGCGAAACAACGATACGATAGGTACTTAAGAACAATATTTTCAAACTATTAAAGTGAATGACAATGTGTACGTTACGTTGAATCCGGGATCGGCGATAACAAACTCGTTCGCAGCCAGCTGATCGGTACCGGTAGCACTTGTGCTTCTTTGAATGCGCGGTTCGTCGCAACAATAACAGCAGAACACCACAATAATTTCTTGTATTTACTACCGTTACGCACCTGAAATTATTCAGTAATCGTATTTAAAACATTGTTTTGACATCAAGAAACCTTTTTAATTGTTTGGTAATGGAAAATGAATTTACAACACTGAAAAACAGTAATAATTTTTTGATATTACAAACACACTTAGAAATACACTAGTTATAATTATTTAAAATAAGTGGATGTTTGTGCTTTAATGTTCAACAAAACACCGTTCTAAGCAATTAAATATAAACACAAAGATATATTTTAAGAAAGATGCAAGTCATAAATTTTTTTTTGCTTTCGGGTGGTTTTGTGCACTCTAAGAAAAAATAACTTTATTTAAGCAAATAGAAGCGGAAGGAATAAATAAAGTTATAGGAATGTTCACGCACTTCCCTCGGATTGATGGCTGCAGTTATATACTGGCGAGTTCCTGAAGGATAATCCGTCTTCTAATCTGGATGTCACTCTGCAGATCAGGATTCGATGAAAAGTATTTCTTCCATCACGTCGGGGTCACCAAATTGATTACGCTAGGTTGTAGTAAGAATGAGACTCAAAACTGCTTGATATGATGTAATTATTAACTATAAAACAGATGTAGAAAATTAATGTTTTGACAGATGATGTGTCGCAGGTCGAGTCCCAGACCGCAATGACGATAGCTTCCTGCCGCTGCACCGATGACGTCTTGATGTATTGATGATTTGCAGCGTAGGATTAAGCAGGAACTTTTGTAGCCTGAACAATACTTACTTATTACAATTAAAATATGCTTCTATATCTACGTATATACTAGTAGAAAAGCAAATGAGATAAACCACTCGTTGCACATTTCGTGGAATGGATATTCAAAAATGATGATTTTTTCGAAGTCGTAAAATACGATTTTGAACGCAAATATATAGAAACTAAATAAAGAAATACAATATATAGTTCTATTCTATGAGTGGTCAGCACGTCAAGTTATACAGAAGACTATAAATACAGTTTCTATTATGAAAGGAATAAAGGCGAACTCAAGATTCATATGGATAATCAGATTTGTCTTAGCATGACGTCAGGCGTTACATTTGCACTACGAAAACAGTCGCTAATACGAGCGACATAAGAGCTGTTTCAAAATCAACATAAAGAATGTTGCGTTTTCCCGAACGCCCGTTATTTGCTTATATTATTTAATTATATAATAATATTGCTTACTTACCGGTCCGTAGTTCTGGCTTGGCTTGAACGTGTGTTTTGTGTGTACTAATGTGCCCTACCGTATGTGGTTATAAATATATATCATAAACTACAATACTTGTAGTGTAATAAATAGGAGAACGCGTGGCCGACCACTACTCCAATCCAATCCCGTCGAAACCGTAATGTCAAATATTAGTCCAATGGTATATTTAGATACACTTTATACACGTAACTAAATGACACGTAAATGATCAATTATTAATCCGCCGAAAATAAACTCAATAAAAATGCCGTGAAAAAATCCGAAGTGACAGTCAAGTACCGAAACCGTAATGTCAAAATCTTTTTTTTTATTACCTTTTTAAATTTCCTTTTCCGCGGTCCGAAACTCATAACTCCTAAACAAAGAATCTTACACCTCAACAGTATAAAAGTTAAAAATTAATCTTATTTTGTATTTCTATATGTTATATCTAAATAAATTTATTTATCTAAGTAAAATTAGATAGTAATCAGACTCTCTGATGAACAACGAACATATACAGTAATTAACGTTATTGTTTTAATACAAAGGCATTGGTGACTTGTTATTTTCACTTATACACTCATTAGTATTATGTAATGTTCTGAATTTCATTAAAAAGCCAGAAACCATTTTATACTAATAACCCAGGCTTTAGTCAATAAAAATAATAGTTTAGGACGTATTATGTACCAACATAAAGCAAAAATACGATACTGAAAAAGTAAGAAGCACGATCGATGCAATAAAATACGTGGCTATGTCATAAATTTAAATTTGGTCGCGTTATATAAAGTAGTCAAGTTGTCAATATTGATATTATATAATGTTGTTAATGGCGTTCATTTTGAAATTAACATTTTGGTTTTGCAAAGTTTACTACTATATAATAAGATTACAAGCTACTTAAACTAATTTAAATACTGTTATATAATAATATTTAAGGTATGGGAGATAAATTGCTAAGAAAATGTGTAATTTGTGGCGTTAGATAACGCACCTAAGGCATATTTTGAGTCGAATGTCCGTTGGAGCTTCAAATGAAAGCAAAACAAATGTACAATGTTTCAACAAACATACTATGTTTACATTTTAAATAATTAGGTAGGCTATGAATGGATACAAGTGGAAACTCGCCTAAATTTAGGAATTCGTAGTTAAGCTAGATATTTTTTAACGGATTTAAATTAGGAAGATAATGCCAACATAAAGATAGCCATAAAGATATTTTCGTGGATATGCCTTACGAGTGATTTTTTTTAAATCTTATTAAGCCTAACACCTTAACTTTCTATGATATTTTGACTTGACTACAAAAATGATCTACTCGTCTTCTCTTGCGAATCTACACAAAATTTTTCTAATACGTATAGTCATCGTTTTCTCGTATCAAGTTAAATAACTGTTAGTGTTTCCTTATTATTAGAACTGTTTTGAGGACTATAACTACTTGCAAAACCTTACGTTTAATAAAAATATTTTTTATTTTAAATGGATTTTCAGGATGCTATGGGTTTTATTTTTGACCAGGTTTTAATTAAAGTTAAAGAGGCACCGTTTTTTTTTATTTTTTATCGATATCGATAAGTGGCATAGGATAGGTGCTTCACTACCTATTGTATTATGACTATTTTACATTACGCTATCATTAAAGCAAATACTTAGGAAATGCCGACTCTTAAAACATAGTAATGATATGCTCATTAAAAATAACCTATTTGCGTATTTCGACTCATCATTGTGACAAATCTGTCATGTGTCATTTTTTCTTTTAAACTTTTTAAGTAGATAAAGGGATCACCCTATTCTGTCATATTATTAGATATTTTGTAAGCGATGAAGAGCTGTACACATTGTGATCGTACTTAGATTTAATGTGCCTTGAAAATAAAACATAGTTCAATTATGAGATTGTTAACATATATTTAATCAAATTTGATACATTTAAATCCCTTTTGTGTGAATTTCATAAGGAGCTAGAATGATATGGCCCATGTCATCTGACATCAAACATCTGACGATTACCATTAATCGTCAAAAGTATATCTCGGCGTAAATCAGGCGTATGCGTCAGTTTCTCTGAATTTTGAATCAAAATTCCTAATTAGGAAACTGAACATTCGCTTCTGTCAGATATCAGATAGTACACACATGCTAAAATGAGTTGAACTGACCGCAGCCGCTTTATATCGCTTGTACGCTGCTAGAGCCCTTACTCGGGTATATTCCACTTGAAAGTGAGACGGGATAGGACGGACTCACCGCAACCCCGCTAATCAGAGTGCGGGTAGATGCTATTTAACGATAGTGAACACTAAATTAGATTGAAAACTAGGAATATCTATTGCTGTACTTAATCTGGGCTGGAATTGTTTTATAAGAGGGTTTCCGATGAATCTGGTAGAGATAACTTTAAATCAATTTACAACTGTGTTTACTTATTAATCAATTGTGGCTAGAAAATTTATTAAAATTTTAAGGGAGAATATCATTATTACATCATCTTAATATTTCTTACACTTACACTAATCACAAAGAAAGCCTTACAGAAGGCTTGTGTTACGGGATCTAGAGTAACGGATAGACTTACATATATTATACATATATAAATATTTGTGATAGAAACATATATTAACAACCATGACTAAGATACAAATGCTCGCAATCATCACACAAACATCTTTTTTTTTTGTTATGCTGAGGAAAAAGCATTGAATTGCATACCCCGGCTGCGGAGAGCCGGTGGTTATGTGGGCTCTCCTCCCCAGAAGGGGGAGGCCTACCCACTAAAAACCTCAGCGATGGCCATCCCCTGGCGTTGTAGGGGGCCCTCAGGATCGAGTGTCGCATCTGAGGACCCCTGGCCTTTGCACCCCTGGGTGCGTTAGGGGAGCCCTTCTCGGGGAGGAGTGATCTTGCCGCCTCCTTCCCTCCAACCTCCTACGACGTCACCCCCCGGCCATCCGGGGGTGAGGTCCCTCCCGGGTCGCCTCCACGGGCACGAACTGCGGCGCGCCCGCCAGCGACCCGTGGCGGCGCCTCAGGCCAAGCTATTTGGCCCGAGGCCGCCTTCTTCGAGCGGGATCGGCCATCTCCCGATCCCGCTCGGCGGCCTCCTTCTGGAGCATCACCGCTTCACAGAAGGAGACCACAGCCCTCCAACCTCCCTCATCCGCCAGCATTGCCGCAATCAACGCTGGCGGAGACAGATCTTGCCCGATCTCTTCGACCAAGACTCGGCGGTCGGAGTCCCAAGCAGGGCACTCCGCCAGCGTGTGCTGGGCCGAGTCGAGGTCAGATGCGCAATGGTGGCATCGTGTCGTGTCCTCCCTCCATCACACAAACATCTACTCCCTAGGACTCCAACACGGGACCTAAGATATGGCGACTTCGGCGATCCCAATATCAGGTCGCACCATAGACTTGGAACAGCAAGTATTTTAGGTAACGAAACGAACCGATGCGATATCGAAACCTTCAAAAAAAGAGCATATTCCTATTTGAAAGGCCGACAACGCATTTGTTGACTCCTCTGGTGTTGTGGGTGTCTATGGGCAGCGGTTATCGCTTACCATCAGGTAATCCGCTTGCTCGTTTGCTGCCCTATCCTAAAAAAGGTTCTCTGTGCATTAATAAAAAGCTCTTTAAAGGAAAAGTGTCTGAGTAACTGATTGCAAGTGTACCTTCCACCACCATCCATATTACCTGGAACAGCTGGACCAGGTAAGTAGTGACTGAGTTGTGCCCAGACATCACAGATGTTCATGCGTGATGGTTACCGCTTACTATCAGGTATACCGTTATCTCGTTTGCTACTAACAGCAATAAAAAAAAATATTTCCTTGTGAACGGTTACCTTGAACCCAGGGCCCTAAGCATAAGCTTATTTCATATTTATTTCGTGAGGTACATATCGCTGTTCATACATATTTATGACGCATTAAGGCTGCCGCGGGCTCTGAATCGTGTGTAGTTTGACACAAACTGGAAATAATTTTATTTTGAACGACATTATTTTCATCTGTCAAATGAATATTGCGAACGTGCCTAAGTCCAAACTTCAAAGTTTGGATGAATAGAAGATAAGTTCAATCGTCCCTTTTGCTTTGTGAAAAAAAAAATATCAAATTTTGATTATTTTACTTTATTTACAACAGCATAAATATATATAGAAACAGCATAAATATATGCACAAATACCTAAACTAGGGGCTGCATTCGAAAGAAAAAAACAAATGAAAATTTCCAAAATAGATTTTAAAATTAAAGCTAATAGATAATTACATTATTAATTGTACAGCACAGAATCCACTATGGAGGAGTCGCGAGACAGACATCCTTCACTTGTTTCTTAAAAAATGTGAAAATCTGAATATCATCAAGCAGATGATATCATCAGTCAGTCCATCAAGACTCTATGCTAAAAGAGGGAAGCTTAAATTTAGAGTACACGCATATACTAATTATGTACAAAACCACACTACGGAAATGTTTAATAACATTTATTTGATACGCGCTTACGCCCGGCCATCTTGCTATAATATTTATCTTTTAACGCCTGATACGCGCGGACTTTTGCTAATAAAAATGATCTTTAAGTGTACCGTGACACGGGTACTCGTACACCACAAATATGCAGATAAAAAAAATATCTAGTTATAATTTTGTTTCAATGTTTGGTATCACTGATTTATTCATTAATTTTATTTTATTATATATGCGAAACCGACTTTAGCACGACATGTTAAAGTTGGTTTTGCGGAAGCGGATGCGGTTCTTAATACCCAAGCCGATTTCTTTCGTTGTATTTTGTTATCATAAGACTTGACTATATGGAACAAATACTACTTCCTGACTATTCAATGGGACAGGAAGCTGTTACTATAAGCAGATGGGGTGAATGAATAAAATAAGGTACCTCTTGATGTGAATCCACTAGACCGTACTTAACCTGATTTCTTATATTTACTTATTCTCAAAGTATTTGAGTAGGTTTTATTGACTTACATTCATCGAGTAATACTTAACCCAACGCTTTGTTTCTAGATTTAAGTTTATAATAAGTTACTGTCCAAATCAAAGACAGAAGTAATATTTCCAGATACAGAATAAAGTTTTGAATCAGTTCTTGAAGAATTTAATGACACTTTTATTCAATGTTTATGGGTCGTTTTATTTTGGATCGTAATATATTGGATCCAGACTAAAATTTAATCAACAGGACCTGCTGCTCTGGTACTTCTACTTACATGCACTAAGTCATGAGTTCATATACAGAGGTATATTTTAGGTGAGAGATCCATGACTAATATTGTTATAACTTACTTATGCTGAATTGATGTATTTGTTTATACGGAAACCAAGGCAAATGGCTACATACAATGGGGCCTTATAAAGAGGTTCAAAGTCATACAAAGGGCAACGAAGAGGGCTATGCTCGAATCAGATCCAGAAGAACCAGGTTCACCTCCATAGCCTGAAGAATTGCAAACTCTTATTGGCAGTGGACAGGAAACAAGAAAAACTCGTGAAATAGAAGACTAACAGAACTCACAAAATTTTGATTCGAGACGTTTTACTGAACTAACAGTATAGAGGTTCTTGGCGAGTATCGATGTTAATAGTGGTTTCGTCTGAAATAACATTCGTCGAGTTCGATAATTTCAACTTAATGGTGACTCGATATTGTACTAAGCATTTGATATCATATTGGTATCTATAGAAGACAAACTGCTATCTACTATCACCATTACGATATAGAGGTAAAATCTGTGTTGAGATAGTAAATACAAATACAAAAATATTTATTGGGAACATAAGACATAGGTACATTATACAAAAATTGAGTGCTGACAGCCGCAAAAGTTATAAACTGAGTAGCGGAGTCAGCGCCCCCTCCGGTGACATAAATACATTGTTTCCCTTGAAATTATAATAGTAAATAAAATAATAAATACAGCAGAAAAAATTAACTAACAAATTTTACAAACTAAATAATGCAATTTTCGATACTTTTATCCTTCATGAGAGGATAGGCTGAGAATCCTCATGGATGCGACCGCAACCAAATACTGCAGTGATTATATTGGATTCCAGACCGGTCAAGGCGCCTCGACAGATTTATTTATTTGATTTTTTAGGGTAATTTGATACTTGGTAAAAATAGCATACAAGCAAAGCGCAAATCTAGCTCTTTCTAAAACAGTTATATATAATGAAATAACATAAAATAATCAATCCAGGCACACAAACGTCTTAAATGTATGCAATGACAGATATGGCAATAAAAACTCAATATTTGTAAATTATTATCCAACTGCTCCCATTCAGTGGCAAACCAAAAGCCAAAACACCGGAACTACTCAAACAGAATAGAACTCGACACTCAATAAACCTTTACAAATCCTCACAAGCAGCGAGTTTAGGGACGTTTGCAAGAGAGATTAATGTGCCACATTATTCGTCGGTCGGAATCGAATGGGATGTAACTTATTTAGACGATTTATCGATTCGAGGATACGGTGATCGATCGTAGCTCGGTACATCCAGCAAGACATTAAATTTTGCACGTTGACCTTAAGACAACATTTATACTGCTTATATTAGCGATGGTCTTCGCAGTGGAAATGTTTTGCATCCACTTCATACGATCTAAAATGGTTGTCAATAAAGGAGTTTAGAACTGATAAGGGTGTGTGATTCACCATCATCATCATTTCAACCAATAGACAACCACTGCTGAACGTAGGCCTCCCCAAGAACCTCCACATCAGTCGGTCTTACAATGCTTACACCCAACGCCTTCCTGCAACAAATTGTTTGCCCATCTTGTGGGAAGCCTGCCTATGGTGCGACGACATATGTCTGTTACTCCGGACCTTTCCGCCCTACCGAATGAATAACACTACACATCCATCCTAACATTCTCAACTGGAAGAGTTGTATAATTAACTAGCTTTCTGCCCGCGGCTTTGCCTGCGTGGATTTCGGAATTGGGTCTATAGAGGGCTAAGCTACATATGCGCGGAAGTCGGTTTATAGTGCGAAGGTTTTATCGCGCTTCCCGTGGAACTATCCGTTTTTCCGAGATAAAAAAATACCGCAAAACCTTCCTCAAGAATCACTCTATCTATTGATGAAAACCGCATGAAAATCTGTGCAGTATTTTTTGAGCGAAGCCTTTATTGCGCATCCCGTGGGCTCTGATGATTTTTCCGGGATAAAAAGTAGCCTATGTTACTCGGGGATAATGTAGCTTTCCAGAGGTGAAAGAATTTTTGAAATCGGTCCAGTAGTTTCTGAGCCTATTCATTACAAACAAACAAATCTTTTCTCTTTATAATATTAGTATAGATAAGCTCCCATTCCAAAATATCTAGGGAAATAGTGATAAAAAAATATATTTTATTTAGCAGTAAGTAGCACTTGCCAATTCTGATTAAGTTCCTTAATCCAACAACCACAAAGAGATCTCATAATTAGATTTATTATTCAGATAACACTTCTTTAGTCGCAGATCCAGCTAATCTTAAATTAAAATAACTGTAAATATTACTGAGGAACCTTCGTCTAACCTTAAACCTAATTTACATCGACCTTATTATAGAAAGTCCATCTTCATTCAAATTACATTGTAATTTGAAATTGCGAGTACGCCCCGATTTATCCGTTAATTGATTACAACTAGTATTTCAAAGAGACAACCGTATTAGGAAGGTCTATTGGCTAATTGTGCTCGAGGTTCGATTACACTAGTGCGGCAGATAAGTATATACACCAACACAGCAGCCTTATTACATACACATTGTTGAATATCGAAGTAAAATACCTTGTAATAGTTCAGGCCATCAACAATAGATGGCGTCGCCTAAACTGTATAACGCTATGGTGTTATGTTATCGCTTCGACTATATAAGTCGAGAATTTGCTGTAATAAATACGTTCCCAGTGAACCCAGGAGTTACCCTGGCCCTGTACGCCGACGACGCCGCATTCATCACAACATCTATGAATGCTCGTCACGCCGCCACCAAGCTGCAAAGACAACTGGACTTGCTACCAGAGTGGCTGAACACCTGGCGCCTAGTAGCAAACCCAACCAAGACCCAGGCCATGCTAACAAGAAGATCACACCTACCGGAGAACTTGATGCTATACGGAGATAACATCCCATGGTCACCCAGGGTCAAGTACCTTGGTGTGACCATAGACCGTGACCTAACCATGACGCCACACGTAGACCATACTATCGGACTGGCCAGATCGGCAAGAGCCTTACTACGGCCGATCATGGTATCGCGACTGCCCATCAAAGCCAAGACGGCATTATATAAACTATATGTGAGGCCGAGGCTCACATATGCGGCTCCGGCATGGTATGCCCTAGTGGGTAAGTGCGCGCGGGGGCGGCTGGCAACCCAGTAGAACCTCATGCTAAGAGCAGCCGTGGGAGCACCACGATATGTGAGAAACACAGTAATTCAAAGAGACCTCAAGATCGAAACTCTAGACTACCACATACGTACACTCGCTACCAAGATGTTTCGGAGGGCTGCCAGCTCACAACATCCACACCTACAAAACATCGCACCATACCATGCCCGCCCACCTGACAAAAGAGAGTGATTGAACGAAAACCAAGACGGTAATAAACATACAAAGAAGTCCGTAGGTGGAGGACCACCCTCCGCCGCCCCGAGGCCCCAACCGTATTCACGGTTGGCGTAGCTGACCACTGAAGGGGGCCACAGAGCCCCGACCAGTTACTCAGACTCCCACGAAAAGATGGTCGAATCTGAAAGAAGACCTGAGAATAAATTAATTGAACCAGCAGGTCAATAGTACTGAATATTGAGTTTTATTCTCGTATTCATAATACTGCAAACAGTTCAAATTTAGATCAACTTAGTTCAAAATTAACACACATTATCTTAAAACTGCTCTTATGACTAGTCCTAAAATGTTATTATCAGTATGAGCTGATCTGAACTGCGTTGCATTAATAACGGTAAGTCACTACTGCAATTGCAAGCGCAGCAAAGCATTTCAGTGAATTGATATCAAAATCAATAAAAAAATATAACATCATTCTCAACTTCACACTTGAAGAATTCCAAAAACGATTAACGTGTTAAATCGTCTTTTTAACAGTATTAAATTTTCTTAACAAAATTATCAGTTTTAAACTTCAGTAAATCCAAAGAACAAATATATGAAATCAGACTCCCAATACCCAAGATGGACAGAATTATATTACAAAATACAACAATAAAAACTCCCCATCATCCTATTTAATACTAGCCGAGGTAGAACGGTCAATTACAGAATTGATTTTGTTTACAGAAACAGTATGTAGGTCATCAATAAACTCCCCGCCATCAAAATAGGGCCAAAGCCAAGACTCAGTAAAATATGACATCGTAATCACCACGTATGTATGTTTTGATAGGTATACGATATTACTTTTATTTCAGATACTTGTAATGTGCTCATAGTATAATATGATTAAAAATTAAAGGCTCTTATGGAGAAATGCTTAGCCTTTTACAACAAAGTTCCAATAAGTGCTACTGTTTTCCGTTTCCACAGATTTAAATCAAGAATAGTCTTAAGAAAAAGGTTTTTATATACTCGTATAACCCTTTTTTCATAAGTTGTTAAAAAACAATTTAATGATAACAATGCTTTGGTTTAATAACTCAATAGTTACTTTGTCAAATAACACAGTGAATTATAGCTGTTATAAATATCATTTGAACTGGTTTAAACTTATTAAAGAGGTTCAGACTTTATCATGCAAAAGTATTTGAAAAAATCCTATTCGAAGAAAAACATATTGATTGGATTTGATTTATAATTTTTGAATAGACTTCACTGTGAGATATTCTTAAATGGCAAACAGAAATCATATAAATTATTCTATTAGTTTTACGTTATCAATATTATGAATATATGTATATTGCCTGAATTGTTCTCTTCGAACATAAATGGACTACAGAGTCTTAACCACCTTCTCGAAAATGGTATCTTGTTTTACTTGTTTTAATTAAATTTTCACTAAAATAAGTATCAGTTACTCTTGCATAGCTAACATTCCACCAAACCATCACGGAAGCCATTCGGGAACCACATTCTACTCCGTCGAAAAATCAGGAAGTTTTTTAAAGCTTTTGGAACACGATCATTCTGCTTATTTATATTGCCCAATTGCAATAATTTTCTCATAAGTAAATGACATTTTTCAGTGACCTCCCTCTATGTACCGCTTAAGTGGGTGATTGATTTTAACATCTTATTCTTTTTTAAATTATTAATTAAGTATGAATCAGTACATATCCTACAGGCTGCATGTATGAATCCATCTTTTAAAATAAATGATATGTTTGTAGATGCTGTCTTCATCTTGATATCGATAAATTCTTTAGCTTTCTGACAGGATTTATTCGATTTCTTTTGCTTTAATCCCTTTTTTCGTACGATTACTACTGGGATAGCCAGTTCTTTTTCTGCCACAAACAGAGGAAGTTTTATTGCACTTGTCTATAGCCCGGTACACAACGCAACGCATACCAAACGCAAGGAGAGTTTCAAAAATTATATTTGGCTTCATACCTGCTTTGTGTAATGCAATTACAACGATCCGGTTCTCTTTATGAGCCCACTTCATTTTATTATGTTTATCATACAAATATTTGCCAATGTTTAACGAGAAAATATAATGAACATTTATACAATAATTATAGATTTCAAATTCAAATTTTAATTGTACATCACATTAAATTATCTGACATCTCTTTAATTTATCAGAATTCCGAAATTATTTCTTTATTCAGTAAAATCTTATAGATTGTATGTCGGCCTTCAATAATAGCATTTGCCATTTTCAATGTAATAGGGAATATTAAATAAATTAACAGGGATAGGGTTGGGGCGCATTTGATTGCGCTGTGTAATATTAACGACATTGTGTGATCCGGACTCCTGACTGGTCTTCCCGAAAGAAGTATTCAAGCTATCCGATTTTGATTGTTTGCTGAGACAACCTTGCGAATATTTCCAATTTCTTTTTTGTTGGGACCTCATAGTAATCTTAAACCCCTTTGCGCATAAGAGGTTATAAAGTTTTTTTCATTCTCTCAGCGGCAGGATTTTAGCAACAGATGGCATATAATCTTGTTTACAAAATTTACAGCTTGAAACTATTTTATTAATAAGAGCATTACATTTCGTTGTCACCAACATTTTTAATCTGTTATACCCCGAGGACTAATGAACGCGCCGTGAAATCACTTTTCTAATACAAATATTTGCAGTAGACTAATTCATTATTAAAATTCTAAACATATATATTGTACAGCAGTTAGTATTCGACACAAATCACCTACATCCAACCTGCTACTTCACGACAAATTCAATATCAAACCCGAATACCCAATTATCAGAACACTCAACCCATCAAAAATTTAAAACGCCCCTGCTTTCGCACAAACTCACTTCAAACTTTAGCGTTAGACTTGAATAATTTAAATCAACACTTCCCAGGGATCCTACTTCGACTTTTACCCTTTGTCAGTCAAACGATTCGAATTACTTCTCAACGATTCATTTGGACGAGTTTCAGATGTCAATTGTTCTTTCGGTGCTGCTAGATTTTAAATAAGTGGATTAATTCGATGAAAGAAAGGCGATCCGCCATCGTTGAATAAGCATAGTTTGCTAAAGCCGTTGTAAGAATTTGCGTAGAGAAAGCAATTTGCCAATATAAACTTAAGAGTTTACATATTTGAAAGGAATACACACAACTTAAATATACATTTGCAAGTATATATAGTTTAATATTAAAAGATAAATTATTAAGACTTAAGCACACAGGGTAGGATGTATCCCACAGTGAAATTAATAGAATAAAGTATTTACTTCTCCATCCATCTAGGCCGAAGCCAATTTGGTGTAGCCGACTTTTCATGCGCATACATATGTCCTCTTTATAAACCAGCACTGATCATCCTAAGGGTGCTGTCACACTACCTGCGTTCAATACATATAGGATCCTTGAGACCCAGGCTTTTCTGAGAGAGGCAGGCCCAAAGCCTGGGTGTCAAGGATCTTATGTATTGAACGCAAGTAGTGTGACAGTACCCTTACTATGATCAGATCAACTTACCAAAGTCGTGTCAGTTGGGCCGGCTCGCCCGGCATGGCGTCCAACATTATCTCCGCGGCACTTAGCTACGTGTATATTGGACAATTTTCGTACTCCTGTGACGGATTCTCAGCCTCATCTCTTCAAAGGTGAAAGTCAATTTATTTGATATACATTAAATGCAAATAATACAATTTCCAATAAAAATCATTCTTAATATTGTAAGTCAATAATTTATATAGTGGTCTATTCTATAATGTGCTTTTGTTTATTAGCAATTACTCAAATATATATTTTTATTATTTTATTTATCAAAAACAGCACTATATCTCTAAATTTCTTCGTAGTTTACTTTTATGTTAAATCTACTTAACGACTAAAAATTACTAGATATAAAATATACAAATTTACAAAATAAAAAAACTTCACCTCCAGTGCTGCCGTCAGGGATGGTGCCTGTTGGAACTGATAGTCAGAGACATTACTACATCTATGATGTATATTTGACTTTTGACTGATATATGTTTTTGATAGATGTTGTCACTAAATTAGAAATTATTGTTCGGTCTGCAACTGTACAAACTAACATAATATTAACTTGTATTTATTTTCTACTCTCTAAAATTCTTGTATTTATTTTATTATATTTCTAAAGTGAATATTACGTGTTTTCATCATTCGTCCACGCTCATAGCTAACAGTGCCCAAAAGGCTGGCAGCATTTCCCCGTTGGATGGCGAGGCTAATACGTTGACCAACATAACTGCCAGCCTTTCGCTTACTCGTCACCTCGGCGAGTCTCTTCGCCAAATATATTAATATTACTTTTTTTAATATCTTCGGTTAGGTGACTGATTAGTCAGGGCCATAACAAGTACACTTTTGTTGAATTCTGTTTAACATGTTCTTATGTCTTGTATATTCTAAAACATGTCATTTATATATCATCTAGATCAATGGTTCTTTGCTGATAGCACGCAGCCCACTTGTGCTTCCCAAACGGTCAGCGGAACCTCCCTATAATCCAATAAATAAATGACAACGAGACACGTTGTAACTAAATTGTTGCAGCATGTTGCAACTTGGCACAGAAAATTAAGTGGCATTCAATCGATCAACAAAGAAAGTTCCCAAATTAGATACCGCTACAGAGCTCTGGATATACCATCATTTTGCTATTATTTTCGATAGATTATTGACGTTTGGCGTTAAAACTATAGAAATCATGTCATTCTAATATGAAAAATTCATAACAGTTATGTTATCGCTAGGGGACTGTACAAAGTTTACTTGCAAAAAACTATGTTGTCGATATCGAATGGAAACGAGTGTAAACTAATGGTAGCTATTAGCTTCGATTTCTTTCGACAAAGTATGGAAAACATTCTAAATTACGGAATCATACCGATATATTCCGAAACGATCTTAAGAAATGTAAGCGATTCTTAAAAACGCTTCATTAGTGTTACTTTGGGTAAAGGACCTGATCACAGTTGATCAAATAATTCATTTCGCTTATCGCTTAACTAATAGTTGCTAAAAAGTTAAATTTATTTAACGTTACAACATTACTTTTCTGGGTATTTGCCGTAAGTTAATGTTAATCGTTAAGCCATTGACATGTAATAAAGATTTTATTATAACGATCTATTATAATACTGTTGACTTATGCTCTGAATATCGTGTTAGTTACTTACTCGGGTACACGGTACTTCTAGTGCTGTTTTGGTCGACCGACTCAAACGCACTTGCCAGAACATGTTTTTCACGGCGTGTTGCAGGGCGTGAAGACTTTGGTGGTAAATATTTGATATTAATAAATAACTAACGATGGAAGATAAACATTACTTAAAGATTACCTAAAGATTAACCCGTTGATGAAAGTGTTAAATTCATTAATTAACTTGGCTATATTACAATACCTAAGTTTTAACTTAATAGACAAATTACTGTTTTCTTCAACAATTAACTTTTATGTAAACTTGTCGCCTGCTTGCTAAAATATCTAAGACCATAATTGTATTCCAGACCTAATGCTTTAGGTTACTTATGGTAATGTTTGGGAAAACCCTCAACGCTTTTAAATAAACATGAGCCACTTAATCTGAACGCTCGTGACACGTATCAACATGAATAAGAAAGCGTACAGAATGAAACATTAGTAAAGCCTGAACACTACAAACATATTTTTCTTCCTTTGACAGTCAAAGTGCCTCAATCACTATATTATAATTAGAGATCGGATAATCGGATGCATATTTACCTAAAGTTAATTTTTGGCTCACAAATTATGGAAGCGGCTTTTTAAAATACATTTTGTTAAATAAAAATCCCGGGAAAATACGGGACTGCAAATTTAACGTAGTGATATTGTTTGAAAATTACTAAATTAGCACGTGGTATTTATTTTCAAAAGACCGAGACTCCGGGTTCATTTATACAACTACTAGCTTTCTGCCCGCGGCTTCGCCCGCGTGGATTTCGGGATTGGGTGTATAGAGGGTTAAGGGTCATAGCTTTTGCCCACGGCTACATATACGCGGAAGTCGGTTTATGGTGCGAAGATTTTATCGCGCTTCCCGTGGGACTATCCGTTTTTCCGAGATAAAAAATGCCGCAAAACTCCTCAAGAATCACTCTATCTATTGATGAAAACCGCATAAAAATCTGTGCAGTAGTTTTTGAGCGAAGCCTTTATTGCGCATCCCGTGGGATCTGTCGATTTTTCCGGGATAAAAAGTAGCCTATGTTACTCGGGGAGAATGTAGCTTTCCAAAGGTGAAAGAATTTTTGAAATCGGTCCAGTAGTTTAAGCGTGAAGAGGTAACAAACAAACAAACAAATAAACAAACAAACACACTTTCGCATTTATAATATTAGTTGGGATGCATACGTATTTACATGAAGTTTAGTTTCAGTTCCCCGTGCGATTTATGAATATACGATTTATTACATGAAGAGTGTTATACGAAAGTAGTGAGCTAGTTTGACTAAAACAATAATCAATTAAATAATTGAATAAAAAAACAGAAATGGTGCCGATTTTTATTTAACAAAACAATAAAAAGCCGTTTCCATACTTTGTCTTAAACTAACATTAGGTAAATATGCATCCGATTATCCGATCTCTAATTATAATACAGCCTTCACAGAGACAAACAATATTAAATCAAAAGTCACTGTATTTTTTTTTTAGAATGGATATATAGGGGATGAAGGCGGAATAACCTTCTGTTCAATCTCGATCCATCGTAGACTTCATCTTCGTCTCGGGACTAGTCTGTAGCCAAGACTAATTCCCATTATTGTTGAAAAAAAGCAAAGAAAAACACATAAACTTCAACGTATAGACGTACAGAACATCTCAGCTTCACGTACAGACTTACCTTGACAGTCAGAATTTATGTGTAGATCGAAGCGTGACCATGCTTGATTTTCGCTCTGTACAGTTTTTTAAACACGTCGTATCCTTAATCTTGACGTCGGAACGATAAACGGCACGGACTAATATGCGATACAGAAATCGATAAATTTTTAGGCCCCATTTCGCAAGCGATCGGTCGAGCTGATAAAGCAATGTTCACTCCTCAGAAAACAAGACTCTAAAGCGTCTGCTAACAGCTCAGTTTTGTTTGCAAGACCATTCAAGATAAATAGACGTGCTTAAAACAACACACATCCCATTATCTCGTCCTGAAGGGACTGCCCTTGTAATATTTAAATTGCAATCAATGAATCTACAGGATTAGATCCTCCGGTCCCCGCGAAACATCTCTAGGACTTGGCTTTGAATGGGATCTAGTATGGGTACGATTTATGTAAATACTGAGGCTGCACCGGTTACACCAAAGGAAGATTAGGAGACACTTTTTTGTAACATCTGACCTATTTAATGTTCCCATCTTGTATTTTTTTTGTATTGCTGGTATCTTTATTATTCATTTCAGAAAGAAAACTGTTTGTAAATCTATCTTACATGAAACATGACTCTTCTATTATGTTTTTATCTATTAAATTCCCATTTTATATGGAATTATACACAATAATGGCCGTCATGTAAACTTGGATTAATGTTGCTGTCATTAGATTGTGTAAGATATTAACCCATCGACGGTAAAGGATAACTAATATTACTACTAGTACAATATAAAAATAATAAGTATAAAATCAATTTAAAACATATACCTGCCTACTTGGCAAGCAGCTCGCAAGCATATATCCAAGGTCTCTGGACTATACAACTACTTTGGCAAGCCAACCAGGCAGTGGCTTATTCCTACACTATTGAGCGAAACCACATGAAACGTTTACGTCAGTTAGCGATATTTAATTTATAAAAAATAATAAAAATGTAATATTAGGTAAATATATTGAGATATTTAACTAAAACTACATAAGATAGTCTAAGAGTTCGTCGCCATTGGGTAGTATGCCCAAAATGGTGGTAGCATTATCACGTTGTATAGCAATACTTATTGTTTGACCAAAGAAATTACCAGCATTTTGGCCACCCATTGCTTCAATCAGACGAACTGAACTTTCTTCTTGAATTCGATGTGCTTGACGTGGATGGTTTTTACAAAGTCTCGTTATAAAGATACTGACACACTATCTTTTTATGTGTCCATAGGATTTCTCGAAGAAGAATGTTATAGGGTTAGGAAAATTGATGCCCACGTGTTGCAGTACAAATGCAGTTGTGTGTGTCTAGGTAATTATTTGCATGCATGCATATTTGTATAAGTGAGTATATGAACGTATATGAGTGTGCATACGAGGGTTTGTTTTTTGTTATCGCTGAGGAAAATACATTGAATTGCATACCCTGCACCCCGGGAAAAGCGCAGAATTATGTGGGGCTCTTCTCTCCAGAACGGGGTAGACCTACCCACTAAAAACCTCAGCGATGCCTCTCCACTGGCGCCTGCCGCGAGCGCTCGATCGACGGCGCATCCGACATCGCCGCCAGATGCGCCGAGGAGAACTGCCCGCGACGTGACAGGGCCGTGGGATGCCATGAGGATGACGCCACGACCCTATCGAGTGCATACGAGGGCCTATTCAGTTGTGTCGTTTGAAATAAGTATAGAGAATCTAATAGATAATACCATTTATAGAATTCAAAGAATTCTCCGCGATATTTAACACGCTTTTACATGCGTTCAAACGAGTTCACTCCGAAGTGGAAGTAATCAAAATGACCGATTTGTATGCATCAACAGCTTCTTCGTGTGAGCTGAAACGTTGACCACGACGACTGCTTGATTTTGGGGAACGTGAAAAAATCGTCAGGGCTTAAGTCAGGGCTTTGAGGTCTAAAATTTCGCCATTTTGGGAGCTCATAAACATCTTTGTTTGGTGGTTTCATTCTATCATTTCCTGTCTCTCCATAGATCCGTCTTAACATACGCATTTTAGCAACATGAAATCTTTGTCCATACATCAACTTAAAGGGCGAACATTCCGATCCATACATGACGACAGGTATGTTACAGGATGACAAATATAGTGATGAACTTGGGAAATCCATGGGTCCATTGTTAACTAATTGTCTGGGACCAACTGTAACTAATTTTTGTATGCCCGGTTTAAGCTATTCTGATGTAATAAAAAAAATCTTAGAACATAATTTTAATGAAAACACCACACTTTTGATTTTAGTGGGAAATAGGGGAAATTTAGAAAAAGGTAAATTTTTTTTATTATTAAGTTCTTTATGTTTAATAGAGGTAAAAACTATAGTTTTGTTTACATCTCTTGCAAATCCTTTTCTATGACGCCAGGCAATATATTTTTGATTGCATCATGTACGCGCGTAAGAATCTCCACAATATTCCATAAATATCGGACAGCCATAGTATTAACACTAGAAATAAACATAAGCGTGTTGTTCCAAAACTTCGACTTCATAAAACAAGTAATTCTTTTGTAGGACTTTGTATAAAAATGTTCAATAAGTTACACGTAGGTCTGATTGAATTAGCATTGTACAAATTCAAAATATACATCAAATCTTGCTTAACGAAAAAAGGCTATTACAAAATTGAAGACTTTTTAAATGATTATAATTGTTTTTTATAATCTATCTTTTTTGTTATGCTTGCCTGCACATACGCTTCTGATCAACAGAAGTTTGGCTCTAAGTCCCTTAACAATGTACGACAACGTACAGGCTACAAAAAACTAGAGGTTCGTTTGTGGGTAAATGTATAAATTTTTATAATAAGATTCCACATGTGTAGCTGAATTGCCTTTTCTAAGTTCAAGGAATATGTTAAATAAACGCTAATGAGTAAGGGCTATTTACAAAGTCAATGATTATTTAAATGATGCCAATGCTTGGTGTTGATTTGAGGATACATTCTAGCGTGTAAATATTTGTTTTCCCGTATAAATTGTAAACACATATGTACATTGTATGATAACGACATAATTTATTGTAAATGTTGTTATTACTTTTGATAAAGCTGATAAGTTTCTTGCGCCTTCTTATCAGCTAAAAAATACGTCCTGAATGGGTGGTAGGGGAAAAAAATTGGACGATTTAAAAGAGCTTTCTATAAAGTTAATTTTGATTTGATTGATTTGATTTGATGAATTACAATAGGTATATAGATATATTTAGTAAATATGAGTTTACGAGAACTCTGCCGACAAACAATTACCCAGTTTGGCAGAATAAAGATAAAGAAGTAAAATTGCATATATACATACAACATTTATGTAGCGTAGACTTGTGATAAGTCAGCCATTCAATAAAAGTTAAGTAACTAACAAATTTTGAGAATCGTCTAATGAAGACTTCTACAACAGAAATAAATACTGGCACTTGGTTTATTGACTTTCTGTAAACTTCAAAGTGAAAATTAATCAACACAAAACATTAAACTCGATGGACGAATAACAAATAGACGAAAAAAATTAATTAATCACGGTTCATTGGCGTTAATATTTAATTTCACGCTTATGGTTCTGGATGAAATGTCAAAGAGCAATTTCAGTAGCGTTCTGGTGTTCATTTCGCTTGTGTGTCGCGATAAAATAATAAGAGCTAATCATTTGAGTACAGGATGTGAAAAAAGGATTATTTAAACCTATCATCTCATGTTTTGTTCACCACATTCTTCATTTTCACTTTTTAATAGATAATTGCTAGTTATTCATTCAACATGTTTGGTAACAACATTATTTATAATATTGTATTATTTTTATATGTGTATGTAAACATACATACGACTGTAATCGTATTAGGTATGATTGTATCTTATACTATATTGTATTTTTAAATTATATTATTATAATTATTAACATTGAAAAGAGGAGATAAAAAATAGACCTTCAGAGTTTCTTGCTTGTTCTTCTCGAGAATTCCTTCCGCGTACATGCAAACTCTGGAATGAGCTCCCAGCTGCGATGTTTCCTGAGCGCTACGATATGTCTAACTTCAAACGAGGCTTAAAAAGAGTATTTCTCTCCAGGTAGGCAGCGGCTCAGCTGTGCCCCTGGCACTGCAGATGTCTATGAGCGATCGTTACCACTTACCATCAGGTGGGCCATTTGCTCGTCTGCCACCGTATAAAATAAAAAAAAAAAAAGAGAAGGCTCTCCCAATTTCCGGACAGGTGTCGAGTCAATATTTTTTTTTCCTTATTCGTACGTACGGACAAGGTTTTTGTTTTTTTTAAGCTGTTTGTTTTGTTTTGTTTGTTGACGTAAATAAGTGCCTGTAAAGGTCTATGTTGAATAAAGATTATTTTGATTCACAATGCGTTTTCCTTCACAATTATGCAACGCATTACCAATTTATGCAAACAACATTATGAAAAATCTTGTAATTAAGCATTGCTGTGTTCCAGGGTGAAGGGTAAGATAGACAGCGAAATAACTGGGTACTTTACATCTTATGTCGCAAGTACCATAGGCGACTGTAATCAGTTACCATCAGCCAGTCTGCTTTTTTGTCAAAATCACTACTAATATTACACACAAAATCTTAAAATATGGATACTCTTTCACATTAAAATTACGGAATGGATTTTAATAAAACTGGACTATAATATCACTTATATATCAAACTAAGACAAAGGTTACAATTTATATAGATATTGCATGAATTGTTCAAAATAGATCAATAAGTGTTAAGAATATGTTACAGAATCTCTAAAAGAATTGTTCAAAGAAATTAATATTTTAACTTTAGCTAGTCAATATATTATATGATAATTTATTTTTTCTATATAGAAACAATAATAAATTCAATAAAAACAGTGATCTACATAATGTGAATACTAGAAACAAAAATAAACTTGCCGTTCCAATGTACAGACTCCATAAAACTAGATGTTCGTTCTTGGGGAAATGTATATCTATGTTTAACCAATTTAAAATCTATATAAATTTAAAATCCACATCAAAAAGACACTCATGAGTGAAGTTTATTATAAAGTAAGTGACTATCTAAATGATCACAGTATTTGGGAATAGGGACACTATTCATAGAGCCATGTTTGGTAACAACATTATTTATAATATTGTATTATTTTTATATGTGTATGTAAACATACATACGACTGTAATCGTATTAGGTTTGATTGTATCTTATATTATATTGTATTTTTAAATTATATTATTATAATTATTAACATTGAAAAGAGGAGATAAAAATAGACCTTCAGAGTTTCTTGCCTGTTCTTCTCGAGAAGGCTCTCCCAATTTCCGAACAGGTGTCGAGTCAATATTTTTTTTTCCTTATTCGTACGTACGGACAAGGTTTTTGTTTTTCTTTAAGTTTTATTTTTGTTTTGTTTGTTGACGTCAATAAGTGCCTGTAAAGGTCTATGTTGAATAAAGATTATTTTGATTTTGATTTTTGATGTCAAATGTTGAAATCTACCACCTGCGAGCTATTCTGGCATTCGCTGCGAAAACCGATAGTTAAACGAGATTATGTAATGTATGATGAAAATGTTTATCTTATAAGTGATGTGCCGGATATCCGTATCCGTATCCGTATCCGCGGATATCCGAGGCAGAAGAAAGATTTGTATCCATGTGCGTATCCGTTACTTTTTGGCGATCTTTTACGGATCTATTTGGCAGAGTCTTCTTTAAAGAATAATTTATATTCTTGAGGATGTTTTCTTTGTAAATGATTTTTTAGGGAAGTTGAGCCTTTACTTTTACGTGTCCATCACAAGTTTTCACTTTGCACATTCATAATTTATTATCACAAAATAATTACATATTACACTATTAAACTTCTTTGTAGACATTTTTTTAAAATCATGTACCAATACCAAACATAAGCGTTATCTATGCCGCCCTGTGTCACATTAAAGTAATACAAAACAAAAAAAAGACCCGCCGCGCAATACAAGTCGAAACATGTTTCAACTCACGATCGCGCGCACCGACACCGATTACGTAACAAAGGAGTATGCCCATTCGTAGTATCACCTTTACTCGTCCTTGTGCCTTAACCAAACTAATACCAAAAAATAAGTAACAATTTTTAACAAAACTCTGCAATATACCAAGCCGAAACTTCGCCGGAGATAAATCCACATAATAATTAGTAATTATTTCACTTCCGTTTCATTCGCCGTGTATTTTTATTGATGATATTCTAATTTCATTGATAAATAGTCTCTTCGGTATTGCCATATATTACGATCGGATCGATTAGTCAAAAATATATTCGATACATTCCACTGTCCTCTCGTGAAAGGGTAAAAGGAATACCAAAACAATTAATTTTCTTTAGTCTTTTTTCTGCTTTCTCTAATATTTTAGTCATTATTCTGCTTTAAGAGTTTCTTTATACAGATAGCTAATATCAATGTTGCTAAAACAATTATTTTTAAATTAATTAATTATTTTATATGAATTATTGTATAGTTGTAATATTTATTGGATAAGATAGACTTAATCATTTTATAGTTTTAATCTTCTACAATTAAATAGGTATTATCAAAAATGATGATAGGAGAAATTCGTAACTTGAAAGTCTTTGGTGTTTAATTTCTATTTTACCCATCGAAATAGAGTCAAATAGTTTTTAATAATTGAATATATAGTTAAAAATCTACAATATATCATAAAAATCATTATGGTACAAAATCATTTTTGGCGATACTAAAGTCCATACTACAATGGGCATTCTCCTTTAAGATCCGTATCCGTATCTGCGAATCTTGACACCAATCAGATACACCATTCAGATCTGTATCCGCGGATCTGGATTTTTGACGATCCGGCACATCACTACTTATAAGCTACTCGAAATACATGCGCAGGCACCAGGTAGTATTACATCAGAACGGAACCTTTTTTTTAAGGGGAAATACTCCTTATGCACTTTGACTCCGCGCTAGCAAGGCGCGGCCGTGTGTGGGGCTCTCCGGTCTGAGAAGACCGACCTACCCACTAAAACCCTTCGGTGTCCTGTAAGCCCATATCGGGGCGCGTGGCGGGGTACGCTTTCGCGATTCTACCGCCACACGCCCACTTCAAAACGGAGCCTAATACTTATTGTTTTTATCTGAACGCATCATGAAAAAATCACAATTGACATACAGCATCCCTAGTATTTTTCTGCCCCCATTTTGTGTTTCTCCACAATCATACTATACAAGGCCTACCTAAGGTCATTTATCTTCCCGATCCCAAGAAAAGCAGTCGACGGAAACAACCTATCAGTATGTACATGAAAAATAAATTTTGCTCCACCAAACTTTCGTTCCGTCTCAACTGGTACGAATAAGCTAAGGAAACAAATCCCTAAGTCTTAGCTAACTAGGTTAAACGTAATCGCTTAAGCGAGCGAAGGTAAGCGTTTTTGCTCGGAAAAGTGTGATGATAAACTTAGTATACACTAATGGCATCGCTTCCTCGAAACTTTCAAAGTTCATTCATCACACGCCATAGAGTGTTAATGGTCTAGTCTTTCACCAAGTATTATTAACTATTTCAATAAAATTCGTATATCGATGATAAGCGTGGCGATAATCAAATTACTAATGAAGATTCTTTGAAATTTATGAAATACTGCATTTTATTGAAGAATGTTGTACATTTTTAGTAAACTAATGAAGAGTGAAGAAAACGCTAAGAGCGCGCTAGTGGTGTGAACGCTATCTGACTTCTAGCGAGTTATTATTTATTACAAATAACTTACCTCTGAAAACATATTTTTGCCTATGACAATAAAGTCAATAACGTGAATTGAGAATTAAAATAACTATGAATGAACTGCAGTTTTTCATATACCAATTGCGACAGAACTATAACATCACAGAAGATGTCATCAAAAAAGCAAATGCACTGCGTCCTTCCGTATTCACGTGTTCCAACGAGATCGTTAAAGCGATCAAAAATTATATTCAACGAACGCTGTTTTTTAAGAAATATAAAAAAATATTTCACAATATCAATTTTTAATGATACCTTAATATTGTTTATCTATGTTAACTTGAGCAGGTTTCGGTGTGACTACGGGTATATATCAAAGATGTTGTATCATCATCATCATCATCATCAGCCCCTCTTCGTCCACTGCTGGACATAGGCCTAAAGATGTTGTATAAAGGTCATTAAATATAACATATAAACTATAAATAAATAACCACTTATCATCACGGTGTTAAATAAAATATTCCACAAAAGAAGCTTGCAAAATCCGATACCTTCTATTTAACAAAATGCCCAAAAAAGAGCCTATACGTATTAACGACTTGATACGGTCTGCTGCACGTTGGCATAAAGCCGAAAAGAGGATTTAGCTGCACTCTATTTTAGTCTGCAGCTTAACTGCCTCTGTATTTCACTTCCAAATGATAACGGGTTAGTATCGTCACTTGTCATTGTCATATTTCTTACACTGACACCAATTAGTCTAGCCCTATATTATGGAATCTAAGGTAACAGATAAATATATAGATAAATATATATATTTATTCGTTATATATATATAACTTGAGTGTTGTTAACAAGGACCCTATCTCAGCATAAAGCCTCCACGACGCTGTATAATTTAGCTCATAAGCGCTGTTATTAAGAAAGGGTCTTGGATGTTTTATGACATATGCTAATAAATCACGGTACATATATCACACTTATTAACACTATATTAAGTAAAAAAAAGAATAAATATATAAAACAAGACTCATTGAAGTTATAAACGCGCTATAGATTGGAATATTGACAAAGAAGGCCGCTAGTTTTTCACGACAATCGCGTCAATATAGAAAGCGTTAATACTTCATTTTCTAAATGCCTAACAGGAAAATTGTGACTGAATTTTTTTATATAGATATATAATTTTAATAAGCATTTACAGGAATCAAAAGTTTTTCTTGAATTCTATAAGATGTTACTATTTTAATGTTACACAAATAAAAATTATTACATACCATTTCATGAGAATGTTAATTTTTAAAAATTAAATTATTCTCTGTAGAAAATCATTTGAAACTCAAATCAACATATCTTGATCAATCATAATCAAAATCAAAAGTAACTTTATTCAAATATGAGTTTATAGAAAGCTCTTTTAAATCGTCCAAATTTTTTATCCTTCAGGACGTATTTTGTAAATTAGGTCGTTACCATACAATGTACAATTGTGATACGTGTTTACAATTTATACGGGAAAATAAATATTTACACTTTAGAATGTAATGTCTTCAAATCAACACCAAGCATTGGCATCATTTAAATAATCATTGACTTTGTAACAGCCCTTACTCATTAGCGTCTTTTTAACATGTACCTTGAAGTTATGAAAAGGCAATTCAGCTCTATGTGAAATCTTGTTATGAAAATTTATACATTTGCCCTAAAACGAACCTCTACTTTTTTGTAGCCTGTACATTGGAAAGGCAAGTTTATTTTTATTTCTTGTGTTCAAATTATGCATTTGAAAATTAGTATGAAATGTGTTACAATTAGTATACACAAATCAAATTTTCATAAATATGCTGGCTCGCTAGAGTCATTATATTAATCTCTTTAAATAAATATCTAAGAGAATCCCTTGCTTGTAAATTAAAAATCGCTCGGACTGCTCTTTTCCTATGCTAGCAAGTAATTTCTATGCAGAACGTTTTTTTTTATTCCATACGGTGGCGACGAGCAATTGGCCCACCTGATGGTAAGTGGTAACCATCGCTCATGGACATTGCAGTGCCAGGGGCACAGCTGAGCCGCTGCCTACCTGGAGAGTAATACTGTTTTTAGACTTTTAAGAGTAGAACTTGAAGTTGTATGTGAAATCGACTCGATGGGAACGTAAATATGTATATATTATATTATATTTTATATATAATAATTAATATGTACTCACGAATACATATAATGATACAAGATATTATGTAATTACGCACCAACATACACAACTCATTCTAGAATAGGTAAATATGAGAAATTGTCGTTATTATTAAATAATTTGATCCACGAGATAAAAAATAAAACACAACAAAGACGTTAGCCCACGAGAATATGAAGAATAAATTAAGACTAAAATAACCATTACTGAAAGGACTACTCGTATAACTTTAAATAATAACAAATTTCATGTCATAATAATTGCTTTGAATACACCCGATTGCATTAACATAAATACACACGCCACCGTCTCAGTGTTCAGTGACATACATTGAAAGAACAACAGTGTATTATCGGTAATTCTGCATATATACAGTTAATTGTTCAAATTTATTGACAAATACTGTGCTTTATTGTATTTTGATAACTCAGAGCAATTTTGACTTTATTATATCGTGTTTTGGTCTTGCAATGAGATTTTGCAATTTTACCGTACAAGGACACCATATCAAGCTGGCAACCTTGTCTGAGATTTAGATAGCTCTTCGTCACAACTCAACCTATCTCCACGGAAACATACGAGCCTACCAATCACGTCGATTGATCATGATATGTTCCTTATGCTGTAGTGGTTATATTCAGACACGGGGTCTTCTACTATTGCGGGAGCTAAGAGAGGATGACGCTATAAAACGTATCATGACCCCGTCAACCTAAGCAACTGACGAACAGGAGACCTATTTTTGAATTACGAATGCGATTTCGAAATCACCGCTGACTAAATAGTCAGCGGTGACTGAGGTCACGGATTCCTAAACATCCAATTTTTGAAAGTCGATCGCAGAGCTGCCAACATAGGTAAAGTACACACATAAATGTAAGAGTTCAGTTCCACGCAGAATGTAGCCGCTGCCGGTTATTGCCGGCTTAACGATTATGGTTAATTTTTCAGTATATATATATATATATATATATTATATATATATATATATATATATATATATACTGAAAAATTTACACATCAACTTCAGACACCTGTCAATATGTTCTCTAAACAAAACACAGATAACATTTCCACAAGTATGACTTGATTACGAGTAGGTGGGTGAGGGCACTCGTAATGAAATCACATCCGTGACTAAGGTAGTCACATAAGTGATATTCAAAAATAAGAATTATTGAAAATCAGTGATTATTAGTCACATCGGTGATTTCGAAGTCGCATTCGTAATTCAAAAATAGGTCTCCAGGTAAGTAAATATAATAGAGAAATGGCGTTCAAGAAGCAATATAATACAGCGTACTTGATTGGCGAGATTGGATTCATTTATACACTTTTTCGTGGATTTAGCCTTTTAAATTTTGATGTTGGTTAATGAGCATTTTGATTGAGTTTATTTTACTTCTTAAGATTCCTCTTCATTAAGATATGACACTTCTTTATAAAGTTACAGCTATTGATCAAAACAAGGCAGCGATTGCAAAATGAAATAATAAAAACGAAGATTAATCATTTCAAAACCATTAATTTAATTTCTTAATTTCTTTCTTTTCTTAATAGCATTAATTTCTTTTTCCTTTTGTTTTTATCTGTAAAGTATAAATTTACCCCTCTACGTTTGTGCACTTATCTATCAATATTATGTAAGTTTCTGTTAAGTATTTTATAATTTAAATAACTGTGCAACATAAATAACACTCAGTACGTGTCCCTTAAAAGAAATTGTTATTTAATGTTTAATTAAGAGTTCAAAATACATCGAATCCATACATACACTCACGCCTTTTTCCCACGGGGGTAGGCAGAGATTACGTCCTTCCACTTGCTACGGTCCTTACATATCTCTTTCGCTTCATCTACTTTCATAACATTCCTCATACATGCTCGACGATTGCGGGTACTTCAGACCTGGCCTTTTTTGAGGACACTTTCGATTTGTTCGAAATATGTTCGCCTCGTCCCGTGTCTCCACTCACTCCAGCTTCATAAATCATTTTGGTCAGTCTACTTTCATCCATCCGTACCACATGCCCAAACCACCCAAGCATCCCTTTCTCTATTCTTGTCACGATATCCTCTTTCAAACCACATTTCTTTCTAATCACTTCATCATACAATCTGTCACTCAGTTTTACTCCTGCCATACTCCGCAAAGCTCTCATTTCTACTGCATTTATTCTGCTTTCATGTCGTTTCTCCCATACTCAACTTTCACTTCCGTACATTAATGTTGGGACCAGCACGCCCTCATGCACTGCTAGTCGCGCTTTTTCTGAAATTTTCTGACTACTCAGAAACGTATGCATCGAATCCATGAAGTAAGTAAATCCACATTAAATATTTCGACGAAGTCGCGGGCACCGGCTAGTACCAATAATAAAAGACTATATCAGTTTGGGTTTAGTTAATAGAACATCTCTTATATCGTTCGTATTGACGCCGGCTTTTGTTGAGAACATATAATCCTTGACTCATGTCAAGACATCATTGTCTGCTGTAGCTATTTCTAAAGTAGCCATTACTTTCCGACCTCAACGCGGGTACCTATTTCAAAGCCCAGCTCACGTAACGCTGTGATAAATGGCCATCCTCATCTAAATTGAGAGTAACATTGAGAGCTGCCTTAGTTTGTCTTGTTAGCGTCGGACACATTTCTTGTCATTTGTCATTTTATTATTTTTTGGGATAACAGAGCATTAACCTCCGGACACTGCTTTATCCCGTTGGTGTGTTATTTACCATTACATAGGCTATAAAAATATTCTTACTCAAAAACCCTGTATTCTTTCCATAATTATGGTGTTTTTTGTTTAAGAAACCATCACACCTGTGGACTATTTTCTTTTCATAATTTTCATAAAATCACTTTTTAAATGTATTTACTGGCAATAGTAATCAGCGGCATGTTATCTTCTAAACTTTTTCAATTATTATTAATCTTATAATATATAGGTATTCACTTATTTGAATTAAAAGCAGGATGTTTCTGTGTAGGTACACTTTAAAATCAGCTTTACTTGGGAGTAGTTGCACGACAAGTATATAACTATATAATATATATATATCTTGAGGTAGCTCAGCAAGCTAAGGTGTTGGGCCGGTAGCAAATGGATCGTATAATTGTGTTGCTTGCCAAACATACTACTACCCTCATATTTCAAAATATTTTATTAATTAGTGGTTTGTGCTGAGAACTTGAGACACAGCTTACTAATTCAGGTAACCTACCAAAATATTTCTACATACTACTATCTTTAATCAATTGCTGACTTCTATTGTATTTATTGGTGAGAAATAAAATTTATTATAATTATTATGTAACTTAATGTCATGCGTCTTTATAAGACGTGTGCGAGGATATAGATCCAAAACCGTCAATACCGACTTCAGCGAGCCTATCTCTAGGCAACAGTCAATACCGGCAGAGGATACATAGACCGCGACATGTCCTTAGCGACCCCCCCAATCAACTCACGCAGGACCTTCTAGACCTGCAAGCGGCGGCGTCTGACCCGTCGCCCCCCTTGTCTCCCCCTAATCGGCAGCCTTCTGCTTAGTCACGTGTAGGTTCCCTGTCAATACAGGCCGGTCCCACTTTGGAGAACCGTGCCTCTTCTAGCGCTTATGCCCTCCCCATGGTGCAGCGCTAATCGTACCTCTCCTGAGGTGCGGCCCCCGTCAATACAAGCCAGTAGGGTCATTAGGACCAAAGGCTTAGGCTGAGTTTAGTCGGTAGGTCTGTTGGGTCGAGCCACCTCGACAGCACCAAGAGTCCGACATAATCAACGCATCCCTGCTTGCCTGTTGCGTTGGTATCCATGATGGATTCTCAGCATCCTCTCCAGAGGAAAAAAAAATAGATCCAACGTGCAGAGGCCATTTAAGCTAAATTTAATGAAAGTGTGCATTTAGTAAAGACAGTTAGATGCACAGAAACTATTGTTATTAGTTGAAAACAGTTTCGATTTTGGTGGGTTTAATGAGAACCGGGCTATAGAAGAGACGTCTTCTCAAAGCTTTTAATATGTCAGGTAATAACCCGCCACTCATTAAATGAGCCGCCCAAAGCAGACGAATATTTGTTGGAAGGGCAATTTGTTGCAACATTGATGCGAATGGCTAAAGGAGTAGAGTGTGTTTACCGGTAGCGATCGAGACGCCATCGGTATTATGACAGTATTACAATTCCACCCTTCAAGCATCTGCTCTTGCGACTCCATTCCATCCGGCTGTTGTCTAAGGCAAGACAGAGGCGGGTAGCATACGCCCCCCTGAAGCATATCGGAACCCTCGATGATGCGACTCATCAACAGCACGCCACAAGTTGCCCAGAAGGGGACTAACTAGGATAGGGCATTTATGTGATTTATGAAACAATAATTGCCCCATCAGCGTGGGATAGGGTCGTCACTTCCCTAAACACTAATTAGTTATTATTATTGGAGTGCATCGTCTTCTCTGCTCGTATCAGTTATATGCCGAATATATAATAATATGTATTCGGCAATATATAATATAAAACAAATATATATATAACAATATTAAACTGCAGTTTTATCTTCAAGCTGATATTGATAATTTAAATAAGGCTATTACTATTAAAATCAGCGAAGACGTAATTGTTACAAAATCTTCATCTGACTAATTAAGAATCTTCGTCGACCCAGCAAAATGTCAACCAATCATGGTTGGTAGTCCCAGAGTTATAACTAAAGTAGACACAGGCAATTTGCGTCCAATTATATTCTACAATAACTTTGACCCACTTTGTAGTAATGATTGGTCTTTGTTTAGATTTAATATTTAACTGGCAACTTCAAGTTTACAGCATTTGACAACGAGTTAAAGGGGTGTTACGGTCGCTATATTAAAAAAATATATATAATTAATACAATTTTTTATGGAATTAGTTTTTATGAAAAGGGGTCATCCATAAATTACGTCACACGAATTTCGTGATTTTTTGCCCCTTCCCCCGTCCTTGTCACAGCTAAGTCACATTTGTGAAACTAATAGTGTGACTTCACATATTTTGAATATTTACATTTAGAAATTATTGAATGATAAAAGCGGTTTCGAAATCAGTTTTATTTCCATTTTAATAAAATTATCATCAAATCAATCAACAAAACAAAAAACGATTACTTATGTATATTAAATAAGTATATGGTCATTTCATAATTTTCATATTATATTTTTCAAAATCACCTACTATAATCAATTACAAAAATAGTACCTTTCGGGAGTACCCCTATTAATAGATAGAAGAAGACACTATTCATTTATTTATTTAAGAAAGTATACAGACTTTACAATAAAAATTAATATTTACAGCACTTTTCATATTAATAGTAATAATTAAAGTTTGTATTTAACAGTTAGCTTATAATAGATTTTAAAATGTGACGTCACGAAATTTAAGACCCCCTCCCACCCTTTTGTCACACAATGTCACATTCCACCACCTCGTCAACCCCCTCCCTCCTCCTTACTGTGTGACATAATTAATGGATGGCCCCAAATTAAAATATTTCACAAATATACGTGAATAAATATGTCACGATATCTAGGTATAATTATGACTATAAATAAAAGCTTGGGCACTCTTCTTATTCTGTAAGGATTACTTTGGATTACCACAGCATAAGAAAAT
Source organism: Scirpophaga incertulas (assembly GCA_036419045.1). Lineage (NCBI taxonomy): Eukaryota > Metazoa > Arthropoda > Insecta > Lepidoptera > Crambidae > Scirpophaga > Scirpophaga incertulas. The sequence goes on from CM071641.1 coordinate 5,443,346, forward strand.
ATATTACGTCTATATATTTCAAACAATATTCCATCATCAATGTCGCAGTAATTACTGGCGTCTAGACAGCATCACATCTCAGACACAACTTCAACCCCCAAATAAAGTGTCCGCTGCAACAGTTTCCGATTTGGTAGCCACCTTGCCGTGTCTTTGTCTCTTTGTAAGTCAATTATTTACTTATTAATAAAGTTGCCTTTTTACTATGAAATGGGTGGCAGGAAAAACATTTGGACGATTTAAAAGAGCTTATGAAAGTCATATGTGAATAAAATTAATTTTGAGTGAATGCCAATTGCGAGAATGCCAATATATCTCAGGGTGTTAACTCGGGGCCATATGGTGGAAAAACAGGTTTGCACTTTAAAATAATTGACTATTTATTGTATTACATAACTAATGTTTGCTATACGCATTAATTACTGGCCAAAATAACAAAATATGAGTTAGATCTAAAGTTTCGTCGCCCCTTCCGTGGCCGGGGGGCGTCGTCGGTGGAGGGGACCGGGGGAGGTGGTAGCTTCCCCCGAGGAGGGCTCCCCTCTAGAGAGGGGAGCGGAGGCTGGGGTTCCGGAAGTGGCCTTTGTGTTCCCGGGGCTCCTACATGCCTGAGGAAGGCCATCCCTGAGGTTTTTAGTGGGTAGGCCTCCCCCTTCTGGGAGGAGAGCCCCACATAACCCCGGCTCGCCACAGCCGGGGTATGCAATTTAATGCATTTTCCTCAGGGGAACAAAAAAAAAAAAAAAAAAAGATCTAAAGTTTCGTAACTTTAGATCATTCATTTTTATTCATCATTCGTGTTTATTTAATTGTCAACATTTATTTAAGTAATTTAATTGCTTTTTTATGTATTCTTTTTTTGTGTTTTGATTTACTTGCATTCACTTTTATAATGTGTATGTTAGGTCATTATTTTTGTAGTTTTACAGTCTTTGACTTAAATTGTTCGTTTTTAAGGTTGTCGTGTTTAAATATGCAGAACGAAGGCGCAGATAGGATACCAATAGAATAACCTCAGTTCTCAGCGTCATTGCTGAATCGAACTCTTTTCAGATAGCCGCGCGGTACATATTCGTTGTTTCTTGCGTTTAAAAGTATTTTTGCAGCTTTTACAGATGATTTATATTGGCTTAACGTCCGTGACTCAACATTCCACTCTAATACAAATACAATAAGTTGAATTTGCAATAAAGCTACAGCCCATTTTTGTGTGAAGACCAACTACTGTGATACTTCGAAATTATCGACATGGTAAACACACGACCAGTACTAATAAAGTTCTGTTAATGTAAAATATTTCGATTACGCCTAAGTTTCGGACTTCAAATTCAGCAGCACGTAAGAACATACGACCTGTTTGGTTAGGCTGCTGCTGACCTCTGCAGTTCCCTCATCTTCATAATATGTGGATGAAGCTGTAATAAGGGTTGATTTTATTAATAACTTAATGTTGAAGTGTTTTCAATTTGCTTAGCTAAGATTATATGTTTGAGTTTGATATATAAGTAATGTTCCAACAGTTATGTTAATCTAAGCCGAAAAGAGAATGCCAAGATCTGCCCCAAGGATTAATTTAAGTTACAGTAATTACACATTTATGAAAAATATTTAGTTAAATTATAGATCCTAACAACAAATATAAAAAATCTAAAAAGCTGGGGGAAAAAAACTACATTTAATAGTTGTTAATGGAATTCTATGCCTTTTCCTAGTCGGAGAATTTAAAGCTTATTTTTTTAAAGAATTTTATTGGCCACTGGATACAAGTCCTTTTAGCCAACATAAACCTATTGGACCTAAGTCGAATGCTTTTTAGTATAGGTAATAGTTTTTTTCTTTAATTGTTGTTCTGTTAATTTTTTATGTTCAATAGTGTTATTTAATCATTCATTTTAGTAAGAATGAGTTCTCAATAAAAGGCTTTTAGGAATAAACGCATTTTACTTCTGATGCAAAATAAAATAAAAATATTACGTTAGATAATAACATGTATTTACATATATCAAGAAGTGCACTGTAAATAGAAATGTAATATTAGGTCTATAAAGTCATCTTTATTTACGAATCCGTAAATAAAGATGACTTTGATAGATAGCCTCAATCGTGTGTTCTAATAAAGTATGAGCGTTACTTGAACTGGATTTAAAATTGTTTTTTTTTATAGTTAGAACAATTAGTTGTTGTTATTATTGTTTTTAGGATATAGTAGATGGCTACTAAAAATTGCATCTTATAAAAAAGTCTAAGATAAACTTAATATTTGTGAAAAAAAATCATATTGTTTATACCATCATAACTACCGATCCTCTGCTTTAATATAATTTATCTTTTATTATTTCAAAAGTGCAGATGTTTAGCTATCATTTCATATATAAATTATGTTTGTAACTGGAAAAAATTTGGTGGGGCATGGCGCCATAGAAATCTTGGCATTGTCTTTTTCATCAAATTTTAACCCTCAGCTTTTTCGCTGACCTGTGGTGGAATCGAATATGGTTCCATTTGCTGTGAGTAATTACATATCTGTGATTCTCAAATGTTTAATGTTTGTTTCAGGAGGGCGAGCGACAAAGGTGCTATCATGAATGTGACGCAACTCCTCACTCGAGAACTGAATGACACCAACAGTAAGTGTGATATACAAAAGACCACTGACGAACTTAATATTTCAGTTCAGCAATAAAATTTAATCATACATTAAAAACCAAACAAGACTTAAAAAAAGTAAATTATCCATACACTTTTAAAGCTGGGGTTGAAAAAATATTGGCAGTGCATTTACTACCCTATTGTGAAATAAATTTCCGAACCGATGCAGTACACAAACTCATTTGTTTCTCTATATTTATACGAAAAAAACTTTATGCATTTTACTTTTATGACTGACAAAAACAGGCTTTATACTGTTATTGTTTTTTAAACCGTGGAGAGCCATGCTTCGGCACGAATTGGGCCGGCTCGACCGGAGTGATAGCACGGCCTCACAGAAAACCGGCTTAAAATAGCGATTGCGCTGTGTTTCGCCGAGTGAGTGAGCGTACTGGAGGCCCTACCCCCCCCTTCCCCCTTATTCCCTTTTAAAAGGCCGGCAACGCATCTGTGACTCCTCTCGTGTTGCATGTCCATCAGGTGATCCGTTCGCTCGCTTGCTGCCTATGCTATAAAAAAAAAGTATTTTTTCTACACAAGTTTATCACAATTTACCAGCAATCATTGAATAGAAGATAATAAAATCTAATTTAGTATAAATTAAAACATATTAAATCTATTGCATTCAACCCTATTTCTATTAATGCATTCAATTTAGCATTCAATTTGCGTCTACAGTTATCTTAACAGTGGACTAAGGTTGCCATTTGACAATATTGCTTTCATTTTAAAGTCACTATCGAGCAGTCATTAGCTCAGAAAGCAATTGATTTTCAGGTCTTAGATAATCACTTCTCGTCCTTCCAATATTTAACCTACACCCCCCTTAAATATTATTTACTATGTGTACTTTACATTATTGCACCATAAATCAAACAATTTACAACATTATATAACACAAGTAACAACATAGGCGGACTTATTTCTGACAAGCGTCTTATAAAATCGTACTTAATTATATTACATTTTACGTCTGACGAAATTATCGATCGATTACAAAATACAGCGGGCGAGGTCTTTGAGAAATTATAATGGAAGCGGACGTGACGGGGACGCCTCAATATATTTTTTTCCCACGGGTGAGGCAGATAATCCTCATGGATCCTTCTCAGGCGTTCCGGATATTTAGTACTTACAGAAAGAAACTCCATCTATCCCCTAAACACTACCTTTTTTTTGTTCCGCTTAGGAAAATGCATTGAATTGCATACCCCGAGAATCGTTGATTACGTGGGGTTCTCGTCCCCAGAAGGGGAAGGCCTACCCACTAAAAAGCTCAGCGATCTCCCTCACTACGCCTGGGCGCGAGCGCTCGATCCCGAAGGAGATCGAGATCTTCATCGCGCCCTTACGAGGCCATGGGAACTCTTGCGGACACTACCACGACCCCATCAGCGTATGACAACAAGCGCCCACTCCACGCCCCCCCCTCTCTCGGGGGCCTCTGTCAGACTATTAGCCGTCAACAGACGTTGCCCAGGGTGCACCACGAGGAGGTTATCTGACATCGTACCCCCTCCTACGCACTTCCTGGGATCTCAAGTACAATCCAAATCTGAATAACACTTGTCAAGGTGCCTAACCTTGACAAGTAACTTTGGCACTAGGGTCATGCTTCACAGAATATGTCACGCCAGAATCAAACTATGTAGGGCCTGCAAGGTTGAAGAGATGATCATACTAGACCTATTATCTCATTGCAATGGTCTAACTTGCAGAAGACAAAAAACTGATGGGCCAGTGGCCGTTACCTTATACAAAACTGACAGAATACAGGGCTGTGCCACCAAAATGCATCATCAGGCTCTTGAACACGATAAACTGGACTGATGGTGGCAACGAGTGAATAGGCTAAGACGGGGAACTCGGTGTATCACAATATCCATTGTAGGTCAAATTGTGACGGCTCCAACAATGAAACACCCTACTCTTGAGATAAAAAACTTTACCATATCCTAGGTCCTATTGACAATCTACGGGACGGGAACTAAGTGGTTCCGGCCTTATCTGATAAATTTTAGTATGGAATTAGCTGTCTGATCTGTTATTAGGTAGTCGACATTGTATGTTTTAGGGTTCCATAGCCGAATGTCAAAAAACCGAACCCTTATGAATTCGTCATTTCACAGACACTTTTTTCTGTTACTATAAGAGCTATACTGTGGAAACTTGGCAAGTACCTATATTTATTCGGTGAACCGCATTAAGATTTTCATACAAAAATTGATAAAAAAATGTGCTCCCCATTCTTAAAACTGAAACTCAATTTTTTTTTATCAATAAGCCTATACGTTTGCGTTATTTATGATGACCTATCCATATGTAATGATATTGAGGTTTCTAATATATTTTTTTTCTAAACTGAATAGTTAGCGCGAGCACTTCCAAAGTGGAATAATGTGTGTCATGCTAACTTCCACGGAAAATTGCTTTGAACGAGAGAGAGAGAGCGTTACAAACCGTAAACCGCATTTTAGCTTTCATTCAATCAACTCAAATATAATAAAGAATTAAGAAAATCATTTATTTAGATGTATAGTGACACGGAGCCCTACGTGCGCGAGTCCGACTCGCAGTTGCCCGGTTTTTTTAGATTATTCACAGAGCCATTTAATAGAACACTACTTGAAAATATTAATTTTGAAGTTATACTATGCGCACAAAACCTGCTATACAAACTAGGCTGCGTAGCTTCCCTAATATTAATACTACATAGTACTGTAAATAGCCGCAGCTTAACCTTGACTGCCATCCACGACTGGCTTAGAGTAGGGATTCTAAATTGTAATCGACTTTCCGTTTCATTTAAAACAGCTGTGGCGGCCGGATTTAAGACATCCATCATTAATTTCAGCGTTCCATGGAACCTCCGTATAATTCCAGATTCCTTAACGATTCTTTAGTCCCTTCGTAGTATATTTCTTTTATTGTTCTTTCGCCCTCATCTTCACATAGATTGATTCCCTTTGAAATATAATGTAATATTAATTTTTGTTCAGAATGGATTTTAGATACGCCGTGTCAAATGAGAGGATGCTGTCTTCATTATTCATCTTCAAATATTAATTTCTGTACATGATTTAGGTCGAGACGAAGTCTTCAAATTGATTCACATCACTACTTATATTGTAAGCGCAAGTTTCTAACTATGGATGGTTGTATATATATAATACTAGCGGACCCGACAGACTTCGTCCTGTCAAAAAGATTTGTACAGTGGCAGTTTTTTGTTCCTAATTATTTTATAGATAATGTCGCATTGCCAACCAAATCGCAAAAAAAGTCTAAAGGACCTATTACATTTTGTGGCTATTCAATTTTGGAACGTGACATTAAATCCTCCAACGATGTATTCTGTGCTCCAACGCACGCACGCACACTGTTTTGATAGATATGATTGAATTTTAACTATATGTAGCGTTAATAAAGCGCAAATGGACTCGTTGATGTTAGGAACACATCTTCATTGCTTAGACAACAGTGAGTGCTTGCAATATGAACTTTATACAATAACAATAAAGCTCAATTCGACTGTACGTTTTAGTTAGAAAACGTTTGCATGGGAAAAAGAAAAGGGCTATTTTTAGGGTTTTTCCAGCAATAATTCTAATTTTTCTCGCCGTAAAAACCATACTTGAACTTCAACGAACATTTTAAAAAAAGATTTGGCCAAATTGGTCCAGGCGTTGTTGAGTTATGAGCTTACCAACACATTTTGCGATTCATTTTTATATATAAGACTAGCTTTTGCCCGCGACTTCGTCCGCGTGGAATAGTGACTTCCGGCAGATTTTTGGTTTTTCCACATAGTTCCCGTTCTTGCGGGATTCCAACAACATATTTATATTTATATTTGAATAAAGATTAATATTATTATGTTGATACAACTTAAACAAATTATTTCGACCAAATTTGGTACCATAAAAACGGTCATTGTGACTAAACCTTAAAAGATAGACATATGCCGTCGCGGACTTTTTTTAGATCATGTATAGAGGAATAATTCTTTCATACATATTTTTTGTGTATCTTGAACCGTTTTCGCAGCGCACGCAAAGAAAGCCTTCAAAAATGAATAATTTTCCCCGTTTTTTACACATTTACCGCTCTGTCTTTGCTCCTATTGGTCATAGCGTAATGTTATTTAGCCTATAGCCTTCCTCGATAAATGGACTATCCAACAAAAAAAGAATTATTCAAATCGCACCAGTAGTTTCGGAGATTAGCGCGTTCAAACAAACAAACAAACAAACTCTTCAGCTTTATATATTAGTATAGATAATATAATAACTTATAAGGATGTTTACAGATATTGTGTAAATTGACCAAAATATGACGATAAATATCCTGCGCAGACAAGTTACATGCATCAGCTAGTGTCCAATATTTACAGACTAGTAGTTCTGTACATTTTTTACCTGTACATAAATTTATAAATATTAAATGAAAATAAGAACACTGTTATTGATTGAAGTTATTATAATACAAAAAAAAGGCATATATATTTCTTTGTTTCTTTTGTCTTAAAAGCTAATACGTTTATTATTTACTAGCGGACCCGACAGACTTCGTCCTGTCAAAAAGATTTGTAAAGTGGCAGTTTTTTGTTCCTAATTATTTTATAGATGATTAAATGTAAAAAAGTGGTTATAGTGACGTAACTACAATAGTTAGACATATGGTCTCGCAAAGTTTTTTGTAGATATTGATATATTCTATAATATTGTCGAACATTTTTTTGTCCTATCATTAATACTCTTCGCAGGGTATGCGATGAAAGATATTTTATTGCTAATTTTTTTACACCGTCGGTTGGTTTTACTAAGAATTTCTAAAGATTTCTATAGTAATCTAGTACTAAATATAGCCTATGTTACTCAGTGATAATGTAGCTATCTAATGAAAAAAGATAAGATAGATATTATAAACTGAATACATATTTGGTACGTATAATAGAGTTAAAGACGAGAAGAACAGACAAGAAACAAAAAATCTTCTTATTTTGGATCATGGTGTTCAATCTGAACAGAGACATCTGCGGGAGATTTTATGCATATGTGTATATATTATGCACAAGTTACATAATGACTTGAAGTACTATGAAGAGCAGTGACATGTCAGGTTTATCAAATTCCTAAAATCTCCGCACGGACTAGTCGTAAGACACGACATGATATTTTTTCAAACAGACAATATAGTTATCGAATTGCAATATCTTGTTGTCAGCAACAACATTTCCAGTTAGAGGCGCTCTCTGTGCTTCTAAATCGGTTTAGGGTTGCTTATTTCTATAGTAATCTGGTACTAAATATAGCCTCAGTAATAATGTAACTTTCTAATGAAAAAAAAAAATATTAAAATCGGTCCAGTACTTTTTGTGTTTATTCGTTACATACAAAAATACAAGTCTTTCCTCTTTATAATATTAGTGTAGACTAGCTAGTCCCGCGAGTTCATCTGCGCAGTAGCGCTGCAGACTAGTATTTCGAGTAATTTATATGACTGTGGCGTTTATTTTTATAAATTCTCGTATTATGATGTACAAGCTATATTATTATAAAGTTTCATAAAAATCCATTCAGTAGCTTTTACGTGAAAGAGTGACAAATATCCATATTTACTTACGAACTTTCGCGTTTAATTGTAACATTATTATAATATAAATATAAATATAAATATAAATATAAATATAAATATAAATATAAATATAAATATAAATATAAATATAAATATAAATATAAATATAAATATAAATATAAATATAAATATAAATATAAATATAAATATAAATATAAATATAAATATAAATATAAATATAAATATATAAAATAAATATAAATATAAATATAAATATAAATATAAATATAAATAAAATATAAATATAAATATAAATATAAAATAAATATAAATATAAATATAAATATAAATATAAATATAAATATAAATATAAATATAAATATAAATATAAATATAAATATAAATATAAATATAAATATAAATATTTGTTACACTTACACCAATTAGCCTAGCCCAAACTAAGCTCTATAAGGCTTGTGCAATGGGATCTAGGGTAACGGATAGACATACATATATTATACATATATAAATAATTTTTATTGAAATATATATCAACAACCATGACTAAGGTACAAATGCTCGCATTCATCACACAAACATCTGCCCCCACCGGGATTCGAACCCGGGACCTCAGAGATGGCGACACCTTGAAACCGGTGTATTATCCACTCGACTATGGAGGTCGTCAATGGACAATGGACTATTGTATTTATAATGTTACAAAAAATCAGACTGCCTGATAGTAAATGGTAAAGTCGCCTATAGTGCATGAGACATAAGATCTAAAGTCACAGTACCCATTAATTTCACTGTCTATCTTACCCTCGACGCTGGAACACAGCAATGCTTAATTTTCAGGATTTTTCATAATGTTGTTTGCGTAAATTTGTTGCAAATACAGTCAAATTGTAAATTAAAAAGTTTGCTGGTTATCTGTCAAAAAATAAGAAATAATGAATGTCGTGAACAAAATATGAGATGACAGAGAGATTAAAATAATCAAATAGAGATTAAAATAAAAATCATATTAAAGTAAACAAAAAAAAACTGTTATATAGTATAGAAAATGTTCTGTTATTTTAATATGGCACGATGTATTTGGATTTGTGTGAATTAGATACACCATCTCCGCATCCTCTTTGTTGCCGCAGCTGAATTTTCTCGCATCATTTATTTGCTACAGTAGTCATTCATATTAAAATATCTCTTTTCTTCATATTATTGAATATAAGGGATAAGCTCCCCCCGAAATTGACCCACAACAAAGTTATTTACTGTGCAAATCAGCGTCTAAGCCGTAACTGGGGTTAGATTTTGGCTTATGTGATTTCGGGATAGGTTTCACTGGCGTCCCAAATATATACACAATAACGCTCCTATCCTTCAATTCCCTCAAGTCCTGAATATATTTTGGAGACAATATCAGTATTAGCATTTCTGAATTCTGAAATCGAATGATGAAAGCTATGTGTGTCGAAGGGTATTGGGCGATCGCCATTTCTGTATGTATTTTTGTTGGTAAATCTTTATTGGAGGAAGCTTTATGACAGCTAGTTCTTGTCCGGATGGATTAAGTTAGAGCAGATTAACGTAAGGATTATATATTACACAGTTCCGAGATCCGCTCTTAAGCGTAAGGTTCGTATTGACAATTTATTTGCTATCAGTGTTTGTCGTACAAACACTGGGCTGCACTGTCCTCTAAATCGCATTTTGAAATATTATAATTTTATGTTTGTATCTGTAGATGTATTCAATTTGTTAAAACGCAAATTTAAATTAGAATTGGTAAGAATATTACATGACAATTCAAACAATAACATCTAAGCATATGTATGTAATAAATATTAATTAGTTAAATGTTGTTTATTTATATGTTTATATATTTCATTTAATTTGTTTTTCAACACACTTCCTCATAAAGTGGCTCTAATCCCATGGCAATTAGGCACATAATGACACCTATAATCAAACTGTGACTTTTTCATTACTATTATTCACGAGTGAGTAATAGTTTTTTTTTAATGCTGCGCTTAAAAGCTATCCGCGAAAAGCCCAAAAAAAAGAAACCTCATTTTTTAGTCTATGGCCGATGCGCGCGCATAGGAAAACTAATTAATTTTTCCCGCCATTACGAAATTTATTAGTCTATGGCCGATGCGCGTGCATAGGAAAACTGATTAATTTTTCCCGCCATTACGAAACATTTTTCACAACTCGTCTCGTTTTCTCTTTTGAAGTTATTTAGTTAGTTATTAATTAAGATGTCTGCAAATACAATTTATGAAGAAAATGGTTTTTTATTTAAGTATTATTTTATTCAGAAGTGTGTTGAAAAACGTTGTATGATACACGTGTGTATTGGTGATTACCGTCCTCGGCTACTTAAGACCCTCGCCTGACGGCTCGCACCAACATTACACACTTGTACCATAATGTACTATTAGTTTAAACATAAATAATAAAACAATTTGATTGCTGTTTATGGTATACGTATATATATGTGTGTGAGTGTGAGTATGTGTGTGTGTGATGTGTGATGCCGAGGTCAAGCCTAGCGCACTATTTTTGTTTTTTTTTTTAATTTGTGGATAACGTTGTTGGTTGCAGTATTAGCATGCATATATATAGTAAACTAAATTATACTTTATATATTGTAACTGTTTGTATTCTCTCAATAAATAAATACATAAATATTTGTCACACTAACACACACAAAAGTACCTACAACCAATATTTGAAAGATTGATAGAAACTAATACAATTATTTAAGAGAAATAGTACAAGAAAAGGTAAAATAGTATTAATATAAAGACTGCTCATTAATAATTGAAAAGAATAGAGATAAATCACAAAAAGAGAGTCGTGGAGCCTATCTTTAAAAACGTTCTATAGAGCTTGCTCTGAACCGGAAAAGCAAATCAAAAGTTAACTCTATGAAATTAATTAACCATATATTTTTTTAAACTAAAAATACATTCGAATGTCCGCACAGAACTAAAATTTGTGTCTATCTACTTAGCTTATAGGCACATTTTTCTCAGATGCCACAGGACACACACACATATATATATATATATATATATATATATATATATATATATATATATATATATATAATATGTAATGAAAACGATCGCGAACGAAATGAATTTACAAGACGTGTATTCATTGCCGATCAACTATTACTATAAGAAACACGGAAATCCTTGCAGTACCACTCAGCCATCAGTGGAGTGTGCGATCTGATAGAGTCGCATCCGATCAGAACAGAAATACGAATATGTAGGGCATTACGTACAAAGGATGCACAAGGCAGCCGTGTCTATACTAGTGACAGGTTGATAATAAATGTTTTTGAGATAAGCCGCTTAACTCAAAGGTAAGATAGTTGCAATAGAACACATTTCTTATTTTATTACGTGACTATTATAGTTTTAAGAATTTATTGTCTAATAATTTAAGGTAACTTATAGTTTAATTTAAATAACGTACGTATGTTCCTTCTTTTTATTTTTAGCATGTTTTGATTTATTTTTCCTTTGTTATTCCGAAATTGTGTTTTGTTATTCCATCATATCAACTTGATTATTTGCTGCACGTCAATAATATAATTAGTATAATGTACATTACACATTTGCTGCATATAGTACTCTAAATAGATTAAGAAGCTTTCTCCCTATAGCTACAAAGACAGTGATAGCTCAGTCTCTCTTGCTTTCCTTGATTGACTACGCTGACGCTGCGTGGATTAATTTATCTGAGGAACTACTTGACAGTTTGGAGCGGCTGCAAAATGTAGCCATGAGGTTCATTTTTAATCTGCGTAGGTTTGACCATGTTTCTAATTGTCGCTTTCAACTCAAATGGTTACCTATTCGCCAGCGCAGAGACTTACATGTTTTATCCCTACTTTACAATATTTTGTATCTTCCAACATCTCCATCCTACCTTAAATCTTTGTTTTCTTGCTTGTGTTCTAATTTTAATCTGACTCTGGATATACCGCCCCGAAGTACCGACTATTTTTCATATTCTTTTTCGGCTTATGCCGTCCGATTGTGGAACTCTCTCCCTGAGGGTATTAGGGGAGCGCGAACGCTGGAGTCCTTTAAGAATCAAGTCCGTGTTCACTTCCTGTCAAAGATTCCTTAACTTAAACTAGTTATAGCCTATTGTCCTGTCCAATTACTGTACCCATCCTATATTTAAATCTCCTTTTAATATTTCCCTGGTCCTAGGTTGCCTGGAAGAGATTGCTGTTTAGCAATAAGGCCGCCTTTTGTACATTTGTTATTTTCTTTTTTTTTGTGTGTGAATATTTTATGAATACAATAAAGGGTTATGTTATGTTATGTTATATATTGGGTTTCAACCTAGCTTTTAACGTTCGGTATAGATTATAATTTTGTTTTTAATTGGCTGTATGCCTGCATCTGCTGCATCGCCCCTCTCCTGAGGGGCGGTCGCCCTCACGATTTGCCTATATGGTTCTTAGAATTCAGGCACAGGCTGAGTTTCAAGTGTGTCAAATCGCTTTGGCCGCGTGGAGTCCGACATAACCTCCGTGACCCTTGCGGCTGCGGGGGTCTCCGGGGGGGGGGGGCACGTTTCGTGCTCCTTGTGATGGATTTCTTAGCCTTCCTCTCTTGAGGAAAAAAAAGATATAGATTTTTTTTGAATATGATGAAATGAGGGCCCTGACTAATTAAATAGTCAAACGAACTAACCTGTAAGCGACGTTTGACTGTAATTATACGATGTTTTTATCTCGTTCAAAGATGATGAAAGAACACAAGTGTAGTACCGGCTTCTCCGTCACAAACATCAAATAATTTCAAAGCGGATTTTCAATTTTCTTAATATTCTAAATTTAAATATTTAAGTATCGTTGTCATTATATCAGTGATCGGAAATAGGACCGTCCAAAAAAAGCAATCACATTTTTCAATGTGACAAAAAAGTTTTGCAATAACGCTCCTGCTGTCGACAAGCATTGGGTAGCCACGGGCGGAACCTTTATTATTTTCGACCAAATTCGTTTGATATCGATACGCCTTATTGGTTTTGTTCTTTGTGCATTGTTTTTGAAGAACAATCACCTCTGGGATTTGTATTGCTATAACTTCAATCGTTTCTTGAACCAAAGTCATAAATAATGAAATTAAAAGCCAATTTTTATGTACTCTTTTATTTTTCTTTCGTACATGGACTATTTTTAGCGGTTCAGAATCATGTGCCTCAGTGAATACCGAAGTTGAGAATACCGGTTGCTAATTGGAGGTCAAGGATTCGATTCCATTCTCACACGGTACACGGAACGGATGATTCTTTACTATGTTAATTGGAAATTGCATAGCTAGTTAACTTAAGATTGTTTTTTTTTATTACAAGGTTAATTATTAGACGGCCAGAGTTCCATTAAAGCTGTAGCCCTTATGGCCAAGGCTAAGGCTGAGTGTAGTAGGTAGGTCACGCTCAGTGACACTTGCCGGTGCAGTGGAATCCTGGGCACGTTTCGTGCTCCTTATTTACAATTTATTTATTTACAATTTATTGTACACAATATAAAACATATGTAGTTATAAATAATATACAGAAAATTAACAAATACAAAATGTTAGGCTTATCTCTTACGAGATCTCTTCCAACCAACCTGCAGTAGGAGACATTATTAAAACACAAACAATGTGTGTACCTACCGTTAAAAACAAAACATAATAATAAAAAAAAACATAAAACATAAAAGAGAAGGTAAAAAAATGTCTAAGTGTGTCTATTCAACGTGAATGGATAACATTCAATCTAAAATCAATGAAGGAGATTCAACGAAGTATTCCTTCACTCTCCTTTTAAACAAAGGGAGGGTTTGTATATCCCGAATTTCAGGAGGCAGCGAGTTCCACAATCTGACGGCGTGTACTGTAAAAGACCACTTGTAGAACTGCGTGTTAAAAGAGGGAAGCTTATGCAGCGTACGAAGGCTCCTTGTGAGGATTCTCAGGAAAGAAAAAACACGGCCAGAACCTCTCTGGAAAAACATAACTCGCATCAGTTTTCTCGTTCAGTTGATCCAAAATTATAGAACTATTTTGTGTTAGCTAAACATAATGAAATTAGGGATACGAATTTATTTTTTTCTTCTGGAGCGGAGGAGCTGAGTCCAGGTGGATGGATAGAACCAAGTATCACCTTGATTATGTTGGAGTCCTGACCGATAGAGGCGGCTCGACCGGATTCACCTACCGACTAAACTTAGCCTGAGCCGTTGGTCCTAATGAACCTTGATGAATGAATGAGGCTTGAAATGATGGATAAAGATAACCATATTTATCGTTATATTTATAAACTACCACAAAATTATTGAGCAAACACTTAACAATTCTGTGTAAGGGGAATAATTAAATAATAATAATAATAATAAATCTTTATTTCCTCTTATACAATTAATATTACACAATAATTTAAACATGGCTTGTTAGTGAGGCTGGTGCCTTAACTAGGTTGCCCTGTATCAAAGGACACCAGGTCTCCACCTTCAGATCACAATAAATACAATTCGTGATGACAAAAATATTACAAAGAGATCTATTATTGTACATGCTACGAATTTAGAATGTGGAGCATGCATTTAGGGTGTGGAGGAGAAAGCGTGTGGGTACGTGTATGTGTGTGTGTGTGTGATACACATCGTATTCGATGATACACATACGGGAACGTATTGAACAAAGGTGCGTTTCACAATAATAGTAATAATAAATCTAGGTATATTACTTGTGGTAGGTATATTATCCGCGACTAAACAACAACAAAAACCCTTTACACTTAACTAGTTAAGTGCAAAGGATCCCACCACTACTTGGGCACAGAATAAAATAACGACTTAGATTGAATCACTTACAGACAGAGCGGTGTTTTTAATCTTTTTAAGCCTTAGGTACGCCATATTGGTTGATGAGGCCAGGGTGACCTGGCCCATCAAAACGGCGGAAATCAGGGTCGTCGGAATAGACCACTCTGTTACCGCCGACGAGCTGAGTCAGACTTTGGCCCAAGCTGAGGGGTGCCCTGCTCACCACATTAAGGTGGGCAAGGTGCACACAGGAGCCCACGGAGTCTGCGCAGCTTTCGCGTCAGTCCCTGTTGAGGTGGCCAAGCGCCTGGTTGATACCGGCTACAAAATAATTAACATTATTTTTAACGAAAGAACAAAGGAGGGAACTTATAATTTTAGCACTATTACTACAATTGAAACTAAAATATAAGCATTAATGAATAGCAAAAAACAGTTTAAGACGAGCGTTTTAATTTAGCTTATTATTAACATAACATTATTGGCAACATATGAAGCTACAAAATAGAACATATTTAACAATTTAGAAAAACAAGACTATTTATTATGAACTGAATCGATGTGACCCAGTTTAAGTCCCAAACTGCATCGTGATTAATAAAGACAGCGTTAAGGTAAGTGGTTAGGACACCGGTTTCGAGGTGTCCCAATCTCTGAGATTTCTAGGGGGTTCTGAGGGTTCAAGCCCCAATGGGGGCAGATGATTGCACCTTAGTCTGTAGTAATGGTTGTAAATATATATTTCTATCAAAAATATGTAAACATGTACGAGTATGTCTATACGTTAACATAGATTCCATAATACAATCCTTATACTGCTTACTTTGGGTTAGGGTAATAGGTGTGAGTGAAAGAAATTTATTTATTTACTAGCTTCCGCCCGCAGCTTTGCCCGCGTGAAATTAGTTTTTGTCAATCCTGGTCCCTTATGTCTAAGGTACCAAGATTCATGGTCTTATCTTCAATTCAACCCCTATTTCACCCCCACACTGGTATTTTTTTTTAATATATAACCTAAAATGCTAGAACAAACGATTTTTTGTTTCTTACGACGTGATATTTGACGAACTTGCATGCTAACTTTCAACCCTTATTTCACCCCCTAGCTGGTCGAAATTTCAAAAATGCTAGAACAAATGTTTAATATATCAGAATAATTACAGTACGCTATACATTAATGTAAAATATTATACTATTGGTATTATACTAAGTTGTACATATTTATAGTTTGAAAGATTTTAATAGTAATTCACAACCTTCAAAAGTATTGTTCTGATGATCGAGTAAATAATAATAAAAAGAAACAGACTCATTCCCCGTATTCTAAAACACGATACAAATCGCAAGGCAATCGTTATACAGATCAATGGAAAGCGGAAAGCGTCGTCGTTGAATAAAACATCTCAAAAACTTTCCTTAAATCCGTCAAAAGGCCATGATTTATATAAATGCATTTCCACTTTCTATCATCACACCGCTCGCCATCGACAGGGAGTTCATGCCCACACACTGGAGCCTAAATGGTCCCGCACAGTGCGGTTCCAAAGGAATTTCCTCCCGCGTACACTTCGTTTGTGGAATGAGCTCCCTGCCGAGGTTTTCCCGCAGGGCTATGGGGGGCTATATAATATATGGGGTTCTTCACAAGGGGAGTAAATAGGTTTTTGAAGGGTCGGCAACGCGCGAGTGACACCCCTGGTGTTGCAAGTGTCCATAGGCTACGGTAACCGCTCACCATCAGGCGGGCCGTAGGCCTGTTTGCCACCATCGTGGTATAAAAAAAATAATCTCGGTCCAATTGGACAAAATAAATATGGCGTAATCAAGATCACGGGGTAAGACAAGCAAATATTTGCCGAGCAGGACTCGAGTCTCCGCAAACAGAATCGCTTAAATAGTAGTTATCTTCGGATTAATTTTGAGTGACGTCCTCAGTTCTTTCGTAATTACGCCGCAGCGTCCGGAGAAGAAAGGAAATTTCAAGGCGCAGCTTAGCCCCAATTAGGGGTGTCTTTCTTCGATCACCGCAAAGTTGCGGTCCTATACGATTATTGAGCGGGTGGATGAGGCGAGGAATCTGGGCATATTTATGGACATTCATCTCCGTTTCGAGACTCATATACTTAACCTAGTTAAATCCTGTTTCTATCGCTTGAAAGTTTTATACAATATTAGAAACCTACTTAGTGAAAAGATACGAATAATACTTTGCGAATCGTTAATACTATTATCGAAATTTAATTATGGAGACTTGGTATATGGTCCACGCTTGCAGTCAAAGACTCACCGCCTTGTACAGAGAGTACAAAACGCATGTTGTCGCTTCTGTTTCAAAATACCGCCTAGGAGTCACATTTCACCATATTTAAATGAGCTTCTATACTCAATATGAGCTCTAGGAGACATTTGCACCTTGCTTGTCTGGTGTTTGATGTCTTAAAATTTGGGAAGCCGACATATCTCTTTTGCAAACTTAAAACATCTTCTTTTTCATAACAGATATGGTACCAGAGCCTGTAGATGTCTTTTAGAAAACTCATCTCATTAAAGTATAGCTTTTACTGGCAGTTTCCGCTACCTAGCTACCAAATGCTGGAACAATTTACCTCCACCCTTGAGACAACTGACTTCGAGATCTTTGTTTAAGAAGCATATAAAATTGTATCTTTTAAACAAACAGCATTTGGGTATTCCAAGGAGACACTTGGTGACGGATTTTGCCATTTGAACATAAGAGGCGAGAAGATTAAATGAATTAAATATATAGTTATAATCACCAAATCATTCCAAACAACATTATATATTTTTATTACTTTTTCTTTTAATCTTATTTACTTATGTACTATGACAATGTTAATTGTTTATTTATGTTAGTATATTTATATCCACACACTTATATAATATATACATCCTTATATAAATTCATGTATTTTCTTTTACATTCTTTAATTTTGTGCGCATGAAACCCTCAGGTTGTAGCAGAATACCAGTGCTTTGCTGACATCCGTATGTGGGCAATCCCAGTCACTGAGCTACGACCTATTTACACTTCTGCAGTACACACAACTTAGTTTATAGTTTGCATTTATTTAGTTATTGTTAAGTTTTAGCTTAGTCTAATTTAAGTTTGTCCGTGTAACTATGTTTGTGTGTGATGAAGATATGTAAATAAAGAGTTTATCTATCTATCTATATACGAGTATTTTTCTTGTAGTAGTTTTATTTTATTTCTATTCTATTTAATACTAGCTTTCCGCCTGCGGCTCGCCCGTATTATACCAGATTATATATATCAGGGGTGGCCGACTTGATCAGACCCGAGATCTACGAGTTATCTGGCGAAACCCTATGCAATCTACCAATTACATACTTGAAAACTTGAATGGAATCTCATAGCTTATTACAAAAATATTTTAGTAATTTATATTTTGTTAAAAGAAAATACATAAAATAAAAAATAATTATTTTTAATTCGTTATTTATATTAGTGTGATCATCGCGCTTGAGTAGCTTCCGCTAGATTAGCAAAATCAGGTATGGGGGCGTTCAAGTATTACGTAACGCAATTTGAGGGGAGGGGGGGTCTCGGTAAAATGTTACGATGCGCAGGAGCGGGTCTTTCTTACAACACCGTATGTAACATTGTTTCTTTTTTATAACAAATTGGCAACCCTTTTCGTTTACGTTTTACGGGGAATCCCTCGATTGTATTAGTATGGTCGTCATTTTTATTTTTTCACGCAAGTTGTTTAACGTTACGGTGCGTTACAAGGGGGGGGGGTCAAACATCTTCAACAATTGCGTTACGTAATACTTGAACGCTCCCTATGTACTGTTTCCTACTTAAAACAAACAAAAAATTAACACCGTTTATTTTTTGTTAAGTAGGAAAATGCCGACTCACATAAATATGTTGAACCAAAGCAGTTGTTCAACACATTTCTTCAAATTTGGATATTTTTCATAGGAAACCAATGCCCAGAAATCAAGACCTGAGAACGACCTTGCTTTTAGAAATATGTCGCAGCGCAGAGTAATAATTTCGTTTTGAAGTGGTCCATTTGAAATGTATCTGCAAATTTTAGAGCCATTTCATTTATACTATGCGCCCCCGCGTCCCACACGCTTCCCGTCCCGCTTATTGTTCATGCTTGCCGAAAACAAAAGAGCTATACTGCCTAGAAGATATAATTTACTTGACGGAACAACGATTGACAATACAATTATACAATACAAGATGATGCGTGCAGCAGTTGGTGATTGTGATTATATTGTGCAGTCTGTTCTACGTATTAATATTTTTTGCCTAGTCAAGATCGACTGGACTAATGGTCGCGATCGACCGGTTAGCCAACCCTGATATATATAAACTCTTTATTGAACACAATTGCAATCATAATATTAGGTACAAATTTAAGTGGTCCAAAGCGGACTTATCTGTCAAGAGAGATTTCTTCCAGCCAACCCTAGATTTAAAAAAAATTATTTTAGATTACGTAATAGGTAAGAAATTATCATGCGTGAAACAGTAACAAACATTCATCCTACTACTATTATAAAGGCGAAAGTTTGTAAGTATGGATGTATGGATGTTTGTTACTCTTTCACGTAATAACTACTGAATGGATTTGAATGAAACTTTACCACAATATAGCTTATACATCAGAATAACACATAGGCTACAATTTTTGAGGTTTTTAATGTGAGGTCGTAAAAAAACACATTTTTTGCGCTTACATTGCAAACGCTGACTGAATCCTACAAGATAGATCAAAACAATTTACTACAGTATTGTACAACTTAAAAAGGTCTACAAAAAAGTCCGTGATGGTATATGTTTATCTCTTAGGAATAACCCACAAAAGGAGAAAGATCGTTAAATGTAGTTTATAGGAGCATACTGCAGTAGCTACCTATAGGCCTATGATTAGGGCTCTGCAGTGCTTAGTTACCGTATTTCTTACTTATTACTAGACTAGACGGGACGAACCTGAAGTCCACGCGATCGAAGTCGCGGGCAAAAGCTAGTCTACACATACAAACATTCGTATTGATAATAAAAGTAGGATTGTATTTTACAGAATGTATTTTAGTACGTTGTTTTCTTTTGTGTGTGTTGTCAGTTTAAATAAAGTATATCTATCTATCAAGCTTATTGATTTAATTATTTTTCTGTCCCGCTTCTTTTTTTTATGTTTCGCATACCACCCACTAGATCAGTGATTCTCAAATTTATTATTATTTATTACTAGCTGACCCGCGCCCACTTCGTTGGGCATAATATTAATAATCCCCGAAGCGAGCACGAAAGCGAACTGAATTAAACCCGAAGCCATCGCGCGCCGTTCGCTGATGATGATGATGATGATGATGATGACACTCAGCAATAATGTGGCTTTCTATTGGTGAAAGAATTTTTAAAATCGGTTCAGTAGATCCCGAGATTACCCCTTACAATTTAACAAATATACAAATATACAAACACACAAACTTTACTTCTTTATAATATTAGTATAGATTAAAGTGGTCTATATCAGATCCTAGGGGTCTATGACAACGTACTCTTGTACGTTCTACGAGGTCGAGGTCTACGTCATCGAAACAAAAATTTGGGGATTCATGAAATGAAAACGAGGGTCCACGATAATAGATCTCAACATACACTGATAGTACCGACTTACTTACATTATACTATCTTCATCAACCAAAAACAACAACATAAGAGTATTAACATACATCTTTTGGTATCTATGTAAGTACTAGCTGAGGCCCGCGACTTCATCTGCACATTATTAGTATTATCGTAGCGTATATCTTTATAAATTGTAGCTTCTGTATTATTCTGATGTATAAAATAAAATAAGTAAATAAAATTAGTCTTTATTGCTGTTTAAGTTATACATAATATTACATATTACGTTCTTGTAATCGATTTTTTTTTATGTTTTATTCTAAATCAGCTTTAAGGTTTTTTTTTTTAAACAGCTTGTCTCTCGACATAGGCCTCCTCTAAAGATTTCCATTTTTCTCTATCTTTTGCAACTCTGATCCATTCTGGACCAGCCACCTTTTTCAGATCATCTATCTTCCCATGTTTTCCTTTATCCACCTATGTTTCTTTTACCGTCCCTTGGATACCACTCTGTTATTATTCTGGTCCATTTCTCTTGCCTTTCTCTCAACATATGTCCAGTCCATCGCCATTTTAGTGTTCGATATACGGAATGTGCCTGTTTGAATTGAGTTTTGTTTTTTATTTCTCTATTGTAGCAGGTGTTATTTTGCGGAAGTCCATTGTATTACAAAGGATATTGTTTTTTGCTGATTCCGCGCAGTTGATGATGACTTGTCCAACAAGCAGACAAGGTCCACACGTGTTTCGTCTCTCAGCGAGACATCTTCAGGATCTGTTTTTGTTGCGAACTAGTGCAACTTCAGAATCCACCGCTAAAGTTTCTATTGAAGATTTTGTATTGCGTGGCGCTAGATTATATTTTGGTCCTTTTTCCAAGAGGGTCATTTCTTGTGACAGATCCTGAAGATGTCTCGCTGAGAGACGAAACACGTGTCGACCTTGTCTGCTTGTTGGACAAGTCATCATCAACTGCGCGGAATCAGCAAAAAACAATATCCTTTGTTTTTTATTTCTGTTAATTTTATTTTAAATCTTCTGTTAAGACCAATGACACATTCTTTCTATACTATTTTGTAAAAAAAAATCTGACGAAGTCATCGTAAAATTTCATTAAAATCCATTCAGTATGTTTTACGTGAATAGATAACCAACATCTATGCTTACAGACTTTCACGTTTATATATTACTAAGAATAAACAGAGTTTTTGAGATACCGATACTTAAAAAAATGATTATTCCTTCATAGATTATGTCATTATAAGGCAATTCTAACAAAGTTTTATATAAAGTATTCAGCATCATGGAAAATAAATAACTTGAAACGTTTTCCGTAAAAAGCACTCCAAACTTCCAAGTCGGTGACAGCTAACATTGCCGTCAAAATAATCCCACATCATATGCGATGAATAATTAATTTACTAATTGCGGCTCAATCCACAATATCGATGAAATAAATTAACTAACTCAGTGTCACGGTATGTCATGGCATTCGGATCTAACACTTAAAGTAGATGATACTGTTTATATGGCCAAGTAGTTTTCGGGACCCAGGCCTAAATTTTGGATATGTTGTTCTCCTGGTCAATCTGATTCAGAATTTTCAACATTTAGAAAAAGTTGACGACTCATTTTCCCGCTAGGGGGCTCTGAAGTCTGAATTAGAAAATCGTGGTTTTCGGCAGTCTGAATTAGCAAATCTTAAATTTTTTATACTTACTTGACACTTATCGTCATATTTTGGACCATTCACTTAATATCTTCATAAAGCCTATATTTGATTCAGACGTATAAGCTATAAAATAATGTTACACCGGTGGCATAGTAAAACTTCAAAAATGATTTTCTGTGACTTAGAAACGTTTTCAGCAGGCTGAAACGTCGTTTCAGGCCGTTTCAGAAGTAGCTCTTTCACATACTAAAAAAATCTAAATTACACCCAAATTACAGTAGTTTTCA
This sequence comes from Scirpophaga incertulas, assembly GCA_036419045.1. Classification (NCBI taxonomy): domain Eukaryota; kingdom Metazoa; phylum Arthropoda; class Insecta; order Lepidoptera; family Crambidae; genus Scirpophaga; species Scirpophaga incertulas. Next base: position 5,466,016 of record CM071641.1, read on the forward strand.
GGCACCTGAAACATGATTTCAGTACGTTTCAGGCTACCCTCTATCCAACGCCGCAATAACCTGAAAACCCGTTTTCAGGCGTTTTTTTCAGGACCCCTTATGAGCCATTAAGCCTACTTCAGTAAAAGGACAGAAATTTCAATAGGAGTGAAAGAGATAGCAATGGTAGAAAGAGACAGATATAGTTGGAACATTCGAGAAGTATTAGAATGAGAAAACATCATTAGAAAGAGATAGACAAACTCAGAATATTCGAGAAAGATAGTACGGGAATATTCGAGTATTGTGTGACAAGGATAGCACAAGGAAGAGACAGTTATACTCGAAATGTCTCGAACGCGCGACGTCATTCCTACGCGCTTATGTATTGGACTACACATTCGAGTGTGTCCGCGAATGTTCTGGCAAGAGTGGCAAGTGCCTTAGGGGACTAAGTATATAAGGCTGTGTCCGGCCGCCGGGAGGAGACCTAGGCTGCCCATCAGAATGAAACTGGCGCTGTATAAGCAGTACATTAGACCCAGACTCTGCTATGCAGCGCCAGCCTGGTATGCCCTAACAAACGCAGGATCGCGAAAGAAGATGGCCGCTCAGCAATCCCTGGCACTCAGGCAGGTTGTGGGGGCCCCCAGATTGTAACACTGTTTTTCTCACTGATTTTAAGTACTATTAAAGACATTTTTTTATTAATATTGATTCATAATTCTTTCTTTTATTATATATTTAGAGTTTTTAACTGAGATTCATATATACCTAAGATATCGTTCTAGAACATTTCCTGAATATCCGTTGAGTGTGGGTAGAGAAAATAACTGTGGTAAATTGATATAACAAATTTGGTCTTTTACAATAAAATATTGATTAATCATCATAGTGTGCCTGGTGGGAAACCAATATTTATGCAATTAAATCCATTAACTACCTCTCATAACCGTTACATACATGGGGATTTAAATAAAACAAATTAATATTTTAACCAGATCAAATTTTGTAATATTCTAGAATCAATTGTATCTTCATGTTTGTTTTCATTTTCTACATCACCCTCTTCGCTTTTGAAAGTTAATAAATAGTAAAGTAAATGCCAGAGAGTTGTTATTTGAAATGATTCATGTCATCTTCAGGGAACTATATTTGGGCTGAACATTAACCCTCGTCACCCAGGACTTCCAAGTGACCCAGCTGCATTAATATAGACCGCTGATCTACCTTAAATTTTAATTGAAGACGGCGACTTGGTAAGCCAAGGACAGAGAGAGTAAACTAACCCAAACACGGCCATCTAACCACGGTTACCAGTTGCCTGGACCAGTTCCTGAAGGACTCCTGAAGGACTACCGGAATACTGATTTCTTTTTATCCTCGGAATACCGTCTTTTAATCTTTTACATTATAAATTCAACTTTTAAAACCAATATCGATCAAACGGACCTATAAAACCCTGCCTGTACCTATATTAATTTAAGTTCTTTTATATTTTAAGTCATTCTATGTATATGAATTGATAGAATTGACAGTAATATTGTTGCCTAGTAAACATTAGTGAATTGAATTTTATTTAAACTCCATTTGAAATAAAGATTTTGTACTCATACTTCTAGTGATTTATTGGTATAAAATATTGGGTGTCAATTAAATGGTTAGCATAGTATTGTTATTTCTGTGAGCAGAAAACGGTGAGCAGAAATAGCTAATTGGTCAGCAACTCATGGTCAGCAAACATTTCAAAATCAATCAGCAATTTATGTCATTCTGGATGGCTGTAATTATTTTTGTACAGCATATTAATTATATAAGCTGCAATCAGCTGCTCATGTTTAATAAAATTTTGGTAAGCACTCAGAGTGTAAGCAAAAAAATGCATTTTGTGCTGCATATAAGAGTAGCAAAAATACTTTATTGTCATGCCTAACCTAACCTAACCTAAAAACTAAAAAAAAAAAAAAAAAAAAAAAAAAAAAAAAAAAAAAAAACCTAACCCTAACATACCAATCAAATATACTGCTTATAGACATGTTTTTCTGCCGCTCAATCATGAAATCTTGCCGCTCAAGTAGTTATTTTGCGGACTGAATGTTTATTATGCAGACTCATGTTATTGTTGGCTGCCTATGTATGATTTAATTTTTGACCATTATCAAAATTAGTTGCGGAACAAGAATTGCTGCCTGTTTTTTTTTATTGCAAACAAAATCTTTGTATGCTGACCAAATTATTTAAATGCTGCTTTTGGGTGGCTCGCCAAATTTTATAATTGCTGACCAATGTAATTACTTCTTAAAATATTGTTGCATAGTAAACATTTGTTAATTGAATTTTGTTTAAACTCCATGTGAAATGAAGATTTTGTACTTATATTTCTAGTGATTTATTTGTATAAAATATTGTTGCATAGTAAACATTAGTGAATTGAATTTGTTTAAACTCCATGTGAAATGAAGATTTTGTACTTATATTTCTAGTGATTTATTTGTATAAAATATTGTTGCATAGTAAACATTAGTGAATTGAATTTTGTGTAAATCCCATGTGAAATGAAGATTTGGTACTTCTATTTCTAGTGATTTATTTGTATAAAGTATTGTTGCAAAGTAAACATTAGTGAATTTAATTCTGTTTGAATTCCCTGTGGAATAAAGATCTTGTACTCAAACTTTTAGTGATTTATTTGTAAAAATCCAACTATTTCATAAAATAAATAAAAATACATTACAAGATACATGCGCAACGATAGGATTGCACGTGACTTGAGGATAGAGTCGCTGGACCTGTTCATCAGGAAGACGGCAACGGCCCTATTCTGGAAGGCGGCCACCTCAAGTCACCCCCTAATCACTGACATCGCACCCTATCACGCCCGCCCTCCAGACAGGCGTCACTATCCTAGATACCTCTACCTACCATCACCACCAGAAAAGGTAGATGGATGATGAAGTAACAGAAGATGCCACAAACACATAGAGGAGTAAGAAGAAAACCCTCATCCAAAGATAGTCGAGCGATAAAGCTCCTACCATAGGATGAGGAGAAGTGAAACCAAGGCGTTATACCGCCGCCCCAATGCCCCAGCCGTAGTTACGGCTGGCGATTGATACCACCAGCAAAGGGATATTCCCTGATCGGTTACCGTCCAAAATAGAGGACGAAGAGAACTCCCACGGGAGGAGAGTTTTGTTTTGCGATACAGTGCGAAAACATCTAAGATAAGTGATATTGGAGAACTAAGAAGTGACTTTCAGTGCTTTCAGTGCTTTCAGTGAAGTGATTAGTGACTGTTAGTGTGCTAATTAATAAAAGTTCAGTGTTTTGGTAGACCGCCGTTTGATTTACTGACCCCAGCTCGTAACAATAACAAACATCCTACCATACTTGCAAACTTTCACATGTATGATATAGATCTATGGAGACGAAGTCGCGAGCACCAGTTAGTCTTAAAATATATATCAGATGATAATCTCTAATGATGAGAATTATCATGTTCATGGGAACACTTACGCCTTCTCGCCATTAATACAATTTCCATTTCCGGTTCCCCACTATCGCTTTCATAATCGTTTGCATCGACATTAAGAGAAAATATATTATGTGTCTACATGTATATCAATACACACTCTAGGCACCAAAATGTAGCTTTTTAAAAGCAACACCAGTTGATATTTCGGGCACGTAGTTTGCGAGTAGCACTACTCGCCCTTTTGAGGCCCGCCACGAATATTTTACCCGCAAGATAAATCCGACTTGAAAAAGATCCTTTTCGAAGAACACACTTGTATCAAAATTCATTGGAAAAGACGCGAATTTATTAATCATAATCGTTTGAAATGCTTCCCTTTGATAATGTTTATTTTTAATACAAATAACCTAGAAGAACATGTATGGAATTTAAATTATAAGATAAATTACTATCTCTTATGAACTGAAGAAGCAAACAGAATATTAAATTAAGAAGACATTTTATTTTATATAAATTGAGATCCGTCGTAATCTGGGTATATCGAACGACGACCTCCACGACCGTTTGTGCTTAGTCATGGTTGTTAATATATATTTTTGTTTAAAAATATCTATGTATAATATATATATATATATATATGACCACTAGACCAGTGGTTCATATCGACCCCCAGAAAATATGTTATATATGTTTCACTTTGTAAGTTGCAGGACGTAGGCATTCAATATCAGATTACAAAGGATTACTACGATACAAAAAGTTTGGGAACCTCTGGGCTAGACTAACTAATGTGAGTGTAAGGAATAATTATTTAATTTATTTATTTAATTATGTTTGACGACAGGTTATCCCTATTCTTGTTGTTTACTAAAAGAAAACTCAGAGATGTATGCGAACTCGACCAAACCGCACTATCGTTGTTAAATAAGGCCCTAACTTCATTAGGATAGTAGAACCTTGATAGGGACATACACGACATATGATATTGATGATTCACATCTAAATGTTAATCTCATCATCGACACTACGCATCAGGTCATCGTAAAAAAAAATGTAAAATATTTATGGTGATAGCGACCAAAGAACCTTCACTTCCAAGATCTCGTCTAAAAACAAGAAAATCCTCCTCATCTGTAAATTGAAGTGTTTTATGGTACTTATAATCAGAGGTCGGAATTTGGTAGAGTTATTTATGTACTTGCATGGAAATGTTTATATTAATGTGGACCTTCCCGGGATTTCTAATGGACAATCCCGTGTGGCCAACAATATTACTAATAAATAATAATACAAATCTAGTCCATTCCGTTAAACGGGGGGTGCTCCTCATTTCCGCTATTGTATTCTTTTGTTCTCACAAGCTATGTCGTGCGAACTACAAATGTGGGAACATAGCGCGTATTGGAATTTTGCAACTTCGGACATCCGATGTCATTGATGTAAATTTGGCAAAGTCGCGCGTGCAGTAGTTTAAATTGTGTAAAAGTAAATGACATTTTATTTAAAAAATCACGGGAATTTTTCTGCTCTATAAAATTTATCTCGCGATTTAAGGCATATCCATTTTATTCTTTCGCTGTATTAAATCAGTGTAAGTACATGAATAACAACTGTACCTAATCTAAATATATAAAAGAAGAAACTGACTGACTGACATATCAACGCACAGCCCAAGCCGCTGGTCCTAGAGATTACAAATTTGGCACGTAGGTTCCTTAGAAGGTGTAGGGGTGCACTAAGGAAGGATTTTTCAAAATTCATCCCTTAAGGGGGTGAAATGGGGGTCCAAATTTGTATGGAGAAACAAGATTTGTTTGAATATTTTATTCGAAACTTCGCAGGAGTACTCCTAACAATAAATGAGTAAACACGTCTTTCAGGATTTTTGAAAATTCAACCCCTAAAAGGGGGAAATGGGGTGTCAAAGTCTGAAAATCGACAATGGGTATTGTTTCTATGGTTTATCGGGTCGCTGATTACGAAAACAACAATGATTTTAAAATCCAACGTGGCGGACGTGAAATAACATCTCCCCGACAGGGGAGATGTTATGGGAACCCCCTTCACTAAAACGTCATATACCGAAACTTCCAAAATGTTAGAAATACTTTTCCAAGAAGCGTATCTAAATTGGTTCAGCCAAACATGAGATAATCGCGGACAAACATACATACTTACATACGTACATAAAACATACGGGTCACACTGAGAAGCCCCTTTATGTAGACGGTTGAAAAATACGATTAGTACGCGGGCGAAGCCGCGGGCACAAGCTAGTAATATAATAATATTATAAATCGGAAATTGAGTTTGTTTGTTTGTTCCGCTTTCACGCCGTAACTACTAAACCGATTGCTTTGAAATTTTGCAGACGTAAAAATATAAGTCCGGATTAAATAATGGGCTTTTATCCTGAAAAAATCGACAGATCCCACGGGATGCGCAATAAAGGCTTCGCTCAAAAACTACTGCACAGATTTTCATGCGGTTTCGATAGATAGTGATTCTTGAGCAAGGTTTTACGGTATTTTTTATCTCGGTAGTCGGATCGGATCGGATAGTTCCACGGGAAGCGCGATAAAACCTTCGCGCCATAAACCGACTTCCGTGCATATGTAGCCGTGGGCAAAACACTCTATAGACCTAATCCCAAAATCCACGCGGGCGTAACCGCGGGCAGAAAGCTAGTAATGTATAAAAATAAGTCAAATTCTATATTTGCTGCCAACAAAATAATGTAATAAAGTAATAAATGTAAATATATGGTAGCCAGTCATATTCTTATATTTATATTTCTTTCTTTGTTTTCGACTAATAGCGATTTGAATTTAGAATATGGGTATGAACTCAAAAGTTTCAATCAAGAACATTCAATGAACTTACCAACAGGTAATAAAACTAGTACGCATGAACTTGTATTCGTACTTACACGGATCAAAACTATTTTGACCTCGATATACTTCCCACCACTGGCTGCACTCAAGGTTCTCTTCTACAATCGTTAGCTCCACTTTAGTTTAAAACATTAAAACACTCTAACCTATAATAATGTTTATTTCCCCTTTCACAGATAAATAATCAGTTATTTTATATTGGAATGCTATTAGTGCTCTTAAGTTAGCAGTGGTAGGTAAATGAAACTCTATTGAAAGTGTTGTCATGGGTTCCTGTCACCTTGTCCGGCAGCGAAACCCAAGAGGTTTGCACCTATTGAAGACATTGTTGAGTTTTAGCCAGTAAGCAGCAGTGAGAGTGCAACACTACGAAGAATTTGAAATGTTTCATACTATGCTTGTGCTTAGGACTTGTGCACAAGATATGCAGAAAAAAAGGAGTAGGCAAAGAACAAGTAGTGTAGAGTCAATATTTTTTTTTCCTTGTTCGTACGTACGGACAAGGTTTTTATTTTTTTAAGCTTTTTTTTTTGTGTTGTATGTTTTGACGTCAATAAGTGCCTGTAAAGGTCTATGTTGAATAAAGATTATTTTGATTCTGATTTTTTGAATAAAAGTTACTGTAATACTAACTTTATTTTTTAACCACAAGTTTAAAAAAAGACAAGGTCTTGAAAATCACTACAAACAACTCCATATAGATATAGATGGGGCTATGACTGTGGGGGACGGGACCATCTGTTCCAACAAAACGGAGAAAAGACACGTTCTCCCAACCGAGAACTGATATGTTACTTGTAAACTAATATAATATTATAAATGCGAAAGTAACTCTGTCTGTCTGTCTGTCTGTCTGTCTGTTTCGCTTTCACGCCAAAACTACTATATCGATTTAAATGCAATTTGGTACACAGATAGTCTAGAGCCCGTGAAAGGACACAAGCTACTTTTTTATACAAAAAAGGTTATAAAGGGTTGTAAAAGGTTGAAAGGAAGGATAATAGGTTGTATGGAAATATTGTTAAAACTACTAAACCGATTTAAATGAAATTTGGTACACAGATAGTATAGAGCCTGAGAAAGGACACAATATACTTTTTTATACAAAAAAGGTTGTAAAGGGTTGTAAAAGGTTGAAAGGAGGGATAATAGGTTGTATGAAAATATTGTTAAAACCACTGAACCGATTTAATTGAAATTTGGTACACAGATAGTCTAGAGCCTGAGAAAGGACATAGGCTACTTTTTCATTCAAAAAAGGTTGTAAAGGGTTGTAAAAGGTTGAATGGAGGGATAATAGGTTGTATAGAAATATTGTTAAAACTACTGAACCGATTTAAATGAAACTAGGTACACAGATAGTCTAAAGCCCGAGAAAGGACATAAGCTACGTTTTTATACATAATAGGTTGTAAAGGGTTGTAAAAGGTTGAAAGAAGGGATGCTAGGTTGTATGGCAATATTGTTAAAACTACTAAACCGATTTAAATGAAATTAGGTACACAGATAGTCTAGAAGCTGAGACAGGACAGAGGCTACCTTTTAAAACAGAAAAGGGCTGTAAAGGGTTGAAAACGGTTGAAAGGTTGAAGGGTTGTTTTACGTTTGGTATATACGGGGTAACCACCCCGTATATACCAATCGTAAAACCCGAGGACCCAAGGAAGGAAATAAGATAATTTTACCGACGGAAAACATATCCTTCCTGTGGGAAATTCGAATATAACGCGGGCGAAGCCGCGGGCGGAAGCTAGTAGATAATAAATAAGGAAATAAAAAATACTAACACAAACAAAATAGAGTGCGGACCAAAAAGTCCGCAGAAAATCAGACAACCTTATAAAAAAGAAACAACTCCGTAAATTTTGGTTCCAGGTGAGGTTACATACCCCCCATCGGAATGGTTCGCCGAGAACTGTACGTGGGTGGAAGCCGTGTCTTGGGGCTGTAACGTCAGCATCAACGGCACCGGCGGCAACAGCACCTCCGATGACGTCACGTCGCTCGTCCTCATGGCCGTCACGTCCGTGGTCCTCGCGCTCATCATACTTGCAACCATTGTCGGTGAGTCACAACACTTTTACTAAATACTACATATCATTTTCTAGGAGTTGTTCAGAGTTAGTCATAGCCTGATCTTGTCTCCTTTTGACTCAGATGAAACATAATATAACATTTTATGGACAGATCTTTTAACCTTTAGTAGCCTGACTTACGAAAGTGTTTTTTTTTTAATATTACTGTGTTTGCTTGAGGGTCTAGATGAAGGGAAAAATAGATAAAAAATCAAAATATTTATTTTACATATTTATTTAGAAAAAAAGGTATCGATTTTGATACTTCAGGCATGAAGACCATAAAGATAATTTACTAGACTCCATAAATATTTTTTCATGACCAATACAATCGCAGCACACGTCAGTAGTCTTGTACACCTGTCAGGGCTCTTTAAGAAGGTACTGTAGTATCTTGTCGACTGTTGGTACTGGGTGTTCCCCTATTATTATATTTTTAATTTCGTTGGAAAGAATATTATACAACAGTAAAATACGCACAGTCAACCTACAAAAAAAACTATTAACATTCGGTTTAAAAGATTGGTATCGAAATTGAAACTCTAGGTTATTAAGGGTTAACGCAGTAAATGTGATGACAGTTTTACAGTGTGAGAACGAAGTTACAACGTTATACAATATAACACCAAAACCGATGAAATATAACACAAAATGATTGTAATAAAAATGGCTAGAAGTCTGTTACATAGTAAAACAGTAAACACGGTACAGGATTTATGAAAAATGCTCAACAAAGAAAGATTGATAACTAGGATATGTGTAACGCATAAATGTTGTGATCGGTAACTGAAAATAATGTGTTGGATACATATCTCTACGGGAAGTCAACATGAATGATCAAAAATGAGAAAAAAAAGATAAATCACAATTTAGACACTGTATCAACTCAAATAAAAAGGATCAAATCTTTCCTTATTCTCTCAGCATTTTCATAACTTCATTTTCATAGGCGACCTAATGTTACTACTACCTTTAGCATGTGATGTGATTTACTAATTTATACAAAAACAAAATAACAACGTAACCTATCAAAAAGAAATGCTTAATTCTGCCCATAATTATTAAATGCAACAAGCGATCTCACAGTTCAAGTATCCGCTACAAAAGACCTAAATTAATCAAAACCAGCTCGCAATAACAGAATCAAATGAAACTCCAATAAAAATGTCTGTATACATATTTGCTTCAGCTCCACAGATCACGCAAGCGAAAAGAGCTAAAAGCGTCCACGAAGAACAGGATCACAGCAAAAGATACCCAACTGCTACGAAAACAAGAAAGTTAAACCGCGAACACCAAAAGCGTTTCATCTTAATTACGAAAGGGATATCATTTTAGCGGAATGAAAAATTGCTGTTTCATAATTACGACCAAACGACGTCCAAAGGGAGAGAAGTAATAAACGGGTACAAAGACAATCCATCTAAATTGTGCTAAAAATAGGCGGGGGATTCAATGTGGCGAAATTGCTCCGCGCGTGCCAGCTTAAGTGGCCTGCGTTGCGAATGATTAAGCCCAGTCAACTTAATATGACGAAGGACTAAACAGGGACATTTGTATATTTTGGTTAATTTAATAATCGTAATGATTACTTAGCCGATTCCGGTTAATATGAAATTCATCAGCATGTTTTGGGTTGCATAGCTGATGATGTAGATCTTGTGACACTTAGAACCGTTATTACCGTAGTTACCATATTACAACAATAATACATTTTCAGACAAAAGTTCCATTTTGTTAGTAGACTTTTTAATACACAAAAAAATTAAAAACTAATATACATCACAAAATCACACTATGGGATATGGAATTCTTGTTCAAATTTTATTTGAATTCCAGAGATATCCCGTCCATATGCTCACCATGGATAAATCCCATCGTTCAATAAAAACCTTCAGGAGTGTATTGGAGCTGGAGCTATAATTATGCTTTTAAAATATTTTGTATTGTTTTTTAGTTTTCTTACGTTAAAAATGACAAAGATATTTATAGGAATATTTACAGGTACATTGACATCAATACCTTTAGTTCGTTTAGTATATTTTAGCTGACCTTCTATAGGCACCATAATCATAGTATTTCGATCTTTACCCTTACAAAAATACCACGAATGTTGAAATATGACTCTAGCTCGGTAACTCAATGTAATTACTACAACAAATTCAGAAGCGTTTTCGTTTTCAGTATCGTGGAAGACAGCCATTATTAAAACTATCCCGAAGAAGCAGTTCCCTTTCAGCATCAGTAACTTAATACCTATTGGCAGACTTCTTTGTATTTCGAAAATTGTGGAAAACGCCATCAGCATTCAATTGATAAAATACCATGAATCTAACTCGATGCTTCTCAATTACAATTGAGTTCTCGGTAGAAATACTATACTTTTTAATTATTTTACTTTAATTTTTATTACACTTTTTATAGAGTAACAGACTTTTCACAGAGTAGATGATATTATTTATGATCATCAAGATAAGGGCATTGGTATTTTACTTGTATTCTTGACTAATCGCGCGCCTACGTCTGTACTCATATGGATGTTTTATTATTCCTTTCAAAGCTAACCTAATTATTGTAACTTATGGGTACGAAAATGCCACAATCTATTGGTTTTATAATTTCTTGTTTAACTTATCACAAATGTATCGCTTTGTGCAGGGTTCAATATTGGGTCCAATCCTCTTCATCTTGTTTGCAGCAGATATGTGTAACAATATCAAACCTTGGAAATACCAGGTTTGTGCTGACAATATCCAGCTATACTAATCTCAAGGTGATCTATAGTCAAGGTGATCTATACCAGTACATACTGATATAGGTATGTCAGTATGGTATACTCATGGCTTGAGAACCATGTAATTCTCTGATATGCATGTTGCCTATATTCTAATGTCACCCATAAAGACTTGTACTAGTCAAGCTATTGTTTACTAGACCTTTAATAAAGGAGTTAAAAAATATTTACTTTCTGTTTATACTAGACAGAGTAATTGGTTCAGAGAGGGCTTAATTTTAAATTAACTAAAATTGATCACATATCAACAAATTAAATACAATAGTAAAGATGTTGAAAAGGTCTGTCTATTTATTTATGAGACCGTGTGCAAAGTTTTTCACAAATTTGAATGCAGCTTTAGGGCTTAAATAAAGCCAAACTAAAATCGATACGCCAAAGCTACTCAATTCCGAAACAAGAGTGCCACTCGATTTACGTAAACCCCGCTACGGAGTTAAGTGCGAAATCTGCTGTAAATAGGTCAAGTTGTCCTCTGCGAACAGTTAACTAGTGCCACGATGACTTCGAAGCGCAATTGATTTGCTATCAGTGGTGGATTTGATGTTAGTAGGCTAGAAATGTACTAGAAACCAGAACAGTGTTCTTCGTATTTGACTTGAATGGAACAAAATCATTGTTGAAAACAATTAGGTGTTATTTTTTTTCAAATTCCTTATCTATAGGTATAATAAATTTGTATATAAATATTAAGACTCAGAAACCTAGGAATTGCATTTTGACAAGACTTGTCATTTTCTTATGCCCAGTGTAATTAAAGCTATGTAGACACGACTGGTCCAAATTACAGGAGACCTTAAGGCTGGCGCTTACTTCACCCAATGTATGACTCTGGCGGTGCAGACAGCCGCCAGCATAATGGGATTCATGCCGCAAACCGATTGGCTAGACGGGGACTTCTTTTTATAACTGGGGTTTCTTTGTTTTAGGATGAGTTTATTTTTAGAATCAGATTGTTTGTTTCAAAGGTAAATCATGTTTTAAAATAATAATTATATTTAGAATATTATGTTCTTAAACGTTGAAGAAAATTAAACTTTATTCCATCTACATAAAAAGTAAACCTGTTGAATACACTTTCTCTCCGCGACTAAACTATGCCAAATATTGTAATAAACTGAAGTATGCAGTATTATCTGTAGTAAGTAACAGGGTACACGCTGATAATACTTTTGAAGATATATCGACAGGTTTGCGGCGTTATAGCGGATCGCTCAAAGACACTGCAGACTAAATAAACTATTTATAATCTATCTACTCTGTTTTGACAGATCTGTCATGTCATCATAATGTCTATAAAGTATTTGGGAATGACACCTGTCAAACAGGGTTTCATAAATTATGAAATCCGTAAACACACGTCATAAGAAGCTAACAAACAAACGTTTCAATAACTTTGTTCTTTGTGCGTTTACGTGTATACTTCCTATATTTCAGTCAGCGCCCATACATTACTACTGATGTTGCTAAATTCTATTCTATTCTATTCTATTCTACTCTAATTCTATTCTATTCTATTCTAAAATATTTCTTTTAGTGCTCCAATTTTTAGGATAGGCTTTCATTCATTTTTTGTCATGTATTGTGTGTACATAAACAAATAAATACGATAATATTAGCATTAGTACAGCGCAGCCTCAGCCAAAATCAGCGATTTGCTTATATTTCATGAGGAAATATTAACGCTGAGTTATGACCATTTTATGTTGCTGCAGCGCGCACACAAACAATATTGTAATCTAGTCGACAGAGCTGTGAACACTGTGGCCCTGTAATTATTGTACTATATTTCATTAATACATAATTATAATAATAATACATATCTCGAACTGCATATTTCTAATGAAACATTCTGTGATATGTAGCTTTAAAATGCATGGTTATGGTATCAACAAGGACGCATTGATATGCGCGCGCCTTATGTAAGAGTGAGAGAGGTAACTGCGTTGATATGATTGTATTGTTCCTGACGGGTTCATCCTTTTTCTGTATGATGTTTTTTTATTGCCTACTTACAGCTTTACAATTATTACTTATAAATGTGTTGTAACTTAATCTTTCCATTTAAGTATAGATACGACGGCTTTCGTGTGCGTTAAAAGCTCTAAAGAGTTTATGACACGCCAAGTTATAAGATTTTGTGTAATTATTTTTTCACCTTAGCAGCTCAAACATACTGTGTTCCCTGCTTAAAAAGAGTGAGGGAAATACGTTTTCCCTCACTGAGTGAGGAAAATTGATTTGAATTTAGAATGTTGCGAATTATCATTATGTACGAAATACGTCATTCAAAATTCGATTTATTAAATGTAACTTTCAGTAACTGTAATTTTAAATTTTAATAGATACTTAGTTTTTGCAAATATATGTGGTTTCATTTTAATTCATATTGTTTCATTTATATCTCTAATAATGTTCTCACTGCTAAGGTGAAAAGTTGTATGTGTCACGCGAGAGAAAAGTTATTTCCATCTCGTGCCTTTGAATCCCTCGCGACGCTCAGGATTCTAATGTAGAATCACTCGCTGACGCTCGCGATTCAATTATTAGAATCCTTCGCTTACTCGGGATTCAAAATTAGCACTCGCTTGAAAAAACCAACTTTCTCTAGTTGAACAAATAACTATTGTTATGTGTAATAAATAAAAATAATAATAATAAGGAGGCCTTGAGAAGGCAGGTGACCGGAGTGTCTTCCATAGCCCGGTTTTCATTACCACCGAAATCGAAATGCAATAGTCCACAACCTTTTTGGCCACAAATGATAATAGTTTCTGTGCATCTAACTGGGGGTAGTCTTTAGCTGTATTTTTCATGGTGCAGATAGAGGTTGGACCCAGTTGGTACACTCCACGCACACTTTCATCAAATTTCCATTTAATGTTTTACTTTAGTTTCTATTTTGGTTTATGTTATGTCTCAAGTAAATATCATATGTTAGGATTAATATATTTTACATATTAGATAAAATATTTATTTAAATAATGCATTTAAACGTAGCTTAATTTTAATTTTAGTACTATATTATTGTATTTTGTCTTTGTTTAATTGTTTATGTTCAGGCTGTGTACATAGTTTGGGTTACATCCCAGCTCTTGTTTCTTCCTAGGATGTAAGCTGTTTTTGTACCTTTAATAAATAAATAAATAAAAATAAATAAATTTCGCTTAAATGGCCTCTACGTTGGATCTGTGCCCTCGCGCCTTATAAAAGACCGTGTCATAAGACACGGTCTTATGACACGGTCATAGGGGTCAACGGGATATAAGCGATAATAATAATCATAAATTAATATTATGTCATTGTCATTAATACTATGTCATGAACGTTTTTTGTCCTATACAATTAATACTCCTTTCAGCGTATGCGATGAACGACATTTTATGGCAATTTTTTTTACAGTTTCGGTGGGTTTTAATAAGAATTTCTAAAGATTTCTTTAGTAATTTAATATTAAATATAGCCTATGTTACTCAGTGATAATGCAGTTTTCTAATGAAAAAAGTATTATTAAAATCGGTACTTGTTGAGTACTTTTTGAGTTAATTCGTTACATACAAAAATACAAATCTTTCCTCTGTATAATATTAGTGTAGATCTAGATTTTCACGAGATATGTCAAAAGGAAAGATTATATCTATCTATATGCCAGAATCCACCCCGACGCCACAAAACACAGCGACCCTTTAGCGACGCTTTCTTAGTTTATGGTCTTGTTAAAAGAGTCATTCAACTGATCCTTACTAGAGATTTATTGCGAGTAAGTATAATTGCATAATCCTAACATATCCTAGTTTTGTTTATGGGATTGCTATGGGGTTGGTAACTCTTTAATAAACAATCTGGATATAAAAAAGATAGTGTTATTAACCACTGCTGATATCTTTGAAATTTTATAAAGGCAAAGGGGTAAGACAAATAGAGTCATAGCTAAAGTCAACAAATGAACCACAACTTCCCATTAGCAGTGACTACCTGTTTAATTAATGAAGAAATTAACTCTAGCGGCTTGAAGTTAGTTAGCGAGAAACAAGCAAGTTTATTTATCATATTAATTGCTCAAAGCCCTTTCGGCCCAAACAATCTTCCTAATAAGAGTTTGTTTCTTCATTACTTTATGACAACATTAGGGTTGTATTAGTTCATTCATTTAAAGGCACGAGTACCGAAAATTTTTACTTTGAAACAGTTATCTCATATCCGGAATACTTTTATTTATACTTCAGTAACTTCAAACTCCCATTAAATAAAATCTGTTTAAAGGAAGTATTGAAGATGGTCAAAGAATTTAAGATACTTAATAAGTTAAAAGAAAGTCAAGAAAGTCGACAAATGTTCATGACATCATATAAGGTGCAGAAGTGAGTAAATTATTTATAAAACCCGTGCTAAAACTGTTTAAGAATTACAATAAGAAAAAATAATTAAAATGTTGACAGCTAATACTATTTTTCATTTTAATATTTCTTGTTTTTCTATAACAAATAACCTTTATATAATATAATAATAACAGAACTCCCCACACCAATCGATTGACAAAAGCTTACCACAATTTTTACGTTATGTCGAGTAGTATTAAGAACAATAATAACACTTAAAGTGTCAGATTACACAAAAAAGAAAAAAATAAATTTTTGCATTGTAAACAAAATAACATTGTTATTATGAAAGCTCTTTAAGAGCTTAAATATTACAGTAAAATGAAAACCTACATCTGACAATATTATGCAAGTAAAGCTATTTCCCGAGAAAATTCTGTATCTTTATGAGCAGTTTGATCCTGATCACAATGGACTTCCATAACTTTCAGGTTGCTCGTCTGACTTGAATGCTTTATGAAACCGCTGTGTATTCGAAAGGTCCAGTATAATGTAAACGACTCGAAGCCCCATTGTAAGGACTGGACAGCGATGCAATATTGCGGGACCGAGTTTACCCAACAACAATCGAGACTGACTTTTCGAACTGCTATGTATTCTAGACGCGTTCAAAGTTACGTAATCCTAACTTGTAATACTCAGTCGTATTCCGCAGGGTTTGCTAAGTCTGGCTGCAGACCAACCTGAAAACGTAAACTGCAAAAAATATTTTGTAGCGCATTTTTGCCATCCGTTCCACTACAAAATATACACACGTACCCACGCTAAAGAAGAAACCAGTCGAATTTGCTTATCAGAGCGTTGTTATCACTTAAAAGAAGCGGGGTCACGTGCTATGTTTATTCGGTTACCTTCTCTTTTTTACTTTACATGCCAAACATTCTGCTATGCTTTATGCTTCGGCACGAATTGGGCCGGCTCGACCGGAGTGATACCACGGCCTCACAGAAAACCGGCGTAAAATAGCGCTTGCACTGTGTTTCGCCGAGTGAGTGAGGGTACCGGAGGCCCAACACCCCCCCCCCCTCCCTTCCCCCTTATTCCCTTTTAAAAGGCCGGCAACGCATCTGTGACATCTCTGGTGTTGCGGGTGTCCATGGGCAACGGTTATCGCTTACCATCAGGTGATCCGTTTGCTCGTTTGCTGCCCTATCCTATAAAAAAAAAAAAAAAAAAACAATGCAAATGAATTCATCGTCTTTTACCATTTATAATGAACTTAGCGTAATTGATACAAATAGCTCGATCAGGAAAGCCCGCCGCCCTCTGTTGTGTTTCGATGTTCCCGTATTTCAATACTTTTTATTGAAACCGCTAGGTCTGTGGCCGCACTAAGTCCGAAATCAAAGTTTTGATGCTCAATTTTGCTGTACAACGCAGCGAGACCGAGCGCGTTTAGATGAAGGTTATGACAGCTCGCAGAAATGATTAGCTAGTTGAATTTTCAAACCCCTGATTAATAGTAGGGGAGCTCAAGCGGGGATTTTTAAAGTGACTCGAGCGTGTCAGAAAATTATATAGGGAGAATCCTTGCATCCTTTAAAGTATCTCTACCACGTATTATATGAACTCTTCATATGGTGAGGTGTGTTGAGGGGAACCCGCTTCACCTTTGCTCCACAATTCTACTAACATCTCCCCATGAAAACTGTCAGATTATTAGTTCTTTGTAATTCTAATAGTGTTTCCTTCAAACTTAAGTTTTACAACTTCGAGACTCGCTTGTTTCTTAATGTCACGCTAGAATTGTCAGATTATTGAGCCCCACCCCACCATATGGAGGTTTCATACTTGGTAGAGGTACATCAAGGGATGCATGGATTCTTCCTATATAATTTTCTGATACGCTCGAGTCACTTCAAAAACCCCCTCTTGGGCTCTATACGAGCCTATGCTAAGGACGTACTTTGATGTCAGGATGTCACTTATATATTGTATATTGTCAAGATGTCAATTTGTTGTGGAGAAAGCAGGTGTTTAATTAGAGGCACGTGGTTGTCATTAGCGTTTAATTTGCAGACTGATGTCACAATACGAGCAACTGAGGTAAATGCATACATTAACATTTTGTGCAGCAGACGTACGCTTACAGTATATATGCATAGTTATAAATGTGCGGGTTAGCCCGTCCAGGCGGGGAGCCTGTACGGGCTAACCCGCACATTAGTTTTTTCATAGTTACATAATCCTAGTTCGCCAGTATTCTAACGCCTAGTTTGATAGAATAATAATATAACAGTGAAGACCCACGTGGGTTAATGTTTGGAAGCTCATCCATCATGTATCCCCAACGACACCTTCAAAGTTGCGGAGATTACACATATAAATGGCATATGATAGAGGGCCACGAACTATCCTCAGTCGGTTTAGTGTGGGCCGGGATTATGATAGATTGTGATTTGGTTTAAAATCCAATTAAATTTCTAATATACTCGTCATTGATGTTGATTAATGATGTAAATAATACACACTGAGGTGTGAGATTGTGTCCCAAGTTGATTCAAGTTCGTAACAGCAATGGTGCTTAAATATTTTATTATTATTACTCTTTGCTTCTGAATTTGAACCTTCAATAGATTGAGAAGTAGTAATAGGAGTCTTAACATTCTGCCCCTGCTGTATAACTAAAATACAGTATCTCAAACGTTTATCGCAGGATACAGCCGCCATTTTGAAAATTATATAAAATCTAAAATTAAGTGTAGACAGTTCTGAAAACAGCATTGGCATGACCAACATTTGCATGCGTTTTTGCATTTACACATAAGAACGCAACTGAAACTCAAAGCAAATGGACCACATCATCGGTTTTTGCTCGCGTTAATTTTGTACTATAGACAAAAATATACTGATTTAAATTCAATTGACAAATTGCTGAAGACCTGAAAGTCAATTGAGTCTCTAAAAAGTGATACGTCAAATGGAGCATTAGGTCTAGTCATCGAGAGCCGGAGGAGGACCTTAGAATTGGCTCTTTTCTCTTGATAAGGACAATGTAATCATGTTGTTAATAAAATTTATAGATTGGCCAATAAGTGTTTGGGTTGGCAAATAGTTAAAGAACTGACAAAAATTTGAGGAAGTTGTGTTGAAAAGAAGTAAAAAGTGAATTGGGAGCGGCCTGGTTCACGTCGCCCTGCTTGCTGGTTGTATTGGATGCTTGTCCTGATTCCACTATTAGATCTTCTCCGTATTTGTTGAGATTGTACGATACGCGAGTACGGTAGCGCGTACTTCGTAGCTGATTTTCCACTTCCAACGTTCACGTTTAGGGGAGTTGAAGCGCTCGACCCTAGATACGGATCAGCAGTCCGGAAGCGAAGTAGTCAGTTCGTGAATTGACAACTCAGTCCCAATAAGGATAGGATAAGGGTAGGTAGAGAATGCAGTTGCAATTGATTACCCTCGACACAAAATATCAAAATTGTGTCCGTTATACGCAGGTTTTACGGACTACATTTAACTATTCTATTTTTTTTCATTTCCCAGTATGTGGGTTAATGCACAAACGTCTGTATATTTAAAAGTATCTTATATAAAATACTATTCAGTAAACTAAGAAGCCGAATTTGACGGATGAAAGCAATTTCCCTTGCATTCAACCGATCAACTGTGTGGAGCAAAATCCCCTAAAATACTAATGGCTTCCCAAATCCCGGAGCCGCGAAACTTTTAAAATAGCCCAAAAATATTTCAGCGGTAAGTTTAGAAAGCGCGTTTTTTAAATTAATACCTCTCCTTTTTTTTATTTCACCTTTAAGCCATTCCATTTCGATCATTATAATATTAAACCCCAAAGGTGTTCTCCTTGCCTCTATGGATGCATCCAATCTCATTGCGATGCCACTACAAACATGTACAAAATCCTGGAAATGTAAAACATAGTCGAATAATCAATACACAAGAGTCACCATCTTTCAGGTCCCGGATTCGAATCCCGATGGGGTAGATATTTGTGTGATGAGTGAGAGCATCTGTACCTTAGTCATGATTGTTAATATATATTTCTATCAAACATATATGTATATTATATATGTGTGTACCCTAGATCCCATAACACAAGCCTTACAGAGCTTACTTTGGGCTAGGCTAACTGATGTAACTGTAAGGAATATTTATGTAAAAAAATAACTGTTTTTGATAAACTTCTAACAAATAAGTAATTTTATTTACAATTTTTGTCTTTTTGACGATAATTCGCCTTTGTCCGTTTTGACTGAAATCAAAAGGAAATTTTGGCATTCCTTTTACCTACAATCTATCTGTTAAGAAAATGTCATTCAAAGGAAACTTCAAATGAATTATTAAATCATTAGTTTCGTAACTGGCACATCCAACGCTTTTAAAATATCAAAAGGAAACTTTCCAGTTGAAATAGCGGCATCGGAATTTCGCTGTAAGCGTTTCACGAACCAAGCACACTTCAGAATTGTTCCCGGCCGATAATTTTGCGGTTCGCTTCGAACAAACTTCTGTAAAAACAAGGCATATTAATAACTTGCACGCTTGAATTGTTCTTCGTCCAAGCTTTTGCCGCGGCTTTGACGGATGGTCACTAAATTTCCAGCAATATTGTGTGCTCAAAGTTTGACGTTTGTTATATAATCGCATCACAATGCTTTAACTATTTAGGCGAAAGCAAGACCTAAGTTAATGTTGTACGTTAGTACGAATTCTGGTATAGCTTGGCTTTATTTCTTTTAAGTAATTCACTAAAAATAGAACTTAATTTTTAACTTTTATTTTTTAATTTTTTAACTTTTTTATTATTTCTTTTATCTAGATCTATCATATTTTTTATGGATTTATAATCAACTAGTTTACTATGAAGGAATTTCATGAATGACAGTTAACAGGTTTTCCTAGCCTATCTATAAATAGCGTTACGTAGCTATCTAGATTAAAAAAAGAGTTTATAAATTACCATAGCTTATATAGATTACACATATTTTCAATTAACTTAAAGTTCTGCTTGTGTTCACTACGAATAAATACTTTGATTTACATACGTACGTCTTGATTCGTAAAATGTTAAATAGGATTATAAAAACAGTGTTTATAAATTATCATAGACTATTCACATATTTACAATAAAATTAAAATTTTGCACGTGAATGCTACTAATAAAGACATTTATTTACGTACATGAAATGTATGCTTTAAAAGATTAAATAGGATTAAAAAAAATAGTTTATAATTTACAATAGATTATATACAATAGACATATTTACAATTAATTAAAAATTTTGTTTAAGCATACATTCTGTCAAAAACATTGATTTAAAATATTAAATGTGGTCTAAAAAAAATTGTATAGGTATTCTTATATGGGAACATGTGTTTAAATTGCTATCAGAAAATCCCTCTACAACAAGTACAAGTACAAGCTGAGTTAGACATCATTAATAAATCTAATCATTAATAATTCTAATCTAAAATATTCTACTTATTTCTATAAATATTTCATTCAAATGTTAGAGCTTCTAATAATTTGGAACAGTTTAGTTTAGTTTTAGTTTAGGTTCACATATAACACATAATAATTATATAAATAGAATAATTAAAATATTACATTTAAAAAAATTATGATTGATGAATACTAAAATTTGACATGAATATGAGAATTTTGTGCTGCATTACGTGCTGTGTTGCAAAAGGTAATCTTAAGCTGACTCTTGAACAAATGTATGAATGGAGCTATTCCCTTGTAAGAAATAATCTTGAAAAATTATCTGACACAAAAACTTATCAAGTTATAAATATACTCATTCACGGCATATTCTTATTTTTGGAGTATGTAATCAGTCACGCTTAATACATTCCCGCACGATTGCACGTCTAATAGGCGTTAGGAGCTTGCAAACGTCTGCTGCGCCATTTATCACGTATACCCAGCTTTAGATCCCCTGGCGGTTAATCTTCTGACTCATCTTGAAGTACAGTCTACGTCGTCATTTAATATTTCACTTTTTTTGTTCCATCCTTAAAAACGCAAAAGTTTGCATGTATGCATGTTTGTTATTCCTTCACGTAACAACTACTGAATGGATTTTAATGAAAGGAGATAATTTTTTCTTGTATGGAGAATAGGCCCACTACAAAATGTAACGTTTATTATGAGACATACGTTAAATAATTTCTTATTAACCCTAGATATTATAAGGAACATTAGCTTGTTTTTATCTAACGGGAATATTGAGAAATCAATTATTTTTTTTTTTTTTTTATAGCATAGGGTAGCAAACGAGCAAACGGATCACCTGATGGTAAGCGATAACCGTTGCCCATGGACACCCGCAACACCAGAGGAGTTACAGATGCGTTGCCGGCCTTTTATTTTAAAAGGGAATAGGGGGAATAAGGGGAATAGAGGGGAATAAGGGGGGTTGGGCCTCCGGTACCCTCACTCACTCGGCGAAACAGCGCAAGCGCTATTTTACGCCGGTTTTCTGTGAGGCCGTGGTATCACTCCGGTTGAGCCGGCCCAATTCGTGCCGAAGCATGGCTCTCCCACGGTAAAAAACATGAAAAACATGAAAATTAAAACATGAAGATTAAATAACCTAAAAATTCTTAGTGGTTAGTAGCTTTATTTTGATTTGTATTCAAATTGCTTTTTACGTAAATGCTATTTAACACTTTTTTATTCTTGATAAATACAATTTTCTTTGGCCACTACCAAACGCCCGAAAAACGCCGTATTTCGGACGTTTCACCAGTGCTGCAGTGCTCGCGGAGCGTCAAAGCGACCTCATGCATTTTCGTTAAAAAATACAGTATAAACAAACCCCTAAATCGTATTATTTTTTTTGCATTCTAAATACGGGATACGGGAAAGAAAACGAAATCAAGCCGTTGGAAACGTAAACACAGAATTCGGTTGAAAACAAACCAACGTCAATTGGATGTCAGTGTAGGTACCATTCTGTCGCTGTCAAAAATGATGACGCGTTCCGTTTCACGACGATACTGGAACTAATAGTTAAAATAATCTAAAATAGTATTAAAATAATTATTGAGAGTTCAATATTTTTAAATAAAATAAAAAAGAAATAATACACTATCCTTTATCTATTATTATATTTATATATTATTTGTATATATGTTAAATCATCTTTCATTTTGATTTAAAAAACGTTAGTTCCTTTACCTCAAATATCAAAAGTCATTACTAAGTTTAATTAATTGATTTTATTATTCCCGTTTCATTTTTACTCATAATATCGTGCAATTGCTTTTAATAATAAATTGATATTTTAGAGTTCAGTAATATTAATAAACGTTACCGTTTTCTAGTGGGCCTAAAAAAAATTATCTCCTTTAACAATAATATAGCTCATACATCATAATAACATACATGCTACAATTCATAAAGATGTTGTTTGAATTGTACAAAATATAACGATAAGTGTCAAGTAAATAGGAAAAATTGTACAATCTGCGAGATATTCGGGCATTCGCTGACAAAACCGCTAGAATTACACATATAGTATGTAATGCACGATGAAAATGTTTATCTTCAATAGTCCTAATCTTTAATCCTGCGCAGATTAGGTTGCGGACACTAGCTAGTAAATAATCGAGTTTTCGACATTTATATTTCTCAAAAAGA
The DNA here is from genome assembly GCA_036419045.1 of Scirpophaga incertulas. Lineage (NCBI taxonomy): Eukaryota > Metazoa > Arthropoda > Insecta > Lepidoptera > Crambidae > Scirpophaga > Scirpophaga incertulas. Next base: position 5,489,224 of record CM071641.1, read on the forward strand.
ATTTGCAATTCACGTGTATGAGAAAAGTTAATAATAATTAATAATTCAAAGCAATAAAATAAAATAGACGACCTGCAAAAAACAAATTATCATTTATGTGGGTAGGAGTTAAAAAAAACTGTCGATCGTTCCACTCGGCTAAGCAGTGTACGTTGCCCTTTTTTTTGTTAACGAGTTGGAATGCACTTACGCACCGGACAATCCGACCAGCTACGGGTCGGGTATTACCGCCTGTGGGGGATTACCGTACACTGTTTACGTACGTTTGTTACGTACACGGGGACATAGAGGTAATCCCCCTGACGCGGGAGCCTTTGCATACGCGCTTGAAGAGTCCCCTAAGCGCACAGACTACAAATGTTCACCCTCTACCACCCAGTTGTCTGCATCGGATGAGAGCGGCGTAAAGGTCGATTTACCGCTCCCTCTCCGCTGCCTCCTTCTAAGAAATAACAATTTCATAAAAGGAGACTACAGCCACCCATTTCCTCTCGCTTTCCACCATGTTTGCATCTTTGTGCCGCTGGTATAACCAGGCCGAGCACTCTATCTGCCGTATCGTCGGGAGCATCACACCGCGGCGTTTTAGTGTACGTCAAAGGAAGTGGAATTGCACAATTTGATTGCAGCTTCCCCATTCCGACTCAGATACTCACCGGGCACGGCTGCTTCGGTGAGTATCTGTGTCGAATAGGACGGGAGGGATCGACACATTGCCACCACTGCCGGGAGATGCCGATCCCGCTCGAAGAAGGCGGCGCCTGGCTCGGTAGCACAGCTGCGGCGCCGCCGCGGGTCGCCGGCGGGCGCGAGAAAGTCGCGACTGCTACGGCGACCCGGGATGGACCACGCCCCTTCCGTGGCCGGGGGGCGTCATCGGTGGAGGAGACCGGGGAGGTAGTGTAGCCTCCCCCGAGGAGGGCTCCCCTCTAGGCAGGGGAGCGGAGGCTGGGGGTTCCCGGAAGTGGCTTGATGTTCCCGGGGCTCCCTACATGCCTGAGGAAGGCCGTCCCTGAGGTTTTTGGTGGGCAGGCCTCCCCCTTCTGGGGAGGAGCCCCACATAACCGCCGGCTCGCCACAGCCGGGGTATGCAACTTAATGCATTTTCCTCAGGGGGAACAAAAAAAAAAAAAAGCTTCCCCATTCCACCTCAGGGGAACTAGACGGCGATTGGGCTTCCACCCTTATGATGTTGATATACCACTTATACTCACTTCGCTTCTACTTTCATGATGCGCACAGCAAAGGAGTGGAATTTCCTCCCGCTGAATATTTTCCCTGATCAATACAATCAGGGCCTTTTCAAGGCAAGAGTGAATAGGCAATATCTAGACAGGCATGGACCATCTTCGGCCTGCCTTAATACATAAAAAAAATGCCCTAGAGAGACTGGAAATAACAAGTAAATAATACATTAATACACACAACTGAAACCAGCGGACGACCGCTCAGAGTGAACTAAAGTTACATGCGATGATCAGCATGAACAATATCTACGATGAACGAACGACAGCTTATTGGTTCTTCGGCTTATAAATAATCTACCTCCGGAAGGTAGACGACTACAACTGATTATGGCCGTTTTATACTATAATTATCTGATTTGAGCAATTTATATCTCATGAAAGTATGTCAATGTAGAAATTTCAGTTTAATTATTAATTAATATTGTTTTTAGATTTCTAAGAAATGAGCAATTATTATTTACGTAATTCTAATGAAACGAACACATTTCTAGCATTCTCACATTAAATGTAACATTTTTTTATATAGAAAGTATACCTATAAACGGACAAATAACAAAGTTATTTTAAAATTTGTTTATACGCTCATACAAATTAGGCGAGTTTACTGAGTTATGACGTCACGATTGCAGTGTTTTTAGTATGGAACGTTTTTGAGCGACCCGCGACAGTGCCGCAAACATGGCGATGTATCTTCAAAAGTAATAGATGCAGGTGTACTGTTGGTTCTACAATATTTCTCACTTAAAAGAGTACTCTTATTATATATTGAATTTAAAAAATTGTCGTTTACCTAATTACGCTCTATGCATAATGATAAACCGAACAATATCAAAATTAAAGAACCTCTTTTTAAACAATATGTTACACACACATATTCACACACTACAGAGACAACGATGTTCTTTTCTGAATTATAAGTTTTGTTTTTTTTCTAAATTGTCGTTTTAATTCTTTATTTATATTTATATTATATTATCATGTTTTTCTTGCGAAATAGACAAACAATCGACAAACATAAGCAACGAAATTTAATTTCGGCTTTGTAGACTAAGGGGCGTTGATCCTAAACAGCTCGGAAGTTTAAATCCTTTCTAATCCTCCATTCTCACGATAAGGCTCGCAAAAAAGATCCTTGGTCAGGGTTTTCGGTTGCCGGATATTTTTCAGGCGTACTCAGAATCCGCTTAAGTGTTAAATATAAAATGTGTTTTATGACAACTATATTTTAAGCATATTTTGCTCCATAATATATACGTACTCGTACATAATTTGTCTGGAATCTGGGACTCTATTCAATAAGTCGTAGCGAGGGTTGCCATCTCTAAAAATATTAATTCGGATATTTGACTCTTAAGGTTTTTTTCCCTGGAGAGAAGAGGCTAAGTATCTTCATGAATACCACCCCGAAAAAGTACCACGGTGACTATGTCGAACTCTTGACTAATCGAAGTTGCTCAACCAGAACGACTTTCCGACTAAATTCAGTCTTAGTCTTGGCCATAAGGGCTTTAAAGCTGACCACTGCGAAACTCTTTGACAGTAGTCATTCCTCGATTCTCTCGATGCTCTCAAGCCGGACAACGTCTCTTTATAGTCAAATGAGTTTCAAAACGAGAGTGAGGGCGAACCATCTGCCCCGCCACAGTCTCGCATGCGACACATGACATGACATAACCGGCTAAATCCATACAAGTAGCAACTCTATTCGTAACTCGCAAATTTTCTAAATGCCAGGACAAAATTAAACCTATTATCACTTATTATAAAATTCCGAGAACGTCGCCGAAATATAATGGACTTTAACAACAAGAATCTATTTCGTAATTATCCGTCTGGATTTTGTATCGGGTTTACTGATTTGTAATCGTTATGAAATGTAGAAAAAATTATTAGTTTCCTCGTATGTAAGTATTGTTCGATTAAGTTACTAATTATTCTTAGAAACATTTGTTTCAAAGTAATACGAGCACGATACGGTTTGAGGTGTCGTTATAATCATCGTAAATTTGACGTTTATTTTGCGAATGTTCGTCTGTCAAATTCAATTCATCGTTGTCATTTGAGGCTTTCTTATGTCAAAATTAATATCGTTCGTTCGATCGTCCGTTGAAATGTTTTAAACGATAGTAACTAAGAGTAGGATACGACACGACGAAGTCCACGATATATCGAATATCGTTTTTAAGAGTACGCCCACTAAGTCGAGCCTTATTATCGAATCAGTTAACTTCACTTACACCTTTCAGTTTCTTAGTAAACCTTTGGTTAATGTCGTACTTATATAATCTGGAAATCTATAACTACAAGTTGTATACACAAGTACGAGTATGCGAAACCTATTTCCATCATCACAACTTATATCCGGCCACCGAGAGATGAGTCTATTCTACGTTAGGTGATTAGGCAGACCCTGCTAGCTCAATACTGCATGACTTCATATACCTTTGAAATTATTCACAGGAGTATACAAGCTGCCTTAAAATTACAATGATATATGAGAGATTCGAACCACGCACGCCTCTTAATTACAGCTAAAAAAAAGTGCTCTTTAAAAAATCTATGTTCTATTGTTCAACAACAGAGAAGTTTTTCAATGGATATTAGCATTATTCTAAAAAATAAGATTCAATTGAAATTGACAAATAAAATTACACTGCAATAAACATTACTTCAGCTGACACGGTTATCATTTTCAACTGTTGTAGAAATGGCAACCCTACTAAATTTCAAAGTAGTAACAAAAGAAAAAGTTATTATAAAGTTTCACTGGCCACATCATTTTGCTCAAAGGGAAACTTGCGCGAGTTTTTTCCCGGGATCAAAATCTTTGGAAAGCAACAAAAGTTCGGTGGGGTTTGATTCAGTTGTTTTTCCCTCTGATTTTATCTTTCAGATCAGCTCACCTTTTTAATGATTTTCCTCGATGGGTCGCGGCATCGCGTGCCGGTTCAGTTTCATTTTTTCATCTATAGAGACGTATCTAAGATCGCAGTTAGGTGGTATATAACTTCATAAATCTTTTCATTGGTCCACTAATGCACTATGAAAATAACTATTATAATCTTAACTTTCATTACAGCATATGCATAACTCTATTCATCAAGAACCCAATGTATTTCTTGATTCTGGATTTCTGATTCTGTTTTTAAGGAGCACTTTATATAGTCAGTTTGAATTCTACAATTATAATGTTATCATTCACTTTCACAATACTCGCCATTTTCTTATCTGCCAACCTTTAGCTTCTCTAGTTCACTAATGCACTATAAAAATGACTAATGTTAATAAACCTTGCCTCTTAACTTTTATTACAGCCCCCCAATTAACTTTCTCTTAACTGTTATTACAGGACCCCAAGTTATTTCTAGATTCTAGATTTCTGATTCTGTTTTTAAGGAGCACTTTATATAGTCACTTTAAATTCTACACTTTTACAATTCTCCCCATTTTCTTATTTGCCAACAAAAATACATTAATTAAAAATTGTTGTACACGATTGCTCACGATGTTTTCTTTGACCACACGACATGTGTATAATGCACATAATTAATACAAGTTGATACAATAAGGATATGTATACCAATACGCAGCCACACACACCGCCATGTGCCCCGTATGGGCCCAGAGAACTCAGGGGGGTCATGGTGCATAAGGTCGCATTTCCCCCCCTCAATCATCAGGAGCAATCGCGTCTTTGATACAATTGAACTAAACTCATTTTGACAGTCTATTATACTAACTATAATAATGTTTAAAGTCGCGGTATCCAGTCAAACAGACGATATAGTTATCGAATTGCCATATCTTGTTGTCATCAACAACATTTCCACTTAGAGACGCTCTCTGTGCTTCTAAATAGGTTTAGGGTTGCTTATTTATATAATAATCTGGTACTAAATATAGCCTCAGTAATAATGTAGCTTTCTAATGATTTTGATCGGTATTTCTATCAATTTGTTCAATGTAAAAAAGTAGTTATAGTGACGTAACTACAATAATTAGACATATGGTCTCGCGAATTTTTTGAAGATATTGATATATTCTATAATATTTTAATTCGAAATATGTCATCTGCCAAAGCAAAATAAGCTAGGCTGACTCACTCTATGTTTCGCTTTTGTACAAATCGAATCAAATTTATAATTTATATACAATGTCATAAAATACTACCTGTTTATTATATTGGAAATTGTATTGATTTATTAAAAATTTCAAGAAAGAGTCCTACACGGAATGCTGTAGGACTTTTTCTTTTTCTTATTACTTATACCTTTTGTAAAATCGTTTAAATAAACCAACCTCAAGCAGCCAACTGTAGTTTGAGCATTGACTACTAAGAACCCTCCCAAGCCGTAGCCTTCCGCTACGCGACAGTCCTATCATAATACTCTTCGCAGCGTAGGCGATGAAAGACATTTTATGACTAATTGGTTGGTTTTAATTAGAATTTCTAAAGATTTCTATAGTAATCTAGTACTAAATATAGCTTATGTTACTCAGAGATAATGTAGCTATCTAATGAAAAAAGAATTATTAAAATCGGTCCAGTACTTTTTGAGTTTTTTCGTTACATACAAAAATACAAATCTTTCCTCTTTATAATATTAGTGTAGATATATATTTAATTTAATTGTGCGAGCATGGAACTCTTGATAAACGAAATAACTCAACAAAGAATCGGTAAATTTAATGGATTTAATAATAATTTAATAACTTCAATAATTATAAGCTAAAAAAATGCAATATTGGCTATATTACATTTTTTTAGCTTAACTTATATGTAGTGCATATACATGGATCATATAACTATGAACATACCTGAACTAGGGTTTACCTGTAGCTCAGGCTTGTAATTGCAAAATAAAAATATGAACACTTAAATCAAATGCAAAAATGTATAGTATATCTGATTAAAAACTAAATTTAAACAAACAAAGAAAGAGATAAAAATATTAATAAAAATACAAATTATTTGGTAACTAGTAATAGATAGTATTAATAGATACTAGTAATAGATAATATTCTTATGGAGTGACAAGGATGGATGCTTTTGTCGATAGATAATTTGGATCGACAAGTCCATGCTCGCACATCTTATTCGATGGCGTCATCACCATTGCCGATGTAGCATTTAATAAACACGTTTTTTCCTTTAATAAAACCATTTACATAACGTTTTTGAGCATGAACGCACGCTTATTCAATTTATACAATGGTTGCGCTAGAACTAGTCCACAGAACAAGTTAAATACAACGCCAGTTGAAACCTCTAGGTGAATAATTGAAACGAACAAGGAACGTTTCGCGGTGTTTCCCACTTGGAACGTTTCTGTTAATATTTGCCTTGTGCTCGCGCTTTGCAGATTACGGAATTCCGCCATTTTGGATTCCGTGAAACTTTTTGCATAACATTACAATGTATCGCAATGATTAAAGGAGGAATTAAGTCGTAATATCGCTGAGATATGGCAAGATTCAGGGCTGGATTAGGATGCTTACTGGCAACACAGACTACTGAAAATAGGCGAGATGGTAATAACTAAACATAATTATTTTTTTATTATGTAATTACTTAATTTTGTCCTCACAGATATATGTCAAAATAGTAATTTCGATTTTTAATTTAAATAAAACGAAGACATTTTAAACTTTCTCACAATAAATGAATAATTTTTTATCATCACAAATAATAAAATTATTGGATTGTATATACACTCATAGCAATTAAACATCAATATCAATTTATAACGATCACTATTACAGATTATAGTACTTTTTGTAATTAAACGATCGGCGATAGCGCCACTAAAATGTGCGCCGCTAATATGTACAATATAACTCAAGTAATATATATATATATAACTATAATAGATAACTCTTGATATATATAGAAAAAAAACTCGTCTACCCATTCCATATGGTTTACATGATCTTTAGTACCTTTAATATGACACTAATTAATCACTTCGCCAACAATATTTTTTAAAAATCTATTACTAATAGCCGCAGCCGCCTTTACAGAAAAATTATTTGTCACAGTCGAAAACTTTACCCGCCAACAGGACTGATTGCTTTCTATTGTTCAGGCATAACAGCTAGAATGTCCTAAGAAGCGAGATAACTTACCCGAAAGGTCACATTAGTATTGCCAAATACACCAAGCTTTTTTTTTCCTCAGAAGAGGAAGACTGACAATCCGTCACAAGGGGCACGAAACGTAACCAGGATACCCTCGCAACGGCAAGTGTCACGAGGGTTATTTTGGACTCCACGCGACTGAAGCGGTCCGATCGCGTGACCTACCAACTAAACTCAGCCTGAGCCTTAGCTATAAGTGCCCTACGGCTTGAATGGAAACACCAAGCTCATATTTAATATAGGATTTATAATTGTTCTGACTACCGTCCATAACACTACCTACCTTCACCATCATTATCACCAGAGTAAGGTCAGTGATGCTTGTTGAGTTTATCATAACGTAAGCGTAAATTTTCTTGGCCCAGGTAATGTGTTCGTGATCGCTGCCATCATCATCGAGAGAAACCTTCAGAACGTAGCCAACTACTTGGTGGCTTCTCTTGCCGTGGCAGACCTCATGGTGGCCTGCCTTGTGATGCCGTTGGGAGCTGTTTATGAGGTAAGTCTGCTCAACTTTTTTACAATAATACTTTATGCAACAAAATGCAAAGATACAACAGCTTTGAACATATTCAAGGCAAAAATCAAATAAAAAAGCTTAATATAAAGTTTCAGATTATATAAATGATTAAGCTGCTTAGTCCTGATTTTAAAAACTGCCCCGATCACTCCACCAGAGAATCCATAATTTTGAAATACAATGTAAATATTTAAAAACAGAGAAGAACAAACTTTGATCTTCCGCGTTTCTGGACTGTATTTTTCAGAAGAGCTCTGAAATTTTCGAGTAGGTGGTAGAGTCAGCTTGTGTTTGATGTCAGAAGTGCTTGCAAAGTTGTGCTTTAAATAAAATTTGACGTTGACAGAAGCTCAATCAGCTCATCAACAATTAATTGAAATCAAATATTAAACCTAACAAATATTATACATAACGCCTATAAATAAACGATTCTTTTGACTAATCGATACATCAATCTACTACATTCCTCTGACCAGTCCCCACTAATATATTCAACAGTATTTAAAATTCCATCATAATCCAGTACCGATTGAACTAAATGTACTAACACTTCGATTGTAGTAATGCCAGAATTCGTGTAGTGCAATAAACAAACTTTGACAGCATGGAATTCTCGAGAAACAAAATTTGATAGCTAAGATCGACTGACTTGATACAAAATAAGATAAAAGACAAAGATGGATGTTTTAGTCGATCGATATGTCGATCGATAAATCCATATTTGCACACCTGAACCGATAAATTACAAAGCAAATAGACAATGCTTTTGTCAGGTGATTAAATCAATGATCATAGACACGAGCGCATCTCTAAATAGCTTGAAGAATCATTAACATCTATTTAAAAATACTTAATAACCTAAATATATATAACATGAATATATATTATTTATGTTATATATATTTATTAGATATTTATTTGATATAGATTAAATTACTCTCGTTTGTACTTATTAATAGGTATTTATTGTGTATACTCTATGCAGGTATTTCTTTAAGTTTCAGTAAGGTTGGCTGAAAGATTCATTTTTAAACATAACATTTTAGGGAATTTTATGAACCTACAGTCTACTACAAAGAGGTCGATAAGAAAATTACAAAAATATATATACTCTACCTTAATTTTGAGTCAATAAAGTTGTGTTTATATATTTTTGACTATTTCGATCGTTAGGATGAATATAATATATTTATATTTATTTAAAGTTACTGTTAAAGCTATAAAACTAATGGTTTTGAAATATTTCTTAGGTTATGAAATAATTACTTAGTCATAAGTCTAAAAACCTGACTGGAGTATCCTAAAGGAGTTGGTGTTATCAGAATCAACTCAGATTCTGATAATACAATAAATCAATACAATAAAATTCGTCACGGATTGTGTTACATACTTATACACAATTACATTTTACTGTATTTAATAACGATTAGATATTATCTCGTCGAAGATATTATAAGCTGCAATATTTACTAGAAAATTTTCTTTGGTAACCAACGCAGAAAACAGTTTTCCAAAAAAAATCCTATTTTTAAAAATCTTTTATTTCCAACATCGAATGCGACCACTCGAAAGGCAATTTAGCTTAGTGCCTGAATTATTTTGCACTGGCTTTATAAAGTAGCTCGGAAAATCAGAAACTATTCGAATCGAAATTGGACGTATCTTACAAAGCGACTTACGAGGTATTTGTTCTGTTGTGTAGGGTTACTTTTGAAAAGCGATTCCACAGAAATATAATTTCCAAAAAAAATTTACGTGTTTCATACTCCGATAGTAACGCTACATTAAAATTGAGATCGCAATAAGATTAAATTCGTTTGGTCAAAGTAGTTTTGAAAAGCGATTCCACAAAAATTTTAATCGAAACACAAATCCATTATCAACTTTTTTATTATAACGACGAGCTTTCCGAGTCATGCCACTAACCAATAGATAAGTATATTAACTAAATAATTATATCGTTCGATAAAGTCCTTAAAAACACGTTCTTAGTTCGATAACAAGTTACTTTAACTATAAAAATGTCGATAGAACCTATACATGTTAAGATCATAATGTCTTTACCACAGAGAAAATAAGAAATGATTCTAGTAGTCTCAACAAGAACACCCCAGAATCCAACCACTTATTACTACAAAAAAAAATTAATATCCCGATGCCAGGATTGATAACCCTTTATATTAGACACAATTTTACGACAAACATGGCATCGGTTGCTTGTAAAATCATTAGGATTCTGTAAATTTACATATGGTGTTGTAAACAAGAGGTAGGTAGATGTCTGTCATTATTTCTGTATGATATGTTTCACTAATAATCTTGCAAAATATTAAAGTTATCTTTTGTCGTTTGCATGCAGAACTGGTCAATTTTTGAACGTCGCGCCGCGCCGATACAAAATATATAATAAAACATTAATCAAATTTACTTTATTTGATACACATATAAGACTCGATTGCACTGTCCTCTTTGCGAAAATATTATTAATAAAATTATTTGGTACACGTATAAGACTCGATTGCACTATCCTTCTTTGTAGAAATATGATTGAAAAGATATTATTAATAAGATTATTTGAAACACGTCTAAGACTCGATTACACTGTCCTATTTGTGTAAATATGATTGAAAAGATATTATTAATAAGATTATTTGAAACACGTCTAAGACTTGATAACACTGTCCTATTTGTGTAAATATGATTGAAAAGATATTATTAATAAGATTATTTGAAACACGTCTAAGACTCGATTACACTGTCCTATTTGTGTAAATATGATTGAAAAGATATTTGTTAATAAGATTATTTGAAACACGTCTAAGACTTGATTACACTGTCCTCATTTGTGTAAACATGATTGAAAAGATATTATTAATAAGATTGTTTTCCTTTGCGTACATATTAAGAAAAAGTTATTGATTAAATAAAGTCAATACTTGAACTTGAACACAATAAATACTACAATTGTTAGTGTAGTTTATTTCTATTGTATTTTGCACCTATTTAATGTTGGAACGGATGCTCAATATTTTTTTCAATCCGGTATCCCATTGACGACTCTGTAACAATACAGCTAGAAAATAAAATAGCCCTTATTGGTTTTCTTGTCGGTTCTTTGCGGTAAACGGTCACCGGCCGTAGACTTGTTAACAAATAGCGTTGCTTCTTTGACGTTAAAAAGTAATTATCGGGACTTATATTCCACCTCTGCGTTCAAAATGGTGAATTTATAAGACATAAAACTGTGTCTTTTTATAATAATTTACTTTATTTTTTTTCTCATAATTACTTAGATGATGAAGACCATTATTAAGCACGGAACAGACCTACAAAAAATTGATCCGTTCTAGATGTGAGATTGTTGTTTGTGACTACCCCCACAACACAAGACAAAATACAAGAGTAGGGTGACGTGTTTTTTTTAAATATATGTCAAGTATTTTGTGATAAAATGTTTCAAAATTTATCGAGTTTTTTGCCAACTGAATACGTAAGCAAGTATTTCTGACACACCAATTACCCTAGCCCAAAGTAAGCACTATACGGCTAACTTGAAACTGGTGTACTATCGACTCACCTTCCTTCCACATTTTTAACTATATGGTCTTAGTACTTTAGCGAACAAATAAAACAAAGTAAACACTAATTGTATAAGACTATCGTTTTCTTTGAAAAGGTATTTCATACGTTTCTCCCAATCACTCGAAAACTACCCTCGTGTTGTGATGCCATAAAAATATCTCCGACACAGCGCTTAACAGAACATGATGTAAAAACTATAAATACTTCCTACCTACTTACAGGAACTTAACAACTCACTTATCACAGCCAGCACGCAACCATGATAAATCACTAGTGGGATTGTTCATTTCAACATTTATTTTGACTGAGATTTATTTTTATTGCGGGTAAATGTAAATGCTGGCTTATCGCCGCTCGTCTGGGTATTAGTTGTCCTTCAATATTCTTAGCTCGGCTCATACATCATGTGCCTTGGAACTGTGGCTTAGGCAATTACTAATAGTTTTACCGTATTTACTTATTTTTACAAGCTTTTATATTAGCTTCACTTGTAGCTATGTAAGAAATCTTGGAATCTAAATTTGACCCACTTCCCGGTCTCCGATTGAGCTGAAATTTTGCATGCACGTGTAAGTTGGATGACAATGCATGGTTATGTATGTGACGTCATTCTAAATCCAACATGGCGGCATTACCAAGATGGCGGATCAATTATTTTTAATGCACCCCTACAATATGGGTATCAAATGAAAGGGCTTGCAAAGAACACCTTGATAAATAATGTGACGTCACTCTTAATCCAATATGGCGTTTTGCTAAGCTTGGTTTTTTAGTCGAAAAATAAAAGTAAAAAAAAAATTGTCGCTAAAAGTATTCTATAAGTAAGATAATCTCGCGAGAAGCTTCTATATGTAAAAGTTTATTTTGTTCTTTTTAGCGCATTTAATAAAAGCTTATTTTTATTATTAAACCGTTTATTGTACACATAAACATAAATGGACTTCATATTAAAAAAAGTAATGTACAACAGGTGCAGCTTAATTCCAAAAGAAATGGATTATAGCCGTAAGTAGGCTCTATGTGCTATGTGATAGAAATCGTACGAACTCCGTAGTTGAGCGGTTACTCAACTACGGAGTTCGGATAGTACACCAGTTTCAAGGTGTCGCCATCTCTGAGGTCCCGGGTTCGTATCCCGGTGGAAGCAGATGTTTATGTAATGAATGCGAACATATTTGCACCTTAGTCATGGTTATTAATATATATTTCTATCAAATATATTTGTATATGTATGTCTATCTGTTAACCTAGATCCCATAACACAAGCCTTCAAAGCTTACTTTGGGCTAGGCTAATTGATGTAAGTGTAAAAAATATTTATTATTATTTAAAAAATAGTGTTATTAAATTATGCTGTTGCAAATAGGTAAGTAGATGTATTCTATGAATCGCATCAAGATTTTCACACAAAAATAGAAAAAAAAATCAATAAATTTTAGTGGCTCCCCATATAACTATAACTGAAACTCTTTTTTTTTCATATCATACCCATAGGTCTTTAAAAATAATATTAGGGTTATTAATATTATATAAAAAAAAATTTTTAAACGACATCTAGTTAGTAGTTTCTTTTAATATGTCCTAATCTAAATGTTACTTACTTCTACGGAATCCTACATGGGCGAGTTCGACTCGTACTTGGCCGATTTATTTTCTATTACTTGTAGACTCTAGCTAGAATGATTTTCCTTCTGCCCTGTTTCCTGAACATTACTCAAATGATGCTTAAAAGAAACATATTTCTATAGGTAAGCATTTACTAAGCTAAGCCTCTGACACAACAGATACCCATGAGCGATGGGTACCACTAAATAGTTACTCAGTCGCTAAATATAGTAACTGGTATTTGACGTGACGACATTGGTGAGAAATCTAACCTTACGTGTTCGTTACAGGTCAGCCAAGGCTGGATCCTCGGACCTGAGCTTTGTGATATGTGGACTTCCAGTGACGTTCTGTGCAGTTCTGCTTCTATTCTACATCTTGTTGCGATTGCAACTGATAGGTAAGAAATTGAATGTTTTTTTAATTACATCCTTGTAATTACATAATCTAGATAACCTCATCTCAGACAGGATTTGGAAAAATATTAATGATCCCCTACAGTGCGGTTCCAAAGGAATTTCCTCCCGCGTACCCTTCGATTGTGGAATGATCCCCGGCCGAGATTTTCCCGGAGCTCTACGGTATGAGCTCCTGGTGTTGTAAGTGTCCTTAGACTACAGTAACCGCTACCATCAGGCGGGCCGCAAGCCAGCTTGCCGCATTTCAGTATAAAAAAAGAATAACATAGGGAGCTTTCTAAAAGGCTGTACTTTATATAAACATAAAAGATAGGGGTCCAGGCGCGCATTTTCTATGCACACTGAGGACCTTTTTTTTTGTTCCCCTGAGGAAAATGCATTAAATTGCATACCCCGGCTGTGGCGAGCTGGCGAGCTCTCCGCCCCAGAAGGGGGAGGCCAACCCACTAAAAACCTCAGGGACGGCCTTTCTCAGCAGGCATGTAGGGAGCCCCCGGGAACGCCAAGCGATATCCGGGAACCCCGGCTGGGGGTTCCCGGAAATAGCTTGATGTTCCCGGAGGCTCCCTACATGCCTGAGGAAGGCCATCCCTGAGGTTTTTAGTGGGTAGGCCTCCCCCTTCTGGGGAGGAGAGCCCCACATAACCGCCGGCTCGCCACAGTCGGGGTATGCAACTTAATGCATTTTGCTCAGGGGGAACAAAAAAAAAGGTCACGTGGTCAGACCGCTCTGGTCGCGAGGAGTCCGACATAACCTCCGTGACACTTGCCGTTGCGTGGGTGTCTGGGCACGTTTCATGCTCCTTGTCAGGATTCTCAGCCTTCCTCTCCTGAGGAAAACAAAAAAGTCAAATCTGATAAAATGCGAGCATAGCCGCCGGCGCAAACCTAGTATGAAACATCTCCACACATTTCCATAGCAAATCTGACCTCACTAAAGAGCACGAACATGCTGTGACGTTAATAGCTTATGGCGATAGCAATCAATGTACATTGTAACTGAACGTAGTTTCAAGTGTTAATACGGTAGCGTTGTTTAATGGAGATTGCCCACCACTCTTCAGCTCATTTTTATTGCCGTAAACAATGCACACCATAACGTTGTAATGAGCTTTCACTTTACGACTGTCTCGAAATAGTCCCCATTATTTACAACGCAATTTACTAATGTCTAGTTATATTTAGAAATGTTTACTTTGGTTTTTTAAGTGACCATATAAATTTTAGTGTGCGCGTACTAAATTTAAACTTTAACACCATCTCGTGTATGTTTAGTCATATGGAAATAAAACGTCTGGGCAATGCTTCCAGCAAAAACCTTATGGCTCTTATTTTTTTTATAACATGAATTAAGTAAGTTTAAGTCGTTGGTGCTCTGCTAAATGCCCATAAAAATCTACATATATTTTGATGTAAAAAATTAAACAACATAAAAACTAAAATTGTCACAATCTAAGAAGCTCGTTTTGACGTAGATTATCAGCCAAAGCTACAACGTTTTGACAGTATATTTATAGGGATGACATCTGTCAAAATAAGCTTTTCAGATCGTGAAGAATTTTATAGTCCTATAAGAAATTTTAATTTGATTTAATTTGATAATAAAAAAGAAGTTGATAATAACTTTTTTTACAGATACTGGGCCGTTACAGATGTGGACTATATCCACATTCGGAACGAGAGGCGAATTTTCACGATGATCTTCCTAGTGTGGGGCGCTGCGCTCGTGGTTTCCCTGGCCCCGCAGCTGGGCTGGAAGGACCCCGACTACCTTGCGCGTATCACGCAGCAACAAAAGTGCCTCGTCAGCCAAGATCTAGCCTACCAGATCTTCGCTACATGTTCCACGTTCTACGTACCACTCGCTGTAATTCTAATACTCTACTGGAAGATCTTCCAGACTGCAAGAAGACGAATCCGCAGGAGAAGGGAGCCGCCACCACCCAGACCTACTTCTGCAGACGGCGCTCCGCCTTCTGGTAGACCTGTACAATCAGCGAGAGATAGAAGATTTGTAAAGAAACGTTTTCTCAATCTCAAAAAATGCAACCAACGTACAAGAGCAGAAACTCTGGCCGCTGCTCTCTTGCTAACGGAGGGCCAGAGTACGTCCACTGTGGATACACTCGACGAAGAGCCTCGGACGACGGCGTTCACGATCAGCGAAAAAGCCCCGTCTACTGTTTCGCCAGAAAAGTCTTCCTCAACCGTCACGAATGGATCGAAACAAGAAAGGGCTATAGTTCCTGCTCCGACGCACAGGGAAAAGAAGGAATCATTAGAAGCTAAAAGAGAAAGAAAAGCAGCGAAAACACTAGCAATTATTACAGGAGCTTTTGTGTTCTGCTGGTTACCTTTCTTCATCATGGCCCTCGTAATGCCTATATGTCAGACATGTGTGATCAGTGATTACTTGGCAAGTTTCTTTCTGTGGCTCGGCTACTTTAACTCGACGCTCAACCCCGTCATCTACACTATCTTTAGCCCTGACTTTCGCCAGGCCTTCGCGCGGATTCTGTTCGGCACCCACCGGCGAGGCCGCAATAAAAAATTCTAACGAAGATGTCCCTATTATGTATATAGTTGAGCCAATGGTGCTCCGATGGACTATGTTATTCATGTATATTTCAAAGCTTTCTGTATGTTATACATACTTATGGTTAGTAGTGAATGTAAATACGTTAGCTGAAGGTGTAAATAATATAAAGATATATTATACATATAATAGATGACGTTGAGAATTGTTTTTTTACGCGTTATAGTCTATGCAGCCGCGCTGGTGTCGCCCGTGAGTCCGGGGCGACTCCGCCGCCAGCTCTTATGTTGTTTCCAGTGACATTACGAAATAAAATAAATATTAAAATTACATCATCAACTTACGTTGTATTTATTCGTCTTCCACTGAATTAGCAAACAAAATGGAAAAGTTCCTCTTCCTTACAGAAAATGGACAATAACGAAATACGTAAGTATATGTTCTTCCTAAACACAGGGAAGGAACACAGGGGTTGTTTAGCAATCGATGTGTTTCTACATCATTGAAATCTACAAACAGCAGGTTATTACGTCACGTTATTACTACATATATCATAAACTCATTACTTAACATAAATTACATACATAGTATGTTACAATTGTATGTTAAATAGCTATCTTCTCACTGAAACATATTTCTTGCTGTCAACCCTACCTGAAATACATTAAGCAAAGTACTGGAAAAAGTAAAAACTGGCAAAAACTCCAAATTATTTCAATTCTCAATCAATAGGAGATTCTGCTTAATGAGATTAATTACTAAATACCTATTAGAATATTCTGTATTATGGTTTTGTAGATCATCTGCCTAGCAATGGTTTCGTAAGTTTACTACAGAGAAGTGGAGAAAGATCACCACCTTGAAGAGCACCAGTACAAAGTTGAAACCAGTCTCGAGACAGCAATTACAATTATCACGTTACTCCTTAGGAGTAGTTGGGAAACGAATTGACAATATGAATAGGAACTCGAAAAGACTAAAGGAAAGTGGTTAAATAACCATAATGGTCCATCGAGTTGAAACGTCTACTAAAATTAAGTAGCATTGATTGCTATCCATGACCTTGCTGTTAATGTTAATGTCATCAGTAATTTTAAACAGACTAGTAACTATGCTATGGTGAAGCGGAACACTGACGTATTAATAAACTGACTTAGTTAATTTATTTAATATATTACTTCCAGTACATTTGTGGACAAAGGTGGTGAAAGGTAAATCAAATGTACTATAAACAGTATTATCTATGAATCAAGGCCAGTGTGATGCAGAGAAACGGATGTAGATATAATAATAAAGAACAGATACAGATAATAAAACATAAATTTTATTGTGTCCTTGAATTTATTACAAACTTAAAGTGTTAAAACTAGCTCGATTGGGACACTATACTGGGCGACGAGGGAAACGTTTTCGGGCTTATGTTTTGATACATTACTACATAACAAATATTCGCGTTTCTTAATGACATTACCTCAACATATATTTCAAAGAGCTACATTCAAATTAATGGGATTAGACGAAAAATGCATTAGAGCAATTACAGTCCACGTCATATGCAATTAACAGCTATGATACATTAGACCCTTCCACTTAAACAATTGAAAATTTCACTTCAATTCAATAAGCTTCTTACAGAGAATATCCTCACGAAACAAAATACAAAACTGGTTATCCACGCAAATAGTCTCATCGAAATAACGAGCGATCCCTTCCCGTGATCATAGGACACCCGAAACTAAATCAGCTACTGTCTACGAGATCATTTCAAATGTCCCCGCGATTCCATTTATATATTCCTTTGAGGCTTTTATATCATGACTATTGGCAGGGTTAGGGAGAAGTGCTTGAGGGATGAGAAATATTCAAGTTCAACATTGGAGGTTTATGTTTATCGCATAACTGTAACATCTTATCAGTATTGATATTCAGTAATTTAATCGATGGTCAGTGTTAGAACTAAGGTTCCCTTAGAGTTGTTCATGGCACCTATGATCCTGCCACATTTGAGTATCTCTTACTTATATTATAAATGCAAAAGTTTGTAAGTATGGATGTTTTTTTTTTATATCTGTTACACTTACACCAATTAGCCTAGCCCAAACTAAGCTCTATAAGACTTGTGCTATAGGATCTAGGGTAACGGATAGACATACATATACATATATAAATATGTATGTTTATAGAAATATATATCAACAACCATGACTAAAGTATAAATGCTCGCATTCATCACACAAACATCTGCCCCCACCGGGATTCGAACCCGGGACCTTAGAGCTGGCGACACCTTGAAACCGTTGTACTATCCACTCGACTATGGAGGACTATGTTTGTTACTCATTCACGTAAAAATTATTAAATGAAACTTTACTATAATTTAGTTTATACATCAAAATAATACATAGGTTACAATATATAAAGATAGACACCACGCTCAAAATTCTAATCCTACGCAGACGAAACCGCAGGCACCAGCTTGTCCACACTAATATTATAAATGGGAAAGTGTGTCTGTCTGTTTGTCCGTCTTTCACGGCAAAACGGAGCGACGAATTAACGTGATTTTTTACGTGGAGATAGTTGAAGGGATGGAGTGTAACATAGGCTACTTTTTATCCTGGAGAAATCGACAAATCCCACGGGATGCGCAATAAAGGCTTCGCTCAAAAACTACTGCACAGATTTTCATTCATTTTCATCAATAGATAGAGTGATTCTTGAACAAGGTTTTGCAGTATTTTATATCTCGGTAAAACGGATAGTCCCACGGAAAGCGCGATAAAACCTTCACATCATAAACCGACTTCCGCGCATATGTAGCCTTGAGCTATGACCCTTATCCCTCTATCGGGCAGAAAGCTAGTATTTCGTATTTTGTAAGTTATACAAAATATCTGTCTCGTGCGGGAATTGAACCCGCGACCCGTAGCGTAGGAACCGATTACTCAACCACTGCACTAAACGTGTCGCTAATTTTAACGTTTGATTGCAAACTGGCGTCAAATTTAAAATTGTCAAAATGCCGTCTACAAAAATTTACACGAAAAAATTTCAATAACAAGTTAAGAATGCAACTGGTTTTTCATGACGAAGCCCCATTTCGTGCTGTTTACAACTGTTTATTTTTTATTTTTATTTTATTTTTCTAAGAAACCATACAGCGATATACAGACTATGTTTTCTACAGTGTGTGCCAATACCAAAGCCAATTAAAGGTTTCCTGACACAAAACCATTCGTAAGTAGCAACAACGGATGTTTGAATTTAAAATAACTTCGTAAGAACAGTCTCTGCCTATTACCTAAATTAAAGTTATACAAGTATTAAAATTATACATAAAGTAACCCATTCATTTTAGAAAATAAATTATACAGACACACTCCTTCAAACACATAGCAAAGATACTATATAAAATACAATACAAATATATACATACATATATATACACACATATATACATACATAAACATATACACACAAATAAACAAATCTTCATATCGAGTGTTAATGTTTGTCTGGTTCGTTTTGAGATTTTAATATATTTAAGACACGGATTTTAAAGTTGCCTTGGAGCAGGCAAATATGTCAACTTCTTTAAACAAAACATTATAGTTTTGAGGCAGTCTTGTGAGTGGGGCGTTACAAGCATAGTTCGTCGCATGTCGAGCCACGGCTATTAAGTTGGTTGGTGTGGCGAGTTCGTCGTAATGGTGTATTGTAAGCAATACATCTCACAAGCTCTGGACAGTCCACATGAGAATGCACTATATCATATAAAAAACTTACATCCAAGAACAAACGCCTAATAAATTTAAACGAGGTCGCACTAATCTTACCGATAATCTGTGTAAAAAAGGCGCTTCTACAATGACGACTAAAGATAACAATTGTGTTGTTCGGTATATGATAGAGAGAAGTATGACCTATCAACAGATTCAAATAAACTTATGCATCATTATGTAACAGGAATTAACACGACATACCAGACTTTCTTGACACTTGACGATTCGACCAGACAGCAAAAGCCGTGGTCGCTAGAGGTCTGGAGATGCGCTGTCAAATCTGATTAAGCGGTGGTTTTCTCGAACCATTGGCATATTTTTTCCAGGTACCGTATACACTACACTCAGGGTGTATATTTCGCAAACGAACCAACGAGCCTAATGTCAGCGATTGTACTAATCGTGTCGTATTTTAGTCAACACAGATTCCACGTAAATTGTTTGAATCGTTTCAAGCAATAGCATAAAAGAGATAATCTGTGGAGAGAACTTGCTTGCTAAAAAAAAATACTATAATAAAAATTTAAGTATGGAATATGCTGAATAATTCCATGAAATCATACAAAAGCGAAATGAAGTTAAATAATCAATATAAATAAAGGCCGTATCGAGGTGTTTGTAGTGGTACTCCGCTGCACTATTTCGACTACAATTAAAGTACATGGCACAGTTAATATGGCAGTTTGGCAAGCGGGGGTCAACTCGATTTTCGCAAAAGCAGGATAGCGGCCATTTTGGTCGTTAACTTTTTCTAAAAGTTGTATATTCATGATCAGCTCGTCAAGAAGAACAATACTATCGATAATTTGGAGTCGATCACCGCTCGTCAAACTGCCATATTAAATGTGCCATGTACTTTATATGTATTGTTACGAGCTGGGGTCAGTAAATCAAACGGCGGTCTACCAAAACACTGAACATTTATTAATTAGTACACTAACAGTCACTAATCACTTCACTGAAAGCACTGAAAGTCGCTTCTTAGTTCTCCAATATCACTTCTTAGATGTTTTCGCACTGTATCGCAAAACAAAACTCTCCTCCCGGCGGCCGGACACAGCCTTATATAGTCCCCTAAGGCACTTGCCACTCTTGCCAGAACATTCGCGGACACACTCGAATGTGTAGTCCAATACATAGCGCGTAGGAATGACGTCGCGCGTTCGAGACGTTTCGAGTATAACTGTCTCTTCCTTGTGCTATCCTTGTCACACAATACTCGAATATTCCCGTACTATCTTTCTCGAATATTCTGTGTTTGTCTATCTCTTTCTAATGATGTTTTCTCATTCTAATACTTCTCGAATGTTCTAACTATATCTGTCTCTTTCTACTATTGCTATCTCTTTTACTCCTATTGAAATTTATGTCCTTTTACTGAAATAGGCTTAATGGCTCATAAGGGGTCCTGAAAACGCCTGAAAACGGGGTTTCAGGTTATTGCGGCGTTGGATAGAGGGTAGCCTGAAACGTACTGAAAACATGTTTCAGGCGCCTGAAAACTACTGTAATTTGGGTGTAATTTAGATTTTTTAGTATGTGAAAGAGGTACTTCTGAAACGGCCTGAAACGACGTTTCAGCCTGCTGAAAACGTTTCTAAGTCACAGAAAATCACTTTTGAAGTTTTACTAAGCCACCGGCGTAACAGTATATAAAGCAGATATGACAATAACAATGTATATTTTATGTCTATCCAAAAAATATATATTTATCATCAATGAAGCTATATATATATTCGGTCTACGACACAAGTTTGAAATTAGAATCCGTTACTGTCTTTACAGAACTTATGAAGGTTTGCAAACTTTTCACACGAAGAATCACTCTCATTTCGGATCATTCCATTTACAAATAAATACAGAATAATATAATTGTATTGGACTTGTTCATTATACCAAGAACATTGCATATTCACGCGTTTGGTACTTGGTAACTCAATTGCTCCATATGTTACAAATCTAATCAATCAATCCAAAGTTTCATGTTAATTTATTCAGGTTACTTTAATATATTCTACTCCGTCGGAGCTCACGAACTTTCATAATTCATTATACGACATTACCATAATGGCGTTTCCACCTACGATTGGCGATACCCAGAAGTTTATAGAATATCTGCTTAAGCCCCGAAAGCGTTCCGTCGTTAAAGGTTTGATACACGATGCTTGTATGTGCTTTATGAATAGTAATTTCTAGCTAATAACATAAAGTATGGAATTTTTTCTATAAGACACAGTAACGTAGTATTTATAAAAATAAAAAAAAGCATTTTTAAAAATTTTTAATTTTATAATAAGTTAACATTTATATTTTGTACAGAAGATTAGCTATCAAGCAGACTGCCCACCTGAAAGTAAATGGGTTTTGTCTGTTTACACCTATATATGAACACATACAAAAAATATATTTATAACCTATATCTGTATGTGTTCATTGACAGTATTAAACTGGATATATAATTACACTGTACTACAGTACAGTAGGTATATATGCCACAATAGTTGTTTAATAAAACAACTAGATTTTTATTAAACAACGCAATTAAGTTGCATTATTAGCTGCATTATTAATACGTTTCCAATTCTTGTTTAGAAAACATTCAATATGAGAGCTTATTCAAAGTCTGATATGACATTGAATGACAGGTAACGGAATAATTATTTTTAAAAGAAATCCCCCTCTTTACACTGGAATAACAACCCCACATAGACTATTTTAATAGGCTTGTATCCACTATGAACAAATCTGATGCGTTAGGTTGCATAACTATTAAGATGATCATTTAATTATGAAAAAACAAAGTTTTATAAAATAATAACTTTTGATTATTTATATTTTTATAAAATAAAATTGCACAAAATAAGCCATAAGTCACGTGACAGCAAACACCAATTAAAAAGTGTTACGAAACGTCAAAGTCAAAATGTCATTCCCAAGTGTCTTGTGGAAGTGCGAAAAAGAATGGGCATCATTCCTTCTCGCGAGTGTCAGCCACTTTTTACGTATCTGCTGATTGTTTGGCACGTATATAAATATTTTTTTTTGTGTTTTTATACTTGTGCTTGTACACTGAGGCACTATGCAGTACTTGTAATACGATGAATCCATTTTTTATTAAAATAACTTCACAATACCGAATATTCCGATACTAAAACAGCTGTGTTTTGCACGGCGTGACGTCATTCAAGACGTCATGACAGTCATGAGCGTTTTTGATGACTAATGTCAAATATTTAATTAAATGTAAAATTATTCTTATAAATAAGCATTTTTTTTCAAAAATAATAATTATTTTGTATAGAATAGGCATCAAGGTATATTAGTATCTAACTACTGAAATTTAGGCAACAAGCCTATTTATGGAATACTATACATAAAGATTATAGACATAACGGTCGATACCTAACATATAATTGTGCAATAAGCAATTACATAAATAAATAAAAAATTCTCACAATTTAGAATGTCAAATTTCAAAATAAAGTTAAGCCGTGGTTTATGATGACAGAAAACAACAACAATAACCATTTTCCCAACATGTCAGCTCCTTTATTGACATATTTGTCAATGAATGGTAAACTTGTCACACAAAATATTTGGTACTAGATTCCACTCTCTGTCTCACCCTTCATACCTTGACATACCAACACAACTGATTTTAATTCTACAATAAGCCCTCGGATTCCAAACAAGGAAAACGCGAAACTGTCTTTCCGAAGACTATCAAACAGTGTAGCACTTTGTGATTCTGCGCCACCTAATTTAATTCAGATTAGATTTAGGACTGATGGATATTTTAATTAGTTTTGTTGTAGTCCGCATGCCGCAGCAGCATTCTCCGTACAATCTAAATTATGTTGCAACAGGAATTTGCGCGTAGATTGAGCGGAATAGTTTAGTTGCAGCCGCAAATGTGACCTATCCATTCGGAGGCATTTAGATTGGCAATTCTGCTTTTGTGGGTAAACATTAATATATCAATTTTAACAAGGGATTTTCGACGAAATACTTATACATATCTTGACTGATTTTCGGTTACAACAGCCCAGTTAGGAGCGAATGGCGGAAATAATATAAGTAGCACCCAAGTTTATTATTTACCCAAATATAGACAATATTACCCAACATTAATGTACGGAAGTGAAAGTTGGGTATGGGAGAAACGACATGAAAGCAGAATAAATGCAGTAAAAATGAGAGCTTTGCGGAGTATGGCAGGAGTAAAACTGAGTGACAGATTGTATAATGAAGTGATTAGAAAGAAATGTGGTTTGAAAGAGGATATCGTGACAAGAATAGAGAAAGGGATGGTTGGGTGGTTTGGGCATGTGGAACGGATGGATGAAAGTAGAGTGACCAAAATGATTTATGAAGCTGGAGTGAGTGGAGATACGGGACGAGGAAGACCTAGGCGAACATATTTCGAACAAATCGAAAGTGTCCTCAAAAAAGGCCAGGTCAGAAGTACCCGTAATCGTCGAGCATGTATGAGGAATGTTATGAAAGTAGATGAAGCGAAAGAGATATGTAAAGACCGTAGCAAGTGGAAAGACGTAATCTCTGCCTCTGCCATGCGAAAAAGGCGTGAGTGTATGTATGTATGTATAGACAATATATCGCAGAAGGCAGATCAAGCGATTAAAGGAACAGTTCTTTACTCGCTAAGTCCATTTTCTGCGACCTTTAATCAGATCATGGATGTATCATTAAGGAGTGGCAAGACATAAAAGACGTACGACGAGACGACGACATCCACGCCTTCGTTTTCACCCGCGCCTCTATCCTTATTTTTCAATAAGGTGCAGTTAGAAGTGTTGTATCCTTCTACGTCTTCCTCAACCTGCTAGGAGAGTACCATAAACGCCTCTTCATTGCCAATCAATAGTTGTAACATTCCATGGCGTAAAAAACTAAAAAAATGAGTAATGTTCAATTTTACATACATTTCCAACTTTTCTTTCGTCGTAGACTAACGGCGAATAGATGTTTCATATGAAATTGTAAAATCGATAAAATACATTAAAAGCAAGAAAAGCGACACGTCTGGTGCAACGGTCGAGTGATCGACTTCTACGCAACGCATCGCGGCTTCAATTACCGCACGGCACAGATATTTAATAACAAGAAATTCTTGCCTGTGAATCTTGGCTTCGAGTTTACTCAATGTTACGTTTTTAGTGCCTTAATTAACCACTTATTACCACAATGCAACCAGCTGTTTTCTACCAATCTCATCCGTAGCATCTCTTAGTTATCTTTTGTCACCATTGTATATTTTCTGAACCTGTCGCTATACGCACAATCGTAGTTTCTCAAATCCATTTGGGATCGTTTTAGAAATCTCTTGGAACGTGATCAATCAAAAATCACACATACTATATATTTTTTCATAATCTCCCCTGTAAAGAAGTTGGAAGTAAAGCTTTTTTACTGCATTATGGATGATGCCTTGATTGATTTTCCTACATACGACTTGTGATTGATGGCTTTCATAGTAGCCAGCAATAATAACTCCATATTTACCGCTGTAGACATTAAACTAATGTACGAAGTGCCACAGTAATACACTGTTGAAAAACTTTTTGGTAACAAGATTATGTTTTATAATAAAATATGACAAATAAAAATAATGTAAAAAAGCTATATTTAAATTTTATATGTTTCTGATTTAAGGCTTGTATATACTGTTTGTTTTGGAATTTCTCACTTTTTTCGATTTTATTATTGCCACAAAATCAAATCAAATCAAAATCAAAATAATATTTATTCAACATAGACCTTTACAGGCACTTATTGACGTCAACAAACAAAACAAAAAAAAAGCTTAAATAAAAAAATAACAAAAACCTTGTCCGTACGTACGAATAAGGAAAAAAAAAAAGAAAAAAATATATTGACCCGACACCTGTTCGGAAATTGGGAGAGCCTTCTCGAGAAGAACAGGCAAGAAACTCTGAAGGTCTATTTTTTATCTCCTCTTTTCAATGTTAACAATCACAATAATACAATACAAAAATACAATATAGTACAAGATACAATCACACCTAACACGATTACAGTCGTATGTATGTTTACATACACATATAAAATAATACAATATTATAAATAATGTTGTTACCAATCATGGCTCTATGAATAGTGTCCCTATTCCCAAACTGTGTGATCATTAAGATAGTCACTTACTTTATACAATACATAATAACTGTCCAAATTAATTATGTGTGGTAAAAACAAATGCCTTCCTAGAGTATTACAAAATTCCTCCTGAAAAGTTCACAATTTTGAGTTATCTGCTGTTGTTACATAGCAATCTTTGTAATTTTGTATTGGTGTTTGATATATATGGTTCCCAAAGTGGTCTATTCAAATATAGTTTAAATGTATTGTTAATCTAAAAGAGGACTTATGGCCGTTTTCACCAACCTTGTCTTCTTGACTCCTAAGTGACATGCTGTCACTTTTTATATTAACTGAAAAGAGTGAGACAGCATGTCTCTTAGGAGTCACCTAAGCTAAGACAAGGTTGGTGAAAACGGCCATAAATATACTTGCAGCCATTACCCTGCTTACTAAATTCTAGTTTTATACTACGACGGTGGCAGTAAAACATATAGCCTGCCGGATAGTAATCAGACACCATAGCTAATGAAAAGTAGACGCATCATAAGCGAGTCACCTTTTTAAAAACCCCTATAATGCACTATCAGAGCCCGCGTTTCGTATCTTCTTTCTCTTATCTCCCTTTTCCACTCTCCTCTATCGCTCGCTACTTCAACACATAACCATTCACACATTCTATCCATCTACTTTCATGTCTATTGTTAATCCATGTCAAATTATACTCGTAGTTTGCCCTAGCTACTTTGCCGTTGTTTTTTATGTAAAAAGAGGCAAACGAGAAAGACTCCTGATGGTAAGTCATTCACCGCCGCCCACGTCACCAGCGACGCCAGTGCATTGCCTACCCTTCAGGTAAGAATATGCTCTTTTCTTGAATAACCCAATGTCGCAGTTGATGGCAACGAGTTCCAGATATTTACTGTGTGTGGCAGAAAACTGTTTTTAAAACGCATTGTAGTGGAATGCACACGCTGGCTGTGTGCTCGGCGTAGCAGCAACAGCGCAGCGACCTTATAGCTAGCGTTGGGAAGCAGCGACCTCTCGCTGCCGAACGTGGTCGTGGCCATGCTCCGCGGCGAGGCGGAATGGGAGGCTGTCGCCTCCTTTTGCGAGAACGTCATCTCGCAAAAAGAGGGAGCGGGAGGAGGACGTCGAGGCCGCTCCTCTCCGCCGCAGACGGATAGGTAGGAGAAGGCGGGCACACGCAAGAGCGGTGCCCGCCTAATGACCCTACCGCGAGGCTGCGTGCGCGTCTGGCTACCGCGCACGCCGTGGTGATGTCTCTCCGTCTGGGGGATTGTCCAGGGGTTCTCGGACAGCCCTTGCATTGGCTCGACCAGACCTAGGTCGAGCCGGCCCCGGAGCTCATGGCGGTAGAATCGCGAAAGCGCAGCCCGCTATGTGCCCCGCATGGGCTTAGAGAACTCCCCTGAGTTCCAGTGGGTAAGCCAGTCCTGTTAGACCGGAGAGCCCAACACATGGCTGCGCCTAGCCAGCGCGGTGTCATGTTGCATAATGCATTTCCCCTCTAAAAAAAAAGGCTTAGGTGACAGAGATCTCTTGAAGAGTTTAGCTCACCTTTGTACTTCTTTTTATGTTACATATATTAGATACACAGAAGACAAATAGGTAGTTGAATTCTACGTCAGTCTGCTCAGGAGAATTAGCGTAAGTTTTTACTTCACCTTTTATAGACTAAGCTAAGATTAAGCTTATCTTCAAAAATACTCCCACAATATCAATATCTACCTATACAAAATATAACCAAGTTTTTATATAGATAACGAATACGACGACTCGTATAAACGAGCACGAATAAAGTTCACACACTCAACAAACAAAGGCGTTGGTAATCATCCCAAGAAAACCTGTTTAACTTTTTTGTTACCTCTCCTAACCAATTCCAGTTCGTAAACATTAAGGTCTTAAAGTTTCGGATATTCAGTCGTAAAAACTTGCCCAGGCACAAGGCATACGGAATGAAACTGAAAACAGAAGGCCGTGTGAAGGGTCTAGCAAAGACCCGCGTTGTCATGACGACAGAAGTACCCTTACAGAAGTCTCTTCCCATTGCTCACATTTAATAAGTCAGGCACAAATTTTGCTCTACTTTTATCAAAAAGAGTTTCTTACCTTTATCAATTTCCGGCCGTGTATTTAGCTACTTGTATTTTGAATTTAGAACAGTCATTGTGGCAATACAGTTTTTATTATGTGTGATGATATCATGCAGCGATACATATCATTGTTGTATTGTTTTCTGCATGATACCACAGTGATGGTATCATGCAGCAAAGTAACAATGTTTATTAACGTTGTTTAGATAGCAACCGCGACTGTTGTTCGAATATTAACTTTAGTGTTTATAGTATGACAAAATAATCTGTAACAAAGCTAAAGTTGTTGTCATGTTTATTTATTACGATGCTGGATGAACAATATTCAAAACTAACATAATTTAAGATTGTTCGCTTAGCAAATAAATTAGTGTATTGTGAGAATTTCCGAGTAGTTGTTTCGTTTCGGTAGCCAATTCTCTCATCACTTCACTCGGGCGCCGGCACTAAGTACTTTTTATATACACAGGACTCGGCTCGGATCGTCCATTTCCTTCGCGAATGTTCGACCGAGCGGGCGCGTGTTGTGTCGGTGAAGCACAATGGCGGAATATACTTTAATCACGGTTGTGAACACTAAATACTTCTGCTCTACTATTTGATGTGAATTTAAAAGCAAGACAATTTACAACTAGTGCTTAGATTTAAGAACGGACATGAAGAAGGTTGAGTGAATCGTTGGGGTTACCTACGAAATATCGTATTCCAAATGATCGAATATCGAAATACACTGATAATATTTTGATATTCGATCATTTGGAACTCGATATTTCGTAGGTAACCCCAACGATTCGCCCAACCTGCTTCATGTCCGTTCTTAATCATGGCAAAACGGGAATATTTATGGTGACAAAGCTAAATTGTTGGTGTAACTAATATGGGTTGTGATATGTCACAAGATCACAATTGTTTATTTAGCAATATATTATTGTTGCCGAATCTACCTAATTGTCGATTTCATTTGACAATAAAAAATTTGATATGGTAACAATTCACTATGAACGGCTCTCCCGGATTAACTTTTTGTTGTTAATTTAGCAGGACTTTTTTCTCAGTGCTCAATTCTACTATTATGAACATATACGAGGTGACATTGAATTACAAAATACTGATAAGGCAGGCTTATCCTGAATTAAGGTATATAATAATAGAAAAAAAAACCATTACTGCTTTTTACCGCAACTCTGAGTTGTGTGTTCTTGCGGGAATATACCAGCTTAGCGCCTTCAATTATTGACAGAGGCTGCTTGGATTGAGTGAATCTGATAATGTGCCGATGGGCCGAGATTGGCTTTTCACGTAGCACCGCCGAATAACAAATAGTTCTTTGATCATAGTTAACATATTAAGATGTGTACGTAACTATTATTTTTTGAGAATGCAACCGCAGCCAGAAAGCTCAAACTTAGTTGATCTTTGAATTGGCTATCGACTTATTTAAGACTACAATTAATAATAAGAATACGAATAATACTATCGACTTACCTAAGTAAAAATATAAAACTGTCTTACGGACAATTAGATTTCAACAATATTTCGTAAAGATAAAGTTAAAAATTATCTGCCACTCAAAAGCTCACCACGATACTGGCATATTCCAGTTTGAATTTGCTCAATATGAGATAATCATTGTATATGTATGTGTCGTAGTTATCCGGTTGAATCAGGTGTGATGTAGAACATTTTGAGAGCCTCAATTACTTTATTTTATTTTTTATTTATTTTTAACACAATATTAATCAAATACATTTTTATAGTCTTGTTGTATTCAAAAATTTTATTCACTACAAAAAATATGGGTAATTACTTTTTTCTATAATTATTTTGAACGTAAATTGGTTAGTTAATTGTCAAATGGAGTAATTAAAAAACTGCACTTCGACGAATAAAAAAACATTCCCTTGCTTCGTTTTTTAAAGTTGACACATTACGTTGGATTTAATCATACTTTTTAATCTTACACTCGGAATAGAAAACCACTTTTTCTCCTTATCCATAATTCACTGAAAGGCGCGACAAGGGTGAAATGAAATGAGTTGAAACGTTTTTCCAGTACATCTGCTAATGTTCTGGAAAAATAAACACTTTGCACAATGTCTTTTTGTTTCATGTGTTTTGCTACTGGCATGCATTGAAGGATATCGTATTGTCATAGAGTTTAACATTGAGCTTGCTTTTTTTTTGTTTTTTTTTAACTTTATTTGCCACTAGGAATCAAATCCAATAATACATGATTACAAAACATATTATTTTACTGTTACGCGCCGGTGGCTTAGTAAAACTTCAAAAGTGATTTTCTGTGACTTAGAAACGTTTTCAGCAGGCTGAAACGTCGTTTCAGGCCGTTTCAGAAGTAGCTCTTTTCACATACTAAGAAATCTAAATTACACCCAAGTTACAGTAGTTTTCAGGCGCCTGAAACATGTTTTCAGTACGTTTCAGTCCCTCTATCCAATGCCGCAATAACCTGAAAACCCGTTTTCAGGCGTTTTCAGGACCCCTTATGAGCCATTAAGCCTACTTCAGTAAAAGGACATAAAATTCAATAGGAGTGAAAGAGATAGCAATAGTAGAAAGAGACAGAGATAGTTAGAACATTCGAGAAGTATTAGAATGAGAAAACATCATTAGAAAGAATAGACAAACACAGAATATTCGAGAAAGATAGTACGGAATATCGAGTATTGTGTATCGAGAATATTCGAGTATCGAGACAGTTATACTCGAAACGTCTCGAACGCGCGACGTATTGGACTACACATTCGAGTGTGTCCGCGAATGTTCTGGCAAGAAGTGGCAAGTATCTTAGGGGACTATATATAGGCTGTGTCCGGCGCCGGGAAGAGTGGAATGCCTACTGTGCTCATGCGTTCGAGTTGCCCTCTGACTCCCAACTGCGCACACAGTACCATTCACTGGCCGATCATCCGTCTTGGGACCCTCCCGTGTGGCGAAGGCCGGACGGGAGACCTGGGCGTGAGGGTCGGTCAGCCCTTACTGCTATTACCATCGAGCTACCAAGATGTCGAGACCACCACCGCAGCCCAAGCCCCCTCGCACCCGCGAGATGGCTATGGGCTCACCTACGCCTCAGACACCAACCCAGGAGGGCGGCGAAGAAGCTATCTTCACCCCTCCCGCATCACTGGAGTTTCGCCGGACGGGGTCCCAGGCGAAGCTATTCCTCACGCCGACGCCGACGCGAGTATCCTCTCGCGCAGGAACACCCCATTCATCACCGGCCACATCGCGGGAGCATTCCCCAATGCAGATCCCGCAAGCTGCCGCACCTAGAACCGGAACTACCCACTTGGCGGAGGCAAGTGTTTCACAACTACCTCCAACAAGTGTAACCACCACCTACGCGGAATCAGTTGCCAAGCTGTCGGAGCCGGCCACCAGAGACCCACGCAGGAGGAAGACCATTGCAAGAGGACAACCTACAGCACCGATGCCCGAATCACCGGGCACCACCCGCACTTTCTCGCCCAAAGGGTTACGCCAGGCAACCCCCCCGTTCCCGGCTAAACCGCAAAAGCGCCCTCAGCGCAGCGACGATGAGGAAGACGATGATGCCGTGGTCAACCCGACCACCAAACAAAGGTTGGCGAACAGCCCGACGCCGCCGAAGCCTCAGCCATGTAGGAAATCGCCGACACCTACCCCCCAACAACCACAAACGGCTGCCGCTCAACAAAAACAGAACTACCCCCCACTTATTGTGGAGAGCTTACCGGACTGGCATTTGCATATCCGGGCGCTGAAATTGAAGATTGGCCAAGCCCCAGTAGCCCGCCCGTTCAGGCAAGGTATACGGTTCCTGCCCAGGTCAGAGCAGGAATACCGTACCATACAAAGGTACCTGACCGAGCTAGAAAAGACACAGAACATATCTTGGTTCTGCTATTCGCTGCCTGCAGAACGCAACCTCAAGATTGCCATACGGGGTCTACCAACTGGCACAAGACCCGAAATCATAGCAGAAAGCCTACAGGAGGAGTATGACATAACCTGCGAGCACGTAAAACAGATCAATGCTAGGCAGGGTCGCCCGGGTTGTGTCTACTTCGCCCACATACGCCGCACTACAGACATAGCTGCCAAAATATATAACATCACATCCCTCTGTGACATTGATACTGTCAAAATAGAGGCATGGCGTGGTAAGAAAGGCCCGGCGCAGTGCCACCGGTGCCAATCTTTTAGACACTCCTCTATACATTGCCACCGGGAGCAGGCCTGCGTGCGCTGTGGGGACCGCACGCCGCCCGCGACTGTCCACGCCCACGAGAGGACCCACCTACGTGCGCCAACTGTCTGGGCGAGCACACTGCAAACAGTGCTGCTTGCCCAGTCTACAAGAAAGAGCTGCGCAACAGACGAGCCGGCACTGTGGCCAGAACAGTGGCCGCAGCACAACCAACTGCCCCCCCCCCCACTGTTAACCTTGTAGGGGAGGACGAGCCGACAGCACAGGCCTCACTCATGGCCGCTGCAAACGACGGCCAAAGAAAACCCAGCCGCCGCAGCAAGAAGAGGAAGCCCCGCCCTCAACCAGCTGCCGCCACCGAAGCCACCATCGCCCCTCCTTCGAGTAAACCCACCCCGTCGACTTCAAACGACCAACCCGAAGAAGGGCCCGCTAAATCAAAACCAAAACCGGTACCAGCGCCCCGTGCCCGTACCGAGAAGAAAATTAAAACTACAGCTCCTACCGCACCGCAGGTGGTCGCCGCCCCCCCTGGGGGGACGAAGGCGAAGCCGCGCGCGTCGGTACATGAGCACACGAACGCACAACAAGATATTGCACAATGCTTGCAAATTTTATTGCAGGTATTTGGCAATGTCCTAGCGGCCGTCGTAGCAGGACAAAATCCAGTGCCTGCGATAGTCTCCGGACTGAACGACATAATCCAGCACTATGGATAGGCGACCATTATTAAAAATAATACACTGGAATGCCGGGGGCCTCAACGACACCAAGAAGGTCCTCTTTAAACAAATAATCGCAGAGCACAGGGCTGATATAGCCCTGATAAGCGAAACACATCTGAAACCAACGAAGGTGATGAAATTCGCAGGATACCAGGTGTATCGGCAGGACGAACGATCGCCACAAGGACACGCCTACCGGGGATTGGCTGTCCTTGTTAAGAACAATATCGTTCATCAGGAATTACCATCAATTCAGCTCTTATCGGCGTACAGCCTCGGAGTCGAGATAAGCACTACAATCGGTAAGACGCGTATATACGCATTTTATAAACCGCCTAGTAACACCATTAACGTACAAGACATTCACACGTTAATAAACTCGCCGGCTGCTACCATCATAGCCGGCGATTTTAACGCAAAACACACCAGCTGGAATTCTTCGAAGAACTGTAGAAGTGGACGGCTCCTTATGGCTGACTCCGAGGCCCAGGGGTACGCGGTGTCGGCCCCGGAAGTACCCACTCACTACCCACATACAGCCTCACAACTACCAGATGTAATCGACCTGGTAGTGACTTCAAAGATCGATTTAAACATGATTTCGCAAGAAGTACTGGATGACCACACTACCTCGGACCACCAACCTATACTTGTGACCTACCACCCTCCGATAAGAGTTGAATTACCGATAAGGAGGCGGCGTGTTGACTGGGAAAGGTATCGTAACATTCTAACACAAGAATGCATATCGAAACCAGTCAACAACAGCGACGACGTTGAAGACCTTGCGATAAGGCTACAAGGCCAGATAGCCGATGCCTTACAAGCGTCACAACTCCCCGCCTCCTCAAGACCACGGACGAACCTGCCACCTAGAATACAGAGGCTCATAGAGGAAAAACGAAGAATACGCCGCAGATGGCAGTACTCCAGATGCCCTGTACTTCTATACCACCTGAACACCCTGGTATCCAAGATTAAAAGGGAGATCCAGGACCTCCGCAGTGATGCATGGTTGAACACCATCAACCAAGCAGAGGATGACCGTAACAACCTGTTCCGTCTCTGCCGAACGCTCACTCGGAGAACTGCGCCCATAAGACCCTTGAAGGCCCCCAATGGCATTTTCATGTACAAAGCGGAAGACCGGGCGAAGATCCTCGCTGACCACCTTGAGGGGGTCTTTCGCCCTAACGAGGATGTCGATACAAGCCACACTCATGATGTACTTGCACACCTACAGGACTACCTACAGAATCCAGCCGGCGAAAACCCAGAGGAGCCTATCTTCTTCTCCCCTGGGCAAGTAGCGACGATGCTGAAAAGGTGTCCACCTAGGAAGGCCCCAGGGCCAGACGGCATCCCCAATGAGGCCCTCAGACATCTGCCTCCACGGGCGGTAGCAGCAGTCACGAGGCTATTTAACGGGGTGGCCCGCACCTGTCACTTCCCTAACACCTGGAAGGAAGGGCGGGTCATAGCGCTCCCGAAAGCAGGGAAGAACACCACATCCCCTGCCAGCTACCGTCCGATAACACTACTGAGTACCTTATCGAAAGTGTTTGAAAAGCTTCTCCTTACTAAGCTACTTCCACACTTCGACCTGAGGCCTGAGCAGTTTGGGTTCCGCGCTGAGCACTCAACAACCCACCAGCTCACTAGAGTGCTCCATCACGCGGCAACCGCAATCAACAAAAAAGAACACCCGATCGCTGTCATGCTCGACATGGAGAAAGCGTTCGATAAGGTCTGGCACGAGGGCCTCATATACAAGATGTCCACTACTACTACTCCAAAGCGAGCAGTAAGGATCGTGGCATCTTACCTCACAAACAGGAGCTTCCGCGTGGCAATCGAGGATACGGTATCAACCGCCCGCCCGATCCGAGCTGGGGTCCCGCAGGGCAGCTGTCTGGCACCAATCCTGTACCTGCTGTATACTAATGACATCCCAGTGAACGAAGGTTCACTGCTGGCGCTTTACGCAGACGACGCAGCCTACCTCACATCCTCCATCAGGGCCGATATAGCAGCGAAGAGGATGCAAAGACAGCTGGACACCCTGCCATCATGGCTGGACAAATGGCGGTTGACCGTCAACGTGGTGAAGACCCAGGCCATAGTGCTGAGTAGGGTGAGGAACATGCCACCCACTCTAGCACTCAGGGGTATCAATATACCCTGGAGTTCAACAGTCACCTACCTGGGGGTGACTATAGACAGGCATATGACCATGGGACACCACGTTAGCGCCACCATAAACAAAGCCAAGACGGCAAGGATGGCCTTACGCCCGATTTTGCAATCACACCTGCCTCTGAGGTCTAAGTTACATCTATATAAGATGTACATTAGAAGTCGGATCACCTACGCAGCTCCATCTTGGTTCGCGCTACTAAGGGCTAAATCCCTGAAAGTGCGACTCGAAGCCCAACAATGCATCGCGTTGCGGACAATCATACGGGCCCCACGATGCGTCCGCAACGACGTAATAAGAAGAGACCTGAAATGTATCAAGTTAGAGGACCACATCCGCGAACTGGCCAGGCGGATGTTTGCACGAGCTGGGAGATCCGACTTCCCACTCATCAAGAATATCGCACCCCAGCACGCAAGACCTCCAGATGGCAGGAAACGAGGGCTCCCTAGGGACATCGTCGAGTGACCAGGGATACACACGGAATACCAGTCACGATGACTTGCAAAACATCGCAATCATCGTGACTTGCAGAAAAATAAATTTTTCAAAACACCGACATCAAGGAAAAACCAGGTTGAAGATACCCTCTAATAATACGCAAACGCGTATTCAAGATCACCACAGGTGAGAATCACCGACCCAAATGACCCACCCGTCGTCACGGGTGGCGATGAAGCCACCGAAGAGGACTACGTCCTGAACGGTCACCCCGGCCCTATTCCAAGGGTCGAGACGAATATCAGTGAGGCGGGAAGAGTATTGTTTTGCGATACAGTGCGAAAACATCTAAGTGATATTGAGAACTAAGAAGCGACTTTCAGTGCTTTCAGTGAAGTGATTAGTGACTGTCAGTGTACTAATTAATAAAAGTTCAGTGTTTTGGTAGACCGCGTTTGATTTACTGACCCCGGCTCGTAACATTACTTTACATGTTATGTGCTTGCAGTAAACAGGTCATAATAGCGTAACAGGTTACTAATCAATTAAAAAAACAAATCAAAATCAAAAATTTATTCTTGAAATAGGATTCTTACAATCACTTATGAACATCAAAGATGCTACGCCATTGGTTCACAAGTCTACGAAAGGGAGACCTTGCACTGCAAATAACCAGCAAGAAAACCAGCTACGGCAATGTCTTTTCTCCCTGTATTATTACAGTCAATTAGAAGCTAGCTTCAGTGAAATAGTCTGAACCCAATTTCTTGTAGAAATTCACTTGATATCTATATAAATTTTAAATATAAATTTTTGTTACACTTACACCAATTAGTCTAGCCCAAACTAAGCTCTGTAAGGCTTGTGCTATGGGATCTAGGGCAACGGATAGACATACATATATTACACATAAATAAATAATTTTTATTGAAATATATATCAACAACCATGACTAAGGTACAAATGCTCATCACAGATCACACAAACATCTGCCCCCACCAGGATTCGAACCCGGGACCCCAGAGATGGCGACATCTTGAAACCTTGAGGTCGTCAAAAGTCGTAAAGACTATAGTTTTATACTACAGGCAGTGCCGTAACTAGCCTTTTATACGCCAGGTTTCAAAGGAGCTTTCAAAACTGCGTCCTTGAAAATGTCCTAACCAGGCTCTGACAATAAAATGGACAAATGTGCATAAAAATATATCTATTTATTGTTTACCTATTTTATTTTAGTAGACACCAAGTTATAGGTAGGTACTTAGAAGATTTCTTCAAAATAATTAGTTTAAAATTTAAAGAAAAAGAAAATAGTTAAAAATTTGTATAGAAATATTTACTTAAATACAGAAATGACACAATATACTCTATAGTAAAGACCCAAGGCTGTCCTTACTTTATGATTACTTAAAGATTTACTTTCCGCGCTTTTCTATACCTGAAACAAAAGATTTCATTACATTTCATCAAATACCTTTCCCTAAACTTCTAATTGGTGATTGTTAAGTCTGAACGATTAAGCGATGAAGAGTAATGCAGTTTAAACAAACTTACCAAAACTGAAATTTATAAATCGCTGCATCGTTATCATCCGAAGAGATGTTCCTCTCCCACTCAATTTTGTTATAAGCATTTTATTTCACCTGTCCCGGTGTTGTGATGTAATTTTGCAAGTTAAATTTTAATTACTTCCTATTTCCGATTGAGCTGTTTCTCATGCATATGTATATCGCATGATATTGGAATATTGTGACATGATAATGGTCTGATGCTGGAGCTTGAAGTTCCTACGGAATGCCGCAATAAAAAAAATAACTGTACACAAACAAATTAATATCTTGGAAAGCATGATTTGCTTTCCAAGATATTAATCTGTTCACTTGGAAGATATCATCAACCTTTCATCACAAGCACCCAAAGAGGCATCTGAAATTCTACAAACGTCACGGTTCAACGTAAATGACACACCACCTACGCAGGGATGTACCAGAAAAGAAAATCTTGTATTACTTAGTACACATAAATCAAACAAGATTTTAAAAATACAGGATGAGAAATTTTCGCAAAAATTTAAGTTTTGTCACTATAGCAAACCCGGGGGAATCTTGGAGCTACTTTATAACATTGAAGAAAAGCTGAAAAACTTCACAAAGACGGATTTTTGTATAGTTTGTACAGGCGAAGCAGACTTCAAAGAAACACAAAACAATGTAACATTAATAAGTTATATTCGGGATGTCTTGAAAGAAATGTCATCATTGACAAACATAATTATATGTGCACCAAGATATATCTGCGGCAGTATGCTATTTAATTGTCGTGTAGAAAACATTAACAACATTGCTATTTACAGACATAAAAACTCATGGCTACGGTATTCTGTTGATACCAATCTGAATTTAAATCATCAAATGTTCTCACACCTAACAGGAAAAATAAATGATTATGGCTTGGACAACATATTGTTGGGATTAAAGGGACTTATTACTGATATAATATTAGGTACCATTTGTACTACCAGTTTTGTTAGTGATAACAACTTAACCCGATGCAATAGGCAAAAAAGGGGTTCGTGTCCTCATTATTTACCTGCCACAGTAGGGATCGCACCAATCACTCAAAACGGTAAATAAAAAAAACCTACACTTTTAGATTATTTTCCTTTAGTAAATAAATCCAATATTCCAAAAAAGTATTTTCGATAAAAAGCAACAAAATCATTTAAAGATTTTGCACCAAAACATTGCTGGCATATTGAGTAAACAAGATACCGTACAAATAGCATTAAAATCCTTAAAAGATAAACAGCAAAATATCGACGTTTTGTGCTTTTCAGAGACATTCATCAAATCTGGAAATAAAACAAACTTAAAAATAAATGGTTTTACTTTAGCTGATTCGTATTCCAGATCTAAACAAAAACGCGGAGGAGTCTGTATACTGTGTAGAGAAAACATAATATTTAAAAAGCTAATAATTTTTAAAGATTTGTGTGAAGAGTTTTTATTCGAATGCTGCGGTATAGAAATTTTGAAACATAAATGTATTATTATTTGTCTTTATAAAATACCCAATACTAATTCTCTGAATTTTTCTTAATAAATTCGAAAAATTACTAAATAAGCTACAAACTAAAATTAAAAAGAAAATTATAATAACAGGAGATTTTATTATCGATCACCTTAAGAGATCTCCAGCGTCAGAAGAATATAAGAGGATAAGTGAAAACTATAATTTCCAAATCCACATACTCAAGCCAACGAGACGTAATGCCTGTCTTGATTAAATAATAAGTAATGTAGCAAATGAACAAACCGTATTTTACTATTAAGAGAGACCTAAGCATCGAAAATATGAACAAGTTTTTGGAATGCGTCCGTAGTATTTCTTGGTCAGATGTCTACACTGAAAATGATACTAACAAGACATTTGATAATTTTCATAATAAATTCATTTTATGTTACGATTTATGTTTCCCTAATAAATTAATTAAAATTAAAACAAACAATAAAGCTTCTACTTGGATATCTACAGGTCTAAAAAAAAACTGCCAAAACTAAACGACAATTAAGATTTAATTATTACAAAACTAAATGCGATTCGGGTAAGCTAAAATATTTGAAATATAACAAATTATTTAAGTAATGTATTATCACAGCTCAAAAGCTCAAAAGCTCGCAAATGAAAGTTTTATTAATAGTTCTCAAAATATTATTAAAAATACAATAAATCAACCAAAAATTTTCTGTGACAAATATAAACTAATCCATAATGACATAGAAACTAACAACCCATCTGACATTGCTAACATATTTAATAAATATTTTACTGATTCGACAAATAATTATATTAAAAGTGACTTACATACATTAGACAGAATAATAATAGTATGTTTCTATATCCAACCGATGACGAGGAAATCCTGAAAGTTATAAAATCTTTGAAAAATACATTGTCTACTGGCTACGATTGTATTTCAACAAAAGTTGTTAAGCACTGCTCACATTTGTTAGCACCTCTATTGAAATATATTATAAACTTATCCTTCTCACAAGGCTTATTTCCAGAAAAAAATATAAAGTGCTGTTATTAAACCTGTACATAAGAAGGGTGATAAAAAAGATCCAGCAAATTACCGACCCATTGCTTTAATATCAATATTGTCAAATTTTTTTGAAAAGTTCATTCACAAGCGATTAACGGAATGTATAAATAAATAAATATAATTTTTTATGCTCTGAACAAAATGGTTTCCAAAAAGGAAAGTCCACTACGTTAGCAGCATACAAACTTATTAATTAAATAATTAGTAATCTCAACAAAATTGGAGTCACAGCAATATTTTTCGATATGACCAGATCGTTTGACTTTGTGTGTCATAAACTATTATTAAAAAAATGTGAAAGATATGGTTTACGAGGAACAGTTCAAGAAAGGCTTTCAAGTTATCTAAGTAATCGTACCCAATATGTGGAAATACCGACGTATAACTCTAATATGGAGCAGGTATAAAATCGGAGTTGTTAAGACCCAATGATGTTGGTGTTCCACAGGGCAGTATTTTGGGCCCTTTACTGTTTTTACTTTATATCAATGATCTTCCTTTAGTTAGTAAATACAAGAGTTTTCTCTTAGCTGATAATTTTTTAATTGTTATCCCAAATAACGGAGACTCGGACGACAATGAAGAAATAAATAAAACTATTGCTGCCATAATAAACTGGCTCAGTGCTAACAATATAAAAGTAAATATTAGTAAGACAAAATATATTCAATTTCTAAATAAAAAGAACAAAGAAGCAACTAAACGTGATATATAATAATTTACAGTTGGCAGAATCGGACGAGGTTAAATTTTTAGGTTTACTATTAGATAAGTACTGCTCGTTGAAATCCCATATTGACTATGTGTGTGGAAAAATAAATCGGTTTAGGTACGCTCTCTGTAGGCTGACAAAACTAACCAATATACAAACTGTCTTAAAAGCATATCATGGCTATGTAGCTTCTAATTTAAGATATGGGATCCTGCTGTGGGGCAATTCTGTAAATATACAAAGAGCATTTATCGCGCAAAAACAATGTATCCGTGTTTTAAAAGATGTACCCCCATTAAATACCTGCGAACCATTATTTAAAGAGTTGAATCTTTTGACACTTCCATCGATGTACATTTTCGAAGCTTTTGCGAACCAAAATCTTCATTTATTTGCAAAGAAAAAAGATATATTGAAGTTTACAACCAGATATCCGAATAAATTACTCTTACCGCATATAAACACTGATATATGCCGAAGAAATTGTTATTCTATGGTGTCTAGATTATATAATAACCTACCATCGGAAATCTCGGATATGTCTACTAATTTATTTAAAAATCATTTGTATAAATGGTTGGTCTACAAATGTTATTATTCTGTTTATGAATATTTAGAGAATGATGGTCAAATTTAGTTTATATCTATTTACCCTATGTACGAGACATTAACAAATGTATGTGTATGCACCTTATTGTAATTGACATAATTTTATTTTGGTGGTTTTAATTATTTAACAATTAACAATTCTTTTACCTTAAGTACGTACCTTTGATATTTATAATTGTTTTTTAAATATGCATGCACATTCTTATAATTGACATACTATTATTTTGATAATTATTTAGACTTAGATTTAGAATTTTTTATTACTTGACTGTTTGTTTTTTAATTATTGTAAATTATATTGTGTACCTAACTTTTGCAAGCCAGAAATGGCAGATGTGGACTGTTCTTTATTGTAATTTGTGATCTTTATTGTACCTACATTTGTGCAAATAAAAATGATTTGATTTGATTTTGATTTGATTTGAAAACTACACAACCCCATCGAGTTTGGAGTCGTTTGGTTCGTATTGACGAGTACTTTGGTCTTAGGTAAAGAGAGCAATCTTATCTCGGTAGGCAGCGGTGTCCACCCCTGGGATTGCTAAGTCCATGAGCGGCGGTTAACGCTTAACATCAGGTGTGCCGCTTGCTCGTCTGCCACGTAAGGCAATTAAAAAAGGTAATAACCTCATTAATTTGAGGGGATAAATTCGTTGCATTTTTTACTTTTTAGTTCGTTTTATTAGTTTAATATACAATAGATGGTTGATTTAAAAAAGATTTGAGTGTTTCTCCGAAATTGCGTTCTTTGTCTGATTCATATGGCCTAATTTTTTTTCACATTTAAGCTTATAAAACATATTTTTACGAAAGATGGTAACCTAAGATACAATGTGTGAAAAAGGCACACTTTTTGATAAAATGGTTTCCGAGATAATTAACTTTAAAAATTTTGGGGCCATATGAATCAGAATCTGTGACATATGAATAAGAATTAGGGATAGAAATGAAATTTTAGTTCTAAATTCTAAAAAATCAGTCAATTTTTATTAAAATCACAGTAAATGCACATGATGCTTATCATAATACCTAAATCTAGTCATCACAGCGTAATATGGCACTTGACAATATCAATCATCACAATATTAATTACTTTTTAATACGTTCTGCAATTTTCTTCTTCTCTCTTTTTTCTTCCTTAGATAGTACTGGTGGCATTTTTGTGTACTGTAATATAAAAACGAAGATTACAAATTTATTAATAATCATACTTAAAAATGCCTTTAAATAAGACTGTCTCAATTTTGACAACATGCAGGTACAGTATTGTATTTGTATTTGCCACTACAGTAGGTATGTATACAAATAATACACTGTTTGACACATGACTGAAATTTCAATATTTTAAGGAATTTCAAGTTACAGATACCTTATTATTGACCTGACGTTTCAACCCAATTATGAATAATGTATACCTATTAAAAGGTGAGTAAAAATTGTAAGAAAAATTCTTGAGCGGGAATCGAACCCACGACTTATCACGTTACGTTATAACGGTCTTAAAAGTTAATATATTGTTACAGTATATTACCCTTTTCGTCTAAGCAGTAGTTTGAGCCTATAAACTACCGCTAAAACT
This sequence comes from Scirpophaga incertulas, assembly GCA_036419045.1. Classification (NCBI taxonomy): domain Eukaryota; kingdom Metazoa; phylum Arthropoda; class Insecta; order Lepidoptera; family Crambidae; genus Scirpophaga; species Scirpophaga incertulas. Next base: position 5,531,868 of record CM071641.1, read on the forward strand.
AATAGTTGAGTAAGTAGGTAGTTTCATTAACCACTCGTTATTATTTTATTTATGTTATTTAGTTAATTAATTTGATTTTAAACTCTCATTTAAACGAAGTTTGTTTTTATTGTTTACCTTTATTTTATTACCTAGACGAACGGAGTTTAATACCAATATATTAGTTTTAATTTCAGGTATAGTCTAATTTTCGAAAATTTATTCGTCGATAGATATGAAACCCCTTTGACGTTATTAGGACTGCTGCGAAATTTACAGCTACTGTTTTTAGACACGTAAATAACATTAGGTTCATACGAAATGACTTGTTACAGGCGTAACGTGCCGCCAATGTAACGTTTCATTAACAATATGTGTGACATTCTGATTAATATGGTATTTTTACCATATGAATCAGACACATATCAATCAGAATTTTACCCATAAACATCGATAAATCATCACACGTGTGCAATTAAAGATTGTTATTTATACATAGGTTTCTGTTCCCCAATGGCATTATATTTCCCGCAGATTCAAGTTTGAAAACCATTTACTTTAATTATAAAAACGAACATACTAATCAGAAACACAGGTGTACCAAGGCTATATGAATCAGATATTTACCTTTATATCTCCGCGACGACACGAACCAGCCACACTTCTCAGCCACGACCACGTCAACCGAGCCACTGGCTACCACCAGCGCGGGAAAGGGTCGCCTCATGTTTCTTAATTAGCTGGGTACGTTCGAGTGAAGCGCGTGAATATGAATCAGACTTTTGTGCCGGACACTCACTATTTTTTTATTTATAAATAAACAATCGTAAATATTAGTACCATTTTTTTTGGTGTAAAGAAACAACTAATATTCTTTCGTAATAATTATAATTTACATCAATTTATCAATATGAAATAATGTTATTGTTAGTAATGTTCAAGAAACTGGGTTACGGACACACCATATTAGTCAGAAGAACTACTTTTAAATATTTTTTTGAAATATTTATATAAATATTATTTAAAAAAAATAACTTGTGCAAGATAGACAATAGTCTGAAAAATGTTATAAAATTAATTGCAGACTGATTTGTCAGTTACTTACAAAAATAAACTCAAGACATCGAAAATTTAGGGTTCGAAGAATCACTCATTTATTTAATTTTGATAAGCTTGTTTTACCTTCAAATACACGTCCTTACCGACTGAAGGGCAAGCGCCAACCCTAAATTAGGTTGATTAAGGCGGCTTAGTCGACATCAGACGTATGCAAGGTTTCCCACGACGTTTTCTTTAGCAGTGCAGAAGTCGGATAAATTTAGAGATGAAATACGAAAAATACGTTGCTACTTGACAGAATCGAACGCCGAAATTTCCGCTTAGAAGACCAAGACAGGGACCATAACGCAGACGATGCTTGAATTGAAGCTGATCAACACTTTATTGTATAATTTGACTAGTAAAAATTTGCCTAAATTTTTTATGCAAGTTCGTAAAATTTTCTTTTCATATATTTAATTTAAAAAAAACAAATGTCAGCTTTTGTTGCATACTAGCTTATCGCCCGCAACTTCATCCGCATTATATCGAATTTTTACATAATAATATATTTATAAGAGCAAGACAGAGTTACTATGACATTTAAAATTTGTAGGAATTTCTTAACTAATTGAAATAATGAAGGTGGTAGTAGCGGAGGTTTCTTCATTTGCTCTTCTCGATGGCTGAGTGATGCTTTGACAGTTATACTTTTTGATGCACAACTGTTATTAGCAAAAAATAAGATGGCGACACGCGTTGCATTTTCAATGTGACCTCTTCAACAATTTTATACAGAAAATTCACATTTTTACGTAAACAATCGCACGTTTATTTTAAAAAACGCACAAAACAAAGCGGCCAATTTAGAAAGCAATCAGGTCGAATCCGCGAATGATTGCGAACCATATTTTTGTTTATGCTCACGTGTAATTGGGATAAATTCGATTTCGGCGGACTCGAGTGAGATCGGAAAATAACAGGGGATTTCCCAAATGACAAGCTGTTCAATAGACAATTATTGCAACTGCCTAAAATAGAGCTATTTTAATAAAACAAAGCCGACTGATACATATTAAAAAAACAACAAGGTATTTAATAATTATTTAATTACAATACGTAATATTATAATTATGGTTAAAATTCAAACAATTTAAGTCAGTTTAAGACTATAATATCGCTCGACGACCTACCGACCTACTAGTATAGTAAAAATGCCCTCATGTTAACGATGACGTGAGCCCAATCTTTATAATTTTAAAAGTATTTCTCAAACATTTCAAAGAACACCAACATAGTTAATAAACGTGCATTAAAAATTGTATACGCGATGGTAACTTTTTATAATTTGTTGTCAAATTCACTAGTTACTCGGTTCACATATTTAAAGATATATTTTTATACATTAAATGTCATAACTGCAAATAAATTTGCGTAATACATATGTTGACAGCTGCATGCCACCATTTGCCCATTGTCGTCAATTCTAAAATTCCGACGCATATGCATGTGTGGTGACTCTGCATTGTTATGATAATGGCGGTGGTAGACCACAGTGTACGCTAGAAAGATGCTAAAATAAATCAGAAACAATTTTAAAATTAAAAATATTTTAGCTGTACCTGTACCTGATCATGGGGAAGCTTTGAATATAGTGAATATTTTATACCCTTAACGAGCATGTGTTAATAGAGTATTTAAACAGCCTTGGAGACCTATTTTTGAATTACGAATGCGATATCGAAATCACCGCTTACTAAATAGCCAGCGGTGACATTAAGGTCCTATGGATTCCTAAACATCCAATTTTTGAAAGTCGATCGCAGAGCTGCCAACATAGATAAAGTACACACATAAATATATATATATGAACTAGCTTTTGCCCGCGACTTCGTCCGCGTGGAATAGTGACTTCCGGCAGATTTTTGGTTTTTCCCACATAGTTCCCGTTCTTGCGGGATTTTCGGAATGGTCGAGTTTCCGCAGACAAATTATTTCGACCAAATTTGGTACCATAAAAACGGTCATTGTGACTAAACCTTAAAAGATAGACATATGCCGTCGCGGACTTTTTTTTAGATCATGTATAGAGGAATAATTCTTTCATACATATTTTTTGTGTATCTTGAACCGTTTTCGCAGCGCACGCAAAGAAAGCCTTCAAAAATGAATAATTTTCCCCGTTTTTTACACATTTACCGCTCTGTCTTTGCTCCTATTGGTCATAGCGTAATGTTATTTAGCCTATAGCCTTCCTCGATAAATGGACTATCCAACAAAAAAAGAATTATTCAAATCGCACCAGTAGTTTCGGAGATTAGCGCGTTCAAACAAACAAACAAACAAACAAACTCTTCAGCTTTATTATATTAGTATAGATGTAGTCGCTGCCGGTTATTGCCGGCTTAACCATTATGGTTATTATTATGCTTCATATATATATAGACCAAGGAACTTATAGTCTAAGTTCCTTGATATAGACTGCAAAATCAACACATCAACTTCAGACTCTTGTCAGTATGTTGTCTAAACAAAACACAGATAACATTTCCACAAGTATGACTTGATTACAAGTGGGTGAGAGCACTCGTAATGAAATCACATCCGTGACTAAGGTAGTCACATAAGTGATATTCAAATATAAGAATTATTGAAAGTCGGTGATTATTAGTCACATCGGTGAAGTCGCATTCGTAATTCAAAAATAGGTCTCTTGGTCCAACAGGCTTTACTTTAAGAATTCGTTTACAGTGTCAGCAACGAGACTCTGGAACCAATTGCCCGCAAGTATTCGCGACAGTTCATCCGCTGCTGTTTTCAAGAGAGTACTTAAAGATTATTTGCTTTCTACTCTGCTATAATCAGAATGTGTATAGCATGTATAGCACTGTTGTTATGTATTTATTATTTTATAAGTAAAATATTATTAAATTGCACATAAAGCTTTCTCGCTCATTTTTTTCAAAGCGTCCGTTTTAGTCGGCTGGAAGATATCTCTATTATAGATAAGTACACCATTGTACATATTCTTTCTTATATATTTTACCTTATGTTTAATTGTAAAATAAAGTGTTATATATAATTGGAGCTGCAAGGACTTGGAACAGTGCGAACAGGTTAAGCTTTTCTAGCTTGTTGATGTTGACGAATGTTGTTCAAAATCGTTGACAACTCGAAAAACCTTTAATTTTAGTCTGACTTTAGTGTCAATTAAAAATTACTTTTTTTATTTATATTATTAGGTTTAAGCTAACAAGTTTTGTATATATTAATCATGATGTCACCACTATGCACCGCCCCCCGCTCTGAAGGGCGGACGTTTTAGTTCAAAGCCGATAAGGTCCCACACCTTCTGCCCGATCAAAGGCTGTAGGTAATGTTTAATTTAATGTTTTTAGGAGTCCAACATAACCACCAGCCGTAGACGGGGCGCGAGTGGTATCCGGTGTAAGGTCGTCCGAGCACCAAAGGGCTACAAAAGCAAAATGACTACAATAGTAGCGCACTCCTTATGAGGATTCACTACCATGCCCTGTGAAAAAAAATTTTAGTTTGAGGTGGTTGTCTGGTTAACGACGCAATTAGCAGTAAGTCCCCGTGGTTTAGTATTTTTAGTGTCTAATCTGATTTAATCTGAGCTAATCGTTAGTGAACTTTGGTTAATGAAAACTGATTACCGTTACCATAATAATAATTGTAATTAAAAAACACCTTATATTTGTCCGATTCTTTTTTTTATACAAACATCCCTTCTGCATCCTTAAAACATCAAATTAAAATATCAAATTCAACAACAACAGAGGGCGCTATGAGTCATAGATAATAATAATGCTCTTAAACGTAGCAATATTATTCTTAAAAAGATCGACAGGCCCAAAATTAATGCAAGTTAATTTATATATATTATTAAAATGTGTTAGATATATATATATAAGTAAAGCTACTAGAGATATTCATGTAATCCGAAGTTAAACTTGAAAGTTTCCTTGAACGAGGCATGTTAGCTTGAAGCTTAGAACTTTAGATACTGAAGCGAAATCCACATAAAGCTCCTTGTGAATGATAACTATTTAAACTGTGTTGGGCGGATTTTAATAGTTTACGGATGTAGTACCATACTATACAAGTACACTGTAGTACATACGCGTTCATTTATAAAAAAGTAAGTAAATCGATTTGTAGCAGTCTTTTCTTTCATCCAAGCCGTAAGGTCCTTATGAGCAAGGCTTAGACAGAGTTAAGTCGGTAGTTCATTCCGGTCGAGTCACCTTCATCAGTTTGGAGTTCGACACAATAACTTGGTTGCAGTGGTATTGGTGAGAAAACTATTTCTTTCACTCAACTGGGTGGTCCGAAAAGGACATCACTTCACATATTGCCTAAATACGAGCAAGAAAGACATCTCGCACCGGCTCCAAGACTTTATTTGCCGCTGTTTCTCCCAAATACTTTGCATTTACTGACCCGAGAAAATCTGCAATGAAGACCTGGAGTACTGCAACGGAACCCCGATCGACAAACTGATCAAGCCGAACTAAATTATACACACACTTCGTAGAGAATCTTCTCATATCCCTTGATGCATCATTCGAATCCTCAAAGAAAGTGAAAGAATGGTTCTAACAGATCTATCATAATACCTACATCTCATTTATCAGAACAGTGACAAATGAGCTCTCAAAAAGGGAATTAGGTATAATATAAAATTATATAAATAACAACAAAAAAATCCGCTATAGATTTTTGAAAAGAAGATTAAGAAAAGAATTATTAAAAAATTTTAACTATTTTTTCGCAGCCGTGGATGTAGAACCTCACAAAATTAGATCAAATGACGCGATACAGAAGAATTGTAAAATCAAACAAAGATTTGTGAGAAGCTAGTTATTCCTCAGTTGTTGCCAATAATTCATTATAGTTCCTTCTTGCACTCCAAACCAAAATTCCGAACACGTATCGAACACATAAATTCTGCAGTAGCTCTATTCTATTGATTCAATCGTCAGTAACATCCACGAAAACAGCATCATCTATGCTCCAAGATATTTAAGAAAAAATCATGTGTCTTCACCTTAATATCACCCTATATTACAACAGGAAAAAACTATCATTAGATTTATATTTAATATCATCCCTTCAGAAAAGAGTATCAATAGCATATTCCATGACATCCCTTCATATAGTTATCACAATCTACAAGACATAGTTGACGCCAAATCCTAGTCTGATAAATAACCGAATAAAGTGTCCTCTCGTAAATACTTACAATACAACCTTTATAGCAAACTATCCCGAAACTTTTTCTATATCACTTTATTTTTAGCGACATAATTCCGGATCTGCGCAAGGCATTCAAACCCACATATTTTAGCACAGACGGTCGAGATTTGCGTGCAGGTCCAGTAGGGGGGAGCAGTCTGGTATCCAATACGGATCCAATTCAGCACGGTCGATTTGTTACCTTGACAAATCACAAACTGTACTACGCAATTTGTACCTGCTTGATGTATCGAAGAGAATTAGCTGAGTATATGGTGTTTTGTTCTGTTGTCGAGTTGATACTTGACTAGATGAAGGAGTTGAAAATCGAAAATTGATAATTTAGATTTTTTAAACAACAGGCCTGGTAATCATGTCATCTTATGCTCTCCTGCCCTTATTTTGGTAAGAGCAGTCAATCTCAACAGAGACTAGAAGACAGTGTAGTGAACAATTTGTCAGCCGCAAGAGCACTCTCGGTTAATTCCTTTATTTTCTCTCAGGAGAGGAGAGGCTGAGAATCTTCATGGATACCACCAAGTTATGCAGTTTATGTCGGACTCCAGACTGATCGAGGCGGCTCAAACGATGTAACCTACCGACCAAACTAGCTTAGTCTACTAACTAGTCTTAGTCTTGATGACCCCGTACCTTGTAGTGAGAGAGACCGCTCCTCCGGAGAGGGCGCGGTGCATTGTTACTTCAATCTCGTCTTTCGCATAGGGGCAGCGAGCTGGGGCCGTTTTTTTGTGCGCAATAAGGCTCGCGTCTAGTCGTCCATGCGTGCAACTACTATATCGCAAACTCAACTCACACAAGACGGTCGGAAAGTTCAGTTTAGAATGGTCGTTTTGGACGGCTTACGAAGAGCTTGCTTGCTGGTGACCATATAACACAATATAGTGGTTTTATAACAAATAGCTGAATTGCCTCTTCATAAGTTCAAGGTACATGTTAAAAAGACGCTAATGAGTAAGGACTATTACCAAGTCGATGATTATTAAATGATGTCAATACTTGATTTGAATACATTACATTCTAAAGTGTAAATATTTGTTTTACCGTATAAACTGTAAACACATATGTACATTGTATGATAACGACATAATTTATTGTAAATGTTGTTATTACTTTTGATAAAGCTGATAAGTTTCTTGCGCCCATTCTTCTTATCAACTAAAAAATACGTCCTGAATGGGTTGTAGGGAAAAAACATTTGAACGATTCAAAAGAGCTTTCTATAAAGCGATTATTGAATAAAGTTGGTTTTGATTTTGGTGCAGAGTAAGGTATTTGCCGCACCTCCGGCCAGCGTGTCTTCCGCGTTAACGTATACAAACTAATTGCAGTGATCTAATCACGGAAAGACCGCGGTCTTTTAGACTTCTGTTTGCGTTAATTCGCAGCGAGGTTTGCAAGATGTCTTAACCGACACGGCGGGGGATCTCGAGATTTCCTATATTTAAATAGGTCTAGTATGACATCACTAAATACGTATGACGTCATTAAAGCACGCAACTGCTACTAGCAACACTACACTAGCAACACTGGCACTTCCGGCAGACATGTTTTAAATTTAGAACGTACTTTAAATTATTTAATCAGTCCCTCCACGAGACGAAATTCCTAGTCATTTCAAATATGCACTGAACGTCGGGCAGCTGGATTATACTTATTGGGTAAGTATTGGACAGAATGCGGTTGCTATTTCCCTGACCGTCAATTCTCTGAAACGCTCGCGTCGTTTTGTTTATTTATTAATTAAACGTTGACCGTCCGGGATTCAATTCCCCGCAAAAGCTTTTTAATTATCAAGATTTTATCATCACCGCTGTTGTAGGAAAAAAATGCAATCTAAGTATGTCTTATAATAATTCTATTATTTTTTTAATACCTTTAATTTATTTTTTACAAATTAAATCTTTTGTCCCTGCATTACATCAAAATGGAAGGATCAAACTTATACTAACCTGAATAACATGAATCTGAAATAACACAATAAATTCATTTCGATCGACTAAAAAATATATCGTTTTAAAAATATCTGCCATAAAAGTTGGTCTCTCCAAATCATTGATTTTGATTGATCAAATGTTTACGGACAAATACGGAGACATTTGAGACGGAATCTATCTGATGTGCCAGAGCTCGTATTGTCACATTTAAAAAAGTTCCCACCATTGACGTCCGTTTCAGCAAGTAACTAACGCGGTACTTTATATCAAGTCTATGACGTAATGACCCACGATAAACGTGCATATTCAAGCCAATCTACCTCATCCCTCATTATACCCGCCCCCTTTCGCTAATCCCACAGGATCGCATGTCAAGTGTAAGCTCGCACATAATCTTTTGAACAGCAACTAATCCTTACATAGGAAACGAGCCCTTAAGCGCTTAAGCATAAAAATGTTGGGAAAGCAAATTTAAATACGCCGCTAATGACCTTAAACAGCGTCACTTAACTAATTAAAAGGACATTTGCAAATTTTTTTTCACGATTAAGGAATTAAGGATAAGCTAAATAAGTCATCCGATCCATGGCCATAAAAATAACGTAGCTTCACTTCGTCAATCGTTATGCGGAGCGCACATAATGGCTACTCTTAATAGAGGTTATAGTTCATCTACATAAATAGAGGAAAGATTTTTTTTTGTATGTAACGAATAAACTCAAAAAGTACTGGACCGATTTTAATAATTTTTTTTTCATTAGAAAGCTACATTATCACTGAGTAACATAGGCTATATTTAATACTAGATTACTATAGAAATCTTTCGAAATTCTTATTAAAACCAACCAAAGGTGTTAAAAATTAGCAATAAAATGTATTTCATCGCATACGCTGTGAAGAGTAATGTCTACCCGTGCGAAACCGGGGCCCGCTAGTTATTTTATATGGAGAATAAATGGAGTTGTGTCGTCGGTACTAATCTTCTAGGTGGAAGATTCGGGGTTCAAAACTAGAATGTATTTATTGTTTTTTTTTTTAATTTCATATGTAGATTTATCCAATATTATTTGATAGCTGGATACCGCGATTTCGTCTGCTTAGGACACTTATCATCATATTTTAAACAATTCAAACAAACCTTACTAATATTATAAATCGGAAAGTGAGTTTGTTTGTTTTTTCCGCTTTCACGCCGTAACTACTGAACCGATTGCTTTGAAATTTTGCAGACGTAAAGATAAAAGTCCGGATTAAATAATAGGCTACTTTTATCCTGGAAAAGTCGACAGATCCCACGGGATGCGCAATAAAGGCTTCGCTCAAAAACTACTGCACAGATTTTCATGCGGTTTTCATCAATAGATAAAGTGATTCTTGAGCAAGGTTTTGCGGCATTTTTATCTCAGAAAAACGGATAGTCCCACGGGAAGCGCGATAAAACCTTCGCGCCATAAACCGACTTCCCCGCATATGTAGCCATGGGCAAAAGCTATGACCCTTAACCCTCTATAGATCCAATCCCGAAATCCACGCGGGCGAAGCCGCGGGCAGAAAGCTAGTATCTTTATAAATAGGGTACTTCCCTCTATATTAGAAAAGATATAAAAGCATATAACTATGATAGCTTATGCATTAATTAGTCGGAACCATCATGTTTAAGTACATAAAATAACAAAAATAATATAAAAATTAGTTTCAAAGTATTCACTTTTTTAATCTATGCGTAAAACAAGAGCGAAACATAGGCCGCCATGTCGTGACGTCATAAGGTACTGTAAACTTATGCGTGTCAATGTCATTATGAATCATAGTACGTATAAAGCCGCAAAATAATAAAAAAAGAAGTTTGTAGGTTGCTTTTAACGTAAGTTAAATTGGAATCTCACGTGAATCACACTATGGAAAGCAGTTTTGTAAAAGGAGATAGTACGAATATACCAAAAATAAATGCATTAATGGTCGGAAAATTCTTTGCTGCAAATCCCGACTTTTGTTCTGCCGAGTTACGGAGTATTATTAAAACATCGATGTACTCTTTTATTATTATTCCTTTATTAGTTGTTTATATATAAAAGATAATAACTCGTTTTTAAATTATGAATATAATAATACATAGCATCAAACATAGAGCTTTGTTTATTATTTACATGCCGTATTGACGTCATCGCTACAGAGTAACTCGTGCGGCGCCTTCGTCTAATTACGCGCGAAATTTGAAAATATTAAATTTTAATGCAATTTTTATAGTACTTAACGAGTGTATAAAATTTTTATATTTTTATTATATGGTTTACTGACACGCAAGGTTCAAATTAAGATTCTTTTCAAAAAAGAGATTAATTCCCTATTGTAGCCTATATGTTATTCTGATGTGCAGGCTATATTATTGTAATGTTTGATTAAAATCCATTTAGTGAATTTTACGTGAAAACGTAACAAACATCTATCCATATTTAGAAACTTTTACATTTATAATATTAGCAGGAATTATAGGATGAAGGAAACATAGCGGCAAGTCGGCAGTATAGTTAACTATGGCGTAAACGATTCAATTGATTACCCTCTTAGTAATATGAGCTGTAATGAATCGTTTTAAAATGGAGGATGGATGAATATAATACCACTCTACTTCCTTTAGACTGCTCTACTCAGTAACTTTTTCAAGAAAACTTTCTTTTTTTCTAATGGCAACATCTGTAACTTATCTAGTGTTGCGGGTGTCTATGGGCGGCGGTAGTCGCTTACTATTAGGGTTTATTTTGTGAGTCTACTATATGTGTGTAGGCAGTCCAAGGGCGACATAAAACTAGCGCTGTGTCGTAAAGATCATAGCTGGGTTCGGGATTCGGGATTCGAAACTAGAATGTATTTATTGTTTTTTTTTAATTTCATATGTAGATTTATCCAATATTATTTGATAGCTGGTGACCGCGATTTCGTCTGCTTACATTCGTCGTCATTCATTCGTCTACTCGTTAATAACTTTTACACTATATGACATATCTTAGTTATTTTATGTTGCATTTTGAGCATATCTCGCAAGTTTTCATTCACAATATACCTAGAGCATTTGTTTTAAAAAAATCTTGAAGGTAACGTCAATTTATCGTTTCGGGATTTTGTACTTTACGACTTAAAATTTTTTTAAAACATAATTTTTACCTTAACATTACGCTTTTATGTTAATTTGATGTGCGTGTAAAAGTTACGTAAACTTATTTTTATTAGGTTCATTAATAAATTAAGGAAAACGTAAACGTAAGGTATGGAAGAAAAAATATTTCAAAAAATTTCCATACAAACGGGAAATTTCATGAGCCTATAATATTTTACGATACTACATGTATTTTTTACATTCTACAATTGTATCTTGGCATTCGTCTCACCAAATATGTTATTGTATATTTATTTAAATGACGTCTGCGGAAGATCAGCAGTCGCGGATCGCGCCCGACATTATGCTATGCGGAGACCATTTTAGTAGCAAAGATTAAATGTAAATTGTGTGTGCCTATTGTATACTTTCTCCTTCTTCAAAAAGGTCAAAATTACTTCTTTTGGTTTCTTTAACGTCTGAGGAGCTATTTTACTTATTACGAAGATAGTAATGGCTAATGAAATCGATAAAAAAACAGTGAATGCCCTCAAGACTAAAAATAACTTACAATCAAGTTTGCATTACTTATTTTATTTATTTATATTTGGGAAACAAACAGTAAACATTTTACTTAAAGGCTATACATAAAATTAATTATCATATACCAGTGAAGTTTCCACTTAATTACTAACTAATACAGGAGGTCCCAACCAGGGGGGCATGCCCCCCTTGGGGGGCGTAGTGGAATACCAGGGGGGGCGTAATCGAGTACTTAAGCGCTCTAGCAAATACTGAACCCAGAATCGACATACTGGTACAGAAGATGCAAGCTCAAGTACCTCATTAGTATTTAATAATTAAAATAAAACTAGGATATTTACCTAAAGTGAAAGTAATTAATGGTTTTCAAGTGTAGATACATATATCTTCTCTTATTCCTAAAACATAAATGTCTACAAATATCTGTATTTTAATTTTAATTCAAAGAAATAATTTAGTTGTAAAAAAAAATTATGTGTTTTTAATGTTTTTAAACTTAAGGGGGCATGACAATATTATTTTTGAATTGGGGAGGCTCAGTGAAATAAAGGTTGGGAAACCCTGAACTAATACATGTTTAAAGTAGATCACTAAAAATATTTTAAGAAATAAAAAATCGTATTCAGAACAACAAACATGGAGCGCTATAGGTCATGGATAATGGCACGAATACTGCTCTTAAACTTATTAATATTTATCAAAGACAGATCGACAGATTCAAAATTATTGTTATAAAAAGAACATGCGCGATCGAAAACAGTGTTCTTACAATAATTTGTTCGTCTGAGTGGGAGGTGAAACAGCGACATACTCCTACAATTTAGTCGAGGGCATCTAAATGATATTTGACTTAGCAAAAATGAAGAATCCAAATAATTGTTTATTAATTTAAATAAGAATTACGTGGAATTTATGATAAAATGCAAAACAGGAGCTTTAATATTATTATTTTCATAAGAATATTTGAAATATCTACGTAAGAACAAAAACGGTCAAATGAAACCTTAAAAGAAAACATGAAAAAAATAAATTATACATGAAAAATCTGTCCCTAATCTACCACGAATAACAATGCTGATCCGTTGTGCCAGAAATGATACAGCCCTCTGATCACGTGTCGATTTTTTCAGCCTAATTATCAGAGGTCAAAATTAGGTAGAGTTATTCATATACCAACACTCATTTCATACAGCGAAAGAATAAAATGGATATACCTCAAATCCCGAGATTAATTTTAAAGAACAGAAAAATATCCAGTGATTTTTTAAATAAAAAGTTATTTACTATTACACAATTTAAACTACTGCACGCGCGACGTTGCCAAACTTACATCAATGACATCGGATGTCCGAAGATGTTGCCACATTTGTAGTTCGCACGACATAGCTTGTGAGAATAAAAGAATACAATAGCGGAAATGCGGAGCACTCCCCGCTTAACGGAATGGACAAAATTTTGTATCTTTCTACCGCATTCAAACTATCTAATAACAATAAATCCGTTTACTCATTTACACAGCTCATTCGCTTACCTCGGTTCGTCGAATGCGCTTCCTGGTTTGTAATAATTTAAACTAATAAAAATTGTATGTTAATTATCTTTGTTTTATTTGTCTATCTCTGAGGTTTTATGATTATTTATTTGTAATATTGCTACACGGGATTATCCATTAGAAAAGGTTTACATTAATATCAACATTTCTATGCAAGTACATACATAACTCTACCTTTTTCTGACCTCTACTAATTATAGAGTTTTTAATTGATTTAATTACTGGTGTTTCTAATTACTTCTGTCACGCACTGTCCAAGTACACTTTTTTTTTGTTCCCCCTGAGGAAAATGCATTAAGTTGCATACCCCGGCTGTGGCGAGCCGGCGGTTATGTGGGGCTCTCCTCCCCAGAAGGGGGAGGCCTACCCACTAAAAACCTCAGGGATGACCTTCCTCAGGCATGTAGGGAGCCCCCCGGAACACCAAGCTACTTCTGGGAACCCCCAGCCCCTCTATCAATACCTCCCCCGATCTCCACCACCAACGACGCCCCCGGCCACGGAAGGGGCGTGGTCCGCGGCAGCGCCGCAGCTGTGCTACCGAGCCCGGCGCCGCCTCCTTCGAGCGGGATCGCCATCTCCCGACCCCGTTCGGCGGCCTCCTTCTGGAGCATCACTGCTTCACAAAAGGAGGCTACAGCCCTCCAACCTCCGTCGTCCGCCAGCATTGCCGCAATCAATGCTGGTGTCCAAGTACACCTAGTAGAACACAAATATAGCAAAATATACAACCATAGAACAATCCTTTTTTTGTGTTATTTTATTTTTAATTTTGCCAGTAAGGTTAGAAAAGGCAAGCAATAATAACAGAATGGTGAATTCACACAAAACAGATGCTAAGCATAAGCTAACTAAGCAGACGTAACGCAATTTGTCGTAACAACACTCGGAGTCCATGAAAGAAACTATTATCCTGTTTTGTTACAACCTTTGCCGTTACGAGCCGAGCGAAGCCTGGGTTCGGAGAAGACTATTACGGCCGACTCATGGATTCTATTATTTCACGTTAAATATAGACTGTTGTTCTTTTTTTATTTTGCAAATTCCATCTACAAGCTTTATTTTGACATATTGTTCGACGTTCCACGCGGACAGCATTTACGCCACAGCGTAGTCAGTTCGCTGATCGATACCACTTATTTATAGAAATAGAAATACATTTATTGATGGACCACACAATGATACGAACAACAAAACAAAACAATACAACAAAGATATGTACCGCTGCATGATACCCATTGAACCCAGATTTGTACGTCCTCCTCTTAGTATACATCCGCATCGAACAGCATTTGCTGGCAGCTTTCGATACCACGCAACAAAATGTTGGAATAATATCCCTCCGCCTATGAGAATCATACAATCTAAAGAATCATTCAAGACTCAACTGAAAAATTTACTGCTGGAGAGACAAAAAAGTGGTATATCGAAATGTTTTGCATAGATGTCACACCGATATATATATATCAGTACGATATTAAATACAGTCCATATTATTATTATTATCATTTTATCTATGTATATATTATGTGTATATATATGTATATGTGTGTATATTTAAGTAATATATCCCCAGGGTGTCGATACCGCAACTCTGTTTTGAACTAATATACCTAATCACAAAATACAATCGATAAGTGTTAAGATCAGTGCGTACATCGCGCGCAGCTGAGTGTCGCAGACTTGGTTCCTTCAGGCTGTTGCTGAAAATCAGCCATTTGCTCATAGATTGATATGAGCAAATATTGACGCTGAGCTATGGCCTTTTTGTGTTGCTGCAGCACACACACACAATATTGTAGCACGGTACACGAACTGTCCTGTATTTTGTTTTTAATTTATGTAATGTCGCTGATATTCTAACACTACAGGTATTTTATACTTACTGTGCTATATTTACTTTTAATTCTGTCCGTTATAACTGTATTTATATTTTGTGTGTGTGTGTGTATGTCCGACCAAATAAAGATTTATCTATCTATACCATCACTGTGGCAAGCTCAGTATAAGCAGCAGGCATGGCCTGCTACACTGGTATTTTGCTTGCCGCAGTAGTGACATCAGGCACGAAAACAACACAACAAGAAAATTACAAGGACAATATGGACCATATTACAAATTACACACCAATGGAGTATGCCCATTCGTAGTATCACCTTTACTCGTCCTTGTGCCTTAACCAAACTAATACTCGTACCAAAAAATAAGTAACAATTTTTAACAAAACTCTGCAATATACCAAGCCGAAACTTCGCCGGAGATAAATCCACATAATAATTAGTAATTATTTCACTTCCATTTCATTCGCCGTGTATTTTTATTGATGATATTCTAATTTCATTGATAAATAGTCTCTTCGGTATTGTCATATATTAACGATCGGATCGATTGGTCAAAAATATATTCGATACATTCTACTGTCCTCTCGTGAAAGGGTAAAAGGAATACCAAAACAATTAATTTCCTTTAGTCTTTTTTCTGCTTTCAATTATTCTTTTCGTTATCACACTTCACATGTTTTAGTATCTTATAAAAATAAATGTTATAATTTTTAAACTGCTTATTATTTTCACCACTGTCTACTATACTAAATACCTAACATTTGTAGATTTCACAAAGCAAAGGATTTAATCAAAAGCATAAGACAATATTCTGCTTTAAGAGTTTCTTTATACAGATAGCTAATATCATTGTTGCTAAAACAATTATTTTTAAATTAATTAATTATTTTATATGAATATTGGATAGTAGTAATATTTATTGGATAACATAGACTTAATCATTTTATAGTTTTAATCTTCTACAATTAAATAGGCATTATCAAAAATGATGATAGGAGAAATTCGTAATTTGAAAGTCTTTGGTGTTTAGTTTCTATTTTACCCATCGAAATAGAGTCAAATAGTTTTTAATAATTGAATATCACTTAGCCAATCATAGTCCACTGCTGGACATAGGCCTCTCCCAATTTGCGCCACAACACCCGGTCCTCCGCCTTCCGCATCCAGTCCCCTCCAGCGACCTTCTTCAGGTCGTCAGTCCACCTGGCGGGGGGGCGTCCTACTTTACGCCTGCCGAGTCGCGGTCTCCATTCCAGGACTCATCTGCTCCATCGGCTATCAGTCCTTCGGCAAACGTGGCCAGCCCATTGCCACTTCAGCGAGCTTATTTTGCGAGCTATGTCGGTTACTCTGGTTCTTTGTCGAATGACCTCATTTCGAATTCGATCCTTCAAAGAAATTCCGAGCATAGCTCGCTCCATAGCCCGCTGCGCGACTTTAAATTTATGGACTAGCCCAACCGTTAATGTCCACGTTTCGGCGCCGTAAGTCATAATTGAATATGTAGTTATAAATCTACAATATATCATAAAAATCATTATGGTACAAAATCATTTTTGGCGATACTAAAGTCCATACCACAATGAGCATTCTCCTTTAAAAAACAAAAAATAAAAATAAATAAAAAGACAAAGATGACATATACAAACACATACGCCGAGTACTGACTAAACTTAACAATAAAAAGTAATACAAAATGACAAACACATCGGACGCACTCATCACTATCTGACCCTATATTTTTCGAGGGTAAATATGTGATATCGTACCATACCCATCCCCGTAGGTGGCGAGCGTGTGTAGTACTCTCCTAGCAAAAATGCTAACCCTTTTACTAAAACCCTTAGCGTTCTCCTGGCCTCTTTGGGTTTATCCAAGAACACATGACAATCCCCAAACGGAAAAACTTTACGGTAACGTACGCGCGGCCAATTTATGCACGCACACCATACGGCATTACTGTCTTACTCTACCATTTAAATTAAGGTGAACCATTAACTTCATCTTCATCTTACCAACTCTTCTGTAGAGCTACCACACCGTACACAGAGCATATTATTTATAGAAGTATTAAAATATAGGAAGGGTTGTAACGATCAGCTTAGTATATCAATGCATTCCCGCCTAATCCGCTTATATTTTTTGTTTTTATAAATAACCAAAATGTAACCCATAAATATACATAGATTTAATTATATATATCACGCAACAAATCTTAACTTTTGTAGCGAGAGTTAGACAATACATTCTAATTAAAATACATATTTAATGATTTATTATTTTACCATGTAAGTACTCGTAAATAACAAATATAATATATTTATGAACAAATATATACGCTTTTGTCTTATTTGTAAAATCAATATCATCTATACTACATATTATAAAGAATATTAAAAAGAATTTTGTGTGTTTGTATATTTGTAAAATTGTAAGGGGTAATCTCGGGGTCTACTGAATCGATTTTAAAAATTCTTTCACCAATAGAAAGCCACATTATTGCTGAGTGTCATAGGTTATATAAAAAACCGAAAAATAAAAAGTCTTTGAATTGAATTGGAGAAAAAACGGTCGAATGAAAGCGTTTTTTAAGAACGCTGCCTTAACTATGAAAGATATATTTTTGAGTTCTAGAGAAAAGATGTGGAGCTTGAAAATGCCTACAAAAAAGTCAATGACAGCATATATGTGAAACTTTTATATTTAAGTTACAAAAAGTTGTTTTTTTAATATTACAGTTAGAAATTAAAACATAACACTGTACTAAAAAGAATTATTAATATTATGCCCAAAGAAGTGGGTACGGGTCAGCTAGTATATTTATAAAGTACAAATGGCTTCTAGAAAAAATTGATACGATGTCATTATAGGATAGAAATTGAACAGGATTCATCTAAGATAACAGGGATTACAACTAAACGTGGACTATAGATTCTAATGTGGCTTTGGGCAGCCACACTGATTCAGTGCAGATTAGTTCACTACATACCTATGAATTTTTTCGTAGGTGTATTCTGGTTTCATCACGACGTTTTCTTCACCATAGCGTCATTTAAATGTACATATGAAATGAATGTACACAGATAAACAAATCTAGAATTCTGCAGCAACGTTGTGGACAGACAAGAATATTCACTCGTAAAAAGCGAAGCGACGAATCACAAGTTTAATGTTTTTCTCGTGCTGCACTGTTTACTGAGATTGCTCGGTTTATGCGCGCTAAGGGGATGCTTACTGAATGCATTGCTTATTGAATTTTAAATGTTACTGTTCAAGTTTTCTTTGAACTCTTGGTAATTGTATCCCCGATTCTGATAAAGAGACTAGATTAAACAGAGCTGGGCAACGTTAATAACTCAGTAGTTAACTTCATTCATTGCCAATTTGTTACAAAGAGAACTTCGATCATCATCATCATTCATTATAACAGCCGTAAGACGTTCACTGCTGAACATGGCCTATGCTTGTATTGCCCTCAAGGATCTCTACATCGATAGTTTTCTTTCTACCAAACCAGTTTCCGGCATATGCGATGTGTCATCCACTTGAGAAGCTTTCCATCGAATAGCGTTAGTTCTGCGAGTTATGTGCCCTGCGGACTGCCACCTAAGGTTCATAATTCTGTGATGTGTTTGAATCTAATTCTTCTACGAATTTCGTTACATCTCATTCAATCACACAGAGTAACTCTGAGCATAGCCTAGAATTGCGATATGAATGGCTTTGAATCTCTTTAAGGTTCATAATAAATGTCAACCAGCCAATAAGTACGAAACAAAAACATTTCGTCTTAAGCAACTTCATTAGTTGGGCTTGATCCAACAATATGTCGCGTAACTTTCCAAATTCAAATTCAAATTCAAAATTCAAAATCTTTATTAGGGATCAATTTTAAATGCTTATTACATAAATTATGTACGATAATAACTGCTTTAGTTTAGTACCTAACTGTGTTGCAGTTACTAGCGCCCACTTCCGGGATTTTTGAAAAATACAAATAAAGACAATTGTAACAAGATCTTAAAAATATAAAATAGTATTAAAGTGTGTATATGCGTGAGTGCGTGTCTGTGTGTGTACGTGTGTGTGTGTGTGTGTGTGTGTGTGAGTGATAGCTGTATTCGGTTTATATAAACTTAGGCTGAAATCAATTCCTCGGTGTCCTTATATGAGAGGGTCAACAACCATTTAGTGACCAGTAACTTGCACTCACGATAAGTGCAGGAGTATATACTAAGAATTTTGTTAAGGCTTTATAAATACGAGGAGCAAGAAAGCAAAAATGTTGGCTTGAGAGAACAGTTCTGCACGTTTCCATGTGACAAACTAAATCAGTTCTTCGTTGAGATAAAGAAGTATAAGGTAATTGTAGATGTTTACGAAGAATACATTGAAGAATGAATATTTGTATTACAGTTAACACCACTGCCAGGGAATAAAGTTCAACAGTAGGAAACAGTATTGGTTTATAAAGCATAACCTTTAGTATGGCTCTTTGTGCTCTTTCCAGTGTTAACATTTTAACCTTACTAGTACCACCCCATATAATGCTGTCCGTCCGACTTGGATTTGTCGAATTTTACCAAAAATCCTACAGAAATAGTGAGTATTACATGGAATTTCGATTTTCGTCATGCTCATGTTTATTTTAAGACACGCGTCCAACCTCTTAAAAGATTGAAGTACAAGTACAATCAAGATCTTCACGGAATCAGGCTTTTTCTTAGTCTCCCTTTCTGGTGTTTAATTGACTCTCACTGACCCTGTCTTTATTGATTAGGTATGTTAGACAATACTTCAAACCTTTTAAAAAGTTTGTCAGCTAAACGTTTAATCATATCTAACAAAATAAATTTATCAAACTACAAAGTTCAGACTACGTGGAATTCATTATCATTTCTTCCGCTTATACCAGTTATACGCTTAACCTAGCCCAAAGTAGAGCTTACTTTGGGCTTAAGGCTTTTGTTATGGGATCTAGGGTAACCGATGGACATACATATTATATATATATATATATATATATATATATATATATATATATATATATTATATAATATGTATGTCCATCGCAGGGTGGATGAAATGGCGACAGGTCACAGCTACAACGTGCGATCCCCGAATGCCAATAAGGCTGAAGGGGAAAATTTACAAATCGATCATTCGACCTGTCGTCATGTATGGAAGTGAATGCTGGGCCGTCAAGAAGAAGGATGAGAATAGATTGCATACAAATGAAATGAGAATGTTACGATGGATGTGTGGTGTGACAAGGATGGATAAGATAAGGAATGAGTACATAAGAGGAAGCCTGAAAGTAGCGCCAGTGGTAGAAAAAGTGAGAGGAAGTAGATTAGCATGGTTTGAACATGTGATGCTGAGGGATGAAAGTCATGTCACAAAGCGAATGTTGAATATGAAAGTGGAGGGATACACGGGCAGAGGAAGGCCGAATAAAAGATGGATCGATTGTGTGAAGAATGATATAAGAATGAAAGGAGTAAGCATGGAAATGACGGCTGATAGAGAGGAATGGAAGGAAAAGATCTACTGCGCCGACCCCAGATAATGGGAAATGGGCAAGAGGATGATGATATATATATATAGATATATATTTTTGATAGAAATATATAACAAAAACCATGACTAAGGTACAAATGCTCGCATTCATCAGGCAAACATCTGCCCCCACCGGGATTCGAACCCGGGACCTCAGAGATGGCGACACCTTAAAACCGGTATACTTATCACTCAACTACGGAGGTATTCATATGTGAGACATATGTAAAAACATTTCGTATATTTAACACGCAGAACACAGATAATCTCAGGAGTTTCTCGACTTACATAATTCTGCCTGTCATAGATGAATTAGCCCTAACGTTAGCGCAAAATGTTATAATCGTGTTAATGAAATTACTGACCATACGACACGTTTTATTTTTTTAATGACGACAAAATCATTAGATCATCATTACAGCCTTCTTACAGGTTCGTCGCCAATTGGTCAGTCCTGCGTTGCTAGCGTCAGCGCCTTCCTTCTTTCCCAATTCGTCAGCTCATCTTATGGGAAGCCTACCAACGTGGTAGTGCCCGCCTTTCATTCCTTATTGTAATGTACCGTCTCCATATTGTAGACCGAAATTAAAAGTTGCTTTACTGTGGTCTTTTAGGGGATTTAAGTTCTTCCCGAGGTGAACAGACGCATGACCAGCTATTCTATATTTAAATTTCTTCATAAAAATTAGGTTCATTTTCAATCTGCGTAAGTTTGCCCATATTTTGAACTATCGCTCTACAAAAATAGTTGTCTAGTCCGGTTGTGGAACTTTCTCCCGGAGGGCGTTAGGAGAGCGCGAACACTGGACGTCCTTTAAGAATAAAGTCCGTGTTCACTTCCTGTCTAAAATTCTGTTCGCGAGAACACCTTCGATAGCTCACGCAAATATAATTTAAGGTCGCTAATCCTATTTTTTCATACACGTAAGTATTATTCAGGCACAGAATTTCCCACTATGAGGCAAACCACTTACCTTGACACCAACAGCTTGGGCTTGTATGGAAACTGAGGCCGAGCACGTGCCTGGCTGGTCACTTTTCAGTACTAGTATTCTTTACAGCAGCGTCACAAACTCTTCTGTAGTTTCAGTGTCCGATATCCGAACTCACACAACATAAATAAACTTCAAATATTTAATATTAGTCCCGATTAGCACAATAAAAATCTCATGCACAATTATGTATGTTTACACCGCCGCGTCGCCGATCAACCAAAGTAGCAGGAATCGTAAAAACAGCCGTCGCGTCGCCCGTCACCGCTGGGTCGTGGAGTTGCAGCTTACCCACATAATAAAAAAAATCCGTGCCTGAACAAATTCCTTAACTTAAACTAGTTATAGCCTATTGTCCAATTACTGCACCCATCCTATTTTTTAATGTACAAAACATTTGTTATTCGTTGTTTCCTTTTTTGTGTATTTTATGTATAGCTCGGAGCCTCGGTCTCACCATGGAGTCGGATCTCTCATGGTCGGCACACATTGCTGACATCAGTAAGCGTGTGCACTTTTCATACCACTCATTGAGACGGATGCAGTATTTTTGCCCTACGACACAAAGGTACCATGCTAGCGCACACGCTGCTGATGCCACAGATAGATTATGCTGACGTATGTTTTTCGGATGTCACTGAAGATCTGTTAAATAAATTGGAGCGCCTTCAAAATCTAGCAATTAGGTTTATCTTTGGTTTGAGAAAGTATGACCATGTCTCTGAATTTCGTGCGCGTCTAAGGTGGCTCTCAATTAGACAACGGCATGAATGGCACATTTTGACCTTTCTATATAAAATCCTCAATAACCCTAAATTCCCCCAGTTTCTCCGTACCCGCTTCCAATACCTTCCGCCATTACCTTATCCAAGGCGTGCATGTGTAACCAAGACACTCGTGCAGCCAGTCTGCAATACCCGAATTCTATCAAGGTCTTTTGTAGTGACGGCTGTGCGTCTATGGAACAGACTACCGGTAAATATCCGCGAGAGCTCATCCGATACAGTATTTAAAGTGAGGCTAAAGGAGCATTTATTGAAAGTTTCTAGTTAGTTAACTATATTTTTATATAAGTAGTATATAATAATATCTTATGTACTTAATTTAGATTAGTTTTATTTGATATTTGTATATTTAAGCATAATTATATATTATTAGTATTTATTTTATATAGTTTATGTACCCATGTATCTTGTTTTTTTTTCCTCAATCTCTCCCACGTAACAGTATAAGTCACTTGACACCCAGTAAGGTTGGCTGGAAGAGATCCCTTTTAGGGATAAGCCCACCCATGTACACATCCAATCACTGCATATTTTTTTTACTGTAATGTCTTTGTGCAATAAAGAATATATATACAATAAAGAGTTACTTTATGTTATCTTTCCACATCACAGTTCACAAACTTGTCATTTCAATTTAACTCTCTACACACGTATACAACAAAAAGCGTAGACTGTTTCTCGCGGCTGGATTAATTGCTCGAAGCAACCCCTGGCCGTTATATTGAAGTGGTGAGATCTATTGAAATCCATTTATAACGAATAGCCTTCATTATCTTACCTGTGAGTCAAACCGTTGCTAATAAAGCAGACACGCCGCACAATATATCTCTGGGACGCCGCCAGGATTAATAGTCGCCGAAGAAGACATAAAACCGAGATATTGTACGCATGAAGCAACCGTTTGACAAGCCATTTATAACAATTCCAGTTTGAGAATGGCGAGGGTCCAAGTATTAATTTGGCGAGAATTAACAGAGAATCGATAAGATAAAATGATAAGAGAGGGCAAATAAGAAGTAAGAGCAAGGTTTATTGAATCTTTAAATCTTTCCGTTTCACCAAAAATTTGACAATGTTCCTCGTGTTTGTAGTTGAATACAAAGTATATTTATAACTCCTGCTTATTCATAAAAGCATTGGGTAAAATTGAAAAGTAAAAAAAGAAAAGAAAAATAAACACTTTTCGTTTTACCACAAATAAGTACAATTTTTATCGTATTTTGTGGTTAAACAGAAAATGAATTACTATTATTTAATATTACATTTCAGTAATTAAAACATGAATATACTTTTTTTAGTTGCGTCGTATAGAAATAACTTTGTTATTGAATCATAACCGTCACTATAATTCTCCTTGTCATTATAATTATAGTACTTTATTTAATGCTGTTGCATGGTCGTTACGCATAATTACCGCTTAATCATAAATCACTACATTAACTCATTTCCAAAGAGATTCCCGTATGAGAATACGGAGAACATTCTGAAACCATAACTTAAGTTGTTTTAAATTGCCAATTGAATCACGCGTAGTGAAAAAAAGATAACTTGACTTTGACTTGCAATCGGTTCTAACATCAGGTGGTAAACTAGATTACCATTTTAATTCCGCTCTATTATTTGCCAATTAATCTGCCAAACTTTGAACCATCTAATAGTTATCGAAAAGAGAGGTACCTTTCGGTTGAACTTAATTTACAAATGTATGATCTGTGGCGATTCATCAATATATTTACATTTAAAATGAAATTGTTTGTAATGTGATCGAGTTGAAGTTTTTTTTATATATGTTATACTTACTTGAACTTACGTCGAACTTGGATTATCTGAAGGATTTTAAACCGCGTAGATATGAGTGTTTCTCGGAAATTGCGTTCTTTGTCTGATTCATATGGCCTAATTTTCTTTTCACATTTAAGCTTATATAACATATTTTTACGAAAGATGGTAACCTAAGATACAATGTGTGAAAAAGGCACACTTTTTGATAAAATGGTTTCCGAGATAATTAACTTTAAAAATTTTGGGGCTATATGAATCAGAATCTGTGACATATGAATCAGAATTAGGGATAGAAATGAAATTCTAGTTAGAAAAATCATTCAATTATTTATTAAAATCACAGTAAATGCACATGATGCTTATCATAATACCTAAATCTAGTCATCACAGCGTAATATGGCACTTGACAATATCAATCATCACAATATTAATTACTTTTTAATACGTTCTGGCAATTTTCTTCTTCTCTCTTTTTTCTTCCTTAGATATTACTGGTGGCATTTTTGTGTACTGTAATATAAAAACGAAGATTACAAATTTATTATAATCATACTTAAAAATGCCTTTAAATAAGACATGCAGGTACAGTATTGTATTTGTATTTGCCACTACAGTAGGTATGTATACAAATAATACACTGTTTGACACATGACTGAAATTTCAATATTTTAAGGAATTTCAAGTTACAGATACCTTATTATTGACCTGACGTTTCAACCCAATTATGAATAATGTATATCCTATTAAAAGGTGGGTAAAAATTGTAAGAAAAATTCTTGAGCGGGAATCGAACCCACGACTTATCACGTTACGTTATAACGGTCTTAAAAGTTAATATATTGTTACAGTATATTACCCTTTTCGTCTAAGCAGTAGTTTGAGCCTATAAACTACCGCTAAAACTAATAGTTGAGTAAGTAGGTAGTTTCATTAACCACTCGTTATTATTTTATTTATGTATTTAGTTAATTAATTTTATTTTTAAACTCTCATTTAAACGAAGTTTGTTTTTTTAAATTGTTTACCTTTATTTTATTACTAGACGAACGGAGTTTGATACCAATTATTAGTTTTAACTTCAGGTATAGTTTAATTTTCGAAAATTTAGTCGTCGATAGATATGAAACCCCTTTGACGTTATTAGGACTGCGCGAAATTTACAGCTACTTGTTTTTTAGCACGTAAATAACATTGGGTGTCTCGTATTTGGACATAAATGAAATCCCAGAATAATTTTACAATAACTTTTATGTATTTAAAGGGTTTACAACTAATAAATTGATGCAAGTCATTTGCAATTTACGTGTAGAAGAAGTAATATAAAAATTTTATTAATGATGGTAGTGCTAAAATTTGTTTCATACGATGTCACTTTGTTCTGCAAGGTATTAGCGGAAAATGTCGAGTAAGATTGCTTGAACAGATAGCGTAGGCGCCAACATCCTCCCGCCCGTTGAAAATAGGAGTATTTCAACATTAGATGTCATCAGGTGCCAACAGTGGGCATAGTTGAACTAAGGGTCTTCGTACAACGCCTCTTTGTGTTTTTACATCAGCAACTCTAGGTATATTGTCTGATCCCATGAAAAGTCTCTGGATACGTCCAAGCCGCCAGCATAGAGGAGGCGCATTGTCATCTTTCAGCAGCACTAAATCTCCTATATTGACTTTCATATTAGATGTTCTCCATTTGGCACGTTGTTGTAGTTCGGAAATGTACTCAAGATGCCAACGACGCCAGAAATGTTGATGAATTTGTTCCAAGCGCTGGTAACGTTGAAGATTATTGGCATTGCGATCTTCCAAAGGCTGTGTTGGTAGAGCCTTGAGAGCTCGGCCAATAAGAAAATGACCAGGAGTGAGGCAGAGGAAATCATCCGGAGAAGAGGATAAGGGGCACAGAGGGCGACTATTTAAAACTGCTTCGACGTGATGAAACAAAGTTGTTAGCTCTTCGAAAGTTAGGTGGGAGTTGCCCATAACACGCCTAATATGGTGTTTGGCGGATTTCACACCAGCTTCCCAAATGCCTCCGAAATGAGGAGCGTAAGATGGGGAGAACAAAAATTTGACTCCTTCTTCACTTGCAAAGTCAGAAATAGAATTTGAATGTGATTTTAAAAAGTTACTTAGTTCTTTGGAAGCCGATACAAAATTGCGCCCGTTATCGCAGAAAACTTCTGAGGGTTTTCCCCGACGCGATACAAATCGTCTAAATGTTAAAAGAAAAGCATCTTTAGTTAAGTCACTAACAGCCTCGAGATGCATGCATTTATACGTAAGGCATACAAAAAGGCACAAATAACTTTTTACTAATTGGGCTCCTCTGCCTTTTCTATTTAAAGTAAGGAAAGGTCCAGCGAAATCGACACCCACTGATTGAAATGGAAAGCTAGGCGTAACACGCTGGGAGGGTAGATTACCCATAATAGGTTGCAAAGTTTGACTCTTTAAACGTTTGCATCTTATACATTTATGAACAGTTTGCCGTGCTAAATGTCTCCCATTTATTGGCCAAACAAATTCACGTATTATAGATAGTAATAGTTGAGGACCACAATGCAAGTTCCGATGATGCTCATATTCAAATATTAATTTAGTTAATTTATTGGAACTGTGTAGTAAAATAGGATGTTTCTTATCGAAAGTAAAATCAGATGCATCTAGTCGCCCACCTACCCTAATTAAATTATCATCACTAAAAAACGGAGATAAACTTAAAATATTTGATTTTAGATTTAAGGACTTACCACTAGCAAGTAGTTCATATTCTTGTGTGAAGGATTGCATTTGAGACATTTGACACAATTTAAGAAAAGCATTATTTAACTCAGTACTAGTTAATGGACCATTCAATTTATGTTTAGAAAATTTGACATTAAATATAAACCTTTGGACATAAGCAAACAATCGCTTTAATTTAATAAAACTAGAATAATCGTTGAAGTCAATAATATATTCAGAAGTGGCAATAAGTGACACTGCCGAATTTACTTTAGTTTCAGGCAATTCTTCAGTATTTATTGTTGCATTTGAAATAGGCCAAGAATCTTCTGATTGCATTAAATATGGTGGGCCTGACCACCACATTGTGGATTCTTTAATTTGTTCTGATGTCATGCCTCGAGATATAAGATCGGCAGGATTATTTTGAGTTGGAACATGTCTCCACATGTGACGATCAGTTAGTTCACATATTTCTGCAACTCTATTTGCAACAAAACATTTTAGATTGCGAAAACTACTATGAAGCCACCCCAATACAATGGTGGAGTCAGACCAATATACTTCACGATCAACCTTGAATCGTAATGATGATCTCACAGACTTGCATAACTTTGCTGCCAAAACAGCACCACAAAGTTCTAGGCGTGGTATTGTGGTGGGCTTAGTAGGTGCAACCCTTGATTTGGAACATAGTAGATTAACTGTAACTTCGTTATTAGAATTAATAGTTCGTACATAAATACATGCACCATAGGCACCTTGTGAAGCATCACAAAAAGTGTGGAGTTCAATAGATATTGGACCATCACAAAGAACACGTCTAGGTATACTTATAGTTAAAAGTTTTGGTAAGTGATCATTAAACCTTTTCCAAGCCCCAGCAATACTGGCTGGTACTGGTTCATCCCATCCAACGTTCTCTAACCACAGTCGTTGTAGTAATATTTTAATTGGTATTACACATGGAGTAACCAATCCCAATGGATCGAAAATTTTGAATAAATTTGATAATATAGATCGCTTAGTTGGTTTATCTTCGGAGGTTTTTGGAACTTGAATAGGGAAATGTAACATATCCGTGGATGGTTCCCATCCCAAGCCCAAAGTGCTTGACGATTCACTCAAAGTTAATGCTTTGGACGTGTCAGTAGAAGGTGAAAAGGAATGTAAATTTGTTTTAAACTTTCGCAGATTAAAACAACCTTGTTTGAGCGTCTCCGATACATTTTTATATATATCATCAAAACTAGCTACGTCATCACAGCCAGTAATAAGATCGTCGACGTAGAAGTCTTGCTGTATTATAGTTTTGATGAGTGGATCTGGAGATTCTTCACCTATTTGCCAAAGACAGCGTGTGCTCAAATAACTGGAACTTGCCATACCGTAAGTCACAGTATTGAGCTTTAGTGTCTTGATAGGCAAGGACTCGTCTTCTCTCCACAATATGAGCTGCAGATTTCTGTCTTCATCGTTTACTTGGATCTGGCGATACATTTTTTCAATATCGCCAGTCAACAGATATTTATACTGCCGAGCTCGTACTAAAATGGAAAAAAGAGAGTCCTGGAGATTAGGGCCTATCATTAGGATATCATTGACAGACACGCCAGATGAAGTGGCTGCCGAACCGTCAAACACTACTCTAATTTTAGTAGATTCACTACTATTCTTAAATACGGCATGATGGCATAAAAAATATGAAGTTGTAGGCTTCACAACGGCAGATTCCGTCAGATGACCTAATTCTTCATATTCCCTAATGAAGTTTACATATTGTGATTTCATCTCGGGATGCTTTCTAAAACGCTTCTCTAAGTTTAGAAATCTTTTTTTAGCTAAGTAATAAGAATCCCCGAGACAATCTGGTGTTTCTTTTAGAGGCAAACTAACAGAGAATCTACCCGTATCTAAGCGGATAGTA
This sequence comes from Scirpophaga incertulas, assembly GCA_036419045.1. NCBI lineage: Eukaryota > Metazoa > Arthropoda > Insecta > Lepidoptera > Crambidae > Scirpophaga > Scirpophaga incertulas. Next base: position 5,560,898 of record CM071641.1, read on the forward strand.
TGGGACAAGAAGTGTTTCTCGCATACCTTCTCGTCTTCGCTTAGTGGGGGCTTGACAAAAACTTCTTCAAGTTGCCAAAATTTTGATAATTCTTGATGTAAATCGTCTGTAACTAATGAATGGTGACAACATGTAGTGTGAGATTTAGTTTGTAGTATATTGAAGGGACCTGATATTAACCATCCAAATTGAGAGCTTCTCAGAATTGGTTTGTTTGGACCAAAGATTGTTGTTCGCATCCCAAAATCTCCCAAAACAAGTCTGCGCCAATGAGTACGTCTATTGTGGCGGACTTATTAAAATTAGGGTCTGCCAAAGCAATGGAGTTAGGTATACGAATTTGTTGGATGTCAATGTTAAGCTTTGGTATATTGCCAGTAAGTTCTGGCATTACTAAAAAATTTGAGGTAATGGAGAAGTTAGTGTTCATAGATTTTATTTGTGCTACACAAATATCCATAACCTTGGAAACTATATTGTTGCCAATCCCAATAACATTGACACAGTTGTGGTCTAAAGACTTGGATGACAGCGATAATTTAGTTTTTAAATCATTGCTTATAAAAGAAGATTGGCTGCCACAGTCCAATAATGCGCGGACGCATTCAGTTTTATTAGTTTGAGGATTTGTTACTTGAATTAGAGCTGTAGATAAAAGTATATATTTTGAATCCTGTTGTGAATAAGTTGTAATAGTTTCTTCGTGTGATGTATTTGAATCTACCGTATCCTGATTTGTCAGAGGAACATGTAAAAGAGTGTTGTGTTTCTTTTTACACTCACGGCAAGGTCCAATGCGGCAAATTCGAGCTGAGTGACCATATCTTAAACAATTTCTACATATGTTTAGTTTATTAGCTAGAGTTATTCTTTCTTGAACACTCTTGCTTTTAAAAGTAGAACAGTCATAGATTCGATGGTCCCCTTGGCAAACTATACAATTATAAGAATTTGTTGGCGAAGTATTTTGATTGCAAACGAATGACTTAGTTTGTGGACGTTCATTTTTAAAGTTAGTACTCTTAGTTGAGCTACTAGCAGTAAATTTATTTGTGTTATTGTTCAAGGAACATCTACTGAGTGAACTAAGCACATCTGCACGATCGATCAAAAATTTATTGAACTGTTGTAAGTTGGGAGTACCTTCCAAAGTGTTACGCCACTCTTCCCATTTTGTTAGGGTACGACTATCTAATTTTGAACACATTATATGGATTATGAGTACATCCCACTTATCAGTGGGTAGCCCAAAGCTAGACAAGGCACGTAAGTTTTTTGTAATATGATCCACAAAAAATCTAAGCGATCTGTCTGATTCACGATTTATTTGTTGTATATTTAACAGTGAATTTAAATGATGTGTTATTAATTGCCTTTTATTGTCATACCTTTCGCATAAGAGCGACCAAGCATTTTTGTAGTTCTCGCTTGAAACTTCCAAATTCGCTATAATGCGCGATGCATCGCCCTCCAAATAAGAGATAAGATAATGGAATTTATGTATCGGTGGGATACGATCATTGTCATGAATGAGAGACATATAGGTATCTCGGAACGCCAGCCACCGGAAACAAGCACCATCAAACTTCGCAATTTGAATCTGCGGTAACTTAAAGGAAACCTCATGATGTTCAGGAACCAATGAACTGGATGAATTAAGATTATTGCTAGTTTCGTTATGGGATGTTGATGGACTGTATTTTTTAATTATGCTACGGGCTGTTGCAATGTTTGTAATAAATGCCTGTTCAATATCATCCCGTTCATCAAGTTCCTGTGACAAAGTGTCAGCATTCAATAATTCAATTTGACTTTGCAATGATTCAAACTGGTTTGAAAGGTTTTCAAAATTCTCTAGTTTTAAAGACAATTCAATCAACTCAACAGAAGATAGCGATTTCTTTAATTGAAGATTTATTAAATAATTCTTGAACTTTGTGATTCGACCCTTTACAGAACTACGTTTAACAACCTTTTCATGCAGTTCTGTAACGTTTTTGTCAGAACTCATTTTGTTTATTTATTTTTCTACTATTTTATTACCAATATAAAAGAACAATACAATGTAATTTCGTTAATTGTTATGTAAAGTATAGTTCAAGGTACACTCAAGAAAGAAGAAAATATATAGAAGGAATCAACTATTTGTTAAAATAAAATAAAATAAGGTCAAAGAAAAAACTCACGCTCCTCCGGGCATTCAGTAATCTGGTACAAACCTCGGCTATAATTTTCTTCACCTTTTGTCGCCAGCAAATAGGTACTCCTGGAATGTCCGGCAAATATATTTTTTACTACAAAATTCGATAATCAAAAATATCTTTATGGTAGGTAGTTACTCTGATCTCAAATTCTAAAATACTCAGATATAAATTACAATTATTTATTAGGATTAAGCGCAAGTTATAGAATTGATCTATTTTTTAGCACTCAATTGTAAGATAAAAATCAAACTAGTTATCACTCAAAATGAACTGGAAATATTTATTAGTACCACTTATTTTGTTTCTAATTTAAGTATTTTCTTTTATTAGCTTTGTTATAATATTATGCAAACCCTCTGTGTTTTAGTTGTGTATGTATATCAAGGTGGGATTTAGGATTATAGATGAAAATTGAATGGACTATTTAGGTAGGAATATTAATGAAGGTCACTTAGCTGCATTGGCCTGGCTGCGGTGATATTTTATAAGCTTGAGTATGTATAAACCGGCTGTGGCTGCAATGGCTTGATTATTTGGCTGTTGAAGTGTTCTTGAAGATGATTCGAACAAAATTTGTTGTGTTCAAAAGGTCGACTTTTCGTAAAATATATGTCCTGTCACGGTCGCCACTTTTATGTCTCGTATTTGGACATAAATGAAATCCCAGAATAATTTTACAATAACTTTTATGTATTTAAAGGGTTTACAACTAATAAATTGATGCAAGTCATTTGCAATTTACGTGTAGAAGAAGTAATATAAAAATTTTATTAATGATGGTAGTGCTAAAATTTGTTTCATACGATGTCACTTTGTTCTGCAAGGTATTAGCGGAAAATGTCGAGTAAGATTGCTTGAACAGATAGCGTAGGTGCCAACATTGGGTTATTACGAAATGACTTGTTACAGGCGTAACGTGCCGCCAATGTAACGTTTCATTAACAATATGTGTGACATTCTGATTAATATGGTATTTTTACCATATGAATCAGACACATATCAATCAGAATTTTACCCATAAACATCGATAAATCATCACACGTGTGCAATTAAAGATTGTTATTTATACATAGGTTTCTGTTCCCCAATGGCATTATATTTTCCCGCAGATTCAAGTTTGAAAACCATTTACTTTAATTATAAAAACGAACATACTAATCAGAAACACAGGTGTACCAAGGCTATATGAATCAGATATTTACCTTTATATCTCCGTGACGAACACAAACCAGCCACACTTCTCGTCGCCACCACGTCAACCGAGCCACTGGCTACCCCCAGCGCGGGAAAGGGTCGCCTCATGTTTCTTAATTAGCTGGGTACGTTCGAGTGAAGCGCGTGAATATGAATCAGACTTTTGTGCCGGACACTCACTATTTTTTTATTTATAAATAAACAATTGTAAATATTAGTACCATTTTTTTTGGTGTAAAGAAACAACTAATATTCTTTCGTAATAATTATAATTTACATCAATTTATCAATATGAAATAATGTTATTGTTAGTAATGTTCAAGAAACTGGGTTACGGACACACCATATTAGTCAGAAGAACTACTTTTAAATATTTTTTTGAAATATTTATATAAATATTATTTAAAAAAAATTCTTTGTGCAAGATAGACAATAGTCTGAAATATGTTATAAAATTAATTGCAGACTGATTTGTCAGTTACTTACAAAAATAAACCTCAAGACATCGAAAATTTAGGGTTCGAAGAATCACTCATATACTGAATTAACCGTTAGAGTGCAAAGCAGCATTTGTATCGAAAAGTGTGACGCACTTTTTTCTGTATAACCCAAAAGATTTATTAAAATTGATTAATATTTGTCTAAATGAGAGTGTTTTATTTGACACCATAATTTTTTCCTTCAGTGTAATCAAAATATGCATAGCATTTTCCAATAGATTTTTACAAAAATTGCTTAGCACTCAAACGGTTAAGAGATAGAGAACGTTTAATAATATAAATGTGTGTAAATTGTGTTTGTTTGTATATATATATATAGGGATTTCATTGAATCTATCAGATTTATTAGGGTATTTAAAGATGGTGAAGGAAAGATGGTGAAGAAAAAATGTAACACAAAAATCTATCCAATTATTGAAACAAACGGGAAAGGCAGTTTACCTCAAGTGTTCATACCAAAAAGTACCAATAGATTTGACAACAGCCGCGGACGGGACGACATTTCAATTTCTCGAAAACTCGATAACAGCAGAATCAAAATATACTCGATAAGTAACACGTGAGCCCCTCTGCCTAGTAGGTGAAAGGGTGAATGTCACGACGAACGGAAAGACAGATTCGATTTCCTCGTCAGAGCGTGATCGTAGAGTGTGAATTGCAATCAATTTTGATTCAGTTTTGATTCATTTGTTTATCACAAAATATCCTATGTGTGTGTGTGTTTTTAATAACGAAATATTTTTTAAAAGTTGGTTGTCGTACTTTTCTTTAAAATTCATTAATTACTTTTTACGTGAAGCCATAACCCATTCCAATCCATTTTTTTCAATGGAATTCCCTACCTGCGTCTTTGTTACCTATAATAGGGATTTTCAAGGCAAGAGTAAATAGGCACTATTTGAGTTTGCGTGTTCCACCTTAGGCAATATCTTCACTTTACATCAAGTGAGATGTTGTCAAACGCACTCAAAATGAGAATAAAAAAAACACCGGTAGCACTCCGTGAGTGCCGGCAGAAGTGATTTTTTAAAATTAAAGTTGTATTTAATTGTAAGTACAAAAGTACTATCATTTATGAAGTAGAATACAATGTTTATTTATTGCGCTATCGTACACAAATATAACAGACATTCGCGCAAGCACCCTGTGCCGCCTAAACAGAGCAGTACACTCAGGCACGGTAGAAAGAGTGGGAGATACTAGTTCCTCTCCCTCCCCTCGATCTTACGCTTTTTCGATCAGCATCACGTGACCCTGACGCGAGTTTGGAAGTTTTTACCCATACAAAAAGTGCCCAGCGCCGCTAAAGAAGTTTTCACTTCAAAACAAAAAACACCCATACAAATTTTCGCATATATAATATTAAAAACGCGAAAGGTTGTAAGTATGGATGAATGTTTGTTTCCTTTTCACGTAAAAATTACTAAATGGATTTTTATAAAACTACTATAATATAGCTTGAACATCAGAATAACTCATAAGCAAATTTGTATATAAAGATTATACCCCATGCTAATATTAGCTACTCGAAACACTAATCCACTAATAAATCTGAAGCACAGATGAAGTCGCGATACCAGCTAGTAGGTAATATAGTACGTACAAAAAACTAGAGATTCGTTTATGAGCAACTGTATTAATTTTTATAACAAGATTCCACATAGTGTAGTTGAATTCCCTTTTCATAAGTTCAAGGTACATGTTAAAAGACGCTAATGGGCTTGGTGTTGATTTGAATACATTAGTACATTCTAAAACGTAAGTATTTGTTTTCCCGTATAAATTGTAAACACATGTATGTTGTATGGTAATGACATAATTTATTGTAAATGCTGTTATTACTTTTGATAAATCTGATAAATTTCTTGCGCCCATTCTTCTTATCAGCTACAAAATACGAGTACGTCATGAATAGGTGGCAGGAAAAAGAAATTAAGACGATTCAAACGAGCTTTGTATAAAGTCATATATAAATAAAGTTAATTTTGATTTGATTTGATATGAACGGAGCCAAATAGACCACCAATAGTGAATGTAGCTCTCATATTTGTATATTCTGTTTCAATATAGGTAAAAATTTAACATCAAATACTTCTTTGATAAGGAACATACAATATCTTAAATTCATTCAAGCGGCACAACGTTTGATCTATAATCCGTTGCGGTTATCCAGAGCCCTTACCCTTAAAGTAGCAGTTAGTTGATCGAGTCAGGGCAATTGCTCTCGTGGACTCGGCAAAGTGTGACTAAAAGTGCGAGAACCTTTGATATACATTCGAATACATAGGAAATGAAAGCCTCATTCGACCTTCAGACTCCAGCATATTTCAACCTTATGTCTGGCGTAATAGGGTGCATGGTTTGAATTAATTTTAAGATATTATTCCGCGGTTTTGCCCGACCGCTGCTAAACTGCTAATATATCATTAACTTGTCATCGCTTGTTTGCGCAATTGATGGCAGTGCATGGTTCTGAATGTTTGCGCATTAACGTCATGCTGTGTCGGGTAACACTTTGAAGGTGTTTATTTTGGACATACCTTTTTGAAATAGAAACTCAATCCCTCAGTAAGCTAAATCCAACATTTCAAATTGACATAAACACACAAAGTTTTAAGTTAGCTTCAATACCTCGCAGCTCAGCGTCGGCGACGCAGTTCAATCAGATTGTAGCTGCAAATCAGCCATTTGCTCATGTCTCAGGATGAAATGTTGACGCCTAGCTATCAACTGTTTGTGTTGCTATAGCACACACACACAAAATATTGCAGCAGACAAGACTGTGATCTAATCTAATATATAAAAATGAATCGCAAAATGTGTTGGTAAGCGCATAACTCGACAACGCCTGGACCAATTTGGCCAATTCTTTTTTAAAATGTTTGTCGAAGTTCAAGAAATGTTTTTACGGCGAGAAAAATTCGAATAATTATCGGAAAAACCTTAAAAACAACCCTTTTTTCCATACAAACGTCTTCTAACTAAAACGTACAGTCAATTTGAGCTTTAATGTTATTGAATAAAGTTCATATTGCAAGCATTCACTTATGTTTAAGCAATGAAGGTTTGTTCCTAACATCAAAAAGTCAATTTACGCTGTATTAACGCTGTATAAAGTTGAAATTCAATCATATCTATCGAAACAGTGTGCGTGTGTGCGTTGGAGCACAGAATACATCGTCGGAGGATTTAATGCCACGTTCCAAAGTTGAATAGTCATAAAATGTAATAGTTCATTTGGATCTTTCTGCAATTTGGTTGGCTATACGACATTATCTATAAAATAAGTAGGAACAAAAAACTGCTACTTTACAGATCTTTTTGACAGGACGAAGTCTGTCGGGTCCGCTAGTTATGAATATAATTATGTATTTAATTGTTATAATGTGTAACTACTCTTTCTTTTAAAATTCGTCTTTTTATTGGAAATGTTTAAGTAGCAATTATGTGGGTTATGTTCTCGATCTGAAAGTTAATTGTCTGTATATGTTGGGTTATGTTGATTGTAACCTGTAGTACCCATTTTTAGGAACCAAAATGGATGTTTGTATAAAAATGCTGACAAATATAAGGTGTTTTTTAATTACAATTATTGTTATGGTAACAGTAAAAAGCTTCAATTAAACAAAGATCACTAATAATTAACTCAGATTAGGCACTTAAAATACAAGACCACGTGGACTTACTACAAATTGCGTTGTTCACCAGACAACCATCTCAAATGACCGCTGACGAACACATAGGCTGACTAACAGTCGTCTATCACTATCCAATATTATCTATTTAAAATAAACAAAACAAAACCGTTTTAGCCGAATGAACCTCGAATGAACTAAGGAACAATTTATGATGACATTTAAAAAAATAAAGACAGCGATCTATGTTATGAAATTTTAAAGAACTGTATTATTCATTGAATTCAATAATTGTCTAAAGAAAAATTTACTTATAAAAACATATAGAGTGGGTCCCTTTGCAAATTTCCTGGAAGTCACCTAAATAAGCTAGACGAGGGTTCTTGAAATAGGATTTTGTTACACAGTAAATAAGTGATTTTATTGAATTACGACCGTTAGAAGTGAGCACTCATAAATTGGTTTTGGTTTATGGGGGTCAATGGGTAATTTTATGATGGCAGACCAAGTGGGTGTTAAATGCGTGGGCAGAAAAAACTGTATTAATTTTCAGCTCAAACTAGATAGGTTTAAATTTATAATACCTATATATAGCGTATGTTAATAGTTATGAAACTAATTAACTTCAAAATTTATACGAATAATAAAAACCATTAAATTTATATGAAGCGTTTCAAGACGAGAGAAGGAGAGAGAGAAAAAATACGTTTTTACAAGCTTTTATTTACATTCACCTGTCCCGTTGTCTGTCTGTAATCAAATCTTGCAACTTAAATTTGATCCACTTCCCGGTTTCCGATTGAGCTGAAATTTGGTATACACGGCAGTTCGGATGACATTTCGTTCGGATGATTCGGATGCATGATTAACTGTGTGACGTCATTCTAAATCCAACATGGCGGCGTATCCAATATGGCGGACCAATTATTTTTAATGCTCTCCTACAATATGGGTATCAAATAAAAGGGCTTGCCAAGAATAACTAGAAAAATAATGTGACGTCATTCTAAATCCAACATGGCGGCGTATCCAATATGGCGGACCAATTATTTTTAATGTACTCCTACAATATGGGTATCAAATAAAAGGGCTTGCCAAGAATAACTAGAAAAAAATAATGTTACGTCACTCTTAATCCAATACGGCGGAACACCAAAAATGGCGGATAATTTTCTTTTATTCGTTCCTACAATATGGGTATCAAATGAAAGGGCTTGTTCTCAGCAAGCCTGTAGAGGTACTAAAAAGTTAAAAATAAAATTAAAGAAAAAAAAACCTTTTAAACGTGTAAAATTTCTATTCATGTGCATGCTTTGCATTACGTAATTTGTTTTTTAATTAAACTTACACCTAAGCTTTCATTTGTGTTGATTGTTAAATTTCATCACCCGCGTCTCTAAAACAATGTGTGGGTTTGAAAAAGTATCTAAAAGTACTTTTTTAAACAAGAGTATATGAAAATCATGGAACACTATAGGTCATCCTTACTAATATTATAAATCGGAAAGTGAGTTTGTTTGTTTGTTTGTTCCGCTTTCACGCCGTAACTACTGAACAGATTGCTTTGAAATTTCGCAGACGTAAAGATAAATAATAGGGTACTTTTTATCCCGCATATGGATGCGCAATAAATGCTTCGCTCAAATACTACTGCACTGATTTTCATGTGGTTTTCATCAATAAATTCTTGAGCAAGATTTTGCGGTATTTTTTATCTCGGAAAAACGGATAGTCCCACGGGAAGCGCGATGAAACCTTCGCGCCATAAACCGACTTCCGCGCATATGTAGCCGTGGGCAATCCATGCGGGCGAAGCCGCGGGCAGAAGCTAGTACAAATTGAACTGTTTAAAATTACAATAAATAAACCACACACGCCATAAAAATCTAAAATAATGTTATCTATTAATACGTCCTTTCAAATTCAGTCTGAAATTGCTAATGAGTACGAATGAATTTTGCGAGTAATAAAATATTGCGATGTGTTTTACATTTCGTATTATTTGACTTTTAATTACTCCGATATTGCTTTTAGTAATAAAGAAAAACTTTCAGAAATTAAGCTATTACCCACGCCAGGATATTTTATAATGCTGTAGAAATGCTGAAGTCATTGATCGATGTTATACCGTTAAAGTATTTTGTATACACTGTAAACTTAATTATTACACAAATTAAGAAAGTGTTATTTTGTATTCAGATATTCTGCGGTTTTGTTTTTTGTCCAACTTGAAGTTTTAATAACTTCATTTCCTTTAAAACCACAAAAAGTTTTCTTTAAAACACTTTACAGGTACTTGTTGATGTAAAATAAATATAAAATTAAAAGGACAAAATGAGATAACTACACTTTATACCAATAGTCGGTAATACCTACTCCTAATCGGCCAAAATAGACCGAAAAAAATCTAGCGTACTATTTGGCCAGATTTTTTTATTGACTTGGACAGTTGAACGTATTGTAAACTAATTTAGATTTTTTTTACCCTTAGAAGAGAGAAGCTTAGTATCCTTACAAAGAGCATGCCCAGGGTACGCCCGCAGCCAAGTACCGAGGAGGTGATGTTGGGCTTCATGTCAGACCTGACGTGACCTTACGAGCTGAGAGTGAATGAAAGCGACCGCTCCACAGGAGAGGACGCGGTGCACCTTAATTTATTTTATTCAAGAACACACACGCCTTTTTTTTCGAAATGAGATCTGACACAATGCCATATTTAAACAATCATTATTTTTACCTATTTTATCATGACCACCCCAAACATAAATAAAATAAAAATAAAAAAGCCAATTTATTTCTTGCCAAAAAATAAATAAAGGTAAAGTACATCACAAATATATAAAAATCAACAAATATAATTTCAATAATTAATTAGATTAAGTTTACATTGCAAAAATCAATAAATCTGGTTGGTTATTACTTACCTAATTAAAATTTATATAATTCATAAATATTAAAAATTTTATATAATTATATAATTGTAATTATATAATTATAATTACCCCAAACATTGCTTGACTTTAATAATCGTAGTAAGTACATACTGTATGAAGGCCTCATTTTATATGTACATTATTATCATAGCATATTTTACCTCGCACGTTATCCGTATGCTCCGAGGCAAAGGGAACCGGATAGGACTATAAAAAGGAGCGAATCAAATATGATATTTCTCACGTTAAGGGGCGAGTTTTATGAAGAAATGATATCTATAGCGAGAACACAGCGGTTGTGAGGTAACCGTGGTGACTAGCAATTATGGCCATCAGAAGGTTATCATATCAAGAAAGATTTGAAGATTTTGTAGGTATAGCTAGCACGGTACGTTTGAAGTGTGCTATAGCTACCAATAACGAATATTAGCCCAATCGAACTCAGTTCATGTCAGTGTATATAGTTTATATATACTAGTGTGAAGGGTGATGTAATATATTACTCGGGATGTAAGATATATTATATCCAAGTAAAACCAGCTTTCCTGTCATAATATATCGACACAACCTACTGACTCATTCAACATATAGTGGCGCAGCGAGCTCGTAAGCGTTTCTACACATTCGCGAATCTGGTGCTCTATATTTGAACCATTCGTTAGGCGTTGTTCGTTCATCGGAAGAATTTTAAAATTCCATTTTAATTATAATTATGTATCACAATAATTTCGATCAAGCACAAAATCTAAATTTGAGCCTCTTTATAAAACCCAGTATAACTTTCAGATTCCGGTACCCATACCATTTGACATCACTGCCAACACGCACATATCAAAAACGTTAATCTTAAGTGTAAATAGTACAGACTTGGTTTTAATAATTATTAAATACTAGCTTTCTGCCCGCGGCTTCGCCCGCGTGGATTTCGGGATTGGGTGTATAGAGTGTTAAGGGTCATAGCTTTTGCCCACGGCTACATATACGCGGAAGTCGGTTTATGGTGCGAAGATTTTATCGCGCTTCCCGTGGGACTATCCGTTTTTCCGAGATAAAAAATGCCGCAAAACTCCTCAAGAATCACTCTATCTATTGATGAAAACCGCATAAAAATCTGTGCAGTAGTTTTTGAGCGAAGCCTTTATTGCGCATCCCGTGGGATCTGTCGATTTTCCGGGATAAAAAGTAGCCTATGTTACTCGGGGAGAATGTAGCTTTCCAAAGGTGAAAGAATTTTTGAAATCGGTCCAGTAGTTTAAGCGTGAAGAGGTAACAAACAAACAAACAAACAAACAAACAAATAAACAAACAAACAAACAAACACACTTTCGCATTTATAATATTAGTTGGGATTATTATGATTTTGTACAGCTTTTTTATAAGGTTCAATAATTTCATGTTAATATTTTATTTAATAACTAGCTTTCTGCCCGCGGCTTCGCCCGCGTGGATTTCGGGATTGGGTGTATAGAGGGTTAAGGGTCATAGCTTTTGCCCACGGCTACATATACGCGGAAGTCGGTTTATGGTGCGAAGATTTTATCGCGCTTCCCGTGGGACTATCCGTTTTTCCGAGATAAAAAATGCCGCAAAACTCCTCAAGAATCACTCTATCTATTGATGAAAACCGCATAAAAATCTGTGCAGTAGTTTTTGAGCGAAGCCTTTATCGCGCATCCCGTGGCATCTGTCGATTTTTCCGGGATAAAAAGTAGCCTATGTTACTCGGGGAGAATGTAGCTTTCCAAAGGTGAAAGAATTTTTGAAATCGGTCCAGTAGTTTAAGCGTGAAGAGGTAACAAACAAACAAACAAACAAACAAATAAACAAACAAACAAACAAACACACTTTCGCATTTATAATATTAGTTGGGATTCATATCAGTCTTGTTAATTGATTAGTTAGTCGGTATAGCAGTCACATTTAAATACTCCATTTTATTGTAAATTCATTTAAATTACTCAAGTAATAACTGATCTAATATCGTTTATCATACTACAAGGTGTCCAAAAAGAGTATCGGGTATTTGTTTTCGCGCCATATTCGAAACGGGGCGTCTAAAGGGAGCGGGGAGGGGTTCGTGGCGTCCGCCATTTTGTGGAGTTTTAGTCACGTTGGAACAGTTCTCGGGGACGCATCGCGCATTTTGCGTACGAGCGTATTATCGTAATAGCGATTCAATAGTGACTGCTCAACGTCTCTATCGTGCGGAATATCGTACACGCCACGCGCCAAGTGACGATAGCATTAGGAAATGGATCAGAATGTTCGAGAATACAGGTGCGACAGTTAAAATTCAAAACTCTGGTCGTCCTCGTTCAGTTCGCGATGAAGAAACAATTGAAGAAGTTGAGGCGTCGGTTCGTCAAAATCCGTCTTTATCCATCCGAAAGCGAAGCCAAGCGCTGAACATCAAAAAATAGTCTTTACATTCTATTTCAAAGAAAGACTTACATCTAAAAGCCTATTTTGTATTGAAAAATAGATAATGTATTATATTCAACAACATCCGGCCACAAGAAAAACCACATGTTAAAGTTCGCTTCATGTTACTTTGAGAATTATTTTTAAGTAACAGTTTGTGCAGTATAAAAGAGAAGCTGACTCTCATGTACAGTTCAGTTCTGTAATAAATGTTTAAAATAAACCATTGAAAGTAGTGTGCTATTTTCATCATAAGATACTGATATAGCATAACTTGACTCCTTTCAGAAAAATGGATTCACCTAGTTGGACTATTTATCCTTGGTAAATATATTCGTCAAGAACTTCCAGTGACTCCTCTCATACCGCTAGAGAAATTGACAAACAGTCCAAGTCTCAACGTATACAAAAGCTTTATCCGTGGCAGGTTAAGCCCTTCGTTGTTCTGTATAAACTGATGCAGCGTATATAATATATGTTGTCTATGGTACTATAGTCTTTTCGGAAACCAACGGAAACATCATTAAGAACCTGTAGAGGCATAAATTGGATAATAATTACTTTAATTTACGACTACCATCTTCTAAGTTGCTACCATTTTAGTAGGGCCTAAAATGTTAAAAACGTTACCTGATAATTGCGAAAGATAACTATAAGTAAATAGTTTTCTTTAACATATATTCCCTGCCTTTTCAAATTTCTGGAGTCCAATACGATTGTTTTATGAATATAGATGAAACTTAAAATCGTATTTATATCGTACTTTACAATGCTGATTTTGATCCCAATCAAAATAAAAATTGATAGGAATAAAGAGCGGAAGACACTCGCGCGCTCAATGTGAGGCGAATGATTCAAATATTAAGCCCCTGACCCTTTCCCAATTTACATTCTGCGAGTGTATTTTCAGTGAAATCGTGTTAGAATATCACGATCGAAGATAGCGAGGCTTTGCCCGCTTTCCTGCATATTGTCGAGTTCAGATGTGTTGTGTTGCCTTTTTATAAGTTGTAAAACGCTATTTAAAAGCAGAATGCACAGAAAATTGAGTGCCAATTTTTCATTGTTAAAATTGGCTAACTTTTATTTACAGATATGCAATAAAATTGATATTAAGCGGTTACCGTAGGCAAAGGTTGTTCAATTAGATTCATTAGGGGTTCATTTTTATTGTTATGACCGGCCCAGACTCATCATCATTCATCATCATTTCAGCCAATAGACGCCCACTGTTGGACATAGGCCTCCCCCAAGGATCTCCACACAGATCGGTCCTGCGCTGCAAGCGTCCAGCGCCTTCCCGCGACCTTCACCAAATCGTCGGTCCACCTTGTGGGAGGCCTACCAACGTTGCGGTGTCCAGCATATGCCTGCCACTCCAGAACCTTTCCGCCCCAACGGCCGTCAGTCCTGCGAGCAATGTGCCCCGCCCATTGCCACTTAGGTTCGCGATTCTTCGGGCTATGTCGGTGACCCTGGTCTTCTGCGGATTTCATTTCTGATTCGATCACGCAGAGAAACTCCGAGCATAGCCCTCTCCATTGCCCTCTGGGTGACTTTGAGCCGCCTTATAAGGCCCATTGTGAGTGGCCAGGTTTCGGTTCCGTATATCATCACTGGCAACACGCACGAATCAAAGACTTTCGTCTTGAGGCACTGCGGTAGATGGGCCGAGAATATGCCGCGTAGCTTCCCAAACGTTGCCCAGCCAAGTTGGATCCGCCGATTTACCTCTTTCTGGAAATTGGACCTACCTAGTTGGATTATTTGTCCCAGGTAAACGTACTCGTCAACAATTTCCAGTGTAGAGCCTCCAACCTTCACATGAGTGGGTGCTACATGGTGATTCGACATGATTTTCGTCTTGTCCATGTTCATTTTAAGACCCACTTGTTGTGAAACTCTACTGAGGTCTTCGAGCATTATGCCCAAGTCTTCCATGGTGTCGGCCATGACTACGATATCATCAGCAAAACGAAGGTGCGTCATGTTCTCGCTGTTGATGTTAATACCCAGTCCTCTCTAGTCCAAAAGCTTAAACACATCCTCCAGCGTAGCTGTGAACAGTTTCGGCGATATCACATCGCCCTGTCTGACACCTCGCTGGAGGCGTATTGGTTTCGAGTTCTGGTCCGGAAGACGGACTGACATTGTGGCGTTTTTGAACAGTGACACTTGGATGTATCGATAGTCTATATGGCACCTATGGAGAGACTGAAGCACGGCCCATGTCTCGACGGAATCGAAGGTTTTCTCATAATCCACAAACGCCAAGCATAGTGGCAGGTTAAACTCTTCGGTCTTCTATATAACCTGCCGCAGCATATGTATGTGGTCTATGGTACTATAGCCTTTTCGGAAACCGGCTTGTTCGGGAGGCTGGAAGTCGTCAAACCTGCGCGCGAGACGATTCGTGATGACTCTCGAGAACAGCTTATAAACATGACTCAGGAGCGTGATGGGCCTATAGTTCCTTAATCGAGTTCTATCCCCCTTTTTAAAGAACAGTGCCACCACGCCCCTGTGCCATGCTTTAGGCGTTTCGCCATCGAGTATGACGGAGTTGAAGAGTCTCTGAAGGGCCTTTCGAACTGATAGTACAGTAGCTCGGCTGTAACTCCATCATCACCCGGCGCCTTGTAGTTCTTGAGCTGCTTGAGAGCCACACTAATCTCATACAGGCTGACGTCCGAGATGTCTTCCCTGAAGTGCCGGGTTAATTTGGCTCTAGGGTCTGAGGCCTGAATAACAGGTGGTTGCGTCGTCGCGTAAAGCTGTCCATAGAAGCGTTCCATCTCGGCCATAAGCTCAGGTCGGGATGTGACGACTCTGCCATCCTCTGTCTTCAGCTTCGTCAGCAGACTCTGTCCCAGTGACAGATCTCTTGCGAGCACCTTGGAGTCTTTGTTTCGCTCGATTGCCTCTTTAATACGTTCAGTATTAAATTAGCGTATATGGCGAGTAAGAGACCTCGAGATCTGTTTGTTGAGTCGCCGACGAGCATCCTCAGAGGTCTGCTGGTCCATCATAAGCCGTTTCTCCATTAGGTTAAGAGTCGGTTCCGAGATCTTGCTTCCCTTTGTAGTACGGCGGGGTTTGAAAAACTGTGAACCCACCGTAAGGACAGCTTCCACAACATTCTGTGTAGGACTCTTTCTTATAATTGTTACATTAAATTAATTCTTCAATATTGGCAATATGGAATACATTTTTGTAGAATTTATATATCAGATTTTTTTTGGTACGGTAGCGAAACATAGCGTGTCAGCCTAGCTTATTTGCGTTGGCAGATATTTTGAATTTTGAGTGACAAACCAAAATCATAAACGAAAGAAATAAAACCGGCCAGGATTCCTAATATCATTGTTTATGATATTAGGAATCCTGGCCGGTATGAGTACTAACTATAGGCAACACAAGGCATGTAACAGCTACACTGTTACACATATATTAGATTATGAGGATGTATGAATTGTATATTTGTAACGATAAGGAAAAAATTGCTAAAGAAATTTTTATGATATTATTACTTTTGGTAAGAATTTTACATGAGACCTAAATATAAGATCATTTTTATAGGATATAACACACGGGAAGGTGCAGGCGTAAAGCCAGTAATTTTCTAAGCATATAAACATCTCATATCGAATCTAGTTTACTTAACAATACAGCTTCTTCAAATATAGATAACTATATTAGAAGAACAACAAATTGTTCTAATTAAATATTTCAGTGGTATCATTAGTAATTTAATGGCAACACTACGAACGTTTTTGTATTGGGTGGTTTAAAATTTTAATATTTTATGAGGTTGGTAATTTATGAACGGAGTTGATACGCGAGTTAGACATTCCCACATTCTAACAACAGCGGCCGAAGTGGACGTAACAACAAATAAGTCTACGGGGCGTATAGAGTAAGATCTTAACATAAATTCCGATAAACTATCAAATATTAAATAAAATTATCAATTTATTTCAGTCGAAAGACGCATCTATCAAGGATCTACACTCCATCTTCATCACTCATTAAATTTCTAAAGTCATTTTATTAAATTAACTTTTTAAAATAACTATTTTCTATGTTCAAATTACATTTCGCTTTTCAAAACTGTGTATCCTCTATTCAGCTACGATGTAAAACAAACTAGAAATATAAACACAGTTTTATTGGCCATAATTTACAACAACACGAAAATTACGCAAGCGGTCACGCATCAAAAAACATGCCATAACTCGTAGGTGCAAATTTCTACCAGGCCAGATGTCCGTTATGGCCGCGAACGTGACATGGAGCCGCGTCCTTTTATTATGCACATTTGCCACACAACGAAAATGGTGCAAACAGAAAATATAAGCGGCGTAATTACAGTGGGAATGGCTAACGCAACAGAAAACAGCTGCGTGAACATAACCGAGGAGGCTTTTACGAGCCGAGGCGCAAAAAAATGCGGTTACGATGACAGCGGAACCCTAATGCGCCTCTCGACGCGTTCTATTTTGAAAAACTATTGTTTGATTTTCTAATTTGTCTCTCGACACGTTATATTCATTAAAACTATTGTTTAATATTCCGATGAGTGTGTCGATGTGTTCTATTTTTAAAAACTATCGTTTGTTTTTCTATTTCGTCTCCATGAAACTCTGATTAAGAAATTACGTTGTTATGGTTTCAAAGATTCTTCTCTGAACCTTATTATTTCATATTTGAGTGACAGGATTCAGAGAGTCGATATTAATGGTACGAGATCTCAGGGATCTTTGCTTAAGACGGGCGTCCCATAGAGCTCAATTCTTGGTCCCTTTTTTTTAATATATATAAATGACCTTCCCTTTTATGTTAATAATAAACACGAAATTGTACTATTTGCAGATGATACATCACTTATATTCAAAATTAAACGGAGACAAAATATTAATGACACTGTGAACGATGCAATCACTAAAGTAGTCCACTGGTTTAACGTTAATAACTTGCTTCTAAATGAAAGTAAAACTTAATGTATTAAATTTGTATTGCCAAATGTAAAACAGGTAAACACCGAAGTAATTATAAAGGATAGGAATGTGGACCTCGTGGACACCACAGTATTTTTAGGAATTACTCTTGATTCCAAACTTCAATGGGGGCTACATATTGATAAATTATCAAAACGGCTCAGCACTGCAGCATTTGCAGTTTTGAGAATACGCCAATTAACTGACGTAGAAACAGCTAGATTGGTGTACTTTAGTTACTTTCATAGTGTTATGTCGTATGGTATTTTGCTGTGGGGAAATGCTGCCGACATTCAAACTATATTTGTGCTGAAGAAGAGGCCATTCGAGCAATTTATCCTAAAAATGCAAGACTCTTTAAGAGATAAATTTAAAGACACTGGAATAATGACAGTTGTGTCTCAATACATTTATGACAATCTAATATATACCCATAAAAACATTCATTTATTTAGTAAAAACAGTGATGTCCATAGCTTCAATACCAGAAATAAGAATAAATTACATTTGCCTCACACTTGGCTCCATAAAATTAATAATTCTTTCAGAGGTAACTGTGTGCGTTTTTACAACAAAGTTCCAAGCAATATTGTACAATTAAGCCTAAATAAATTTTAAAATAATTGTTAAAAGTGTACTTATTAGCAAAGCTATTATATATATATATATATACGGTTACTGATTATATAAAAGACATGAATGCTTGGACTTAATGTTTCTTAGTTCCACCAGGCATTTCCATGAACTTTTGTAATTATACTTGTACCTATAAGTTGACCTTTGTATGACTTGGTAACGATATATATTTTTGTAAATATCGTTTCTTCTGTAAAAGTTATGGAGTTTCTTGCGCCCGTTCTTCTCTATAACTAAAAGAAGTCCGAATGGGTAGTAGGGAAAAACAATTTTGGACTACTCAAAAGAGCATATCTCATTGCCTATTTGATATAAATATTTTGACTTTGACTTTGTCTCTCGACGCGTTCTATTCTTGAAAGTATCGTTTCATTTTCTATTTCATCTCTCGACGCTTTGGTTTTTAAAATGTATCATTTGATTTTCCAAAAAGTCTGTCGAATTTTTCTATTTTTAAAAACTATCTTTTGATTAGATAAGTATTTGTTTTTGACTATGTGTGTTGTGGCTGGATCAATAGAGAATGTGCATGTAATTCTAATGTTTATTTTATTGCTAGCACGTTAAAAAAAAACTAATATTTATATAAACTACCCGTATTTAAGGGATACTTATCTTAGTTCTAACCGTCCCAATCGAGGACCACTAACCTATATTAGGGCGGTTAAGCATTAGTCCATCACACTAAACCACTGGAGAATAGTCGGCTTCACAGACACCTTTGAATTTCTGCGATGTGTTCAGATTTTCACGATGATTTTCTTCACCACAGAAGCGTCAGATATCAAAATCGAAAATCAAATTATTATTTATTCAACATAAGCCATTAATTAAGCAAGCACTTATTGGCATTAAACAAATATAAAATTAAAACCGCATCACCAACTAGGAAAAAAAAAGCACATGACAAGGACAAAAAAATCTAACAGAATCACATTTTAAACGCTAATCTGAAATAGTTAAAATTTGGGCGCTTTGTTATTACCCATAATCCATTTGTGTATAAGCGAAATGATCCAAAAGCCGTGGGCATTTATTGCAAATTGCTGAAAAATTATTTTCATCCAATTTTCTGCGCCGGAAGGCTCGAATACGAATGTAGAGTGCGGTATTATATTGTGTACAATATTTTTAACCGCACAGCCGCCGGTCTCTGTGCAAACATCTCATAATGAGTTGTGTTTTATGTGTTTTTCATTATATTTCACACTTGAAATATAAAATAAAGTTAATTCATTTAATTGAATTGCATTGACTAGATTTGGCGCATTGCATTGCTAATTTGGGTCGTTAGGGATAGATTTGGTGTATGTTACCGTGTGGGAACACTACACACACACACTTGCAGGACTGGGAAGACCTCGATTCATAAAACAGTGCCGAGACCACCGACGCTCCCACGGCAATTCCACCCAAATGTATGAAGTTTATTCCAAATGATCTCCATTGGTTCCAATACTTTAAAAGTTGAGGTCAATTATTAATTAAGACATAACAGACGTGCATATTCTTATTTTGTGAAAGTGTGATTGGCAAACTAACGTGTTTCGATGTTTTGTTTCCATGTGTATATCCCGGATCTGTCGAGGTAAATATGTCAATCGATTTCAACACATAAAGAAAAATATAACCAGCATCCACGAAAATGTGTTAGCTGGACGAGTGGTCATTGTGATCAAAATTGATTCCGGCTCCTTGCCAAGCTGTTATCAGTCGCCTCTACCCATAATTGGATCAGTTACACAGGGGACCACCTGGGCTTATTTAATACCCTTGTAAGAATGTTGGCTCTCTATAATCGAATGCCTTTGATGAAGATTCACTAAGCCTTTTTTGGTGATATATAGTTGTTTATCAACAGTTATTTTGCTGTATTTAATCTGGATACTGTTTATATTACATTTCAATACTTAAATATGTAAGAATTTATATTTTAATGTAGGCATAATAAGATTTATCTTTTAGATTGTGTGCTTATGAAATATATTTTAAATGAATATAGTTCTCCGAAACATACTTGTTCAGGCTTCATACTCTGTATCAAAAAAGGAACCCTTATAAGGTCACTTAGTTTTCCCTCAGTTTTATTAAATGATGCCAATGCTTGGTGTTGATTTGAAGACATTATGTTCTAAAGCGTAAATATTTGTTTTCCCGTATAAATTATAAACACATGTTATTAACTTTTGATAAAGCTGATAAGTTTCTTGCGCCCATTCTTCTTATCAGCTAAAAAATACGTCCCGAATGGATGGTAAGAAAAAAATATTTCTCAAAAGAGCTTTTAGAGTAGGTATCAAATTAAAATGTGTCTGCAATCCATTGAAACTGCTAAGTTAAAATCTACTAAGCTATAAACTGTTTTATATAACGTTAATGCCGAGTATTTTCTATGTATATAGTATATGATAAAAAAAAAATTATATAACCATTATGGGGATTATTTGGGTATCTTTTTGTTTTTGGTACTGTGGTTAGTACAAGTTTTTGGCTGGATTTTATATTGGTAATTCCACTATGAATATAATTTAATTATTTTTCATTAAAACATAATTTTTTGTTTTTATGTTGTTTGAAATATAATAAAATATGTATAAATAAGAATTATTTAGTCGTACTTGTTTTTAATATACCTATAGTAAGTATCTAAGTACCTATACCACAGTACATATAGTATGATAAGTAATTACGTGTTTTTAACATATACTAAATATATATAAACAAAAGTTACCCATTTTATTAGGTGTTTTGTAAAATTGTTTTTTATGTACCTAACATTAAATTTAAATAATTGTTACTAATATATATGGATTGAATCGGAAATAAAAACATATTATTAATATTAACATCCGGAATGTTTAAATTTTACAGCGTGAATGCTGGTTTTAAATGCAATTACTGGCCTAATTCAAGTTAATTACAGAGTGTGTGTTAGTGGTGTGGTTGATGAATAACGTTTTCATCTATTTGCATAAACATCTATTTCTTATGCGGCATGAGTTAAAGATAGCTGATTTTTGTAGAGTTATGTACAAAGTTTATTCGAGATTTAGCATTTTTAAACTATGAAGGAAATGATTTGTAATTACGCCAGTCTGCGGAGATAACATAAACTTTATTTTTATGCTATATTCTAGTTACAACATCTTTGAGTTCTGTATATCTACTTACTTGTGCACTGCAATATCTATCAGTTATGTGATTTTGTTTATTTTGTCCTTTAAGGTATTATCAGTTTTATTATATTGAATTATTATTATTAATTAATTATGTTATGTCGATTATTATTATTATTGTAGCTTACATCACACGTCTTTGTAAGACACGGCCCTTTATAAGGCGTGCACGGGGATACAGATCCAACGCGTAGAGGCCATTTAAGCGAAATTTAATGAAAGTGTGCGTGGAGTGTTCCAACTGGGTCCAATCTCTATCTGCATCATGAAAATTGCAGTCAAAGACTACACCAAGTTAGATGCACAGAAACTTCAAAAAGCCTGTGGACTATTGCATTTCAATTTCGGTGGTAATGAGAACCGGACTATGGAAGAGACTCGGGTCACCTGCCTTCTCAAAGCCTCCTAATTGATTTTAAATATGGCAGGTGGTGACTCGCCGCTCACTGAATAGGCCCCCCAAAAATCAGACCAATATTGGTGCGAAGAGAGCAACATTGGTGTGAAAGGCTAAGGGTGTAGAGAGGTGTGTCTGCGACAGCGATCGAGACGCCGTCGGCTTTATGACATTATTACACTTCCACCCTTCGAGCATCTGCTCTTGCGACTCCACTCTGTCCGGCTGGTTAAGGCAAGACGGAGGCGGGTGGCATACGCACCCCTGAAGCACATCGGTACCCTCGGTGACGCAACTCACCGACAGCTCGCCACAAGCTGCCCTGAGGGAGACTTTTTTTTTTTTTTTTTTTATATAATAGCAGGCAAACGAGCCAACGGGTCACCTGATGGTAAGTGATCACCGCCGCCCATAGCACAAACAACACCAGAGGTATCATCAGCGCGTTGCCGGCCTTTCAAAAATGTATACGCTCTTTTTTTGAAGCTTCCCATGTCGTAACTGTTCGAAAATACCGCGGCCGAAAGTTGGTTCCATAACTTTGTCGTTCGCGGGAAAAACGTACGCGAAAACCGCACTGTGGAGGACAGCCAACCATTAAGATGGTGGGGATGGAAAGCAAGTCCCCTCCGTGACACACGATACAGGAAATCGGTCGGCGGCAGTATCCCAAACAACTCGTCAGAGCACTCCCCATGGTATATGCGGTAGAGAACACAAAGAGACGCGACATCTCTCCGCAGCGCCAATGAGTCCATACGACCACAGAGCACCGGGTCGTCGACAATTCGAACCGCTCTACGCTGGATACGGTCAAATGGAAGGAGCTGGTACTGAGGAGCTCCGGCCCAGAGGTGAGAGCAGTATTCCATATGTGGCCTGACCTGTGGCTTGTAAAGTTGTAGGCGGTGGGTCGGCGTGAAATACTGTCTCGCCCTGCTTAACACTCCCAGCTTTTTTGAGGCTAATTTAGCCTTGCCTTCCAGATGACAGCGAAATTGAACATCGCTCGATATGTCGACGCCCAGGATACCGATGGTTGACCCGGCATCAAGGGAAGCGCCTTCAAAGTTTATGGTTGCGACAAAAGGAGATTTCTTAGCGGTAAACGCGCAAACTTGTGTCTTAGAGGCGTTAAACTGGACTAGATTTAGTCGGCTCCAATTCGAGACATGGCTGAGTATGTCATAGATAACAGACACAAGCTTGTTTCGGTTCTCAATGACGTTCTGATGTGGAATATTTGCACTTCCGTGATATAGTGCGTCTCCAGTGCTATCGTCTGCATAGCAATGGATACCGCAATTATGCAGTAAATCATTGATATGCAGAAGAAACAAAGTGGGAGACAGCACGCATCCCTGCGGGACACCAGCGTTCACGGGCTGGAGTTCCGAGCATGAGCCATCAACTACGACTCTAATGCTACGCCCAGAAAGAAAACTGGTGACCCACGTGCAGAATTTCCCAGATAGTCCGTACTCTGGAAGTTTGCTAAGTAGAGCCCTATGCCACACTCGATCGAAGGCTTTCGCTATGTCCAGACCGACCGCAAGAGCTTCCCCCTTCCTCTCCACAGCCTCCGCCCAACGATGCGTAAGGTACACTAAAAGATCACCAGCTGATCGCCTACTACGGAAACCGTATTGTCGGTCACTGATCAGCTGGTTTTCCTCCAGGTACGCTAGGAGCTGGCGGTTTGTGATGGATTCCATTACTTTAGAGAGGATAGAGGTGATAGCTATCCCAACTAATATTATAAATGCGAAAGTGTGTTTGTTTGTTTGTTTGTTACCTCTTCACGCTTAAACTACTGGACCGATTTCAAAAATTCTTTCACCTTTGGAAAGCTACATTCTCCCCGAGTAACATAGGCTACTTTTTATCCCGGAAAAATCGACAGATCCCACGGGATGCGCAATAAAGGCTTCGCTCAAAAACTACTGCACAGATTTTTATGCGGTTTTCATCAATAGATAGAGTGATTCTTGAGGAGTTTTGCGGCATTTTTTATCTCGGAAAAACGGATAGTCCCACGGGAAGCGCGATAAAATCTTCGCACCATAAACCGACTTCCGCGTATATGTAGCCGTGGGCAAAAGCTATGACCCTTAACCCTCTATACACCCAATCCCGAAATCCACGCGGGCGAAGCCGCGGGCAGAAAGCTAGTTGGCCTATAATTGGACGGGTCGGAGCGTTCACCTTTTTTAGGGATCGGGTGTACTAGGGCTGTCTTCCAGGACTTCGGGACGACGCCAGTGGTGTAGGAGAGCCGAAAAAGGCGCGTGAGTACCGGTACCAACTCAGGAGCGCAAACCTTTAGCACGATTGGTGGAATGCCGTCTGGCCCACTCGACTTATGGATGTCAAGGGAAAACAGTGCCTTCCGAACGGAACTTTGAAATAACCGGACATCAGGCATTGAACTCGCACAAGGCGGTAGAGTAGGTGGTGATATTCCCATGTCATCCAGTGTCGAATTTGATGCAAAAAGATTACCAAGAAGTTCGGCTTTTTCCTTTGCAGTGTGGGCCAGAGAGTCATTATTTTTGTGCAAGGGTGGAATTAATGAGCGACCGAAGTTCCCTAGGACGGCTTTGGCAAGAGACCAGAATGAACGTGTACCAGACGGTAGGCGCACTAGTCTCTCGCCAATTCGCCCTATAAACGATGACTTTGCCTTGGCGATGCTCCTCTTGAAAGATCGCGCAGCGAAATTGTACTTCTTTTTATGGAATTTGGCGTTTGGATCGTCAGACGCCGCCATTCCCGCCCAGGTTCGATAACACTCCTGTTTTCGACGAGCTGCCGACTTGCAGGAATGACCGAACCAGGGTTGAGAACTACCGCCGATGGGAATCACAGAGTTTGGAATAAAAAGTTCCATTCCCTGAAGAATCACATCGGCGACAGATTCGGCAGTATTGTCCGTATCCTCCCGCGAGAAGCAAATTCGCTGCCATGGGTAGGATGCAAAGAAGCACCGCATTCCATCCCAATCTGCTGACTTGTAATGCCAGACCCGACGGGTAGCCACTGGCTGGGAGCTCATAGACTTGTTGAGAGGCACAGTGCTATGGATTAGGCAATGGTCCGAGGAGCCAAGAGGTGCATCAACAGAGACTATGTAACCGTCCGGGTGTGAAGTCAGCATAAGATCCAGTAAGGAGGGCGTATGGTCGTCTATGTCTGGAATTCGCGTGGGCGAGGCGACTAATTGAGACAGACCGTAAGCCAAAGCAAAGTCATGAACAGATTTTCCCATGTAATCTGTGTTACGAGACTTGAGCCACTCGGTGTGATGGGCGTTGAAGTCACCCAACAACACGACTTCGGCTGAGGGAGTCTGTTTGAGTAGGGAATCGATCGCAGTTTGGCAGCACTCTATGAGTCGGTCCGATTCGGCGTTACCGCTGTGAGATCTGTACACGCACGCGTAAATGCGCGGGTGGTCGTCGCATTCTACGCGGAGCCATAAGGTGGACAGATCCCTGGCTTCAAAGTTTTTGAGGCGACGGACGCACATATCTTCCCTGACATAAGCACATACACCGGCTCGCGGGACGAATGAATGTTCCATGGTGTAGCCGGAGTAGCGCAGATATGCGATGTCGAGGGGTTGGGATATTTGCGTCTCTGTGAGAAAAAATAAGGCCGGCTTTTCCGTTTCGAGATGGTGGTGAACGGAATTCAGGTTGGTATGTATACCCCTGATGTTGCAAAAATCCACGTGGAGCGTGGATTGGGGTATGGTTCGCCGCCTTTTTCCCCTGCCTCTTTTGAGCGGTATGTTGCCCTCCCCAGAATACGCAGGGCAGCCTGAGCTAAATAGCTCAGGGGGGGATTCTCCAACTACGGAGGAGTTGGTACCCCCCTGGGGTAAAAAACTATTTACTTCCGCTGCCATGATTGGTGAAAAGGAGGAGGGGTGTGTAGTGGGCTCCGGGACTCTCACTCACTGGGCGAAACACAGCAATGTCAAGCATTGCTGTTTCACGACCATCTTCTGTGAGAGGGTGGTATTCACACCCGTCGAGCCTGCCCATTCGTGCTGTAATTGGGATCACAGCAAGGCTCTACCACCATAATAACTGACTGCACTGATGGGGCATTTATGGCAGTTAAGGGGCATTAAATGCCCCACCAGCGGGCGATGTGGTCGTCACTTCCCTTCGCACCGATTATTATTATTATTACTTCTTCTTCTTTTTGCTATGTTCCCAATATTATTTGGAATCGGCGCATCATGTCATCTTCTTTCAGTCTCCACTATTAGTCGCTTTTTTGACACTCATTGCCTTTTTCAACATATCATTATTTCCAGTCCATCCATATTTTCTTCGGTCTACCTCTCCGTGCATGCCTATCCACTTTCATGTCCACAACTTTCTTAGTAACATGACTGTTCTCTCTTCTTAACCCGTGACCATACTAAGAAAACCTCTTTTCTCTTAATTTATCAACAATAGGAGCAACTTTCAAACTTTCCCTGATATATTAATTCCTCACTCTATCCTTTCTTGTGACTCCACATATCTTAACATATGCATTTCGGTAACATGCAATTTTTGGTTATCCATCTGCTCGACGGACCAACATCACGATCTTTATGACGACAGGTCTAATTAATTTTATTAATAATTAGTTATAATTAATATTTATTTGTCCCAAATGGTTCATCGTAGTAAATGTCTCTCCCATTCTCCGTATCGAGTGATAGTTTCCTTAAGTGTTTACTTTTTCTTAATAAATCAATTTCAGAACGTAATAAACATAGCAAGCTCTGAGCAATATTAATACTCCCGAGCACGGCATCCCAACTCCGTAGAAAAACCAAACATCTGTTAATCAAGCCAAAGGGCTTGATGTTCTGAGTCAAAGGACTCAGAACACTTCCTCTGCGAATACAAAAGCGAGCCAATCGTATTTGCGAGTAGCAGCCCCTTTTCCGCGGTATATGGCGCTGGAGCACAATTTGAAAATATAAAACTTGGGCAACTCAAAGAAATATTTGACAATTAAGGGCCTATTCCAAACCTTAAGTTTTTTATTGTAATATGAATATAACAATTATAATAATATTTCATTTTTCACAATGGCACCATAACAATTGCACACTTTGAGACTACCTTTTCGGTATAATTGAATACCTTTTCTTTACTTTTTTTTTTCTCGAGGGGAGACGCTCTTTTTGCACCGTGACACCGTGATACCCTCTCTCTCTCTCCGGTCTGAGAAGACCGGCCTACCCACTAAAACCCCCGGTACCCATATCGAGACAATTAAATTATTAGACAATTAAAATCATAATTGGGATATAGAGAGTCATTATACGTAGGCTTTCGAGCCGTTACAAACACATAAGTATATTTAAGAGAGGAGGTGGTCGTTATCTTTTAACGTAAACAGCAATTATAGCCAGTGCCGTAACTAGCCTTTTATGAGCCCGGTGCGAGCTTTCAAAACTGCGTCCTTAAAGGCTTTGACAATAAAATGGACAAATGTGCATAAAAATATATCTATTTATTTTACCAAGTTATAGGTTACCTACCTTAGGGGATTTCTTAAAGATAATTTGTTAAAAAATTAAAGAAAAAGAAAATTGTTAAAAAATTAGTTAAAATATTTGCTCAAATACAGAAATGACACAAAATACTCGATAGTAAATGCTGTCCTTACTTTGTGATTACTTAAAGATTTACTTTCCGCGCTTTTCTCATTGCGAAGTCCTTGATTACATTTTCATACGACAGAAGCCGTGCTATGTCGCGTTCAATCGACAAAATCGCTAGGCCAGGAGACGTATTTTTGAATCATTAGACGTGAATTTGGAATTCATATACGAGTACAAATCGTGGGCGAAATTATTTTCTACTGCTTACAGTTTTATAGATTTTTGAATCATTCGAATTCAGTGTTGTCATTAAGAACAAATTCTTAATTAAGTTCACGCAGAAAAATTCAAAAATCAGCCCAACAGCCAAAACAAAAATCCGATGACTCACACATGAAACGGATCACTGTCAAGGTCACGTCAGCGTTGGATATTCTACTAGTAAAAATCAAAAACGAGTGGGTTCAACCACTCGTTGCACAACGCACGAAATGAAAGTTCAGAAATAGTGAATTCGCTAATTCGTATACGAATCTTACGATTTCGAATGCAAATTGGTTTTCTATTGTTTCAAAAATTCGTCTCCTGACAATCTAACTTGACCCATAGTCGATCGCAGGTACGTCTTTATTAATTTGAGCTTACTAAATGATCGCTTAAAAATGCGATACTGATTTAGATAGTACAGTAAGGCGGTCTGGTCATTTCTGCGCCCCTCCAGGGTCTGCGCCCTGTGCCTGGGCACCGCTAGCACCGCCCTATTTACGACACTGATTATAGCCAGTGGCTTAGGCAGTTTTTGGTCATTGTTAACCAAAAACTGATCTTATTGATCATTAATGGGCAGTGATTAAAATCGCGAATAGTGTGCTTCATGTGAACTGTCTCAAAATGACAGGATGTCTTAAATCTTCAGCCTCTACAAAAATTACAGATACATTGCCAATCTGTGACATACAATGCAGTCCCGCAACGAAGGAATCACAGTCAATCCGCGTAATACAGAATATCGTCGACCCATACACGTCCTTTCTGACCCTCCCGACTCATTAACGCTGGCTCTTCAAGCCTTGCGCCGCCATCCCTTAGTTAGTCCATACTTCGCAGCTTGCTGCACATGTACGAGTAGGCCCCATCATTTCAAGGCCGGACCCACTTTGGCGTACCGAGCTTTCTTTCGCGCATATGTCCTCTTCGGAGGGCAGCGCTGACGTGCCCTCTCCTGAGGGTGCGCCAATCATTCCAGTCAAGCCGTAGGGCCATTAGGGCCAAGGCTAGGCTGAGTTTAGTCGGTAGGTCTGTGTGGTCGAGCCGCCTCGACAAAGTCAAAGTCAAAGTCAAAATATTTATTTCAAGTAGGCAATTAGATATGCTCTTTTGAATAGTCCAAATTTTTTTTTCCCTACTACCCATTCGGACTTCTTTTAGTTATAGAGAAGAACGGGCGCAAGAAACTCTATAACTTTTACAGAAGCAACGACATTTACAAAAATATATATCGTTACGAAGTCATACAAAAGTCAACTTATAGGTAAAAGTATAATTACAAAGGTTCATGGCAATGCCTGGTGGAACTAAGAAACATTAAGTCCAAGCATTCGTGTCTTTTATATAATCAGTAACCGTATAATAGGCTTTGCTAATAAGTACACTTTTAACAATGATTTTAAATTTATTTAGGCTTAATTGTACAATATTGCTTGGAACTTTGTTGTAAAAACGCACACAGTTACCTCTGAATGAATTATTAATTTTATGGAGTCTAGTGTGAGGCAAATGTAATTTATTCTTATTTCTAGTATTGAAGCTATGGACATCACTGTTTTACTAAATAAATGAATGTTTTTATGGGTATATATTAGATTTTCATAAATATATGAGACACAACTGTCATTATACCAGTATCTTTAAATTATCTCTTAAAGAGTCTTGCATTTTTAGATTATAAATTGCTCGAATGGCCCTCTTCTGCAGCACAAATATAGTTTGAATGTCGGCAGCATTTCCCCACAGCAAAATACCATACGACATTACACTATGAAAGTAACTAAAGTACACCAATCTAGCTGTTTCTACGTCAGTTAATTGGCGTATTCTCAAAACTGCAAATGCTGCAGTGCTGAGCCGTTTTGATAGTTTATCAATATGTGGGCCCCACTGAAGTTTGGAATCGAGAGTAATTCCTAAAAATACTGTGGTGTCCACGAGGTCCACATTTCTATCCTTTTATAATTACTTCGGTTTTCACCTGTTTTACATTTGGCAATACAAATTTGATACATTTAGTTTTACTTTCATTTAGAAGCAAGTTATTAACGTTAAACCAGTGGACTACTTTAGAGATTGCATCGTTCACAGTGTCATTAATATTTTGTCTCCGTTTAATTTTGAATATAAGTGATGTATCATCTGCAAAGAGTACAATTTCGTGTTTATTATTAACATAAAAGGGAAGGTCCATATATATATTAAAAATAAAAAGGGACCAAGAATTGAGCCCTGTGGGACGCCCATCTTAAGCAAAGATCCCTGAGATCTCGTACCATTAATATCGACTCTCTGAATCCTGTCACTCAAATATGAAATAAAAAGATTCAGAGAAGAGCCTGTGAAACCATAATAACGTAATTTCTTAATCAGTTTCATGGAGAACACAATCAAATGCTTTGGATAAGTCGCAAAAGACACCCAAAGCATCGTGTGAATCCTCCCAGGCGTCAAATATCTTATTTAAAAGCTCTACACCTGCATCAGTTGTTGAGCGACCCCTACTAAAACCGAACTGATTATTATGTGCAGAAGATTATTAATACGAAAATAGCTTGTTTTTGTCTGTCTAACATTATTTTCTCAAAAATTTTACTAAACGTTGGTAGCACTGAAATAGGTCTAAAGTTTGTGGGATCAAATGAGCTACCAGACTTAAACAAAGGAGTTATCTTGCTATGTTTCATTAAATCAGGAAAAACACACCTGCAATAGAATCATTAAATATACAAGCTAGAATTGGAGCTATTATTTCAATTACTGATTCTGTGACAACTACGGAGTTTCCCAAAGGTCCGCGGTTTTCTTTTTATTTAATGTTTTAAAAGTCTTAATTATATTAACCGATTCAATTTGTCGAAATTTAAAAAGAGTCTGACTATCCTTAACATTTTCTTTTAGGATGGATTCTGCTACAGTTGGGGAAGAGTTTAAAAAAATTTGTTGATAAAATAGGAATATTGGTAAAAAGGTTTCAAACTCTTTAGCTACCTCACTATCTGAAGTTATTCTTTTAGTTCCTATATTTAAACTGTAGTTACTGTCACGAAGTTTAACTCGTCCAGTTTTCAGCGTTAATAATGCTCCAGGTCATTTTAATTTTATCAGCACTGTTTTTAATTTTCGAACTTAAAAAACTTGACTTTGCTTGGCGACAAACCATTTTAAACAATTTAGAGTATTTTTTTACATATTCATAAATATCCTACACTCGTGTTATAGTACGTTCATTATTAAAGTTCAAAAAGTCTATTTATTTATTTATTTATTTATTTATTTATTAGGGAAACAAACAGTTTACATTTTACTTACAACTAAAGTACATAAAAACTTATATCAGTTACCAGTGAAGTTTCCACTTAATTAATAGAGCATACATACAAAATAAGTAGATCGCAGCACAAACTATTATAAATACAATAAACAATAATAACAAATTATAAATCATTCTCACAAGCATTTCAGTAGGGACATAATTTAGAAATCTAATAGTTACAATATTATTCTAATAGTTACAATATTATTAGAATATTATGTTGTGATTATGTATACTTAGTAACTTATGGATACGGATATTCAAGACGTATGGTGTGCACGAACACTATTTCTAAACTTTGCGATAGTTTGTCCAAAAATATCGAAAGTGACAAAATTATTATTATACGAAGAACACGATCGATGCAGAATAGTATTCCTACAATATTTTGTTTTTCTAAGTGGGGGTACAAACAATGACATATTTCTGGAGCACAATCGAGGACATCTGAATGAAATATTACTTAATAAATAAGGAGAATCCAAATAATTGTTAAGCAATTTAAACAAAAACACCAAATCTCTTTCCGTACGTCGATTTTCCAACGAGATCAAAGTGGGAAGCGTACAATCGTTCCGTAGTTTATGGCACCTGAAGGCAAGGTACTTCACAAACTTATTCTGGATTCGCTCAATTTGATTAATATATTTTTTATATTGGGGGTTCCACACTGTAGATGCATACTCTAATATGGAGCGGACAAATGAGTTATATAGAATTATCAGTGTGGAAATATTTTTGAAGTCCCTTCCAATGCGAAGAACAAAGCCAAGCATGCGATATGCCTTTGCAACAATATTATCATAATGCATTGAATAGGATAGTTTACAATCAAGATGAACACCCAAATCTTTCACCACACTAACCCTAGCTATCATGACATTATTTATCTTATATGAAAAATTTACTGGCTTGGTTTTTCGTGTAAATGATATTACATTGCATTTCTCAGTATTAAGCTGTAACAAATTATTATTACAGTATAAACTAAGGCTATCAAGATCTTTCTGTAAAAGAATGCTATCAGCAGGAGTTTCAATTATTCTAAAAATTTTCATATCATCAGCATACAGAAGAACGTTAGAATGTTGAAATATGGAGGTAATATTATTAATAAATAAATTAAATAACAAAGGACCAAGATGTGAGCCCTGAGGGACCCCCGATGTTATGGGTACAAATGACGAGCAGAAACCCTTAATAGTAACGGCTTGACTTCGCTCACGAAGATATGAAGTAAGCCATCTCAATAGATCTCCGTGTATACCGACTTCACCAAGGCGCTGTATAAGTAAATTGTGAGATATTTTGTCAAAAGCTTTGGAGTAGTCAGTATACACGACATCAACCTGGGCGCCCCGGTCCATTGCGTCTGTCAAAAAGGTTACGAACTCATTGAGATTGGTTTCAGTTGACTTTTTATTTAAGAAACCGTGTTGCTTCTGATCAATAATTGGTCTGCAAATCGCAAACAGGGCATCATAAATTATTTTTTCAAACATTTTAGGAAGAGTACTTAATTTAGATATCGGTCTATAGTTACAGACTTCATGTCTACTGCCGGATTTGTAAATTGGAACAATAAATGATTGTTTCCAAATTTTTGGCATGATTCCTGTCTGAAGGGAATGACTAAATAGCAGAAATATGGGCTTAGCCAGACTACGATAGCAGTTTTTCAAAAATATTGGTGGTAGGTTATCAGGTCCTGAACCTTTGCTAACATCAAGTTTTTTCAAATATTTTTCGACAGTTTTTTGTGAAATATCAATTGACGATATCGAAATGTCAATCTTATTACATTTTTCTCTGTTATTGGTTGGAGAATCTAAGTCAGTATCAAAGACGGATTGAAAAAAGTTATTAAACATACTACCGATTGCGTTACCATCTGTAGCTATTTCATTATGATAATACATAGTATCAGGAATAGCATTTGTAGATTTCCTAGATTTGACAAAAGACCAGAAATACCTACTGTTAGATTTAATCTTATTTTCTGACTCTTGGATAAAGTTATTATAGCATTGTAACTGTAATCGCTTCTGGCGATTCCTCAGCAATCGAAAAGAATCATAATCACTTTGTTTTTTGTACATTTTCCATTTTTTATGATTCTTTTTCTTCTCAGATATAACCTTAATAAGCGCTTTGGAATACCAGCACGGATAAGATGATTTACCACTCACAAACTTACTAGGCACATGATCATCTATCACACTTTTAACAATACGATAAAAAACACTAACGCTCTCCTCAACATCCAGACCCTTAAACTGAGAGAGCCAATTGACGTTAGCCAATTGTCTGTTAATAATATCATAATCAGCAGCATAGAATAACTTTACAATACGAGAAGGCGACTGAATCGAACAGCATTTTGTACGCATAGCTATCATTAAAGCTGGGTGATGTAAGTCCTCAGATACCAATGGCGATTGACAGCGATCAACAGAACATTTATTATTGCTCATAATTAAATCAAGAATCCGATTGTTGCAATTAATTATAGAGTTGTATTGATGTATATCATTAAAACTTAAAAAATTATATAAAGCTTGAATTAGCTCACTACTATCATTGTGGTTGACAAGATTCATTGAGTCATTATCTGTAGCCCAATCAGCATGTGAAACATTAAAGTCTCCCAAAAGTATAACGGGGTCATCAGGAGCAATGATTATGTCATTCGATACACCTTCAAAGAAATCATAAAGAGCATCGCTATGCTGTCTACAGTGAGGAAAGTAGGAGCAATAAACATGCAAAAGTTTAGAGCTGCTTTTGTTTTGCTTAAGTAATAAGGACACTTTTACAACTTCAGCAGCCGCACCAACAATTGGAATTATCGTAGTGGAGTATACTGAGATACATCGCTTAACTGCAATAAGAACGCCCCCACCCATGCTGTCACCACGCCCCTGATAATCACGATCGCTTCTATATACATTATATCTGTCATCAAACAATTCATTACTGAATATACCGTCAAGTAGCCACGTCTCGCTTAGACAAATTATATCATAATTACACTGCATTAAGCCACGAAAAAATACATTAGTTTTGGTACGCAATCCACGAACATTTTGGTAATAAAAAATTAAATTATTATTATTAAACATTATTACTAAACATTAATGTATAGTGCATTTTAGAAAGAACATAAATTATTACAAATATTAAAATCAAGCACGCAAAAGGTGTCACATTCTCACAACAACGCAAAGAAAATATAATACATTTTTTATCTTTCAGGATGCCCCTATAAAGTACCCCAGTATCAACGTATCGCAACAAAGATAGTAAAACCAGTTTTATAAATAAATAAACTAACATAGAGTATCCTAGTCTTACATATAAGAAAAGTACAATATTAAATCTAAGATAGAAGAACACTATAAGTGTACTCGCATAAGTGCCTATAAGTATAGTGCTTAAAGTATTTTTTTTAAATCATTCGTATTTAATACATGTATAACAGGACTAGTATCCCCGCGACGAACCATGATTGTACAATGCTTTACCCAAACATACAAATAGTTCTTTTCCTTTGCTAGTTTCTTTGCCTCAAACAACAACAATTTATTAGCGCTAGTAAGATGATCATTAATGAACAAAGGGCTGGATGTACCAGTAAAACCAAGGTCAGCTGAATTGAGTTTCAATTTTTTGGCCTGAGCTAAGAATTCATCTTTTTTCCAACGGGATAGAAATCGAACAATAATAGGTTTTATTCTTTTAGAATCACTTTTTCGCGGTGCCACTCTGGTTACAAAATCAATGTCAGTTGAAGGATTGAAGTTCACGTTACAACGATTCGAAATAGATCCAATGATGTCCAACAGATTCTCCCCTGTCTTCTCCGGTACGCCGTATATTTCCACATTAGATCTCCTCGTCCACTGTTCTCGGTCATTAGTTTCACATTCTATTTTGGTTATAGATGTTTTTATATTTTCCAAGTCAGACATTGTAATAGTCTGCTTCTTAAAATCACGTTCAAGACAAGTGACTCGCTGGTTGAAATCTTCAAATTTCGAATTTATGAAATCCTGGGATTGTTTCAGTGCCGAGATTTCATCCCTCAGTGGTTTTAATTGTGTCGAAATTATATCAACAATAGTAGCTTGCAAAGATATCTTTAACTTTTCAATCTCAGACACTATGGTAGTCTGAATAAACTCCAAAAAATTCACGCCAGAAGGCTGAATCTCCTGCGCTAATACCGGCGAAACTGTTTGAGATACAACTCTACGACGAACCGTTACATTTTCGTTGGGTTCGGATGAAGTGGAAGTGGAACAACTACGCACGGGCGTGTTATCTTTATTGAGTTGCTTGGGTTGATTGGCAATACATTCAGGGCAAATCCACGACTTTTTAAATTCAGATGTTATGTCTTTTTTCTTAAGCGTTGGTAAACATTTAATATGATAACTGCTAGAACATTTCGAACAATTCATGGACTCAGTGGTGCCACCTGCTTTAGAATCACAACACGAATACCGCATCCTCACGAAACAGTAGAATCGAAAAATAAAAACAAACAAAAAGATGTCCCGCGCTGAGGCTCGAACCGCGTTACGCTGATTGATAGGGTTCGTTCAAACGACCTGCGCCACAGTAGCCGATGACTATATAGGTGAAACAAAGCACCGACTTCTATCTTTACTCAATCGATATTTAACCGAATGTAGGTAAGTTTTAAATTGTTTATATTTCACTACGATGATAAACACACTTCACTGCTTTAATACACGTTGAGATTAATTCTTGAAAGCTTTAAATACCAAATAACACAGTGAAAACAGTGCACTAACAATCCATTTGAAGCAAACAGTTGATATGTAGTGAAAACTATGAGATTTACTAGTGTATGTAATTAAATTTAGTTACTTAACGAACAGCGATCCACTCACAATGTTACCACAACTGTGACTGAAACTGTCTTTTTCTACTTTTATATATCCGGGTGTGGCCCACTCACTAAAAGTAACAACATCTATTAATTGAAATTCCTTTTTGGCACAAAAGATATTATTGAATTCTTTGCAAATAGATAAAAAATCATTGTAAAATTTTATTTGGATTATTTGTGTATTTTAAGTAAGGTATTTTATCAAAAAGGTTACTTTTAAAATGTTCTAATCTATTTATAGTTTTAGGTATAACAGTGATGTCTCTCTTTGCCTCATGTTTACACTGATGTGGGACAGCGATTATTAGTCCACAGTGGTCAGAATCTAATTGATTGATAACTTGTTTAGATTTTAGAATAAGATCTGTATAAATATTGTCAATACATGTGGCAGAGTTAGCAGTTATTCTGGTTGGCTCAAGAAAAATATTTTTGAGATTGTATGATTGAAATAAGCTAATAATTTTAGTACATAAACTAGAATTTTCCAATAAATTAATATTAAAATCACCACATATAATCAAACTCTTGCCCAATTTACAAATCTTCCTTAAAACTTCATCCATGGTAGCCTCAAAGCAATCATATAATGCTGAAGGGGCCTATAAATGCTTAATACAACAAGATGCTCCAGTTCCACACAAGCAATCTCAATCGTTCGTTCAACTGAGAGATTCACAACATCTCTGCGTTCTTTAAATTTAATTTTCTTTTTCAATAAAATTAAGGAGCCACCACGTATTGCATTTTCACGACAAAAAGAACTAGCTATTAGATGATTGTTAAAATTAAGCATGATCTGATAATTTTTAAGCCAATGCTCTGTTACACAAAATATATCTATATTATTACAATTTATAAATAATTCAATTTCTAAGTCCTTTCCTAACATTCCTTGAATGTTTTGATGCATTACTTTAATTACATTTTTACTATGTAGATTAGTACTAGGTGGACTCTTTAAATTTATTTCAGTATTACTAATGTTTTCTAAGCGAGAGGAATTCTCTTTTGTCTTAGAAATTAATTTAAAGAAATATCAATAATATTGTCAGTACAAGAATTACTGACAGTCAAATCTATAAAAGCACATTGCTCAATAGGAGCAGTTATTGTAGCCAAGTTCTTGGCTGTTACTGAAAAAAAATAAGATAGCGATACTGCTATTTGTCGCTTAAAATAATTACAAATATAATATTTATTTTTAGTCAAATAAAAATTAGTAACTAGTCTGTTAGTGTCAATCATATGCAATTTTTTATTACTGTTGCATACAGTATTTAATGTTAAATTTAATTTATACCTATAACTATTTTCAACCTGTGACAAGTTGCTGCAATAAGGCAATGAGAACAATACAATATTGTGTATGTTAATGTTACAATTTAGATTATCTAATAACTTTAATAGGGTCCTTTTATTCAAATCACCTCTATTTCCTATGAGAAATATTAATGTTGTATCAGGTAAGTAATTTTGTAGTGTTGCTTTTTGCAATATTTCTATGAAAGAGGCACCTGGCATACAATTATTGACTACAGAATTACCCATATTACATAAAATTTGACCCATGTTTTTGCCAATTTCATCACTGAATAAAATTGTATTTTTTGAATAATGTGATTGTACTACTCTGAAGGTATTGACTGAGAAGCTCTGTATTGTTGATTAGACTCATTTTGTACTAATGATTGTAATCCTATTATATCAGACTCAGGAGCAGTATGTGACTGTGTCGATACCTGTGTAACAAATTGAGTATCGACCTGCTGTTGTTTTTTCCTAAAGATTCAAATCTATCAGAATTATAGTTACACATATCAATCATGTCATGCCGTTATTTGGTAATTAAGCTGTTTTTGGGAATAGCTACTTAAACTGTTATACATTTCCCTAATTGAAAGTTCCAGGTTATCAATTTTTTCTTCTAATTTATTAATGTCTTTGGAATATGTATTGCTATTGGAAGAGGACTGATTTTCCATTTCTTTCATTTGAGTTAATAACTGCCTACGTTCTTTTCTAAAGTTACAGTATTTAGTGTACTGATTTTGCCTTTTAATTAGATTTTAGTTTTTCTGATGTACTTATTAATTTTAATATACTTTTTTAATTTTTTTGAACTATTGAATTTTGTTACCTTATTGCAGCCATTCATACAAGTATTGTCACAATGTAAAACAGAGTTTTCACAGTGCTGTAGCTCACTGAACAAGCTTTGAGAGTGTCTGT
Source organism: Scirpophaga incertulas (assembly GCA_036419045.1). Lineage (NCBI taxonomy): Eukaryota > Metazoa > Arthropoda > Insecta > Lepidoptera > Crambidae > Scirpophaga > Scirpophaga incertulas. The sequence continues at coordinate 5,599,341 of CM071641.1, forward strand.
CTTCTATTAAGTTTTTATTGTCAGACTCTAATTTAGACACTGAATTCTGAGCAATTGAAAGACTAATTTCTAGGTCATTTATTCGATTCAATGCTTGTTCATGATCATCACTACACTGCTTGAAAGAAATAATAAAAGTTTCCATCTGTTGACACTTTTCTACCATGTCCATATATTTCAGGTGGAGGTCAGCAAGGTTGTTCTTAAGTTCAGTGTTCCTTGCAACGACTTTTAAGATCTCACTTTCACTGTCCTCACGCTTTGTAGTAAGACATCATTTAGTTCCTTAGAAGCCTTGAGGTCCTCGATCGCTTGCTTTAATTTAAGCTCCAGATCCTTGGTTGTTGCTTTGCGGGTCATAACACTATATCGTGAGCTTGCCATGATAAATTATTGTCAAAAGTCAGAATCTAAAAGGTAAAGAAGCCTTTGAGTGACAGTATAAACTAAACGTTAGAACAAAATATAGAGAGAAATAAAAGGGAAAAAATACAAAAACAGTGATATATATAGTGAAAATAATAATTATTAATATTAATATAAGAGAAAAGAAAATATTGGGGCTAACAAAGAACTAAAGAGATATACCTACCTAACAAATAAAATGTCAGGTAATTAAAAATAAACAAAAGAAATAGGTTTGTAGATTTAAAATAATTATGCTCACATCAAAGGAAACAAACCTGCCACTGTATCCTACACCCACAATTAAGCCAAATCACCTATTTCTTTTTTTAATAGTAATGAAAAGAAGTTTAAGGTAATCTTAAATTTAAATTTAAATATTGTATACTAAATATTAATAAACTTAGTGTATAGTATTGTCCGTACAAATAAGATTTTGGGCAATATACTGTTCAGTGTGCTGTAAGTAATGTCTGAGGCTATATGTGTTGATGAGTCTCAACTTAACTTCCACTTTACGTCAAGTTAGAGAAACACAACTCAGCCGAGTGTGATACTGGATGTGTCTCACTTTACATGAGATTTGTTCAGACTTTTAAAAGTGCTTATTATGTGTAGTAAATATATAATAAATGATAATAAATGTTTTAGGCTACTTTTAAAAAAGTTACAACTTTGGCAAGTGGAAACAATGGCAAATTGTGCTAACAGATACAAGTGCTGTTTTTAGAATAACTGCAGCTTTGAATCAATTTATTAAAATAAATCTGAATACAATACTTCCCCGGTTTTTATGGTGGGTAATCCGTTAATAAATCACGAACATTCAATGATTTACTAGAAACTGCCTCAATACCCCAAGTCTTGAATACTATATTATACATATATTAAAACAATTTCGATGTCTCCATTGGCTCGAGTAGGGCTTAAAATTGAATAATATCTTCGTTGATTTTAAATTTTTGACAGCCCGGCTTACGTCGTTAGTCGCCGTGTATTTAAAATAAATGTAACACTTCGGATATACTTATAAGTAGTAGTATATCTCAATTCTCACATAAAACAAGTTTCAAGATACAATAATTTTACACTTTTCACAACAAAATGTAATAAAATAACTAATTTTTTTGTAACAGCTGTGCAGAGATATCTATACAGCTCAGTGTTGCCAGAGCAAAAAAAACAGCACAAAGACAGCACCAGGAGTCCGACATAATCAACGCATCCCTGCTTGCCTGTTGCGTTGGTATCCATGATGGATTCTCAGCCTCCTCTCCTGAGGAAAAATAAAAACGAAGGAAATTTCATTTATTTATTTCTATCTCCTCAAACCGCCTATCTGTTCAAGCCGAAGTAAAGCACTACTTCTTTTTTGCACCAGTAATAGATAATATCTCCCCACCGATAATGGTGATATGTAATGCACAACAATTAATATTAAAAGTTTCGGATTTCCTTCTTCTTGACATCAGCTTGTATTTAAGAATTAGACATTAAATAATCTAATAATAAGTCAATTGTAATCTTTATATAGAGAGAGAATCCAAAGTGACCAAGGTGAGTGCTGATGCATTATAAGAAGACCCGTAAACTTACATCTTATCCACAAGTCTCAACCGCTGCATCTAGCTCCCTCTGTGCAAAACCACGGACCTGATACCGACGCGGCGGATCCATGGAGTGCTGTAACTTAGAGTCTCATTAAGTTGCAATTTACTCTCACTCTTATTAAGTTGTCCATCTTGAATAAAACTCTTGTACTATTCCACTACTTTTTTTAATTACTGTCGACCTGACCGGTTTCGCTTTACAGCATTTTCAAAGGTTCTAAGCAAACACAGCTGTTCGTGTTTACGCTTCCACGGATTATTAAGTTGTCATTTTACTTGTAACGTAAGATTGTTGTTCGAGATAAGAAACTGATCTATTACAATATTTACACATCCAGGAATCGACTGTGGAGTAGTTGATAATGGAGTACCAAATGTCTCCTTTATAAGTGACATTAAACGTATCTTATCTTATAAGGACTTATAAAACGTTTTCAGGGTATAAATCTCCAGTCGGAGCATCGATTTATTCATGGAAGCTTGGGGATAATAACTTGTGCAAACTCCGTTTATCTTAAAATCCTCATAAAGGGCTATTAATTTAAAATAACCTTCGCTTTCTATATTACAAACAAGTATTAATGATAAAGCAACGATTAATGGTTCTAGTTATTTTTGTCTGATAAACGCTCTTTCAAACGAAAAGCTATTACGGGCAGATCCATTTGCATTTTACTACAACCACAATTTTAAAATAAACTTTAAAATAATCCTCCTTATAATATCCACAATAACATATAATATATATTCTCATTTCTACAACACAAAAGGTTTAGTCTAGATTAACATGGTCAAACTCTTGTTCATATCACAATTTGAATAGTTGCCTTACTTGAGATCTCAAAAGTATATTAAAATATTATTGAAAAAAAACTGACGCAAATAGGTTTCCAAATTAGAAGCAATATTTGTATCATCTCCAAGCGTTAATCTGCAGGAAATTCTTTAATATATAACATAATTTCCCCCCGTACATGTTAATCATATAAATATATTTTATATATAGACTAGATTTTGAACTCTACTAAAATATGATTAGTGCTTATTATGAAGTAATACCCCACATACTCCCTAACAATAATTCTTCTAAAGAATATGTAATACGAAGCATACAAAAACCGGCTAATCTCACGCTCCCGCCTCCGGGAAAGGTCAGCTTACTGCGATAAATCATGAATCACTTCTATCGATAATCGGGAGCGAATAAAATATTAATCGAATAATCTGCCGATAAATTATTCGGCATCGGCATCGAGAGTCGAGCGATCGCATGCCAAGATTTGCCGATTTAATTTGCCTCCGCTTCTTCGTTCTTAACTTTGAAACTTGCTGTGTTTCATAATTTACGTGCGGTTGTTTGAACGTATAAAAGGAATTGGTTTATAATTGTGGTTTTCTTAACACGTTAAGTTATTAGATAAGGTAGTTAATATAATTTGAAGAGAAAAGGGAGGTGGCTCGAGAGCAACTTGAGACTTCTCCCTAGAAGTACCGAGAAGTATCCTATAAGTATCCTCCTCCCTAGAAGTCTCCTAGAAGTACGGGTCAGGTTTGGAGATTCTTCCCAAGAATCTCCAAACCTGACCCAACAGAATACCGCACATAAAACAACTTTTGCGTTGTGTCCCTTCGAATGCATGAGCTATTCAGTGCTTATTAGGGCTCTTGAGTAATATCTTAATGATATTAGATGACAAAAAAACGCTGTTCTAGACTAATTACGGAACATGCTATACAGCTGGATCACACCCACTGCTGGGCATGAACCTCTCCCAAGAATATCCAATATAATAGTTGGTGGTTCGCTCCGAACATCCAGCCTCTTCCGAACCTTTACCTAATTACCAGCCCACCTTATAGGTGGCTAGCCACCCTACGATTTTCGACATATGCCTTCCGTTCAAAGACCTTTTACCCCAACGACCGTCAAAGGGTCTTGCTCATTGTCACTTAAGGTTCGTAATTCTTCGAGCTATGACGATGACCCTGATTCTTGTACAGAATTAATCATTTTGAATTCAATCAACGATGAAAACCCCAAATATAGCCCTGTCCATTGCCCTTTGGGCGACTGAACCGTATCATAAAACCCTGTGTATATGGTTGGATGGTTCTGATTGTGGCTGGATGCACAAACTGAAGACTTCTGTTTAAAACACAGTTGCCTCTATTAACCTCTTTCTCGAAGATGGATCTACCTGGTTCGACTACTTGACTCTAGTAAACATACTCGTCCACATCTTCCAATGTGGAGCCTCCAATTATCACTAAAGTAAGTGCTACAAGGGAATTGAAAATAGTTTTCATCTTGTCTTCAATCTATTTAGTTGAGGTCTTCGATCAATGTGCCTAAATCTTCCATGATCTCAGCCATGACTACGATTTCATCAGCAAAACGAAGGTGCATCATCTTGCCGTTGAGGTTGATACGCTGCCCTGTCCAGTCCAAGAGCTTAAACAGATAACTCTAGCGTAGCTGTGCATAATTTCGCTGATATTAAATCTCTTTGTTTCATATCCATTGTAGCGATTTCATATATACAGTTACTAAAACACTTATAGCTAGCTATAGATATCGATGGACTACAGTGGTACCTCTGGAGAGATTAAAGCAGGTGATACTTGAATCAAAGGCTTACTTACGGCTTACAATCGTTAAGCGAAGCGGCAAGTTAAACACTTTAGTATTCTATATAATCTAACACAGAGTTGTATGTATATGATATAGTCTTTTCTGAATCAGGCTTGTTCGGGAGGCTGGAAGTCATCAAATCTCTTTATGTGAGCAATCAAATAGTTAAATGGGTTTACGATAGACAGGCAATATAAGGCGACAGAATTGGGTGTTTACCTTAATTGTAATTGTAGACTTATTCTCGGCACGTAAGGGATCTATTTAGCTCACGGAATGGTTTGACACATGAGCATCACCAGGGTGCCAATTTTCGAGGGCCTAAATAGCTCCCGTGAAAAACACTCTCTTTTCTTTCGAACATAAAGAATATAAAAACGTGATAAGATAATCTGATGAATACATTCGTTTCATAGATAAATAATTTCCACTTGACAAAACAAATTAAAATTTAAATCATTTCCTCGTCTATTTATATATAAAAAATATTTAGATTAACTGTATTGTATATTTGAAAATTAAATAACAAATTAATAGTATATAAAATGTAAGATAAAAGGCGTGTTACATATATATTATAAAATATAAACCCATAAAGTTTCCATAGACAATTAATAATACATTTCATCTTGCGTAAACAATAAAGAAAGAGACAAAAACAAATCACACAAAAACTAACAGCACATAATTAAATTTTTGTGTAATAATTAATTACAAATTTAATATGATTCTTAAACTTAAATTAAAGTCTAGGATATATATGTCCTGAAAATTATTATTGTGTGGTACAAAAGCACATTTGTGGTCGTTATTGGTAATTGGTGTTAGTGGGGGTACATAAAAAATCCTTGCAACAAACGCTTACTTGAGAGCTCGGTATTTGCACATGCCGAGCCGCAAGTCCTCCAACAAATCCAGGTCATTCAGAGCAAGGTCTTGCATAGAATGGCAACGCCCCCTGGTACGTCCGTAACGCTGATCTCCACAGGGACTTCGATCTCCCCACTATTCAACAACATTTTAGGGAGTGCTCTAAGCGGTTCTTTAGAGCCGCGGACGAGCACGTCAACCCGTTGATTCGCGAGTCAGTAAATTACCCATCAACACCGCCTTCAGCGGATCCATTCCGGGATATCAGTCCATATTGGCAGAGGACACGTAGACCACGACATGTCCTAAGCGACCCCCCCCAATCAATTAACGCAGGACCTTCTAGACCTGCAAGCGGCGGCGTCTGAGCCGTCGCCTCCTTTGTCTCCCCCTATTCGGCAGCCTTCTGCTTAGCCACGTGTAGGTTTCCGTCAATACTGGCCGGTCCCACTTTGGTGAACCGTGCCTACTTCTAGCGCTTATGCCCTCCCCATGGGGCAGTGCTAACCGTGCCTCTCCTGAGGTGCGGCCCTCATCAATAAAGCCAGTAGGGTCATTAGGACCAAAGGCTTAGGCTGAGTTTAGTCAGTAGGTCTTGTGGGTCGACCGCCTCGATTCACCAGGAGTCCGACATAATCAACGCATCCCTGCTTGCCTGTTGCGTTGGTGTCCATGACGGATTCTCAGCCTCCTCTACCTGAGGAAAAAAAAAACGCTTAGTTGAGAAACTATTTCTTATCTAAATATTATTTTAGATTAAAGTGAAATTCTTCGCAAGTGTATGCAAGATATGCCTCACAATGTTTTCTTTCACCGTATATCAGATAAATGTAAATTCGAACAGATTGGTACATGGCAGATTCCCTCCTTGTTCTAATTAAACTATAGTCTAGAAGTTTCTTGAATGTTTAATGTAGATAAATGTTATTGATTTTGTATCTACTGTCCAAATTAACTAACACCTCAACTTACTTTACAAATTTGGTTACTGGTTGATCTTCAATGCCCACCTGGTGACCTCCGTCTTGTTGTATTTTGTCACCATAACAACAATATGGCCTTTAATTAGGAACACAACAATGCAATAAACGCATTGTTATGCTCCCACAATTAAAGGTTATCAATTCATTAGTTGTTGAGAAACTTGCTACTGTCTTAAAGATTATCATCAATTGCTATAAAATGAATTCCAAGAACTTTCTTGTCGGAATCAAAAACAAATCTAATTAAAAAAAAATTCAATATTAATAAAATCGAACGAAAAATTCGGAAGACTAACTTATACCTAAAAGCCTATTTACAAAACGCTAATTCTAAATTCAAAGTGACACTGAAACAAATTGTCTCAAAGAATCCACAGTATCGGCAATAACTCAATTAATTCGACGCCCTTCAAGGCCTACATCTTAGCTACAAATTAATAGGCCCGGCAGAGCTAGCAACTGATCCCTTCCGAAACTTGTCAAACGGAATATCTAATAGATGCTCGTCAAACTGCTCCGATCACACGTCTCCGGTCGAATCTCAACTTTGTCTCTTGAAAGTAGAGCTTAGAATCGTAAAACTTCATTCTGACTAATTGACTGTGGCACATCTACTGTTTGCATAAGGAGCGAGGAGACAAGACTAAATAGATGCGGTATTATTTCGCACGTCTCGAATCTTCTAATCCCGAGGGTCAAGTGACGGAATCCCCTGAATTGTAAATAGTTCCCTCTGCTTAGCTAGAATTAAGTGGAGAGAGGAATAAGATGGGTAAACAAGAAACACACACAACCCTCTGCAGTCAATATTTTTTTTCATTAATCTTATACCAATTAAAATAAAAAATATTTTATTTTTCTATTCAAAGGGTCCATATCAGTAATTCTCAAAGTGGTCTATATCAACCCCTAGGGATCTATAATAACCTGCAAGGGGTCTACATCAGCGAAACAATCATTTGGGATCCATAAAATGAAAACGCGGGTCCACGATAATGGATCTCAACATACTCGTCGGTCTTTTATGGAAGGAAGACAGGCCTGTTGTGCCAAACAGTTACGGACAAGCCCTTTCGCGATTTTTGAGCTTAAAAAAGAAAATGCTTAAAGACCCGGTTTATACTGAACGTTATAGACAAAACATTCAGGATTTGCTTGCCAAGGGATACGCAGAAAAGTGTGGTAGTGAACCACTTGCTGGTTCGGTTTGTTGGTATTTGCCGCACTTTGGGGTTACAAATCCCAACAAACCGAATAAGTTACGTGTTGTGCACGATGCTGCGGCAAAATCAAATGGTGTTAGCCTAAATAGCTTACTCTTGACCGGTCCTGATTTACTGGAATCTTTGTTTCGTATCTTGCTGCGATTCCGAGAAGGCAAAGTAGCTATGACAGCAGATATCAAGGAAATGTTCCCCAGAATGAAAATCATTGAACGCGATAGAGACGCTCAACGTTTTTTGTGGTGAGACAGCCCTAGTGAGCAGATAGGCACATACAGGTGTCCTCAATGATCTTTGGAGCTGTGTCGAGTCCAATCTATACTAGGGTCAGATCTATACTAGGGTCGTAAAACGGTAAGATATTACGTATTTCTACTGCAAAATAGCAATGTTTGAATTGCTAGGTTCCATTATGAAGAGTAGACGAAAGAGTAGCACTAAAATTACTATGCCTTTACATCTTATGTGTCATGTTGGCATCGTACACTGTGGTTTTGTGGGGGTTGCAGATTTGCTGAAAATATCACAAGAACTAGTGATGTGCCGGATGTCCGTATCCGTACCCGCGGATATCCGACGCAGAAGAAAGTGTCCGTATCCGATACTTATTGGCGATCTTTTACGGATCTATTTAGCAGAGTCTTCCTTAAAAAATAAATCATATTCTTGAGGATGTTTTCTTTGTAAATGATATTTTAAGGAAGTTGAGCCTTTACCATTACGAGAATACTTTCCATCACAAGTTTTACACTTTACACATTCATCATTTATTATCACAAAATAATTCCATATTACACTACTAAACTACTTTGTAGACTTTTTTTTTAAATCATGTACCAATACCAAACACCAGCGTTATCTATGCTGCCCAGAGGGGCGATCGCACTAATAAATCGCAAGCGAAACGCAACCGAACCGTTCGGCTTAACCAATCCGAACGCCACAATATCACGTCATCTGTTCGATGACGTGATATTCTAGCTCTCGGATTGGTTGAGTGGAACGATTTGGTTTCGTTTCAGCTGCGATTTGTTAGTGCGATTGCCCCCCAGGATAACTTATATTAACTCAAGATCGCGCGCACCGACGATTGTGTATGAAAGTTAAGATTCGTATCCGTATACGTATCTGCAGATCTTGACACCAAATATCCTTATTCAGATCTGTATCCGCGGATCTAGATTATTGACGATCCGGCACATCACTAACAAGAACTACGTGACATATACTGTAAACAATGATCCTCATGTGTGTAGTCTGCTTTGTTTGTAAATATATCACAACCGTTGTTAGAGCAATTGTGCCAACAATTAAACAACAACAACTAATGCCTTCTTCGCCTACACTGACTCAGTGCAATTCAGTTGATGTTGGTCACTTCATGTTTTTCTTCACCGTAAAAGTCCAAAAAGTGTACATATAAAATAAAAAAAAAACAATAAACACATTGGTATTGAAAAACACATCAAATTCGTATTCAATGTAGAAAAATAAAAAACAAAACGTATTTATACGTAAATACATATAGAACGACTTGTTTCACATTTTTAAATAATATGTAGTCTCTAATATTTTCAAGAAATGGATATTATTGCAAAACAATAAGCTTTTCTAACATAATATATTATATTTTTATGTCATTTTATTCATACCATAATGTATGTTAAATGGAAACTCCATTTCAGGTAAAGCAAAGTAAACGAAAACCTAGCTTTTGAGTTAATGCTCCGCACATCTCCCTAGTGACTTCCGACGTAAAGACTCTCTAGTCAAATGGTAGAAATGATTGTTTCCTATAGCTTGCCACTAACTATAACTCGGCACAAAGTATTACTTGTAAACGTATGTGTCTTGTGACTCGATTAAAAAAGCTTTCTGCAATTACAGATATATATCTGCTAAATGCCCAGGCAATAGCTCGACGGCTTTGACTTTGGGACTTATTTATTTGTATATATTACAATTATATATTATAATTATAAGTTCAATAGTAATGACAACCTCATTATATTACTTGGAAATGTGAGAGGTATGAAAGGGGATTCGCTTAAACAGTTCTACGCTGTTTTGAATAACTTAAACATTAATAGTGTTACTATGTTTACATTCCCATATTGTAAATATCAAAGTAAAAAGAAAAATCATGTAATATTTAAATTAAACTGTAGTTTATATAAATTTGCTCAATACTTGGATAAAATACATGTAATTGACATTAACAAATTGTCATGTATTAGTAATAAATTCTTTTTGACAAAGGGCAGCATATGTATGCCCAAATATTGTAAAAATAGATTAGCTATAGTGCTAAAATATTACCTTATAACTGCAGCCAAGAACGTGGCTGTAAATTTGCTAAGTGACAATGCTTTTATTGAGCAACACTTAGAAAATAAGACCTTGGAATATGTTCCAAATAATTTAAATTGAATCGTAAGACAACAGAGGTTATCTCTGGCTGTTTGACGACAAGAGGAAAGCCAAATTACTTAAAAATTGTCCATCAAAACATACAAGGCTTTCCTGGCAAAGATTTAGAAATTAATTTGTTTTTAATTTGTGAAAATATTGACATATTATGTGTTACCGAGCATTGGCTGAAAAACTATGAATCAATTACATTTGATAACAATTATAGCATTGTAAGCTCATTTACTAGACAGTATGCAATAAGAGGTGGTTCTCTAATTATATTAAATAATATATTGCGTTGCAAAGAACGTAAAGATGTAGTGTCGCTTTCAATTGAAAGAATTATTGAAATATCGTGTGTGGAACTTGATGATCTTATAATAGTTTGTATATATAGACCCCCAACTGGAAACTATCTAGAATTTGAAGCTACAATGGAGGATGTTTTACAGTTAGTATGCAGAAAAAATAAGAATGTAGTTGTATGTGGCGATTTCAATATCAATATCTTAGATTTATCACCTTTGTCCAACAAGTTTATCAATTTATTTAAATCATTTGATTTGCATTATGTATTTAATCAACCAACTAGAGTAACACCCACATCGGCTACTTGCTTAGACAATATCTTCTGTAATTGCAAAGTGTATGAATATGCTATTATAAGTTGTATCAACTCTGACCATAGTAGCCAGTTAGCTTGTATTGAGCACCATCATGTAAATTCTGAAGTGGAAATAGTTTGTAGGCCTATAACTAATGGTAGGTTATGTAAATTTAAAAAGAAAATAACGTCTCAAATCACATCTTTGCCGGCGACAAATGGAGATGCCAATTATCTATATAATAACTTATTTAATTTAGTTAAAAAAGAAAGCAAAGAAATATTCCCACAAAAAGTTGTAAAATTAAAAAACAAAATGAAATTCTGTGATTGGGCTACACCGGGTATATATAAAAGCAGGCGTAAGCTATTTGAACTTTATGCTTTAAAATCAACTTCTATTGACCCTGCCTTCATTGATTATGTAAGCCAATACTCAAAAACTTTTAAAAAAGTTTGTTTGTCTGCCAAGTCTTTATACATATCAAACAAAATAAATTTGTCTAAAAATAAAGTTAAGACCACGTGGAATATAATAAATCAGGAAGCTGGAAAAGTTCAAACTTCTAGCAACTCTTTTACTTTGGAAATAAATAATAAGGAAATTGAATCTGATGATGCAGTTGCTAATGCATTTGTCGATTATTTTGCTCAAATACCTGTGATAACTACAAGTGGTCTTAGTTCATCTCCTGATATAGCAGTCACCCTACTTGAGTCACGTGTGGATAAGTGCAGTAAACTCTTCCAATTTAGCCATATTGATGCTATCACAGTTGTAAAATCATTCCGTTCTCTTAACAAGAAGAAAACGGAGGATCTCTGGGGTATCTCAATTCACATTATTCAGTCTGTCATAGATGAATTAGCCCCACTATTAGCCCAAATTTTTAACAATTGTGTTGATGAGGGTATCTTCCCTGATTTAATGAAAAACAGTAAACTAATACCCCTTTTCAAATCAGGCGACAAAAAAGACCCCTCAAATTTTAGACCTATTTCTATATTACCAGCTTTTAGTAAAATTTTTGAGAAAATTGTTTATAATCAGCTATTAGGTCACATAAGAACTAACAGGCTATTGCATGAAAAACAGTTTGGTTTCACCAAAGGTAGATCCACTACTGATGCAGGAACTGCACTTCTCAAACATATTTTTGATGCTTGGGAAGCCAAGCAGGATGTGATTGGAGTGTTTTGCGATCTTTCAAAAGCTTTTGACTGTGTGAGTCATGAAACGCTTTTAGCTAAACTTAGACATTATGGTGTCTCAGATGGAGCTGGCTGCCTTATTAAATCGTATTTATCGGACAGACTACAAAAAGTGGTCATAAATAGGTCAGAGTCTGCTAGCGCACCTATTATGATGGGTGTGCCCCAGGGATCAATATTGGGTCCTTTACTGTTTTTAGTATATATAAATGACCTTCCTTATTACGTTACAGACTCATGTGAGACAGTCTTATTTGCAGATGATACTTCTTTGTTATTCAAAGTCGACAGACAAAAGTCATGTTTTGACGATGTGAATAGTGCACTCTCCAGAGTCATGTATTGGTTTGAAATCAATAATTTATCATTAAACTCAAGAAAAACCAAATGTATAAAATTTTCGTTGCCGAATGTTCGGCAGATTGATACTCATTTAAATATAAATGGTGATGTCATTGACTTAGTAAACAATACAAAATTCTTAGGTATTACATTAGATTCACGTTTACAATGGGACCCACATATTGAAGCCTTGGCAAACAAACTTAGTTCTGCAGCGTACGCAGTAAAAAAGATTAGGCTATTAACTAACGTTGAAACGGCAAGATTAATCTACTTTAGCTATTTTCATAGTGTTATGTCCTATGGACTATTGCTATGGGGATCAGCGGCCAATATTGAAAGCATCTTCGTGCTACAAAAAAGAGCGATTCGTAACATTTACAAATTACGGGCTAGAGATTCGCTTAGAGAATTGTTCAAAGAAATTAATATTTTAACTTTAGCCAGTCAATATATTTTTGACAACTTAATTTATGTATATAGAAACTACCACTCATACAATAAAAATAGTGATTTACATAATGTAAATACAAGAAATAAAAATAAACTTGCCGTTCCAATGTACAGGCTCCATAAGACTAGCTGTTCCTTTTTGGGGAAATGTATAAAAATGTTTAATAAGCTTCCACAAAGCATTATTGAGTTGCCTTTGCACAACTTTAAAAATCACATCAAAAAGACACTTATTAGTAAAGCATATTATAAAGTAAGTGATTATTTAAACGATAACACTGTATGGAGCTAGGTGCGGTATCCCAAAAGCCATGCTTGGTAACAACATAATTATTTATTTATTATTTTTTGTCTTTTCCTTTTGACATTTAATGTGTATGTAAATGTACATACGAAAATATTATATTATGTATGTTAGCTTTATTGTAGCTTTAAGTTTATTTTTTTTTTTTTTTATAAATGACTAATTGTAAATAACGATTAAAAAAGAGGAGATAAAAAATAAACCCTGAGAGTTTCTTGCCAGTTCTTCTCTAGGGCCTCCCAATTTCCGAACTGGTGGTAGAGTTTGACGTCAATAAGTGCCTGCAAAGGTCTATGTTGAATAAAGAATTTTTGAATTTTGAATTTTTTGAATATAGAAAGGAAATACAATAAGCAACATAAATATAGAAGATTAGGCTTATTTCTTACAAAATCTCCACCAGTCAAATGGTAGATGGAAAATTTATAAATATATATATATATATATATATATATATATATATATATATATATATATATATATTATAACCTAATTAATTTAATTCTACTCTGTTTCGTACTGTACACTGGTATTATTTGTCAATAATAAAAGTAAATAGTAAATGAACTGCAGCCATATCAAATGAGTCACTTTGCAGCATAAACCGTCAACACGACTGTGATGTGATATAAAATCACGTCACTGTGGTTTGATATTATTTATGCGGTCGACCTGCTACAGCTCAAATCAAAGCTACACGACTACGCAACGTTACGACTACGAATATAGCTACGGAGCTACATATGCTACGAAAGCAATGCGTTTAGGTAGACTGACTTCACTGAAGACACTTATTTTTCATAAAAAAAAGAAAGTTATGCAATGTTTGTTATAATGTAACATGTTTAATTATTAACTTTGTTTTATTTCTGTATACATACACAAAGTGCCGACCTGATGACTAGAAGTTACTGTCGCTTACAGTACATGTATGATTCCTATACCTTAGTCCACGTTGCCAACATGTGCCTGTAGTTTTTCATACCGGAACATAGCAGTGCAAACTATACTATTTTGCGGCAGTAATAGATAAGATGAAGGCAACCAAACAGTTGATTGACTATGAAAATATTTCTAACTATTACATAAATAATCTTACTAATTCTTAAAGAAAATTTTAACTCTTACGATAACAGTTATTGAAAATTACATTTTGGTTTCAACTTTAATATAGGTTTGTCTAACTAGGTAGTTCAAAGACATATTTTTTCAATGTACAATAAACTTAACACAATATAGAACAAGCCCGCGAACTAAATTAGAAGCGGAGATAATCCGCTTATCCAATTAGGGGGTAACGAAGAAGGCACCACTGGATGACTTAACAATGACGTCGTGACGCTGAAAAGAGGAAGCATCTCGTACCAGACTACTTGCTATTCTATCGCAACTAGTACTTAGTAAAATATAATCAGGTCAAACGCAAACCACCCCATATGTCCTTTTCTGCAAATAATATTCTACAGAATAGTCTAAAAGTCATATAAGTTGTTCGTCAAAACATATTATAGATAGAGGATTTATTCTTTAATATTGTTCAGTGTATCTCTTTTAATAAATTATATCTTTGTTTTATAATTGTAAAATATTAAAAAAGTGTTTAAAGAAGTGGCTCATTGTATTCAATTTTCCCTTATGTAAATATTCGATTAAGAATTCTTCTTAATACAGAAAAATATTTACATTCCACTAACTCCATAACGTCCATACATAAATTGTTAGCTACACATACGAAATCTATCAGGTACAGCAAGTATCAAAAATAAAAGATGCCCTTTCTAAACATGTACTATAAAATATTATTTTATTTATATCTAACAATAATATAAATAAAATGAATTTTTGTATTGTATTATTTGTGAAAAACGTTTCCGTGTATTATAATAATAATTTATTTTATAACTTCTATAGTCATTATTACATGCATACGCGTATTATATAACTATGGACCTATATAACCCATGATAATGCAACCAAGCAAAAGAAAAATAAATTATTATTTGTATTCTTTGTAATATCGCTCCAGTATTACTTTATTAAGCAATTGTAATTGACGTTAGTAGCTTTTCTGCTGTTCTTTTATATATGGCTATATGTTGACAAACAAACAGACCACCCACGTGATGGTATCACAGTACAACGTGTGACTCTGTGACACTCACGACAAATGAGCAACCCTCAAACCGCAAAGCGAACACTGCTGTTTTGCGGACGAAATGTATAAGATAGGGTGACCCAATGTGACGACCCTGGAATAAATGTTCCATTTGGTGAGTTATACTTACAAAATCTTCCTTAATACAAAAACATATTAGACTATAACTCGCACATTCTGCATTAAGCTTCATTGTAAATTGTTGACAATTAAACAAAATTAAACCTTCTGCATATAATTTCCTGACGTTACCATTATCAAACTTCCATTGCTTATGGAGTTCATAAATACATCAGTTATAAATGAAAGCGAAGTTCAACAAATAAATACTGCTTTGGTAGGGTTCAAAGCAAGAAACCGCAGGACAGAGAGAGAACATAATTATTTTGTAAGTACCCGCGGCGAGTATTGAAACTCTTTAACTGCGGACTGTGGATTTAGGTCTCGCTCGAGACCCGCAGACCTGTGGCTGAGGACACGAACTACGTATAGGAAACTTTGTCGTATAATTGTTTGACTGTAAACTCAGATTAGTAAACGACCAAGTCATGTTTTTTTTTTATTTCATGATTGACATTTGATTTGAAATGTTATTGAACTCGATGTGAATTGACATTGATAAGTAAAATAGGCTAGATGCCTTCATCTCAATGTGTAATTTTTAATTGCGTAATTATTCACCTATTTCTCATAAAAAATAAGAATAGACAATAGAGTAGACGACTACAACTGATTATGACCGTTTTTATACTATAATTATCTGATTTGAGCAATTTATATCTAAATATTGAAAATATGTCAATATAGAAATTTCAATTTAATTATAAATTTATATTATTTTTAGATTTCTAAAAAATGAGCAATTATTATTTACGTAATTCTAATGAAACGAACACATTTCTAGCATTCTAACATTAACTGTAACATTTTTGTATAGAAAGTATACCTATAAACGTACAAATAACAAAGTTATTTTAAAATTTGTTTATACGCTCATACAAATTAGGCGAGTTTACTTAGTTATGACGTCACGATTGCAGTGCATTTAGTATGGAGCGTTTTTAAGCGACCCGCGACAGCGCCGCAAACATGTCGATGTATCTTCAAAAGTGCAAAGGTGCAGGTGTACTGTTGGTTCTACAATATTTCTCACTTAAAAGAGTACTCTTATTATATATTGAATTTAAAAAATTGTCGTCTATCCAATTCCACCAGAACTGTCTTTCAATATCCTTGGAATTAAGTACCGTTTTTCAAACGATTCTATTTAATCGAAGCCTTTAACAAAATTAAGTATACATGTCATTAACTATACCATTGTTTACTAAGTAATTGTTGAAGTTAGATTAACTATGCAAAGCTCTCAATATAAGCCACACAAAATCCGGATTACATGAACTGGTAAAGCATATGCAAAAAACCAAATTATAAAGGCAAAATCTGGACCCCGCTCCTTAATCCGACCCAAGCCAGAATTGTTTGAAAGAGTGTCGGATTGTGGCGGCAATGACTCAACCGTGCGGTTCGTGGAACTTTCCAAATAAACTTTTGCTATTATCATTATCGCCAGTAATACCCACCTGAGGGTAGTTCGTATTTTCGCGTAACAAATGAGAAAAGTGCAAGGAAAAAAACAACTTAAAGTTACGTCCAACTCGTATTGTTTCTTCAAACGCTTTGCTGTGTCGAGTCATAGAAATTATTCTCTGCTTTTAGTATTATCAACATCAGAAAGCACAGAAATACCTACTTATATTATTAACGCGAAAGATTTTTTGTGTGTTTGTTACTCTTTCACGTGTGGGATCTTCTGGTGGAAAGTCATTATTTATACACACACATACACACCTTTATACAAACGCACACACGCACTCATATAGTACATGAAAAGTAATTAGCAACATCACAAATTTTCAAATTTTCCAAACTTAGTCGCAATTTTCTAATATTCAACAGGTGAAATAAAAACAAGTTTTTGCGTAAATAACACTCACAATTCACAAGGTATATAAAATTTTCTGACTCTTTTATAAAGTAAGCCCCTATTGTTTATTTAAAAACAGGTAATAATCTATCTTCTATACCTTTCTTCCATATCAAAAACCTGTTTTAAACAAATCCCGAACGGCGGCCATTTAGTCGATTCATCACTGCCTCTGCTGCCTAACGTCTGTGCTAGCTTACTGTACCTACTCGATTTTTTTATTTAGTTTATTTTTTGTTTTCGTTAAGTATTTTGTTACGTTTTACGTGTATTTACTTTCGGTGTTATTGTTAAACTTTGTTGAAAATTTTGTTGTTGGAATGGCGACAAATGAAAAGTAATTAACTTTTCATGGCAGAGATGTTTTTAAAAAATTGAAAGAACATGATTACTTTTAGTTTTTTGTTTAATTAAAATCGAAAGTTGACGTTCAAGCTTATTTTTTAAGTAGAAAAATCTTTACAGGTCTATAAAAAAAAAAAGTAAATGTTGCTGGCGTGTATTTTTAATTGCAAAAGAAGTGTACAACATTACAAATTAAATATCAAGAACAAAATTTAGTAAAACCTAACGACTTTTTTTTTTATTAAACTTTAAATGTAGACTTTTGAAAATTTTCACCCAAAACCATTTAAAATCAGTATAAAAAAATCCGGTTGGGCAAGATTTTTTTATTGTAGCCTAAGAGGTAGCCAAAGACCCCTCCAACCATTGAATTCAATTTGGCACACGATGCACCAAACAACCTGTATATAATACTAGCTTTCTGCCCGCGGCTTCGCCCGCGTGGATTTCGGGATTGGGTGTATAGAGGGTTAAGGGTCATAGCTTTTGCCCACGGCTACATATACGCGGAAGTCGGTTTATGGTGTGAAGATTTTATCGCGCTTCCCGTGGGACTATCCGTTTTTCCGAGATAAAAAATGCCGCAAAACTCCTCAAGAATCACTCTATCTATTGATGAAAACCGCATAAAAATCTGTGCAGTAGTTTTTGAGCGAAGCCTTTATTGCGCATCCCGTGGGATCTGTCGATTTTTCCGGGATAAAAAGTAGCCTATGTTACTCGGGGAGAATGTAGCTTTCCAAAGGTGAAAGAATTTTTGAAATCGGTCCAGTAGTTTAAGCGTGAAGAGGTAACAAACAAACAAACAAACAAACAAATAAACAAACAAACAAACAAACACACTTTCGCATTTATAATATTAGTTGGGATTATCTAATTAATAATGTGTGCCAGTATGTCGATATCGAGACCTCTGTATCGATAACTCCGTATTGACTTACGCGACGGTTTTTACGCGTTAGATCCAGTGGCGCGGGCGCGTCTCCGGTACGAGTCTCACCAGTCGAGAACTTAACGTCGCGACGCGCATGTATACCGCTTTGCTTCGCTCTCACTGCCTAGACACTTGCGCATTAAATGCCCTTACGCTTCCTAGCTAGCGCTACTTTCTTCTTGTGTCGTCAGTTGTTTTCTTTGTATTTTATACAATAGGCTTGTTTCCACTAAGAATAAAACGGATGGCTTAGAGTTTCTAATGATTAATCATGATATGTAGTGAACAAAAAAACAACTTTTTTATTAAAATAATATAAGATTACTAATATTTTTGGAAATTAAAATCGGCAAAATTACTTATTTAATCACGTGACATTAAACACCAATCAGAGAAGCGTGACGTCACGCCTCGCGAAACACCGGTTGTAGTGTAGCTGTACATCTTCTATCTAATCTGTGCTGTTGAACACTGAACAGGTTATTTTGATACAATTTGTTTTCAGAGACTATTGTTAAATTAATACAGTTTGTTTTAAGTTTAATCTTAAAAGACACGGACATTTGCCATGGAATCAAGATTTACCAAAGCAAACAGCAAGTAATTTGCCCAAAATTGACGCCGTTATGCTTGGGAAATTTTTCGCAGCAAACACAAATTTTGTATATAAATAATTTTGTTTGGCGTTTTTATCGTTGTACTTTTACACTGGGGCACTATACAGTATTTATAATAAGAGGGATTCATTATTTATTATAATGATCTCGTCGACTGACATAAGCAAACTCGATTGTTTCGCGAGGAGTGACGTCATTCAAGACGCCATGACAGTCTTGGCCTTTTTCGAAGTAATTATAAGTTCATTTCTAAAAAAGGAAAATACTTATGAAAAAGGCCTATTTTTCTAAAAATAATATATATTAGGGGTAAAATAGATACTAAACTATAGTTTTAAACGAATTTCCAAATTTTGTCAACTAGCCTATTGTGTGTTGTGTACTATTGTAGACTTATAAAATTTTAATCGTGAGTAAGACTTTGATTGCGACATCTCCTGTACTCACCAGCAACCATTTTATCCCTCCCACTAAACACGTAAAAATTACTGAATGGATTTTGTGACTTTACAATAACGTAAATTATACTTCATACATAGGCTACAATTTGTAAATATAAGCTACTCGAAATACTAATCCCGCCCAGACGAAGTCGTGGGCACTAGCTAATCCATACTAATATTATAAATGCGAAAGTAACTCTGTCTGTCTGTCTGTCTGTCTGTTCCGCTTTCACGCCAAAACTACTGAACCGATTTAAATGAAATTTGGTATACAGATAGTCTAGAGCCCGAGAAAGGACACAGGCTACTTTTTAATACAAAAAGGGTTGTAAAAGGTTGAAAGGAGGGATAATAGGTTGTATGAAAATATTGTTAAAACCACTGAACCGATTTAATTGAAATTTGGTACACAGATAGTCTAGAGCCTGAGAAAGGATATAGGCTACTTTTTCATGCAAAAAAGGTTATAAAGGGTTGTAAAAGGTTGAAAGGAGGGATAATAAGTTGTATGGAAATATTGTTAAAACTACTGAACCGATTTAAATGAAATTTGGTACACAGATAGTCTAGAACCCGAGAAAGGACACAAGCTACTTTTTAATACAAAAAGGGTTGTAAAGGGTTGTAAAAGGTTGAAAGGAGGGATAATAGGTTGTATGAAAATATTGTTAAAACCACTTAACCGATTTAATTGAAATTTGGTACATAGATAGTCTAGAGGCTGAGAAAATTGATATATACGGGGTAACCACCCCGTATATATCAATCGTAAAACCCGAGGACCCAAGGGAGGAAATAAGATAATTTTACCGACGGAAAACATATCCTTCCTGTGGGAAATTCGAATATAACGCGGGCGAAGCCGCGGGCGGAAAGCTAGTTTACTATAAAAATACTATGAATAATCTGCAATATTTTTATATTTTATTATAACATCCGGCGATTTTCGTGACCACGGTTATGTATATATATGTAGCATGATCATAGAGAAAATTAAAAATAATACAAAATATGTATGTTCTAATTTTTCAGACAAGCTATTGGAATAATATAATATTTAGAATTAAAGTATGAAATCGCTATTTTATATGAAGATTTCCTTTTTTCTTATTTTTTTATGACTAATAGAGTAAACTTTATGACATTTTACACACACGTATAGTTATTAAATTAAGTAATAACAGAACAGAAGGCAAGAAAATTAATTACCACAAAGTTATAAAAGATAATGTATAAAATTTTGACGAAAAAAGCAGCAGGTACGTTTTGAGACATTTTTAATCTAAAATAATCTACTTCCGAAATTAAATTGTATTCAAAACTTGCATTTTAAAAGTAATTGAAATGATTTTTTTTTATAGCGCTTAAATAATTGAAGCAACAATTTTAGATTCGACCGAAAAAAGTGCTCAATGCCACATTGAGCGTAAGAAAAGTACATCTTATACGCATTGCATTTCACTTACTTATGGAAACAAACCACAAAGCCCTCGTTGGTGAGGCCAGCCTGAGGTCACGACAAGTATGGCGCTAACTATACAATTCTCTTTGTGTGATGCACCTCTTGTATTTGCGAGTTGAAGCTTCGACTAAATTAAACGCATTGTTCCTAACAATATCTGTGTGAAGTGTAGGCGTGCCCACTACAGCCACAGTGGCCGTAAGCTGATTTACGTAAACTATTGTTGTCGGCAACCATCAAATAAGTCAACGCACGTCTTATGGAAATACCTACAGTCCCTATAGTTTAATAGATTAAGAAATACTTTTTAAGATTGCTGTCACGTAAAATTACTAACGCACCGAGAATAGGGTAGACGACTACAACTGATTATGACCGTTTTTATACTATAATTATCTGATTTGAGCAATTTATATCTCATGAAAGTATGTCAATATAGAAATTTCAGTTTAATTATTAATTTATATTGTTTTTAGATTCCTAAAAAATGAGCAATTATTATTTACGTAATTCTAATAAAATGAACACATTTCTAACATTCTCACATTAAATGTAACATTATTTTATATAGAAAATATACCTATAAACGTACAAATAACAAAGTTATTATAAAATTCTTTATACGCTCATACAAATTAGGCGAGTTTACATAGTTATGACGTCACGATTGCAGTGTTTTTAGTATGGAGCGTTTTTGAGCGACCCGCGACAGCGCCGCAAACATGGCGATGTATCTTCAAAAGTAATAGGTGCAGGTGTACTGTTGGTTCTACAATATTTCTCACTTCAAATAGTACTCTTATTATATATTGAATTTAAAAAATTGTCGTCTACCCAATTGATGTAAAATCCAGATATTTTGCTCTCAAAGCCGAAAATAATCAACTTTATAACCAAATAAATTAAAATACGAAAGGAAGACGCATCATTTACTGCGGGCTCGTCGTTTTTCCACTTTGCTTAGCAGACGATCCACGGTAATTAATCTAGTTCATACAGTTCTCACAGTTGGTTATAAAAGATTATCAAAATCAGACGATCAACACGATGGAAAAAAACTGGACAGATGGCGAGTCTTATACCTTGTACATGTGATGTAAAGACGGAAACGAGAGCTACTTCACTATCCATGTGTTGGACTGCAAGTCTATCAATACCCTTTTTCTCAGAAACGTGAAGGGATATCAAAATGAAATTTCTATCAAATAGTTAAGTGTGATATCATCGCATTCCGAGCCCGCCAGGCTAAGTTTTACATAAGTTTGTCACCGTTATAACAAATTAATCAGACTGAAAAAACGTATGCAAAATAACTGCAATGTATCGAATGTAAGCTTAAATGACAGGGGTCAAAGTCTACAAACGCCAAGTGGCTAGTTAAACTCTTCATATAACATATATCTCCTCCTCTCTTCTCATCTCCCGTATAACCTACCGCGTATGTGGGGTATGGTACTGTAGCCTATTTGGAGTCCGGCTTGTTTGGGAAGCTGAAAGTTATCAAACCTGCGAGACGATTTATGATAACACTCTAGGAATATAAACGACTCGGGACTAGGCTTGTACTATAGTTCTTTAACTGGGTTCTATCCTATTTTCAAAGAACAGTGTCACCACACTGTGCCATGCTTTAGACATTTTGCCTTGGAGTGTTACGGAATTGAAGAGTATCTAAAGTACCTTTCGGACTGGCAGTCCTCTCGCCTTCAGGAGCTCTACTGTACATCTATAATCTCTTGGCCTCTGGTTGTTCTTGAGCTGCTCTTGTTGCTTATTGATTTAATAAATAGTTCTTCTTCATTTCACTGTGTTTTTTAATAAGCAATCATTTCATGCAGTTGAGTTAATTTTCATCTATTTTTAAATGATGTTACTATACCATTTTGTTCTATGTGAATAGATTACTGCTGTGAATTTCCGACGACCACTTTGTTAGTCATAAAGAGGTCCACATAGTCAAGGCGTCCACATTGACGCGACCTCCGGATGAATTTCCGACGACCACTTTGTTAGTCATAAAGAGGTCCACATAATCAAGGCGTCCACATTGACGCAACCTCCGGATGAATTTCCGACGACCACTTTGTTAGTCATAAAGAGGTCCACATAGTCAAGGCGTCCACATTGACGCGACCTCCGGATAATATGACACCTCATAAAGAGGTCCACATAGTCAAGGCGACCACATTGACGCGATCTCCGGATAATATGACACCTCATAAAGAGGTCCACATAGTCAAGGCGTCCACATTGACGCGACCTCCGGATAATATGACACCTCATAAAGAGGTCCACATAGTCAAGGCGACCACATTGACGCGATCTCCGGATAATATGACACCTTGTAGACATTGACGCGACCTCCGGATAATATGACACCTTGTAACAATTGATTGTTTCCATGTAGGACCGGAGATTTATTCTCATACAAGTACTACTTGTACTATTGTGTAGTATTGTGTAGTACTACATGTGTAGCCAACTATCATTAGAACGACGAAAATGTAGTACACTGCGACACGTCGCTGTCAAGTCGCCACATACCTAATGAGCATATTTGCAAATATTTTTGTAATGACCAATGCGTAACAAATTTGAAACATCGACTATCGATCGATATAGACTAAATATCTAATTGAAGCAACAATCAATCAAAATAAAAAGACTTGACGAAAATTAAGTAATTAACTATATATCTTGATGCACAAGAATCCCGTAAAAAGAGTTACGAGCTACGGAATGTATATTTTCTCGTTTTCTTGCGAATTGTGTATAGTTTTAAATATTCAAAATATATATTACAGTATCAGCCAGTATCAATATCTTAAGTGTAATTAAATCTGAAATATTGTTATCGATTTGCATTACTACACAGCAAACTATGTGTACGAAAAAGAATTTACAGTATCAGTCAATATCAATAGATACGTCCCATTGAGAGCCGATATGGATTGATGGAACCAATTAGTCATCTCGGTAAACCTCTACACAATTAATTGCTTTACGTTACGTCCTTCCCTCTCTTGTTCTGTCAATAGCTCTTTATAAAATAGAACAATAACATTGTTAGGAGTATAAAATTTTCTGAACACTTTTCTGAACACCGAGTTTTATGTAAAACATAATTAAGCTCTTATGTATTTGGTAATAACGATTTTAATTTCACATTCTATAAAAGTACATCTTTCTTGCTTTACACTTTAGTTCCTAGGGAGTTTTTATTCAACATATTATTAATCGGTTCTTTTTCTATTTTAGTCTGTTTCAGATCAGCCTTATTTTCGAATTAAGATATTATTTCAAAAAATGAACAATTATCATAAGTTTTGATATTTATTACATAAATTAAATAAAATAATACAACGACTATTAAAAACACTATTGTAATTTTTTATAAAATACGATTGTCTGTTGAGCAGCTTTCTTACGACAAAACCGAGGAAAACCGGTGAAAAGTAGACGACTCTGTTTTACGAGTAGTACTATTTCAGACTACTCTACTTTTACCAATTTCCTCCACAAAATAGCAATCTTCGCATTGCTATGTTCCGGTGTGAAAGATAAAATAGACTGTTGACATCTTATATAACATATTAACAACGTACAGTGTGGTTTCTCTGGAGATTGCAAAATTGTTAACAATCTCACAAGAATCTGTCAGGAGAAGTGGTTGCAGTTCCTATAATACACATGTACTGATAGAACTGATAGAAACTGTAACCATTTATCATCAAGTAAGCAGTTTGCTTACATAATTACAATGCTTAACTATTTTGTAAGAAAGAAACGCAGAGTTTAGATTTATTATCAAAAACAGAAAACAATGTTAATAGAGTACGAACTAGGAAGCCGATTCAGATCCAATGCGACCCAAAGTAGTCTGAACGCCCTGAAGAATAGTGAACATATTGCATTGGAGCTGAACTATCGATACATTAATTTTATAAAATGCTCAGCTATATTTCCATTGGACGGAAAGTGGCCGCACAGCTTTTAAATTTACATAAATCTCCCGTCATTTTGCATTTCAAATGAGTCGTTTCTTTTGCGGTCTGCAGTTAAAGCAAGTAATTACTGCGCGATATATTAAAGCTGGTTAGTTTACAAATATCGGAATGCTGAGACCTCAAGATTATTAAACTTAAAAATATTAAACATTCGAAATTAAATACAAATAAATTTGAACACGGTTTTCCGATTTATGTTCATTTATCCAACACTCAGTTTGGGTGGGCTTTTTCTCAGCACTAAACCTCACGATTGGGCCATTGTGCGTAGGTTCCAGCACTTTTACAGTGGCGTTAAGGATCATAGAGTATCCAAAATATGTACATCTGAAGAAAGTCGGAAGTCGACCAATCAAAATATGTACATCTGAAAAAAATCGGAAGTCGACAAACCAAATTATGTACATCTGAAGAAAGTCGGAAGTCGACCAATCCAAAACGAATCGTGCGCTAAGATAATGTCCAACGCAATCTCTAAATTTACCTACGCCAAACGCGATCAGATTTAGAGGTAACAGCAGAAAAGATTATAATAGTATATTATTATTATCATTTATTCATAAAATAATCTTGAATTTAATTTATTTTCAATAGATATGAAAACAAAAACATTAATATTATAAATAACTTAAACTTAGTATACCGCCTGCAGCGAGACAAGGTCCAAACTACCGGTGATTTGAGCTTCAGAGAGAAATCTCCGGGCAAATACGTGCCGTGTTGAGAATCACCGCTTTTTGTATCCGGCCTTTGATCCAACCGTCAAGTAAGAGTCACTTAAGATGTTGATCAAGACTCTTCGCTATTAGGCTATTCGCAGAAACGACAATCGGAACAATGATAGTCAAATCAACATTACACATAGTGGTTACCTCGTAGGCATTGCAGACACAAACCGGGTAACCCTGCAGTGGATAAAAGGACACAGTGACTCACTCGGAAACGACGCGGCAGATGAGTTGGCAAAAAGGGGCACCAACACGAAAGTGTATGGACCAGAACCCCTAATGCCCATTCCACAGGCAGAAGTTAAAACCTGGCTGCGCAAGAGAACAGAGGAATTACACCTAAAAGAATGGATAGCCAAGGAGGGGTGCAAGCGAACGAAGGAAGCAGTCCCGGTACCTTCCAAGAAGCTTGCCCGTTCCCTTATCAAACTAAAGAGAGACAAGATCCGAAAAGTCATAGCTACCATAACTGGACATTGCCTTTTAAACAAACACCTGTACACAATTGGTATAACAGACAGCCACTTGTGCAGAGGGTGCATGGAGGCTGAGGAAACGCCACAGCATGTTCTTATGGAATGTGAAAGTGTGGCCGACCAACGGGAGAAACTTCTCCATTCCCCGGCGTCCCTGCCAGAAGCATGCAGCAACCCACGGAGGCTGCTGGCGTTCTGGGAAGAACTGGGATAGATGGAGTAGGAAGGTGGCAGACGCAGGAGCCTTCTCCTATGCGCACAATGGCCCAATCATGAGGCTAAGTGCGGTGGAGCCCAGTAAACTAACTAACTAACAAACTACCTCGTAGGCCAAGTCAAGGTATATGCTAACTCCGTCCTTTTAGCTATCACGAGATAGAAGTACCAAAAACATGATGAATATGAATCTGTGTGGATGGAGGAATAAAGGAAAACCTAAGAAACGATGGATGGATGACTTAACAGGTAATGGAAGATGCTGTACGAGAAAAATTGGGGAATGGTTAGGTGAAAGATGATGATGAAGTTGCTATAAACTTTCCGGGCACTGGCACAAATTGGGATAAATAGATGTTATTTACTAAAGTTACAGATGGAGCAACCTATTATAAAATTTTCTTTAAATACTGGCTCCAAATTCAGTTTAGTGAAAATTTAAGTTTGGTGTACAACAGAATTGGTGCCTTTGTCTCATTTATGTTATTTCACCATCTCAGTACAATGAAATGTAATTTGTTCGGGACCCCATTCCATTCAGTCCAACGCGACTGTCACATAAAAGACTCGCTCGCTGCTCTTTTGAACATAATTTGCAATCATTACCTCTTTACCTCTCTTTGAATTAAACGCCGCCGATTCATCGCCCGCAATGAAATGAAATACCAGAACAAATGCTTGATAACAAAAAACCCTCGTCAAACTGGATCTCGGCTCACCCTGACCCCGTCTTTTTGAATTCTATGATTCAATTTACGCGTATTTTTCAATTTATTTTTGCCCTTTGTTCTCAAGCATAAACAATGGACCTTTAAACTTAATCATGATGTCAACTTGTATTGTCTATGATAAATGCTAAAAATACATTAGATGATTGAATTACATAGTGAAATTAATTCCTCGTATTATTTCTTCAACAAACATCAAAGTATCTTAAAAAATTCCAACATTAAAGCGACGCATTATAATTATAGAAAAGGTGGCTTAACACTACAATACCAAGGTATTTTACTGTCACTATGTTATCCAAACTTACCTGCAGTAATGCCGTATTTTACTGCATTTTAGTCAGTTTATAATAATTAAGGAGGCTTAAGTATTCACAACTAAAATTCGGCTGGTTTGATTTTTCTGCATTTTAGTTGGGAATTCATGACAATTAAACGTTATTTTCTAATTGTAGTAAAAATAATTTGTATGGAGGTAAATTTTACTGCATATTAGTAAGTTTTTTTTTTCTTACAAAAATACAAAACTATCTAAAGGACCGTAAAATTAGATTACTTACTGCATTTTAGATAGGAAACCTTAAACTTTCGTCTGCTTTATAATATATACTGCATTTTAGTTAGGAAACCACGCTTAATTGTTAATATTATTGGTTTTGCAGTAAAAGTAAAACTGTTAATTAAAAATCACCTAATAGTCCGAGGAAAAAAAAGTTAGTTCAGCAGATACCTTATGAAACCCGCTTTCAGATTCACAAATAAAACGAAAAATCATCCAAGGGCTATTACTGCACTTTAGTGTCTGGTGCGCAGAGTTTGGCTGATTCGTTTTCTCGAACCACCAGCATATATCTTATTATCCAAGTACACACTACCCTCACTGTGTTCGACTGTCACAAACCAACTCCAACTTAAACGCCAATCAACTTTATATATGTCACCGGAAAATAATAAGATCCGTAAGTTTATCAATTTACTAGGAAGTTTATAAACTTTCGTAGGATTCTAAACAGGAGATAAATTGTATTATTTTACGTGCACATTTTCGTAAAATTATCAATTTCCGACGTGATACGGTAAATTTATAAACTTTTATATTATTATTCGTAAAATTTTATATTGTTCGACGAATCACGGAAACTCTTTTAAATATACGCATCTTTGAAATACGTAAAATAACACACTGCTCTCTGATTGGTCAATGTTCATAGTGGTAATGCTTGTGTCCATAGACTTTGGTACAATCAGACTTGACAAACTATAAATCGGAAACAACAATGTCTGGTTCCTCTCTGGCACGGATGTAGTGAGTTGAGTTTGCTATTATCAGTTTCAATAAACTATTTAACAGTTACTAGGTAAAATACAGGAATACTCTTACAAAATACACTAATATTTATATACTTTGCTCTATTTAAATAAAACGACAGAAATTGTGTAATACGAAAGCCTTTATTATTAAGGCCGCGAGGAAGGAGAAGTGACACGTGACAGTCAACCAATCAGATCGCGCGTAGCGTTTGGTTATTGCTTACTTATTATTTTACGAGTGAGTTCAGTAAGTTTATCAATTTACGAAACTGTGGACGTAAAATATTACAATTTATCTCCCGTTTAGAATCCTACGAAAGCTTATAAACTTCCTAGTAGATTAATAAACTTACGGATCTTGTTATTTTCCGGTGACATATATATCGTGACTACACGGCAAACATAAGTGTCGAAGACTCATGTTACGTCATTCCTGTTCAGCAAGATCGTCCCGGTGACTCTACTAGACCTGTAGCCCTAGACAAAAAGCACACGCGTCTTTTCTATTCTATTTCTACTATTATAATAGAATAAGCGTTTTCATTTTATAATTCATAAGGAAAATATCTCTTTCCTGTGGGAAATTATAAACCAGTTAACAAAATGTCTTTGAAGACTTTTCTTTAGCTTTTAAAGCATTGAAACATAGTAATATTTGTATCTCTTAGACAAAAGTACAAGCTAGGCAAGGCATAATATTAAAAATAATAAATTATTCTGTTAATAAACTTTCTCTGATAAATAAACTTTCGGGCATGTCATTAATATTTTCCAGCTGCCGTCGATTTTGAACCCTCCTTCTACGCCGAATCAACGTTTCTTCGGTATGAGCTGCCCACAAAAGCCTTATCATGTGCATTTTTAGGAATAATTTGACAAAAACACACTATTTTAAAACAACAAACAAACAATCTATCACCAATCTATTGGGTATGAGCAATCGCTTTGTTGAGTAGAAATAGAATAGAACCGTATCTATTTTTTACGTCACAAACTACATTTTGTCTATGAAGTTGTATAGAACTCTTCTACTGTCAAAATAGAACACAGACGAGCGATAGAATAGAAACACAGTTAGCATCTTGTCTGCGAGTTTTCTATCAGCGTCATCAAGTCACGTGACGTATCTACTGGAAATGTCAGTTCCATACATTTTTATGTTATCTATTATAAAAAACGCAAATACTCGTAGAAAGGCATTTTGTCTAGAGGTACTGGCCTCCTAGCATAAGCAACAAAGTATGATAAAGCGTATACCATGCGATATAAAAAAGACAAAGGATATTTTTTTTTTATTGCGGCTATATCGCATGACAAAGGCGATTATTATTATTATTATTATTATTATCATATTTTGCTGTGTTGCTCAAGCTACGAGATCAGAGGTGCCACTTAGATTATGGTAAAATCTAAGTCTATCAGCGAATTAACTGACTTATTACGAAATTAATTATTTTAACGATTAGCGATTAAAAATCAACTATTTTATTAATGGTGCCCATGTGGGCGATTTCATTAAGAATTATTATTATTTAATTAAGAAAAGGGAACTTCCGCAATTATCGGAAACAGAAAATGTTAATATTTGTTGTTATTAAAAATACTCTAATGATAAAAGGGTATTACAAAGTCAATGATTCCTTGAATGATCAAAATGCTTGGATGTAATTTTTACGATATTTAATTTCCTGAATGATTAAACATGCTTGGATGTAATGTTTGCGATATATAATTTTAATAATTCTGTAATAAATAATATTTTTGTTTTGTACCGGACATATACATATCAGATTTGTTTAATGCTATATGACTCTTGTGACGGATATATATATTTGTTAGTTGTTTTAACTTGTATCGGAGGTGGGTTCAGACTATGTATCTGAAGCTTCCAACTGACGACTATGTAATGATACAGAGAGAAAAAAAAATTGCCCTTGCTGGTTTTCTTGCTGGTTCTTTCCAGCACAAGGTCTCCCGTCGTAGACTTGTGAACCAATGGCGTAGCATCTTTTCCATTCAAAAGTGATTGTAAAATCCTATTTGAAGAATACATTTTTGATTTTGATTTGATTTTGTTAATAATATAATGTTTGTATAGATATTTATATACTACCAGTTAGGTTGGATAGGAGTTTGTTATACGTCATTGTCGAGCTGCTGCATCATTTACTTTGGACTCTATTCAAAGCAAATAAAGATGTTATTCTATTCTTCTATTCTATTGAGTTTAACAACATAAAATATACAATTAAACTAGAAAGTTTTTTAACACATTCATACATTATACAATGTATACTAATAAGACATTTCCAATTACAGCTGAAAAAGACAAAGGTCCTGTAGTTCTTGATTGAGCGCACGTTGCAGAAACTCCGTATATTTTTCCAGATGTGTACCTTTTTCACTGTCCTGTTAATTTATTAGCTTTAAAGTGCTAGTTTAGTAGTTTCATTCCTTGGGAATGGAATGGTAAGCTTCTGTGGCTTTTGTTACAGTCAAATTAAAAATCAATGTGGGTACAAAATATTGAACATTTTCAAAACGATATATAACAACACAACAAAAAACAGAAATCTCTACACAGTACAAAATAAAAAAATTGTATGATCATTTTGTTATTGTATAATTAAAGATTTCCAGGAAATATTTTATTATTTCTGTGCATAGTTTTGAGAAATACAACAAACTGTGATCTTAGTTACAGTGTAATATATATTCTATAAACATCAACAAAAAAAATGAAACCCTAACCGTCTAGCAAGTCAACTTGCGACATGGATCCTATTATGCTGGCGGTGTTACCTCTCTACACCGCCTGAGCGATACTTTGGGCGAAGTAAACGTCAGCCTTAAAGTCTCCAGTAGTTTCAACCAGTTGTGCCGACATAGCTTCAAAAACTTTCATGTTGATTGACCAAGCGTCTCTACTGCGACGCCCGCAATGTCATAGTCAGTAAGAATGTTTGCATTTCTTAATAACCTGAGCCCGGTCAGCTGCAAACCATTGAATTTAATTGACCGCTGTCTGCGATAACTGAGCATGGATACTCGTACATTAGCAGATCGTTAAAAGCGTTTCCCGTTAAAATTAACGGCGCCTTTCAGAAGATGTTTTCATGCTGTAATTTTTTGAAGCAGACACCGGAAAATTAGAGGAAATAGCGCCGTGACTTGGCGATGCTGAGGCTACGGATTATTTTAGCAGCACATGTTTTTATTGCTGAGACATTTCATTTTTGATTGACTCTAGTCGTAGTTAAGGCCCCTCTTGTAACTTGCTAACGTGATTAAAAATGGACCTTTTGTCCACAAACTTGAAGATTCACTTTTTAAAACTATAATAACCTGATTTGTTATGAAGTAATTATGGAGGCTATCAGCTAAATTCCTGTGTAGATTGTACAAAGATCACGGCTTTCCCAGTTTGCTAAAGATATATACTGGATGGATAATTAATATTATTTAGAATTTTATATATATCGGAATTATGTGCATATCTTTGTGAAGACGATTTGGAAACCATTTTCACTATCAACGAATAAAATGTTAGGTTTGCTGTATTTTCAATAATCATTACCTTTGCTTTGTTTCTTTTTAAATTATTTGGCAGTATGTTTTATATTCTTTTAAATGTAATAACGTGCTTAAACCATTATTTGAATATGGCAACGCTTGATTGTGTCTGATTGGCTGTATGGTTTGGCGCGTAAACTGCTATAACATGAATGCCACCTGTTTTCGTGAGGCGATCGGAGAGATGTGCTTTTACCGACACAAGCATGGATTAAAAAGGCGCACGGCTGGCCGCGGCGGCCATCCCCCACCGATCACCGGTGAAGATTCCCGAGGCCCCGAAGGCTTTCTCCAGACCGCCCAAACGGCAGCAGGAATCGGACGACGAAGCCAAAACACCGGGAAGATCGACGAGACAAAAAATTGAAGTTGGGGGTACTTCAATAATTAATTCGCCGAGCACTACCCGACCTCCGACACCTACCCCCAATCGAGAAAAGCAACAAAAACAAGACGAACAAAGGAAGTATCCCCCGCTTGTCGTCGAGTCGATGCCTAACTGGGATACGCATTTCAAGAACATCAAGGGAAAACTCGGGAGATACCCTAATGCGCGTCCCTACAGACAGGGTATACGATTCCTCCCGACGTCCGAGGAGGAATACCGAGTGATCCAGAGGTACCTGACTGACATCGAAAAATCGGAGAATCTGTCTTGGTTCTGTTACTCGTTGCCAGCGGACAGAACACTCAAGATTGCCATACGTGGCCTGCCGACGGGGACACCGAACGAAACGATAATAGAAGGCCTCGCCGACCACGGAGTAGTTGTTGAGCATGCAAAGCAGATCGAAGCACGACAGGGACGATACGGTTGCATCCACTTTGCACAACTCCAACGCACCGCCGGACTGACACCACGCGTTTATGAAATCGCGTATATACGTGGTTTCGCAGTTCGAATTGAAGCCTGGAGGGGAAAGAAGGGGCCGGCACAATGCCATCGGTGCCAGTCATTCCGACACTCCTCCACGCACTGCCACCGTACACAAGCCTGCGTGCGCTGCGGAGGCCCCCATGCCGCCAAAGACTGCCCACGGCCCCTGGACCAGCCACCAACGTGCGCCAACTGCGGGGGTGACCACCCCGCTAACAGCGTATCCTGCCCCGTGTACCAACGCGAGTCAAGGAATAAGCGGGCTGGCACTATAGCACGCACCAGCAGAGCCGCCACCCTTCCCGAACATCCAGTGGTCGGCGAAGAAGAACCCAGCGCCCCGACCTCTCTTATGGCCGCAGCCAATGATGGGACAAGGGCCGCTGCAAAGCCACGCCGCCCACGTAGGAAGAGGAAACAGCCCAGCGCTCAACCCGAAGCCACACATCCGGCTGAACCGAAGAAACCGGTAGAACCGAAACCGGTACAACCGGAAAAACCGGTAAAGCCGACCAAGCTTACCACATCAGCTTGCCCATTGCCGGTTCAACCGGCACCAGTCACGCCGGCGCCTAGGCTGGCAACCACAACGGAAGCCACACATAACACAGCCCCGACCGAAACGCCGGTGGTCGCCGCCCTCCCCGGAGGGACGAAGGCGAAGCCGAGCAGTACGGACCCGAGGCCCCGAAACGTCCAGCACCAAATCACCATCTGCCTCCAGATCTTTGTGGAGATCATAGGCAAGGTGCTGGCGGCCATCTCCCTAGGACTGGATCCAGTCCAGGATATAATTGCCGGACTTAACAAGATCAGGGACCAATATGGACAGTGACAGGCTGAACATAATCCACTGGAACGCCGGTGGCCTCTCCGATACCAAGAAGGTACTTCTTCGTCAAACATTAGCAGAGCACAGGGTAGACATAGCCCTGCTAAGCGAGACTCACCTCAAACCAACGAAGGTATTCAAACTCGCGGGATATCAAGTATACAGGCAAGACGAGACTTCTCCCACAGGGACTGCCTACCGGGGCTTGGCAGTCTTGATTAGGACTAGAATCGTCCACCATCCCCTGCCGCCAACACCACTTGCTACCTCCTACGGCCTGGGCGTTGAGGTCCACACCACTGCAGGGCCAACTAGAATCTTTGCTTTTTACAAGCCACCAAGACCACCCCTGGACGTACGCGACATTCACAAGCTGCTCGACTCGCCGGCGCCTACCATCATAGCCGGCGACTTTAACTGTAAGAGCACAGCATGGAATGCTTCAACAACTTGTACTAGCGGACGACGCCTATCGGTTGACGCGGATGCCAGGGGCTACTACATCATGGCCCCTGAGACCCCAACCCATTATCCGTACAATATGGATCACACACCTGACATCATTGACCTACTGGTGGCAGCCAACCTGGACGTCAACACCGTAACCCAGGTCGTGCTGGACGACCACCTACTCTCCGACCACCAGCCGGTTCTGGTCACCTACCATCCGCCGACCAGAGTCGAAGCTCCCATCAGGCGCCAGAGAGTGGACTGGGCCAGCTACGAGGCTGCCATCACCAGGGACTGCCCCACAAGGCCAATCGTGGAAGCAAATGACGTCGATGTGCTCGCCAGGGAACTGGAAGTACACATTCAGCAGGCCCTGCAGCAAGCTCAGAAGCCTGAGAGCCACCGGTCTAGAACTGATGTCCTCCCGCCTGCCCTAAGGCACCTAATCGAGGAGAAGCGAAGAGCCCGGCGACTGTGGCAGACCACCCGATGCCCCATACTCTATCGCCAATTGAACATCCTGGCCAACTCAATCAAGACTAAGCTGAAGAACCTACGACGCGAGTCTTGGTTGAGATCTATTGATACCGCATCTGAAGACACGAACAATCTTCACCGACTATGTCGTGCCTTCACGAAACAGAGGCCACCAGTCCATCCCTTGAGAGCCCCTGACGGTACTCTGAGGTATCGTGCTGAGGAAAGAGCCCAGATCCTAGCTGATTATCTGGAAGAAGTCTTTCAGCCGAACCCAGATACCGTCAGCGAGCACACCTCCATGGTTGCAGCACACCTTCAGGAATACCTAGAGCCACCCCTGGAGCGTGAGGAAGGGAACAACATCTTCTTTACTCCCGGGCAGGTCACAAAAACCCTAAGAAGATGCCCGCTCAGGAAGGCCCCTGGCCCGGACGGAGTTCCGAACGAGGCACTGCGGCACTTAACACCGAGGGCGATCGCCGCAGTGACTCGGCTCTATAACGGGATCGTCAGAACCGCCCACTTCCCTACCAACTGGAAGGACGGCAAGGTAGTTATGATCCCGAAGGCCGGCAAGAACACCACCGTCGCAGCTAGCTACCGCCCAATAACTTTACTTAACTCGATCTCTAAAGTATTTGAAAAGCTGCTGCTGACGCACCTGATACCACATATAGAGCCGAGGCCGGAGCAGTTCGGGTTCAGACCAGGACACTCCACCACCCACCAGATAGCCCGAGCACTTCAATACGCTGCAATCATGGTGAATAAAAAAGAACATCCCGTCGCGGTGCTACTCGACGTTGAAAAGGCCTTCGACCGGGTGTGGCACGAGGGCCTACTTTACAAGCTGGCCACGTCTACTACTCCTCGTCGAGTAGTGAAGACTGTGGCCTCTTACCTCTCAGGCAGGTGCTTCCGTGTAGTGGTTGAGAAAGCAGAGTCGACCAACAGGCAGATTCGGGCGGGCGTGCCGCAAGGCAGCTGCCTGGGCCCATACCTGTACTCCCACTACACCAATGACATCCCTACAACCCCTGGAGTAGAGCTGGCCCTCTACGCGGACGACGCCGCCTTCTTCTCGGCCTCCATGAAGCCCAAATTTGCGATCACCAGGATCCAACGCCAACTGGACATCCTACCTGACTGGCTGAATAAATGGAGGCTGGTTGTGAATGTGGCCAAAACACAGGCCATTGTTCTGAGCGGGGCGAAGAACACCACACCCGGCCTTACCTTCCTGAACACCCAGGTGCCTTGGTCGGACAAGGTTACCTACCTTGGAGTAACCATCGACCGGCGCCTGAAGCTGAGTCATCAAACAGAAGCCACTGTAAACAGAGCGAGAGCGGCCAGAATTATCTTAAGACCGATCCTCGACTCCAACCTGCCGCTCCGCCAGAAACTTATGGTGTACAAAATGTACGTGCGCACCCGCATCACATACGCTGGTCCGGCGTGGATGGCTTATATAAACAGAAGAGCCCAAAAGCGACTGGAGGCCCAACAGGCGCTGGCACTCCGAACAATAGCGAAGGCCCCGCGCTATGTTCGGAACAGCGTCTTACACCGAGACCTCAAGATGAGCACCATCCGGGAGTACTCCATCAGGCTCGCCCGTACCATGTACGAGAAGGCTGCTAAGTCAGCGCACCCCCTCATACGGGATCTAGCACCGCATCACGCCAGGCCCCCGGAAGGCAGGCGAAGGATGCTGCCGAGTGACATCCTGTCGATAGAAGGAAACGATCAATAAATAAAATGAAGCCACAGAAGTCCCTCACCTAGGAAGGCGAGGATAAGAAGCCACAAGGCCTAAAAACGGCCTAACCCCAAGGACCCACCCGTCGTAACGGGTGGCGTAGGATCCCACCGTAGAGGACAGTGTCCTGAACCGGTTACCCCAACCAAGAACTGGTTGAGACGAAGGTTGCGATTGATTGCGGCGGCCATCCATGCGTTGTTGGTCATGGGGTTAATCAGAACGATCAGTAAGAAAAACCTGTGTTAGACTAGTGAGCGTTAAGTATAAGTTTGTTCAGAAAATTATAAAAAGTAATAAATTAAGTGAATGTGTAGTGATTGTTTGATTTGGAAAGTCCTCCCATTTAGTGAAGATCTCTCGTATAGTACCAAGGAGCTATTACGACTGTAACAATAAATACAAATTCATGTTATCTAATAATAGAGATTATTTGATTGTAAGGTTTTACAGACAATTTAGCTTAGTTAGTTAATCTGGACTTTACCACAGTTAGCTTTAATTGGGCCATTGTGCGCCCTTAAAACAAGTCCACTTCCCGTTTATTTCAACCGTTCCAGTTCACATGACACTTTAGCTTATTAAATAGGTGTCATCAAAAAAGTCGAAAGTGTATTCAAAGACCTTACTTACATCTACCGTCTAGTACATTGTATTACTTTTGTCTGCATTTGGTAAAGTCATCAAATCACATACAAATAACTTGATATTTAATATAATCTTTATGTGACTTTATATATATATATATATATATGTTCTCCAAACACATTATATCCAGTGATGAATATTTGAAATTATTGTTTCTGTAAAGTAGCTAGCAAGTAGCTGTGCGCCCGGAACCAGCCAGTGATTGAACTCTCTTTGGACTACATCGTTCTGCTAAATAACCAACACTGGCGCTGCTGAGAAAGATTCAACCCCCCACCGCATCGTAATGCATTGCAATAGTCCCACTCTATGTAACGCCCACCGATTGATTCATTTGTATCAGTGACTCTGAGTCAATCGTGTAAGCGTCGCGTATCGAAGAAACCGAGATGCAATTGAGCGAATGATTCATTTGAAGCACTTAGAGATTTGAATCAGTGAATAACTTGAAAGAAAAGACTCACTGAGTCGTTTCTGTAAAGGTTGACACATCTCTAATGTAATAGCATAGCAGCGACCGCAAAAACTAGCTGCTAAAAAGAATAGCAGACAGTCGACACAAAACATTCAATAACTTATTCGAACTACATCAAACAGAAAAGCAATAAACTGGAAATCCAACCAAAACATACGTCACACCTTATAAAGACCTACTCATTCAATACA
This sequence comes from Scirpophaga incertulas, assembly GCA_036419045.1. Classification (NCBI taxonomy): domain Eukaryota; kingdom Metazoa; phylum Arthropoda; class Insecta; order Lepidoptera; family Crambidae; genus Scirpophaga; species Scirpophaga incertulas. The sequence goes on from CM071641.1 coordinate 5,637,085, forward strand.
CAACCCGCTACTTCCAATGAATGTGACATTCAAAAACAGTAGCTTGTAATATAATTTGCGTACGTCGCGCTTTAAAAGCTCTCAAGTTATCCGCGAACAAAAGGACATACCTTTGTAGCTCCTCGAGTGCAGCCTCGGTATCCACTTAGAAACATAAACCGCTCTTACAACAATAAATATGAGGGGCGGAGACAGATCAAAGAACGTGTTTACGGCGCTCACTCTTTTCTTAAATACTCATATGTCATCATTTCATATGTGGAGCTGTGTTATTATCTTATAAAGCTATTTTGTAATATAAGCTACTTAAAAGATTTATTATTGTACACGTACTGAAAATACACGAGCATATTTAGCAATGTAGCTTTCTGGTGGCATGTGTGCCACTTGTTTAAATAAATATGTTTTTAGTACCGTGCTGTATAGACATTGGTGTCGATTCTGACGTGATTCTCTAAACCTAAAACTAAATTTGACAACAGTCTCTCCTTGTCATTCTGCATAGAGTATGACAAGGGTAGAATGCTGTTTAATTTTAGTTTTAAGTTTAGAGAATCAGGACAGAGTCGACACAATTTTCAATGTAATTTTAATAATGCTTATAGCGTCCAGCGTGCATCATTTATGCATTTTTATTGTATTGGTATAAGCCAGCATCTAACTGATGACTCTGTAAAATACGGGAAGAAAAAAAATTGCCGTTGCTGGTTTTCTTATTGGTTCTTTTCAGTACAAGGTCTCCTAGCCGTAGACTTGTGAAATAATGGCGCAGCATCTTTGCCGTGTAAAAGTGATACTTTTTGAAGAATCAATTTTTGATTCTGATTTTGCCATAGCATGACTTCAGTGGTACATTATCTTAGAAATAAGCAATGCTTTTTGTAACTACCGAATCGACTTTAAACTATTTTTAATCATCTTTATTAGCATCTAGCATGGTGTACCTGACTTACTTGGTGATGATTGATATACAAATGTTTATTAAACCTTCTTTAAAGTAGATATTTAGTCTGCGACTGTTTAGATTATATCGAATCATTATTTGGTCGACAAACACACACACACACGATAAAATCAAAATCAAAAATGTTTTCTTCAAAAAGGATTTTACAATCACTTTTGAATGTCAAAGATGCTACGCCATTGGTTCACAAGTCTACGGCGGGAGACCTTGTACTGGAAAGAACCAGCAAGAAAACTAGCAAGAGCAATTTTTTTCCCAAATCATTACAGAGTCGTCAGTTGGAAGCCGGCTTCAGATACACAGTCTGAACCCATCCTCCGATACAAGTTAAAACAAACTAACTAATATATATTTCCGTCACAAGAGTCATATCGCATTAAACAAATCTGATATGTATATGTCCGATACAAAAAAAAAAATTATTTATTATAGAATCATTAAAATTATATATCGCAAAATTTACATCCAAGCGTGTTTAATTATTCAGGAAATTAAATATCATAAAAATTACATCCAAGCATTTTTATCATTCAAGAAATCATTGACCTTACCCTTTTTACATTAGAGTATTTTTAATATGTGCTTTAAATTCGTGAAACGGTTAAAGCAGTAATATTTTCTGGAAGTGTGTTATAAAAAGTTACACATTTCACATTTAAGCAAAATTTAATGAAAGTGTGCGTGGAGTGTACCAACTGGGTCCAATCTCTATCTGCATCATGAAAAATGCAGCTAAAGACTACACCCAGTTAGATGCACAGAAACTATTGTCATTTATGGTCAAAAAGTTTGTGAACTCTTGCATTTCGATTTTGGTGGTAATGAGAACCGGACTGTGGAAGAGACTCCGGTCACCTGCCTTCTCAATGCCTACTAATTGATTTTAAATATGGCAGGTGGTGACTCGTCGCTCACTAAATGGGCCCCAAAAAAGCAGACCAATATTGGTGCGAAGAGAGCAATATTGGTGTGAACGGCTAAGGGTGTAGAGAGGTGTGTCTGCGACAGCGATCGAGACGCCGTCGGCGTTATGACATTATTACACTTCCACCCTTCGAGCACCTGCTCTTGCGACTCCACTCTGTCCGGCTGGTTAAGACAAGTCAGAGGCGGGTGGCATACGCCCCCCTGAAGCACATCGGTACCCTCGGTGACGCAACTCACCGACAGCTCGCCACAAGCTACCCTGATATATTATTATTTTTCAAAAGAATAGTGCTCTTTTTGCACACAACTGTCTATGCAATATATTTCGATCATGCGTAGTTTACCATGCATGGGTTTCGGGCGCCGCTACACTAAAATGGAACCGGTAGTAGGTAACATTCATAAAAATGTATCCAATTAAAACCTCTATATCGAATGACGAACTCCACTCGGAACATTAATCGAAAATCTCGCATTGTTCGCGAACAGGTGTCCGGAACACCGTTGTTTGTCTGCATCCGATATTTCAGTAATCGCACAAAGTGCTCATGCGATTTTAATCGATTCATTTCAATCTGTGGCCACACGATTGCTCCCGATAAAACCGTAGTCGATGCCTCCGGGGCTTTTCCGAATGGAGGTTGCTGTCCGTATAGGTTAAGTTGCGTGTTATGATGACTGCTGTCATATTAATTAAAAACTTTTGCTTTTTACTTTTTAGTTTAGCTTACTTTTTCTATGGGACTATTCACAGTAGAATTACAATTAATAAATCTGAAACATTTAACAAGGTTAACATCTTTAATAACATTAAAATAAATTTAAGTAATGCTTTTGAATAAACATTTGTGATATTTATTTTATAACTAGCTTTTGCCCGCGACTTCGTCTAGTAATAATTAAGAAATACGGTAACTAAGCACTGCAGAGCCCTAATCATAGGCCTATAGGTAGCTACTGCAGTATGCTCCTATAAACTACATTTAACGATCTTTCTCCTTTTGTGGGTTATTCCTAAGAGATAAACATATACCATCACGGACTTTTTGTAGACCTCTTTAAGTTGTACAATACTGTAGTAAATTGTTTTGATCTATCTTGTAGGATTCAGTCAGCGTTTGCAATGTAAGCGCAAAAAATGTGTTTTTTTTACGACCTCATAGAAACCTCAAAAATTGTAGCCTATGTGTTATTCTGATGTATAAGCTATATTGTGGTAAAGTTTCATTCAAATCCATTCAGTAGTTTTTACGTGAAAGAGTAACAAACATCCATACTTACAAACTTTCGCCTTTATAATAGTAATAGGATATATATAAATAAAGTTTCGATTTCGGGCGAAACTAATGTCAAAGGGCATTAATGTTAAACAAATATATCCGGAACTGTAACAATCGTTCACTTTACAGTGTAATAATACGAAAATCGAATAAAATCTATTTCTATTTCCATTCAAACTTCCAAGAAACTCACAAATTAAAAAGCTCCTTCTTCGGCGTAGCAACAGGCATTATTCATTCATGCAATTTTAAAAAGAATCCCATGGGATCAACGTGAACGGCAAAAAGGACAGATACATTTCATCTCAGCCTTAACAGAAGTGAAGGCGCAATTCATAAAACTCCGAATAATTTACGATTGCGTTACTAAATTTCGTTGCTTATTAAAGATCTTCATAATATCATACTGTAGCGAAAATAGGTAAAATTAATTTTATTTCATTTATAATTGCTAGGCTAAAAGCTAGAAGAACCTGAGAACATTGTTACGTTTCAAGGGTAGAATCTGTTTCCTTCGTTATATCATTTGTATTGTACAGTAAATGTATTTCGGATTAATAGCTATGAGGAGATTAAAGTTAGTAAAAACTGTCGAACACAAAGCTTGTGTTAGAAAATTCCGTTATTTTTATAAGTGAAATATAAAATGTACTTTCCTATCATCGCTTTCCATCGACAGTCTTATCATTACTGTAATCAAACTATACAATACGAGAGTAGTAATGTATGAAACATTCATTATAACCTACGAGTAAAACAATCTGTGGAAATTAAGCTCAAGTCAGCTATCTTATAGTAGCCTAACAATATTGAAACGAATTGCAAAACAAAGACAGCATATTTAACGATTTTGATGTATAATTATCGCACAACTTACGGGAACAAATAATGCTCAATCCCGAATATCCCCAGGGATTCGTCATCTCGATATGACAAGGAAATAATGAGTGACAACCGTACATAGATACTGATGCGTCCGATACAACAAAGAATTATGTAAATCGAACCTTATTCCTCAAACATTAAAGGTAAAGTTCAAAGTAGCCAACGTGACCGGCTACAAAAGGAAAATTGTCAAATTATTTGAAAGTTGACAACTTTCTGATTGTTGGGTCTGCGTATATTTCTTTCCATTTTTTTATTAGGACGTAAAACAATTTTGAATATTTTTAGGCGGTCCCGTTCGCTTGCAAATTGGAGAGGAAAGATGTATTTTGACAGGCTTGTTTTTAACTCTCAGCTCGCCGCCTCTAAACATAAAAGAGGGTATAAAATATTAAGCGATTGTTAGGATTATACAAATAATACTTAAATAATTATCAAATAAATGAAAGTATAACCAATTATCATAGTATTGTATACAATATTCATAGTCTATCGCACGCCACTGCTTTAACATGAACGCAGTGAGTTTTGGTGGTAAAGCAGTGTCGTATATAGCTAGGTTGTTAACTTCGGTGGTAAAAAATACCATTCCGTACAAGCCATGAGGCCACTAGGGCCAAGGCTAGGCTGAGTTTAGTCGGTAGGTCTGTTGGATCGAGCCGCCTCGATTCACCAGGAGTCCGACATAATCAACGCATCCCTGCTTGCCTGTTGCGTTGGTATCCATGAGGATTCTCAGCCTCCTCTCGTTAGGAAAAAAAAAAATCGGTGGTAAAGCAGTGTTATAACTAGGTTTCTTATTGCACGTCGTACCAGCTAGGCTCAGTAGTTGTGCTACGCCGTTGCGAACAGAAGGTCACTGCCAAATATCGCCATCCATCTTCATGCAAGCAAGTAAAGTCATGTGATTATTATGTCGAAATCGTTAACTAAATATTTGTGTACTGATTTGTATAATTATGCAATATTATTAATATGCTAGACTGTTTAGGTTTTCCAACCATTTTTCTCGAGGTTATCTTACAGTAATAAGCACGACGATTGATTGAATTCCAGTGTTACCTAATATGTATTTTATAATAAACAATCATTGCCGTTGATAATTCATTTTTATTTTCATCATAACTTCGGAACTCCTACACGATGTTTAAGAAAGCTTGGCTTTATACTATGAACTGATCAGCAGGCCTACTCTGGAGACCAAGTTCAATACAAGTTCAAGACAATTTCAATCCAACACGGATACCAATATTGAACTGTAAAAAAAAAACAGCAATGCCAAAGACAAATTATTTAATTTTCAAACTACCCTCACCCGTAGCAATTTCACCGAATCGAGCAAAGTATATATAAAAATAATTAGTTTTAAGCTGTGTCAACAAAAGCCTTGTAATAACTACAACATATTGAAAGAAGATCCAAATCTAAACGTTTATGTATTCGTCGAAAGCTTTTATAGAAATAACAATGCTTAAAATTTTGGGCTGATAGAACAATTCGATCAAATCGAACCTTTTGCCCCAGTCCACGTCAGTGTCTTTCAATAGATCATACATACAAATTATATACAAGTACTATATCCAACTAGTCAATCTTTAATACCCGTGAAAACTTTCTATCTTTCTTTGTAAGTGTATCTTCTATGTAAGATTTATAGAAACTAATTATTTTAGCATTTCATTTTAACCCTACGTAACATTTTTTGGATTACTCTTGAGTCTCAAACCACCATTATTATTGAGAACCCCTATAATTATTTGAGACTATAACCTGAATATGTAATTTACTGAATAATGCTCGATCGGCTGGAGTTAAGATTTATAAATATAATACCTAAATTGTTTATTACACACACAAATGTCGATGTTCTGCGAGATAATATCTGGAAAATAATGCGAGAAAACGCGGTTTTAGTACATAAAATGAAAAAAAAAAGAAAATGAAAAAGCATTTATTCAAAATAGCACAAAATTTTACAATCATGTAAATCTGCCAAACTGTGTTTCAATTTGTTGGCAGATAGGCATTGCTCCGAACCGGAGTGCGTGACACAATATACCACTATAAAGCATTGCTTCTTCATTAAAGTATAAAATGTGGAGAAAATTAAAAAAAATATATACAAATATGAAAGCTATACAAACCTTGAATGAATGTACTTTGCTCGGAATTAACATAGACACAAATTTAAATTGGAAATCCCATATAAAAAAACTGAAGTCCAAATTATCCAGCTTCGCATATGCACTTTACGAGGTTAAAAAAACTACCGATCTTAATACTGCTTTAATGACGTACTATCCATATGCCTATGCATGGCTCAGTTATGGAATTATTCTGTGGGGAAACAGCTCAGACGCTCTTTCTTTATTTATCCTTCAAAAAAAATTAGTTCGCATTATTGCTAACTTAAAACAGACAGAGAGTTGTAAACCATTTTTTCAAAAACAAGAAGTGCTTTCTCTTCCATGTATATACATTTTGGAGATATGTAAGTTTGTCCGGAAATATGCTGAGTTTTACACAAATCAAAACGATCTACAATTAAAATATTCAATAACACCTAGAACGAATTTAAAAATCCCTACTGCACGCCTTAATTTATGTTCATCTAGCACACATAACGCATCTGTAAAGATTTATAATAAACTCCCTGAAAAATTAAAATTTTAAAAAAATAATATACAATTCATAAAACTGTTGAAAAAATTTTTAATAAATAAATGCTACTATAGTGTACAAGAATATATTAATGATAAAATATAACAATGATACAATTTAATAAATTAAAAAATAAATGAATAATGTATAATAATAATATATAATATAATATATAAAATACTTATTCAATTAATTGGTGTAAAACGCCGTCCTCTCTATAAAATTGCGATACCCGACAGGGTCCATAATCTGTACACATAAATTATTGTAAACACCTTTTGTTAACATTATGGTGTAACACTGTTTTTCTCACTGATTTTAAGTACTATTAAAGACATTTTTTTATTCATATTGATTAAAATCACTTTTACAATTGTATCTCGCATTGGTTATGTTTACGTCGAATTGTTACTTTGACATTGACAATTTTAATAGATGACATGGACAGTTCCATAGAGTGGACCGCTAATCATGATCCTAACACCATTATCTATGGCGCAAATTAAGCAACCAAGTCTAGCCAAGCGTCGTCTACAAAGATAGTATTTTAATCAGTAATCCCACACACTCCCCCTAAAAAAATATTAAAATATTATAATGTCACAATTAGTAGTTTAAAAGAATAGTGTTATGTCAATGAAAAGTTAAATCGCAATTGATCATCATAAGTGTAGTCGTTTAACCTTATTTTTATTATTCCTCAGGCAAATGTTTGTCTGTGGCAATTGAGTCTGTAAACTAGACCTAGCTGTGAGGACTAATAAAGAAATATTAATCCTTCTACAGATTAACATAGTCAGGCTAGATTGCTCGGGCTAGCATAGATTGTGTCCTTTGCCTAACTAAAAAATTAAAAACTTAATAAAAAAAAAAAGATACACACTAGTCTGTGGCAGTGATTAGCGATATTTGGTTTTGGATCAATAGCTGCGATCAATAAGTAACAACTTTTAAGCTATTCACTGTTCTAATTTAAATAATTGAAAATACTGTATTCGGCTGTTGAGACCGAGCTCTACTACAAAAGAGAAGGAGTCTATATATAGACTGACGAAATAGATCTGCTTTCACCGAATAAAAATTTGAACAAAAAAGACAATCATCCGAAAGAAAGGTACCTAATTTTCATAATTCTTTCTTTTATTATATATTTAGAGTTTTTAACTGAGATTCATATATACCTAAAATATCGTTCTAGAACATTTCCTGAATATCCGTTGAGTGTGGGTAGAGAAAATAACTGTGGTAAATTGATATAACAAATTTGGTCTTTTACAATAAAATATTGATTAATCATCATAGTATGCCTGGTGGGAAACCAATATTTATGCAATTAAATCCATTAACTACCTCTCATAACCGTTACATACATGGGGATTTAAATAAAACAAATTAATATTTTAACCAGATCAAATCTTGTAATATTCTAGAATCAATTGTATCTTCATGTTTGTTTTCATTTTCTACATCACACTCTTCGCTTTTGAAAGTTAATAAATAGTAAAGTAAATGCCAAGAGAGTTGTTATTTGAAATGATTCATGTCATCTTCAGGGAACTATATTTGGGCTGAACATTAACCCTCGTCACCCAGGGACTTTCAAGTGACCCAGCTGCCTTAAATAGACCGCTGATCTACCTTAAATCCTAATTGAAGACGGCGACTTGGTAAGCCAAGGACAGAGAGTAAACTAACCCAAACACGGCCATCTAACCACGGTTACCAGTTGCCTGGACCAGTTCCTGAAGGACTTCTGAAGGACTACCGGAATACTGATTTCTTTTTATCCTCGGAATACCCTCTTTTAATCTTTTACATTATAAATTTCAACTTAAAACCAATATCGATCAAACGGACCTATAAACCCTGCCTGTACCTATATTAATTTAAGTTCTTTTATATTTTTAAGTCATTCTATGTATATGAATTGATAGAATTGACAGTAATATTGTTGCATAGTAAACCTTAGTGAATTGAATTTTGTTTAAACTCCATTTGAAATAAAGATTTTGTACTCATATTTCTAGTGATTTATTGGTATAAAATATTGTTGCATAGTAAACATTTGTGAATTGAATTTTGTTTAAATTCCATGTGAAATGAGGATTTTGTACTTATATTTCTAGTGATTTATTTGTATAAAATATTGTTGCATAGTAAACCTTAGTGAATTGAATTTTGTTTAAACTCCATGTGAAATGAAGATTTTGTACTTATATTTCTAGTGATTTATTTGTATAAAATATTGTTGCATAATAAACATTAGTGAATTGAATTTTGTTTAAATTCCATGTGAAATGAAGATTTTGTACTTCTATTTCTAGTGATTTATTTGTATAAAGTATTGTTGCAAAGTAAACATTAGTGAATTGGATTCTGTTTGAATTCCCTGTGGAATAAAGATCTTGTACTCAAACTTTTAGTGATTTATTTGTAAAAATCCAATTATTTCATGAAATAAATAAAAATATATTACAATGGTTGCAATAAACATTTGAATTTGAATTTGAAATTGAACCTTACTATTTAGTTTAACACAGTACGTTTCAGTAAGAAAAAAAGAAAGTATATGAAATAGATTTATTAAGACACACACTCACATACATTTATAAAGTACTTACAAAAAGGAACACAGATATGAAAAACATAAAACAGGAGCAAATGTATACATACATATATATATACACAATTACACATACACATATATATATAATGGGTGAATCAATAGTCAATCAATCCGCACTGAATCAGCGTGGTTGATAAAGGCCTAATCGCCCTAATAATGTAAATAAAAAGTCATAAATATTAGTCTAATTTATCAACTCATGTGATACAACTAAGTCGTGACATCAACCCCCCCCCATCCCTCCCTTCCTCACTCTCATAGTTATATGCGGACGTCACGGTAAAAAAAAACGTATTTATTAAAAAGAACATTGAAAACCGCTTTACAAAAAATCTAATTAACTATTCACAAAATGTTTATTTAGAACCATTTCACGGCGCCACAAGCAGCGCTCACCTCAGTAAATTCAAAAATAGAAATAAGAAAATAAGATAGAAACAGCAATAAGAAAACCCCCAGTAACATTTCGCCGGATCCACTGAACTTGCTTCATTTTACATGTCACGACCTCATATTTATTACTCGCGGGGGCGGTTTATATTTCTATTCTTTCACGTTTTAATTTATTAGCGAGACGTTTTAAGACTATTTATCACCGCTCATTGGAGATAGATATCGCGTTGAATATAAAACAGCCTGCGATACTCGCACAGAGAATTAAATGGTAATTTTATGCAAGTACTAATATATTTTATTAAATTTTACTCATACGTATTTTAAGAGTAATTCTATTGAGGTTATCAATGGGTTGGAATAAGGACCGGCTATTAGCGAAGTTTCTGGGTGATCGAATCAGACGTACTGTATGCCTACAAATAAGTAGTGGGGTGCGCAACCCCGTTAAAATTGTATAATACACACTGATACATTTATTGTAGAAAATATGCCAACCGAAAAAACAATACGAAGTAGGCACTTCCACAGTCGTCTGGATATCTCTGTCGGTCTGGATATCTCTCTCCATACCACCGCAGAGCACGATTCACATCTTTGTTATTTAAAAAATAAGCTTCCAATAAATCAAATTGTTCTTGATAAGCCATTTTTACCGTGAAACAAATGTTAAATGATTTGTAAAAACAATCTTATTATTATGTGAATAACAAATGAAAATCTATTTTCAAATGTAACATAACATTCCATATTTAAACTATGTCACACACGCAGTTATATCGCATAAGAAAGGAGTCTGCATTACAAGAACGTACAAATTACTATGAAACAAATGAAATCAATGAAATCTTAAATTATTAATTCTTTGAATTAAGTTTTCATTGTTTTCCTTTCATTTAATTTATGAAGTTTGTTAGAGAGATTTGATCCTTATAATTGACCTTACCGATCGGTGCAATAAAAATACAGGGTGAAAGTTTTGCAGATTTTAGTCGGTTCGATTACCGGGTGGGGCAAGTGAATTTTCAAAAATCTTTGAATGCAGTTTTAGTTCTTTTTAAAAATAAAGGAATGTTTCCTTTAAGTAAAACTTTCTACCTACAGTATTAAGAGTAATTCCCCTCCAGGTGGCATTACAAATTTCCACCCTGTATATTTATATATATATATATATATATATATATATATATATATATATTATATATATATTATATATATATATATATATATATATATATATATATATATATATATAATATATATATATATATATATATATATATTATATTATTTTTCTGTCATACACGCAACCAATATTATATAAATCTTCTCCTCTCGCAGGTCTGCTGGACGAATTTTCAGTTGTAAAATAAACAGTACCTTTGTACATTTTGTTTTTAATGTTGTTTTGTTGACATTTAAATGCTATATATATTATTAAATAAATAAACATTAATTTATTGTTTACTTCAATTACATATTTATTACAATTTATAATTAATATATTAGTTTTAATTCGTTCTATGTTATGTTATATATTATTGTAATTAATTTCTTTTTTTTAATGATCACAATTTGAATTATATTTCTATTTGAAAAGTTCCATTAAATGTAATTTTATAATTAATACTAATGTGACTAATGAAATGTGACACTTTTTTGGATTTATAAGTGCATGTGGTGTTAATCTATAATGGTTACTACACGGGACAATGTATGTATGTAAAATACAAGAATAACATGTATGTGAAAGCAATCGAAATTTTAACCGAATAAATTAATAACATTGCAGAACATTAGGCATCACTTTTGACAGCTGATAAAAAGTACGTCAACGATAGATGGTGAAGATAAGACGATAAAGATTGTTAGCGGTAACTATTTTATGTTGGCAGCACTGGTCTCTTAAGCAAAATCGGCAGCAAATGTTTTATTACTAGACTTATGGTTAGTTATGGCACGTTATTTGATTAAAAAACATGTTTCAATTTTTAAATACTTTACCACCGAACAATTTATCTTTATCCGGTATAAAGCGAGAAAACAGAGAGTGAAAACTCGTATCAAAAAATTATTTGAAACTAGTTTCCGCCCCCGACTTCGCCCGCGTCAAATTAGTTTTTGTCAATCCTGGTCCCTTATATCTAAGGTACCAAGATTCATGGTTTTATATTCAATGCAACCCCTATTTTACCCCTACACTGGTAAAAATTTCAAAATGCTAGAACAAACGATTTTTTGTTTCTTATGACGTGATATTTGACGAACTTGCATACAGTAAGTATGCAAGTTCAACCCTTATTTCACCCCCTATCAGGTTGAAATTTCCAAAATGCTAGAACAAATGATTGATGATTTCTTGTCAAGTGCTTAAATATAAAGTTTCATGGCTTTATCTTTTAAAATTAAGAAATCCCATACAAATTTTCAACCTCTATTTCAACCCCTCTCGTCTCAGGGCCTAAAGATTGTCTGTACCAAATTTCATCAAAATCGGTTGCGAGGTATAAGCGGTAAAGCGTAACAGACAGACAGACAGTTACTTTCGCATTTATAATATTAGTTGGGATGAAAATTATTAATAGAAACACGATTCAATCTCGGTGGTAAATTACTATCGCGGTATGTAATGGCTGCGTTACGAGCCGCGCTGATTATATCGAGCACAGCATGGCACAGCTCGCGGCCAGCACGGCATGAGCAGCACTGAATCTTGATGGACAATCTGCATGACATGGAGCATGGGTGCTGAGAGGAATTGAGCTAAGGTCAAAACTATCACGGCGTGGCCGACAGCGCTGTCATTATAATCCAAAGCTGTTATTGCGCTTTATTCGAACGCTTATAATTTAATTTTACATGTTACACTTGTTAAATTGGCAAAAATAAATGTACTTTGCATATCTAAATGGTAAAAACCTAAATAAAACTTTTTGCATATGTATTAACACATACACACATACTCTTTGCCAAAACTCAACTAATGAATGTTCGTACATCTTCGCAGACTATACTCCGTTTGTTTAGGTAATTAACTAAATGTAAACAAATCATAAAAAGGTTTCTTTTATAGGTCCACTTTTTATTCCGAGATGAAATGTAACCAAAACAAATTATTGGTTCATTTAAACATAATAATTACTATTATATCTTTCTATATATAACTACCTCGTTTAATTTTAAACAGTAAATATTATTTATTTAGTTTAAAAATAATAAATAACTAAGATTATAATAGTTTCACACAAGTATTGCAAGGTGTGACTACTGTAAAGAACCTAAAAAGACTGGTGTTCAAAACATTTCTTGTAAATTCATAGTTAAAATAACCCTACTAAATTAAAAAGTAAACCTGCACGATAGAGCGGCAACACGTTTAACTGTAATTTCAATTATCCGGGTTACCAGACGCCATTCGTTTCGTGTCATTGTCATTTCACACGGTTCGCTTAACGCTTTACTTTCGTCGCATTTTTGAGTTTCTTTACTGTTTTCTTATTTTGTTATTGTTTGTATTTTGTTGTTGTAATATTTTAATTGTTATAATGGGTGATTCCAAGCCGGGTACTAGTCGTACAAGCTCATTGATTACGTTTCCATCTTCTAAGAAAAAACGTACAAATAAACATTGTAATAAAAGGTTGAAAATCCCTGAACGCCGCCATTTTTATTGTTTACCTTTAGTTAATTACCTAAACAAACGGAGTATAGAGATGTGTCAATCTTTACAGAAACGACTCAGTGCTCCAAGTGAATCATTCGCTCGCGCACGCGGCGCTCGCACGATTGAGATAAGTAAATAGTTCAGAGTCGGAGCGCTTCGGATCACGTCGCTTAATAGGCTTGTTGCCTAAATTTCAGTAGTTAGATACTAATATACCTTGATGCCTATTCTATACAAAATAATTATTATTTTTGAAAATAAATGCTTATTTATAAGAATAATTTTGCATTTAATTAAATATTTGACATTAGTCATCAAAAACGCTCATGACTGTCATGGCGTGTTGAATGACGTCACGCCGTGCAAAACACAGCTGTTTTAGTATCGGAATATTCGGTATTGTGAAGTTATTTTAATAAAAAATGGATTCATCGTATTACAAGTGCTGCATAGTGCCCCAGTGTAGCAAGCACAAGTTTAAAAACACCAAAAAAATTATTTATATACGTGCCAAACAATCAGCAGATACGTAAAAAGTGGCTGACACTCGCGAGAAGGAATGATGCCCATTCTTTTTCGCACTTCCACAAGACACTTGGGAATTACATTTTGACTTTGACGTTTCGCACGGCGTGACGTAACACTTTTTAATTGATGTTTGCTGTCACGTGACTTATGGCTTATTTTGTGCAGTTTTATTTTATCCCAACTAATATTATAAATGCGAAAGTGTGTTTGTTTGTTTGTTTGTTTGTTACCTCTTCACGCTTAAACTACTGGACCGATTTCAAAAATTCTTTCACCTTTGGAAAGCTACATTCTCCCCGAGTAACATAGGCTACTTTTTATCCCGGAAAAATCGACAGATCCCACGGGATGCGCAATAAAGGCTTCGCTCAAAAACTACTGCACAGATTTTTATGCGGTTTTCATCAATAGATAGAGTGATTCTTGAGGAGTTTTGCGGCATTTTTTATCTCGGAAAAACGGATAGTCCCACGGGAAGCGCGATAAAATCTTCGCACCATAAACCGACTTCCGCGTATATGTAGCCGTGGGCAAAAGCTATGACCCTTAACCCTCTATACACCCAATCCCGAAATCCACGCGGGCGAAGCCGCGGGCAGAAAGCTAGTTATTTTATAAAACTTTGTTTTTTCATAATTAAATGATCATCTTAATAGTTATGCAACCTAATGCATCAGATTTGTTCATAGTGGATACAAGCCTATTGCATCTCGGTTTCATTCGATTCGCGACGCTTACACAATTGACTCAGAGTCACTGATACAAATGAATCAATATCAATATTTATATCAGTGTATTTGTATTTTATATCAGAATATTTGTATCAGTGACTCTGAAGCGATTAAATCGGTTCAGAGAAATGATGCAAAAGAAAGCACTTTACTGCTTCGAATGTTTGTACTAATCCGAATACAAATGATCCAATCTCAACAAAGATACGTTTTTTTCCATCATTATTGCAGATATAGGCCGGCAACATCGAGTTGGCTCAAAGAAAATTATCAAAGTAATACGCACATATACTCATGCCTTTTTCCCGTGGGGGTAGGGAAAGATCACAATTATCCAATTACTCTGATCCAAACATACTTCCCGAACTTCCCCGACTTTCATTAAAACTTTCATACACGCTCGTCGGGTACTCTATCAATGTAATGACCAGAAAATATTGTACCCCTAGTAACATACGCTTAAAATAGACTTAGTTAACTACTTTAACAGCTAAAGGGTCGTTGTATTTATAACAAGCCTCAACCGCAGAATATACTTGTGTGGTTCGCGTGAGCTGATGCGTGGCAATGAAACGCCGAGCTGATCGATTGGAACAAGAGTTCCAATTAGCAGTCAAATCATGTGCACGCACCCGTGAACGGCTCTGGAGCGACATCAATCATGTGTTGTTGGCAGTACAGGTACTTTCACATGTTATCCATCATGTTTTGGTGGCGGTACTTTTGCAACACTGATTAGTCTAATATTTTCAGCAGATAAATATTAATAAATTGCCGTAATTATTTTTCGAAATACAGAGGTTCATGCAATAACATAATGCTCGGAAATAAATAAAAACAACAATTTTGATCAACTAAACTGATGGTTCGCTTGAAGTGAACTTTCTTTTGTTTTGAGGATTCCCGTTATAAAAATAAAGATTAGGACTTTTATTTATCGATTGAGTCAGTACGAAGTATGCTGGGTCAGCTGGTAACATATATTTTTTAAACCGTTATTATCGTCTGTACCTCGTATCCTATTAAACCAGAATCGACTCTACCTTTTTGATTCAAAACTATTGACAACCAGAGATACTTCCACGTTTATACTATTATTAGGGAATTGTGTTTGTCACACAGCAATGGTAAACAGAAAATAATAATATGAGGTTACCGCGGCTCCCTTCCAGCGTGCAACAGACTGTGAATTGCAAATTGCCGTTAAGCACTGCCGCGGCCAGTTTACCGCTTAAATTCGTGTACTGTTTATGGTAATACCCTATCTTAGCTATTACACCGTTTTGGATGTTAAATTAAAAGATAGTCTCCGAAACTAGATTTATTTACTATCTGAAACACTTGATGCACAGTTAAATGTTAAATAAATTTAGTAACAAGAACGGCCTTGTATAAAAGTATATATATGTTGTCGGGGATGAAATTACCATACACATTTTATTCTTCATTATATCTCTATTAAAATACAAGATAAAACGACTTAAAACATTACAAAATCCCTCGCACTACAATTTCAAATACAACAATCGAAATCTTAATGCCAAACACATTTTTTTTTTCTCAACCTACCAAAGACAAAATTTCAACCTCTTCAACAATACATACTTATCAAATCAATCAAACATCTTTAATCACCATGGACCAATATAAAAATATTCCGAGGGGAAATTTAATACCAATATTCTGCCTGTTAATGTTGCTAGCATCAATGACATTCCTTTCGAGTGGAATATATTATCTTGTATAGGAGCGTCGGTGGCGCTGTGGCCTCGGCACTGGTTTGTGCGCCGCATAGAATCGGAAGGCCCGCGATCTAATCCCCACCGTGTACCAATGTGTTTTTCGTTCCGAATTTCATATGTACATTTATCCGACGCTCCTACGGTGAAGGAAAACATCGTGAGGAAACCTGCGTACATCTGCGAAGCGATTCGAAGGTGTACGTAGTCAACCAACCCGCACTGGGCCAGCGTGGTTGACTAAAGCCTAATCGCCCTAACGTAGTTAGGGTAGGCTCGAGCCCCTCGGGTGGGGACGTATATGAGCTGTGATGATATTATCTTGTAAAATCATCTGTTTTCTAAATAAGCTTATAATAATAATAAATAATAATAAAGTTTAGTTTATTTAGCACTTACAAGTAGAATTTTAACATCAACGGTCATTATACAGAAATCTAAATTACAGTGCAGTTACAAAATACAGTCGTACTATAATTAGACAGAGGTCCCCAAACTAGGCTAGGCCTGTATCTTGGTGGACCATGCATTATTTAATTTACTGCTTTGTTTTATATAAAATGACAGACAAAAAACAATAAACAAAAAATTAAAACTATACAAAACATGATATCAGTGTAAAACATATAAAAAATAAGATTAGTGGCTTGGGATATCAGACACAAAACATCAACATAGGATTTCTTCCGTGGAGGTATAGTCCAGTGATAGGAGCCAAGTTGTTAGGATATTTTTTGCCTCAGAAACAGAACAAGACACCACACTACAAAACCGAATCACCGCATTGTAGACTCGTGCTTGGATAAATTCTCCAAATCTTCCCGCAAATGCCGAATTTATAGATGGGGTTGGCAATCTAAAGACTCTTTTTTTAAGGAGCGAATCGTAGTATTCGGACGAGATGAGACGTTTATGTGCAATGAGTGCCATTTTGAGGACAAACAACTGCCGAACTGATAATACTTGTGCCCTATTATAAAGATCCACTGTTGGGTATCGGTAAGGTAGTTTAAACATTATTTTTAATACTAATCTGTTGGCACGTTCCACAACCAAAAGTGTCGTCCTCGCAGTGGCACCCCACACTGAGATGCAGTAGGTAATTAAAGATTGACACAGAGCCTTATAAACAATAATAAGTAACTTATCGTCGGCGACATCCCTCAGTTTCCTAAATATGCCAGACACCCTTCTAATTCGCTTTGCCAGCTTCTGGACATGACATTTAAAATTAAGATGTTCATCAACCATTATTCCTAGTATTTTAAGGAGTCAGTGCGGTCAATGAGGCTACAGTTACAGTAGATCGATGAGACAAAGCCACAGTTATGAATTCTTATTTGACTAACATTAATAGGATTGGATATTGCTGTTTTATGGAAACAGATAAATTTGGTCTTCGCGCAGTTTAGAGTAAGAAGATTTTATTTAGCCAGTTATGTACGTGAGACATCCCATATTCAGCTGATCGTACAGTGTCAGACCAAGACTTGCCTTTGAATAGGATAATTGTGTCATCTGCGTAACAGATTACTTCAGAATCTGGCAAAACCAAATCGTGGATGTCATTCATGTACATAATGAATAAGTTATAACTTAAGTTATAACTTCTCCAGACCATTTTTATCTTCCATTGATAAATTTATACAAAAAACATTATTTATCTAAAAAATATGTCAGATATTCCGCCTAAGTCATAAATAAATTGTGACTCTTACTCATTTACAAATAAAAGAAAATTATACATAATGTTCGGAATCCTACGCACGGAGGAGACGTGCGGGGCGCTGTGCATGAAGATCACGCGGGCGCGGGACTCAAACCGGTTACCGACGTGCCGTCTTGACCGGGCGCTCGAGCTACTCGCACTAGAACGCCGCCGTGCTTAGACCGCGTCGTTTAATTTTGTCGGGCATTACTAATTGTGTGTAAAGACGGGATATAAACCAGTCAATTTACAGTCCACTTTTATTTACCACCTAGGAGGAACCCCAACACATAATGTAACGTCTATTTTTATTTAAATTAATTAATTTGTGCGTATTTAGTTGCATCCGTCTTACCTATTTCTACATTCAAGCAACAGCATCCACGTGCATTCATGATACAATACTGAAATTACTAAGTGCCGTAACTTTACATCGTATGTTATGAATAGAGATCGGATAATCGGATGTATATTTACCTAAAGTTAGTTTAAGACAAAGTATGGAAACGGCTTTTTATTGTTTTGTTAAATAAAATTTTTCACCATTTCTGTTTTTTTATTCAATTATTTAATTGATTATTGTTTTAGTCAAACTAACTCACTACTTCGTATAACACTCTTCATGTAATAAATCGTACATTCATAAATCGCACGGGGAATTGAAACTAAACTTCATGTAAATACGTATGCATAGTTGTATAAATGAACCCGGAGTCTCGGTCTTTTGAAAATAAATATTCAAACAATATCACTACGTTAAATTTGCAGTCCCGTATTTTCCCGGGATTTTTATTTAACAAAATGTATTTTAAAAAGCCGCTTCCATAATTTGTGAGCCAAAAATTAACTTTAGGTTAATGCATCCGATTATCCGATCTCTAGTTATGAATGACATACACTGTGCTCTTGTGCGAGTTGCACGCACGCTGCGTATCTCACAGGAATCACGTGTATTGTAGGGTCGGGTAGACGACAATTTTTTAAATTCTATATACTTATAACTAGCTTCCACCCACGGCTTCGCCCGCGTGAAATTAGTTTTTGGCAATCCTGGTCCCTTATGCTTAAGAGACTCTCACGGCTTTGTAGTTTCCGTTCCGAATCCGTTCCGTTCGAGTTTCGGGACTTCCGTTTGTAGAAAAACTCTGTACATCCTATGTGACCTACGTACCAAGATTCATGGTCTTATCTTCAATTCAACCCCTATTTCACCCCCACACTGGTAAAAATTTCAAAATGCTAGAACAAACGATTTTTTGTTTCTTATGACGTGGTATTTGACGAAATTTCATACTAACTTTCAACCCTTATTTCACCCCCTAGCTGGTCGAAATTTCAAAATGCTAGAACAAATCTATATCTATACTAATATATAAAGCTGAAGAGTTTGTTTGTTTGTTTGTTTGAACGCGCTAATCTCCGAAACTACTGGTGCGATTTGAATAATTCTTTTTTTGTTGGATAGTCCATTTATCGAGGAAGGCTATAGGCTAAATAACATTACGCTATGACCAATAGGAGCAAAGACAGAGCGGTAAATGTGTAAAAAACGGGGAAAATTATTCATTTTTGAAGGCTTTCTTTGCGTGCGCTGCGAAAACGGTTCAAGATACACAAAAAATATGTATGAAAGAATTATTCCTCTATAGATGATCTAAAAAAAGTCCGCGACGGCATATGTCTATCTTTTAAGGTTTAGTCACAATGACCGTTTTTTTGGTACCAAATTTGGTCGAAATAATTTGTTTAAGTTGTATCAACATAATAATATTAATCTTTATTCAAATATAAATATAAATATGTTGTTGGTTAACCAAAAATCTGCCGGAAGTCACTATTCCACGCGGACGAAGTCGCGGGCAAAAGCTAGTGTTTAATAATTTCTTATCAAGTGCTTAAATATAGTTTCATGGTTTTATCTTTTTAAGAAATCCCATACAAACTTTCAACTTCTATTTCAACCACTTCATCCCTTTTTTCGAAAATAAAAAGTAGCCTATATTCTGTCTCAGGGTCTAAAGATTGTCTGTACTAAATTTCATCAAAATCGGTTGCGAGGTTTAAGCGGGAAAGCGTAACAGACAGACAGGCGTACTTTCGCATTTATAATATTAGTTGGGATAAGAGTACTCCTTTAACTGAGAAATATTGTACAACCAACAGTACACCTGCGCCTATTACTTTTGAAGATACATCGACATGTTTGCAGCGCTATCGCGGATTGCCCAAAAACGCTCCATACTAAAAGCACTCCAATCGTGACATCATAATTAGGGAAGCTCACCTAATTTGTATGAGCCTATAAACAAATATCAAAATAACTTTGTTATTTGTACGTTTATTGATTATGTGAGAATGCTAGAAATTTGTTCGTTTCTTTAGAACTAGCTTTTGCCCGCGACTTCGTTCGCGTGGATTTCAGGTTCGTCCCGTCTAGTCTAGTAATAAATAGTCTAGTATTGCAATGTAAGTGCAAAAAATGTGTTTTTTTTACGACCTCACATGGTTTCTACCTCAAAAATTGTAGCCTATGTGTTATTCTGATGTATAAGCTATATTGTGGTAAAGTTTCATTCAAATCCATTCAGTAGTTTTTACGTGAAAGAGTCACAAACATCCATACATCCATACTTACAAACTTTCGCCTTTATAATAGTAGTAGGATTACCTAAATAATAATTGCACATTTTTTAGAAATCTAAAAACAAAATAAATAAAAAAAATTACTGAAATTTCTGTATTGACATACTTTCATGCATACTTGATACATTTTATTTTTATAGGATAGGGCAGCAAACGAGCAAACGGATCACCTGATGGTAAGCGATAACCGCTGCCCATGGACACCCGGAACACCAGAGGAGTCACAGATGCGTTGCCGGCCTTTTAAAAGGGAATAAGGGGGGGAGGAGGGTTGGTCCTCTGGTACCCTCACTCACTCGGCGAACAATACAAACGGCGAATATCTGATTTGTCCAATTTTTACAAAAAATTGCTCAAACAGATTATTATAGTATGAAAACGGCCATAATTAAATGATTTAAATTTGTGAAAAAGTAAATCGGTGTCACTTTATGGAACTTTGTTGTAAAAGTCTATGCATTTTCCCATCAAAGTCTTAGAATCATACCTAAAAGTTTTTATAACCTAGCGGCCCGCTTGTAACGGCCAGTGGCGGACGGGCAAAGCCCCCTCTTCTTCTTTATGAGGGGGTGGTTGTCGTCCAGGAGACCCATTTTGGGTCGGAGGATGGCCGGAGATATCCGTTGGCTTACTTTCGTGGTGGCTTGGTGTGGGCGCTTGTCGCCATACGCCGACGGGGTCATGGTAGTTGTCCGCAAGGGTTCCCATGGCCTCGTCAGAGCACGATGTAGCTCTCCTTCGGGATGAAGCGCTTGCCCAGGTGTAGTGGAGGAAATCGAGGACCTCTTCTGAGGAGGAGAGCCCCACATAACCACCGGTTCTCGGGGTATGCAATTCAATGTATGTTCAAAAAAAAGGTTTAAGTAATTAAGCCACAAAAGTCCGACTTTGGCGGCTAAACCGGATTTTGTACTCTAAGATTAATCAACAGTAGTTTAATTTTAAGAGGGCAACATTAGTTGTGTTCATTCATTGTAAACACTGATTTACACAAATTTTATTCTCTCATTTAAATCACTGATTCTCATATGCTATATACGAGTACCTGACATTCTTATTACCCGTACTTGTAACCTTCGAATGTTCGATTCACTTCACCAATGAGCCTCAATTAATATTCCTCGGGGGTGTAATAGGCCTATTTGACTGCTTAATATCCACGGAACCCCTTCGGAATTTATAATTAGCCATCTTTGATTACACGGCCCTCGAGATAATGGGCGTTGAGTATGATGAGCCGAACTAATTACAACAGAGCTAGACAGCCTTCGCGGTTTTCGGAGAATCAGCGCTTTTAATTTTATGATTCGTACAAATCGTATAATCCAATACGCTGAAATAAAATTAGTCAAATTGGTTAAACAAACCCTAAATATAACTTACTAACTTTAACGTAGGCAGTTCAAAAATTCTTTATATAGAATGTTGCAGAAAATTGAGATAATTTTACTTCTGTTTCACAATGCACGGAAGCTTCCTTCTTATGGTGTTGCTGAAAATGCAAAATGCAAATTGGTCACTAGTATTTTTGGCAGACAGAAGCAAAAGGTCAACGGTAAATGCTCCCACGCAATGTCGGTAAATGCTAGTATCCCTCAGGGCATTGCGCTATACTCTATACTATTCACTCTGCGTATCGTAATGACATGCTGCAAATCAATTATATTCATTGTTATGCGGATGATGACATGAGCGATACTTTTTACACCAGCCGCGAAAACATTAAATTGAAATTTCTTTAAAAAAGTTAGATTGGTGTGTCTACACGTCTGTAACTTGCTCCAATTTATTCTTATAAAGACAAGTTTGTGCGTACACCGCAATAAAGGGGCAATCATGTGAGAGCAGAGGGGAGGGAGTTGTTTCACAAAAATTTCTTAATATCACAAATCACAAGGGCGATTTTCGTCATATATATAATATACTAGTACATATAATAAAGTAATAATGGTGTAATATGATTACACCATTTGTTTATTATTAATTTATGCCAAACTGCAACCTTTCTGTGTAGACATATTTATCACGGTCCTTATCTTCAGAATAAAATAAGATTTTTTCTTTATACCTGTACTTAAGATAATAGTCAAAAATTCTGAGATAATTTGTAGGTACTACAACTATACGCGATTTTGAGGGGGGATTTTAGTTAATTTATGTGCTTTTCGTATTACTACAGTAGTAGCTACAGAAATACAGTCTTTGTACAACTATAGTAATAAATCTGGCATAAAAGTGACACAAAATACTGACGTTCTATGGTAGAAATATTACACTGTGACGCAACACTTTAGATTTATGATAAATTCTTAATTCTACTCAAGCTACAAAATAACTTTAAAATCACTCTTATAAAGACCAAAGCATCTTTTGGCCATTATGAGTGTATAAAAAAATAATCAAGTGCTAAATGAGTGCTGCTTGGATTAGGCTTTATCTCCCTAAATTAGTAATGCTCTGATGCTCTAAAATCGTCTTTAGGGTTATAGCTATATTCAGCTCTACCTTGAGCGGGTTTGTGGAAGTTATGAGAACTGAACACTCTGCGCCTTGCCTGTTAAAGGAACCGGCACCGTTCCAAACCGTTAGGAAAAAAGGAGTTAACGCAAATTGAGCGTCTACTAGCTCGGACACTCAAGATCCCCGTGTAATGAGAGGTGAAAACCGACCCGATACTGAGTCTATGTTTGGCTGGATTTGAGCTCGGGTTTTCCCCGAAGAGCGCAGTGTGTGGTGTATGGAACAACGCCGTTGTTAGCTGGCAGATTCAATCCAACAACATTTTAGGGAGTGCTCCAAACGGTTCTTCAGAGCCGCGGACGAGCACATTAACCCACTAATACGCGAGTCATCGAGTTACCCTTCCACACCGCCTTCAGCGAACAACCCCAATCCATATCGGCAGAGGATACGCAGACCGCGGCATGTCCTTAGCGACTCCCCTAACCAACTCACGCAGGAACTTCTAGACCTGCAAGCGACGGCGTCTGAGCCGTCGCCTCCCTTGTCACCCCCTAACCGGCAGCCTTCTGCTTAGCCACGTGTAGGTTCCCGTTAATACAGGCGGGTCCCACTTTGGTGAACCGTGCCTTCTTCTAGCGCTTATGCCCATGGGGCAGTGCTAACCGTGCCTCTCCTGAGGTGCGGCTCTCATCAATAGAGCCAGTAGGGTCAATAGGACCAAAGGCTTACGCTGAGTTTAGTCGGTAGGTCTGTGTGGTTGAGCCGCCTCGACAGCACCAGGAGTCCGACATAATCAACGCATCCCTGCTTGCCTGTTGCGTTGGTATCCATGATGGATTCTCAGCCTCCACTCCTGAGGAAAAAAAAAAAAAGTTAGCTGGCAGGAAAGATTGGTTTGCGCGCGTGATGGCGTCGGGTTAAATTATCCTCAGACAGCAATGTTTGGCCAAGACGCTGTCGCTAGAGTAATATTTTACCGCTTGTTGAATTAGTGGGTTTGGGTGGTTGGGAGGCGCTAGCAAAATAGCGAGTTGCTAGATTTTTCATAAGAGATTCGATAGTCCAAAGGTCTAAAGTCGTAATGAGCTCGATTAGGAGGACTATAAACAAACCTGTCATTCTGTACGCTTTCTTACTCGCGTGATAAAAGTGCGTACGCGAATTTTTTACGACCGCCAATAACTCCGGCCCCGGACAATTTACGACTTCATTGTACTGAAATGTTCCATTCAAATTCAACTCGTAATGCGTTCACCGTAACGCTGGAAACAGGCCATCGTCTAGCGTTATTAGAGTGAATATATTTGTGTGTTACACTGCGTTAAAGCTACTTCACACGAATGCGGAATCCATTTGCAATACTCACCATCGGTATCGATATCATTTATTTCAATGTAGATAACTAACATGTGTTTATTAACACATTCCGTGCTCCCCACTCGGGTCCGAGTGGGGCGGGGCCATAGCTAGCTAGCGGCGGCTCCCACTTTTTCATTCGTTTCATTTTGTAGTAGGTAATCAGTAAGTCGTTCGATCCGAGTGCTCGGCACCCAGCATGCTGTGTGCCGACCACTGGATCCGAAAAATGCAACAAAAAATCCGTACAGAGTGGAGTCGCAAGAGCAGATGCTCGAAGGGTGGAAGTGTAATAATGTCATAACGCCGACAGCGTTTCGATCGCTGTCGCGGACATAACTCTCTAACTCTCTACACCCTTAGCCGTTCACACCAATGTTGCTCTCTTCGCACCAATATTGGTCTGCTTTTTTGGGGGGCCCATTTAGTGAGCGGCGAGTCACCACCATATTGCCATATTTAAATCAATTAGGAGGCTTTAAGAAGGCAGGTGACCGGAGTCTTTTACATAGCCCGGTTTTCATTACCATCAAAATCGAAATGCAATAGTCCACAAACTTTTTGACCACTAATGACAATAGTTTCTGTGCATCTAACTGGGTGTAGTCTTTAGCTGCATTTTTCATGATGCAGATAGAGATTAGACCCAGTTGGTACACTCCACGCACACATTCATTAAATTTCGCTTAAATGGCCTCTACGCGTTGGATCTGTATCCCCTTATAAAGAACCGTGTTTTATAAAACCACGTGACATAAGCGACAATAACAATATACATTTATCTATTTTTACAAGCTTTTATTTAGTTTCACCTGTCCCGTTGTCTGTCGTTCTGTAATCAAATCTTGCAACTTAAATTTGATCCACTTCCCGGTTTCCGATTGAGCTGAAATTTGGTATACACGTTTAGTTCGGATGACAGACAATGCATGATTAACTGTGTGACGTCATTCAAAATCCAACATGGCGGCGTATCCAATATGGCGGACCAATTATTTTTAATGCACTCCTACAATATGGGTATCAAATAAAAGGGCTTGCCAAGAATAACTAGAAAAAAATAATGTTGCGTCACTCTTAATCCAATACGGCGGAACACCAAAAATGGCGGATAATTTTCTTTTATTCGTTCCTACAATATGGGTATCAAATGAAAGGGCTTGTTCTCAGCAAGCCTGTAGAGGTACTAAAAAGTTAAAAATAAAATTAAAGAATAAGAAAACCTTTTTAAAAACAAGCTTCTATTATTTGTTTATAAAATGAACTAAAAAGTTAAAAATAAATTATTAACACTAAAACTTTTCACCATATATAATTATTCAATCTCGTCCCCTCTCTTTATCATAGTCCCCATTTATAAATAAAAGCGTGTTACATTGTGATAGCTTGAGGAAAATGTTGTGTTGTTGTGTGGAAATATTATTTGAATTGATTATTTTTTATTTTTATTTCAGCCTTGCTGTGCCCACGACTTCATCCGCGTGGAATCGTAATTTTAGGTAGCATTTTTAATGACCGAGAGTATTATAAATGTAAGAGTAGACAAATATAATAAGAAAGCGCGAACTGCTAAGCTATCGGGAGTTACACGTGTTATTGTGAGTCAACCATAAAAGATAGGTATATACTGTCGTGGGATATTTTTAAAGAGAACATTTCCAAAATACATGATTTCTGTGTGCACACGCGACGGAAGCTTAAAAAATATATTAAATTCTCCCGTTTTCCTAACATTTCTCTTCACTACGCTGCTCCTATTGATTTTAGCGTGATGAAAAGTATACTACAACCAGCTCAGGATTATAAAAAACAATTGTACCAAGTTTCGTTAAAACCCGTCGAGTAGTTTTTGTTTCTATAAAGGTAATACAGACAGACAAAAATTTTACTGATTGCATTTATGGCATCAGTATCCAGCGCCGTAACTAAGGCGGTGCCAGCAGTGCCCAGGCACAGGGCGCAGACCCTGGAGGGGCGCAGAAATGACCAGACTAGTATCTACTTTTATCTCATGCATGGTAGCTAGTAGGTACATTTTGTTTTATTGCGAACATGGTGTAGACGCGCCCTACTGTACTATCTATAGTTATATTTAAATCGCATTTTCAAGCGATCTTGAAACAACAACACATGTAAAGGTGGATTATCGGTTTTATACATTTAGTATGGTAACGTTCACACTACTGCTTAACGTGTTGTGATGGTTTATGTATGGAACCGATACAGTTCTGACGCGTCAGTCGTCACGTCACGATACATCAGACAAATGTATATCCACCTTAAGTCTTGCTGGCAATATGACATACATAAACAAAAGTACCTACATAAACCGTTATTTTCAATGATATCTCACAACAAAAAAATCTCCAATAAAAATATTTTTATTTTTTTATAAAAATAAAACAAAAAGTAAAACACATGACAGAGCTAAACTAAAAATTACTAAATAGTTACTATGTAAACTTGTCCTTTTAAGAACGCATCCAATATTCATGCGCCGCCGTCCCAATGTTCGGGGATTCCCCGATACATCGCTAATACGCATTCAATTGGCCGACCGTAGCGGAGGTTATAGTTATTGATTGTTTTGTCAACTATTGTCATTATTCGTATAAAATGACATTAATTTAAAGTAAAATTGTGTGTGAGAGTGAATAAGGTTATTGTTGATTTGTTGTTCGTTGATAAACTCGTTTGGGTAAGTTAGAAAATTGTATTTAAAGATTTAAGGTCCATCAGGCAAAGTGAAGTCAAGTACTAATGAGGAATTTTCAGATAGAAAATTAAAAAAAGAGAATATAAGATCTTATAGAGATGGTGCCCTATGCGTGTGGTATGTCAAAAATAAAGATTTATTGATTGAACGACATATAAATATTACTTTTTCGGCTTTTACGTAAAGAAAGCGTATATTTGCTTTTGACATACATGTCACCTTTTGATCAATCCTTGAACGATAGTTTTTATTTTTTAATTTGCTGTCTGAAAATCCCTCAATAATAAACAATAAAAAAAAATAACGAAAAAATGGCTAGTAAGATAGCCGAAACACGAAGTTTTCCGAACTACATATACAGGATGTAAGTGACAGCGTTGCGAAAACTTTAACCATAGCTTCAGACCATCATCCTAAATATCGTACAGCAAGAACGTTTGTCGGAAATAAAAAAAAAAATTGACTTCTCGTACAAAATCAGCGACCAATTTGAATATTTTGTATGAGAGGTCGGTTCTTGCTGTAGGTTGTTAAGGATGACGGTCTAAAGCCTTGGTTATAGTTTTCACTAGGGTGTCACTTACACCCTGTATTATATACTTATCAGACTAGGCGTGATTCGCGATTCTTTTTTCAGAAATATTACCTGTCGGTTACCGTAAGCTAAGGACTCACGCTATAACAAACAACATGTCACAAAAACGTCCATCTGGTTCTGAATTTCGTAAGAGAAAACGCGTTAGAGAGATGGAAGCAAAAAAAATGGAAAATACCTTACGAAAGTGGACAGTCACACAACAAGAAAACAGTCAGGAAGATGTGTCCAATGATGACGTTTTGGCCCTCACTGGTATGTCTGGAACTAAATCTGGAAACAATTTAAAGATAATATATAAAGAAAAAGAAGACAACCCAGTCAACCCATCCCAGCAAGACTTGACCTTACCCATCACCACCAGTCCAAGTTCTGAAATTCAAATTGAAAAAGCAGCTGCTACTGATAAGATCCAGTTAGACATAAACGATCCTGTTTCATGGTTACCATTAACTGATCACATTCGTTGTTTCCTTGTCGAGAAAGGTCCTGATCAAGGAAAAGTAAGTCAAAATATTTCTTCAACTGAAGACGCAGGACGAAAATTTAATATACATTGGTTTACAAAAAAAATGAGCAATGGCGAGATGGTACCCAGGTCTTGGTTGATTTACAGTAAAAAAAGAGATGCAATATTTTGTTTCCCATGTATACTTTTCGGTTCTTCCTCGACTAAGCAAATAATGCCGGCCCTGGCTGATGCACAAAAAGGATTTAATGATTGGCGTCATTTAAGTCCACGTATTCCTGAGCACGAAAGCTCTACATTTCATAGAGAAAATTGTATTAAGTGGAAAATGCTTGAACAGAAAATAAAACGTAAGACCACAATAGATGCATCCTTACAAAAGGCTATTGATCAAGAAACAAATAAGTGGAGACATATTTTAAAAGTGTGTACCAACATACTTTTGTTTTGCGCGGAAAATAATTTACCGCTCAGAGGCTCTCATGAGCGTATTGGAGAATCAGGATCTGGAGTTTTCTTAAGTGCCGTCGATATGATTTCAAAATTCGACCCTGAACTTAGAGCGCATATTGAATCGCTTCATAAAGGAAATATTTCATATTTTACGCCTTATATTCAAAACGAGCTTATAGATATTCTTGCCTCTGAGGTCAAAAAACAAATTTTAGACGATGTTCGTGCGGCAAAATACTTTTCCATACTTTTTGATTGTACGCCAGACGTATCGCATAAAGAACAGATGTCACAAATATTGAGATTCGTAAAAGTATCCGAGCAGAAAGTTACAATCGAAGAACGGTTCATAGATTTCATCCAGTCTCATGAAAAAACGGGCGAGGGATTGTCGAAAGAGATTTTAGAGAAATTAGAAGTTGATGGATTGAATATTCAAGATCTTCGTGGCCAAGGCTACGACAATGGTAGTAATATGGCCGGTAAATATAACGGAGTCCAAGCCAAAATAAAACAAATTAATGAAAATGCTGATTATGTGCCATGTGCAGCGCATTCTTTGAATTTATCTGGCGTACACGCTGCTAGTGTCACACCTGACATGATCACATTTTTTGGATTAATCCAGAAAATATTTGTGTTTTTTTCGAGTTCAACGGTCAGATGGGAAACTTTAATGAAATACTTAATATTATATTTCTTTGAAAAAACACGCCGACACTAGATGGGCCTCTAAAGCTAGGGCTGTCAAAGCTTTGAACTCGCAAATACCCCAAATCTGGTGTGTGCTAAAGATTCAAACTACCAATGATTACAATTGAACAATTTCTGAAAACAATTTCTACAGCTAAAAGCATAATGGACCAAATTAATTATAAATTCATATGTACTCTCCAAATTTGGGATAAAATTTTGGAATCTGTTGACAAAGTGAATGTAGCTCTACAGTCTAAAACTATAACTATCGACAAAGCTTCTGAATTAATAAAGGGATTAACAAACCAGATACAAAATATGCGCGAGACTATAGACATTGTTTTCGAAAAGGCAAAAAAGATTTGTGAATAATGTGGCATTGAAGACAATTTTCCTGAAAAGCGACGAAAGCGAGTAAAAAGACACGATTTAATTGAAAGTTCAGACTCCGGCTACGACATTACTCAGCAACAAAGTTTCAAAATTCAGATAAATGAAGCAATAGATACAATCATTTCTGAATTAAAATGGCGATTCGAAAAACTACGCGACATACATAACTCTTTCGGTTTTTTGACCTTAAAACACATTACTACATATTCGGTTGAAGAACTAAAAAAATATGCAGCTGATTTGAGCATCAAATATTCTGCAGATATAAATGCGACAGAATTTTGGTCCGAAATAGAAACTTTGAAGAGTCAAGTTGAAGCGACTACATTATTTGATAATTGTGAATGACAGTCAAGTATGGGTCTTCTCAAAACTATAGTGGAACTGGATTTAAAGGAAATGTTTCCCAATATAGTAGTCGTTTTAAAGATATTTTTAACGATGCCAGTGACTGTAGCTTCTTGCGAGAGATCGTTCAGTAAGCTCAAATTAATAAAAACGTATCTGCGCTCGACGATGGGTCAAGAAAGATTGTCTGGCCTAGCAATTTTGTCGATTGAACGCGACATAGCACGGCTCCTGTCATATGAAAATGTAATAAAGGACTTCGCAATGAGAAAAGCGAGGAAAGTAAATCTTTAAGTAATCTTAAAGTAAGTACTCATTTCTGTATTTGAGCAACTATTTTTGAATAAACAATTTTTATCTTAAAGAAATATACTAAGTAGGTACTTACATACTTTGGTTAACAATAAATAGATAGATTTATTTGTATGCACATTTGTCAATTTTATTTTCAGAGCCTGGTTAGAGCATTTTTCAGGGGCGCAGTTTTGAAAGCTCGCACTGGGTGCATAAAAGGCTAGTTACGGCACTGTCAGTATCGATACCTAATTACCCCCTGATAGTTAATTTGGAAATGTATTTCATGTACAGAATTGACCTCTACAGATTTATTATAAGTATATAGATTTTGAACCTTACATGGCAATGCGCAAGGCACATTTCTCGCTGGACTGATGCATGAGGCAGAGAGGTGCGGTACGCAGATACCGGTCACCACAGGCCTTCTATTAGATGCGCAGACGATTTGGTGATGGCCGCAGGAAGGCGCTGGACTCTAGTTGTGCGGGACAGACCAGTGTGGAGATATTTTTTTTGAGAGGTAGCTTCGTTTATATGATTGTATTGTTATACTCGTAGTATTGTTCCTGATGGGTTCATCTTTTTCTGTACGATGTTTTTTTTATTACCTACTTACAGCTTTATAATTATTACTTACAAACGTGGTGTAAAACTTAATCTTTCCATTTAAGTTTAGATACGTCGGCTTACGTGTGCGGTAGAAACTCTAAAAAAATTATGTCACGCCTAGTTATAAGATTTTTATGTAATCATCTTTGTTCTGTGTAATAAATTAATAAATAATTTGGGGATTCCTATATTACAAAAATACAAAAATATTTATTGGGAACATAAGACATAGGTACATTATACAAAAATTGTGTGCTGACAGCCGCAAAAGTTATAAACTGAGTAGCGGAGTCAGCGCCCCCTCCGGTAACATACATTGTTTACCTTACTACAACCAGCTCAGGATTATAAAAAACAATTGTACCAAGTTTCGTTAAAACCCGTCGAGTAGTTTTTGTTTCTATAAAGGTAATACAGACAGACAAAAATTTTACTGATTGCATTTATGGCATCAGTATCGATACCTAATTACCCCCTGATAGTTAATTTGGAAATGTATTTCATGTACAGAATTGACCTCTACAGATTTATTATAAGTATATAGATTTTGAACCTTACATGGCAATGCGCAAGGCACATTTCTCGCTGGACTGATGCATGAGGCAGAGAGGTGCGGTACGCAGATACCGGTCACCACAGGCCTTCTATTAGATGCGCAGACGATTTGGTGATGGCCGCAGGAAGGCGCTGGACTCTAGTTGTGCGGGACAGACCAGTGTGGAGATATTTTTTTTGAGAGGTAGCTTCGTTTATATGATTGTATTGTTATACTCGTAGTATTGTTCCTGATGGGTTCATCTTTTTCTGTACGATGTTTTTTTTATTACCTACTTACAGCTTTATAATTATTACTTACAAACGTGGTGTAAAACTTAATCTTTCCATTTAAGTATAGATACGTCGGCTTACGTGTGCGGTAGAAACTCTAAAAAAATTATGTCACGCCTAGTTATAAGATTTTTACGTAATCATCTTTGTTCTGTGTAATAAATTAATAAATAATTTGGGGATTCCTATATCACAAAAATACAAAAATATTTATTGGGAACATAAGAAAGAAAGAAAGAAAGAAAAAAATCTTTATTTAGTGTCTTATAATACAATAATACTTATAACTAATGAATAACACATAAAAAAAAAACACTAAATAGGTCTCCGCTCAGTATTACGTCTGGACACTCGAAAAGTGTCCAAACACTGGTATTCTGCGGAAACCTTGTGTAAAACGTGAAGCTCTGTGCAAACCAACAGCAGCAAAAACTAAACTTAAATCTGTACAAAAACTAATTCTCATGAAAACAAAAAAAAAACAAATAGAAAATACTACTCTAAAATCAAGACATAGGTACATTATACAAAAATTGAGTGCTGACAGCCGCAAAAGTTATAAACTGAGTAGCGGAGTCAGCGCCCCCTCCGGTGACATAAATACATTGTTTCCCTTGAAATTATAATAGTAAATAAAATAATAAATACAGAAAAAAAATTAACTAACAAATTAAACAAACATTAGCCTCTATGTTGATGTAATATTCAACAGTGTCTACATATAAGAGATCCGTGTCTTTTTTATTATTATTCCCATTTGAATCTGTGATATGTTTCCTTTTAACTACTATAGACATATAACTAGAGTGAGTTGAGTATCGTCTGATATTTTAACAATTCTATATCTATAAATACATTAACTATTACTTATGTATGACAATTCGACTAAGCAATTAACGGACAGTTTATGAGCAAATTTGAGAAAACAAAAAGTATGTAAGTACAAAAAAGGTATTTTTTGCGAGGGGAAATGCTCCTTATGCACCGTAACCACCGCCGTCTTAAATTAAGCTGGGGCCCTTGGGCACACAAGAATTAGAGGCCCTTTAAAAAAATAAAAAACGCGAATTAAAATCTTTAAAATAAGTTGGTTTGCTATTCCTTCGGGAAAAAAAGGTAAGAAATGTTAAAGGTGAATTGGATATTATGATTCATTACCTGCAAAGTGTACCTGTGAATAGAAACTCTAATTTCTCTGAGTACTAGTTATTTCTTTAATTACTGTAAAAGCTAGACGTGCAGGGCGGTCTGATGGCAAGTGGCAATTAGCGACCGTAGACTTGGCGAAGGCGCTACTTACTTTGACTGCAATATTCTGCTTAAGCCTCGAATAAATACCGATAAAAATCTAACCAGCCAAAACCATTTAATTTTTCATTTATTTTTAACAATATATATAAATTGGTGTGTAGAGGCATGAAGACCAGGGCAGAGTTGGATAACATATTCGAAGACCTCGGTAGAGTTTTATAATAGGTAGGTATTTAGCTTTAGCTTTAGGTAGGTATTTAGCTTTGTAAGTTATGCTCCAGAAGGAGGCCGCCGAACGGGATCGGGAGATGGCCGATCCCGCTCGAAGAAGGCGGCCACGGGCCAGATAGCCTGGCCTGAGGCGCCGCCACGGGTCGCTGGCGGGCGCGACGCAGTTCGTGCCCGTGGAGGCGACCCGGGAGGGACCTCACCCCCGGATGGCCGGAGGGTGACGTCGTAGGAGGTTGGAGGGGAGGAGGCGGCAAGATCACTCCTCCCCGAAAAGGACTCCCCTAACGCACCCAGGGGTGCAAAGGCTGGGGGTCCTTAGATGCGACACTCGATCCTGAGGGCCCTCTATAGCGCCAGAGGATGGCCATCGCTGAGGTTTTTAGAGCCCCACATAACCACCGGCTCTCCGCAGCCGGGGTAAGCAATTCAATGCATTTTCCTCAGCGAAAAAAAAAAAGGTAGTTAACTTTGTAAGTTAGCTTCGACAAGCATATGTAGATCCAACTTCCAGAGAGAGGTTCGTCAACTGTTCCAACTTGGCAAGGCGACATTAGCAGCAAAGTCCAATTCGGGAATCACTTGGTGGACAAAGCCAAACTGGCGAGCAAAAAGCTGGGCGTTTTGAACAGTGCTAAGCGTTACTGGTACCTGGTCAGCGGTTTGTACTTTACAAAGCGCAGGTTCGACCACACGTGGAGTGCTGCTCGCATCTCTGGGCAGGCGCTCCCAAATACCAGCTCGACTCACTTGACTCCCTTCAGAGACGGGCTGTGCGAATCATTGATGATCCCAATCTGACGGATAAATTGGAGTCACTGGAGCAGCGGAGGGACTTTGGAGCCCTTTGCGTGTTCTATCGGCTCTTCAACGGGGAGTGCTCCGAGGAACTGTTTGACTTGGTACCAGCGGCACCATTCTATCACCGAACCCTCGACGCCGCAATAGACTTCACCCTTTCTACCTGGATCCGTTTCCGTCTAGTACGATGCGTTTCCAGCGATCATTTCTTCCACGGACATGTAAGCTGTGGAATGATCTTCCTGTTGCGGTGTTTCCCCTGCGCTATGACATGTCCCTCTTCAAACGAGGCTTAAAGAGAGTAATCTTATCTCGGTAGGCAGCGGCTTAGCTGTGTCCACCCTGGGATTGCTAAGTACATGAGCTGCGGTTAACGCTTAACATCAGGCGTGCCAAAGAAAAAGCAATCGAAAAGCAACGCCCTATGTTCTCAACTCATCTGCGGCAACGCTTCAACACTAATATATAAATACACTAATACGTACAACACTCAACATTCAGAAAACACTATCAATTAATGATTTAATGTAGGAACTTTCCCAGTTAGTAAATTACCTGTATCAAAAATTCATAGTGAACTATATAACCTTCTCTTATAATACAAGACTTTTATCAATAAATGCTTGCGTTATTTGTTTCTATAGCTTACATGGGGAGTCTTACTTCTTGAAGAAATACATTCCATTAGAGAATAGATTAGAGATAGATCAGAGGTCCCCGAACTTTTTTGTGTTGTAGACCCTTTGCCGTATTTTTCGGTTTTGGGTAAGTAGGGGTTCTACCCCTACTTACCTGATATTGAATACGTACATTCTATAATTATATACAACTTACAACATTTTTAAAACATCCATACTAATATTATGAATGGGAAAGTGTGTCTGTCTTTTGACCGTCTTTCACGGCAAAACGAAGCGACGAATTGACGTGATTTTGACGTGGAAATAGTTGAAGGGATGAAGAGTAACATAGGCTACTTTTCATCCCGGAAAAATCGACAGATCCCACGGGATGCGCAATAAAGTCTTCGCTCAAAAACTACTGCACAGATTTTCACGCGGTTTTCATCAATAGATAGAGTGATTCTTGAGCAAGGTTTTGCGGTATTTTTTATCTCGGAAAAACGGATAGTCCCACGGGAAGCGCGATAAAACTTTCGCGCCATAAACCGACTTCCGCGCATATGAAAAGCTATGACCCTCTATAGACCAGGGTTCCCAACCGTCCGGTTTTCGACCGGACTGTTGGGTTTTAGAAGGAATTGTTGGGGTCCGGTCGCTAACATCCGACCGGATGCAATTTGTCCGGTCAGATAACATCTTGATAAAATATTGAACGCGACGTTGCTAATTCACCGGCGACGGCGATGCATGCACGTACGCAGGCTGCAAAAGCGGGTGGCGGGCTGGCGGGGGCGCGCAGGCGCGGCGGGCGGGTGGGGCGGCCGGCGACATCAGTTCGTTTCGTTCTGTCAAGTGTAACGCCCGTTTTTGTTTCGTTTCATTGTGTTTTGATTTGAAGACTTGCTTTTTAAGCTAACTACTAACTGCTTTATACTAACCTGCTATATACTAACTGCCTGTACGTGTGTGATAAATTGACTGCCAAAATGAATGAAACTCCTCCAAAAGTTAAAAAAAGATTTTGTTGTTTTCATGACGAATGGCTAACGGACGAAAGTTTTTCTCAATGGCTTAGCAAAGAAGACGACACAACGGCTTTTTGTAAAATGTGTAGAATCACTTTTACTATTAAGCACGATGGGGTTAAAGCCATTAAACACCATCAGCAGACTACGGGACATGTTCGAAAGTGCCAATCAGCCAGTCAGTCGTCGCTTCTAAGTAAGTTCTTCATTAAGATTGGTAGTGCAGAAGAAGAAAGAGTCGCGTTTGCGGAGCTGGTGTTAACCTATCACGGTGTAAAGCATCATCATAGCTATTTATCGCAAGATTGTGGAAATAAGCTTTTACCACGTATATTTCCAGACTCGAAAATCGCTCCGAAAATTCAATGCGGTCGTACAAAGGCCGAAGCGATCGTTGAAAATGTGCTCGCACCTCACGCACTATCGTTTGTTCTAAAAGATGTAGACCAAGCACCGTATTCGATAGCTTGCGACGCTTCAAACAAGGGCAACTGCAAGTTGTATCCGGTTGCAATTCGGTTCTTCAATGCAGACAAAGGTACGACTTCTTCTATCATCGACTTCTACGAAGATTCAGATGAGACTTCCGATGCCATAGCCGAAAATATGATCAAGTGCATAAAGAAAGTTGACCTTGACCCAGGTAATTTAGTTTCGTATGGAGCTGATAATTGTTCGGTAAACTATGGAAAAAACAAATCTGTATTTGTCAACCTAAAGAATGCGTTGAATCTAACAGAGCTTGTGGCTGGACATTGTCACATGCATATTTTGCATAACACCGCTAAGTTTGCGCTAAGGATGCTGCCTTATGACGTTGAATCATTCGTCATAAAAGTGTTTAATGAGTTTTCATCAAGTGCGAAGAAGTTGGCGCACTTCAAGCAAATATTCGAGTTTCTAGATGTGGAATACAAAAATCTACTCCGTCATGTTCCGACAAGATTCTGCACTCTATTCCCCGCTGTAGATAGACTTTTGTTAGACTGGCCGGCGGTAAAAACATACTTCATAGAGCAAGGAAAAGACGAAGTCAATCCTCTGATCTGGATGTTCCTTTCTCAAGGATCGGCGACAGAAGATAATCTTCACCAGCTTTCTAACGAACTGTCGCTCCCTGAAATATACCTATATTTTGTGCACAACATAATGGGACTCATAACCAAGTACATAAATATCGTACAAAGTAACTATGTCCAAATAACAGAAGTGTATACGATCTTCGAAAACTTACGAAGTGAAATCGCCGCCAGAAAAGAAAAACAATTCTACGGATTCAAGATACAGCAATCACTGTCGAAAATTTCGCCCGGAGATCGCATCAAGTTTACAAATGACGCGCAAAATGTGTATGATCGAGTATTACAATATTTGACGAAGTGGTTTGACTTCAGCGACACTTCTTTTTATAAAACTGTGTACTCCATTTAATTTGAACGAAGAGCTGGAATTCACGGACGTAGTCACGGTTGCGGAGAAGCTAGGTGTTAAATTTGATGGCGACCAACTATTCTCAGAAATTTGTATGCTGAATACAGTAGTTCAGGAGCTAAAAAACAACCAAAAAACTGTGGAACCTGGACCAAGTACTAGTAATAGCACGGACCAACGGAGTCAGAGTCAGGAAACAAATCCAAAGCGAGCTGATTTATTGTGGGTTGCATTTTTCAAAAAAACTAAAGCCCCAAATCTTCTGAGAATAGCACAGTCAATATTTGCGGTTCCACCGTCAAATGCGTTTGTAGAACGCATTTTTAGCGTGATGAAAAATATTTGGCAGGACGAAAGAAATCGTCTTAAGGTCGACATGGTGAAGGCAGAATTGATGGTAATGTTCAACTATAATTTCACCTGTTCAGAGTTTGAAACATTTCTAAGAACAGATGCAGGAAAATCACTTGTGAAAAATGTGAAAAGCGAGACCAAGTATAATTTTAAGAAAAAATAATGTTCCCACATCTGTTCCTAGAAATTCTTCTAACTCTGAATAGGTAGTTGAACATCACCAAAAATTCCGCCTATTTTTTGTTTTTACATAGCTGCTGATATCTGTATGTTTTCTGAATAAAACTCTTAATTAGACTTAATGTTCTTTTTTTTCGATTTTGACCAAGTATCACCAGATTAAATTTGTTGTCCGGTTATGGCGGCTGGAAAAGTTGGCAACCCTGCTATAGACCCAATCCCGAAATCCACGCGGGCGAAGCCGCGGGCAGAAAGCTAGTTTATAATATTTTTTTTTACTACATAGGTACTTTTATAAATAATTTTATTTCTTTATATTAGAAGATAATATAAGAAAATAGGTATTATCAGTGTATGTTGAGATCCATTGTCGTGGACCCCTATTCTCATTTCATGGACCCCCAAATTTTTGTATCGCTGACGTAGACCCCTTGCAGGTTGTCATAGACCCTTAGGGGTCGATATAGTCCCACTTTGAAAATCGCTGGAATACACTGACCAAAAAAAAGAGCAAACCATATCATAATAGCGCGAGAAATATTCAAGAAGGGCAATAGAGGTAGAACGTAATTGTGGGATTAATTATGGGATGTAAAAAATTGTGAATAGAGTTAGTTAACGAGCCTCGGGGTTATTAAAAAGCACAGAGGAGTACACAGTTAATAAAGCTCTTGTAAATTAAGAAATTATACATTTCGGAAGAGCGGAACAATTCATTGCTATATGCATAAGTGTTAGTAACTAACCCTAATACTTTCTACAGAATCTTTACTGCCGTATGGATAATCATTTAAAACACTAGGAACTCGGATACATGATTAAATTTCATTATATCAAAGACAAATAAAATTGTTGCTGTCTTGAAAAATAAGGTACAAATTGTAATATTGTGAAAGCAATCTTTTTGGATCCTGACCTACGGCTAACATGACGCAATAACAATTATCTTTTGTCAGGGTCAAAGACGATTGCTTAAAGAAAATGTAAAAAAAGCAATTAAATATAAAATCAGTATTGTTTTACATGTTTTACAAGTTACATTTTTCATTGAAAAAGTTATGATAAATATTTGCCTCCAATAGTGATGTTGCACGACCAGTTGCGGATTCAAAATGTAGTTGCAACTAATTACAAAAGTGCTGAAAACACTGACTGCAATCTCACGCTCGCTACTATAGTAGTATATAGTATATGTTGAAAATAACACATATTCGCCTTTTATTATCCCTTTTTCTCACGCCAACGATCCATCGCTTACACGAATGCAATTGCTAAGAAGTCTGTCAAATTTATTGAGTAGATTATTATAGAGATAAGTCTTATTAGTATTATTGTCTAAGCCTAATGAGAAATGAAATTGATTTTGACCATAAGTGGTTCAAAACGTATTTTTGGTTGATATCTATGTTTTACCTATTCCCAAATCAAACAATGAATTTTAAATAGCTTATACGATAAGAATAGTCTTCACTCGTCTTTTAAATTACCCAGCACACAGCATAACAATTGAGATTTCTATCTATTTATTAACTTTGGTTACAACCTTAATTGTACATTTTCTTTGAAAACCTCAAGAATCTGTTTAAGAAAAAACAGATACCAACAGGCTATTAAAACATGAACGAGCGAATATTTCCAGCGCCGAAAACGTTCCCCTCGCAACTCTCAGCTAATAAGTTACGAAACTTTTAACTACTTAAATACCCAAGCGGCATCCCTCAAAAGTTATGTTTTATACATGGCGCCAATATTACCCTCTCAGATTTACTTTTGTTCTTGCACTTAATTGCCAAATAATAAACCACAAGGAATTAGGGATTTAGTCCACTCAACGAAATTTAGATGTTAAATGTAAGTAGCAGACAAAGTTCATACTTTTCTTACGTTGCGTATTCTATTTTTAGGACATTTTTTTTATATAAACTCTTTATTGCACACAATAAAGTTACAATAAAAATACTAGCAGGTACCAAGTATCGCACGCACCCAAAAGGGCTGAGGCAACACCGGAGGGTTTTAGTGGGTGGTCCTAGCACTCTTGCTAGGAGAGCCCCACACGTGCCGACTAGCCAACGAACGGGTACAGTGCGATATCACGCATTATAAAATGGACTTATTTAACAAATATATTATTTTTTTACCATCCGTCTAAGGTTAGATAATATAAAGGTATTGTAAATATTTATGTGCTACTTTTAACAAAGACGTGTGGGTATTTCTGTACTAGATAGACAGCTTGTGTTAAAGAGCGCCAGTACGGACACGAAGCCAGTCTCTCGGTGTGCTATGGAGACACCTGATATTGTGTGTGTACGACATAACATTATTAAGAAATTATAAATTTCGGAAGAGCGGAACAATTCATAGACAGCTTGTGTTAAAGAGCGCCAGTACGGACACGAAGCCAGTCTCTCGGTGTGCTATGGAGACACCTGATATTGTGTGTGTACGACATAACATTATTAAGAAATTATAAATTTCGGAAGAGCGGAACAATTCATAGACAGCTTGTGTTAAAGAGCGCCAGTACGGACACGAAGCCAGTCTCTCGGTGTGCTATGGAGACACCTGATATTGTGTGTGTACGACATAACATTATTAAGAAATTATAAATTTCGGAAGAGCGGAACAATTCATAGACAGCTTGTGTTAAAGAGCGCCAGTACGGACACGAAGCCAGTCTCTCGGTGTGCCATGAAGACACCTGATATTGTGTGTGTACTACATAACATTATTAAGAAATTATAAATTTCGGAAGAGCGGAACATTACATTGCTATATGCATAAGTGTTAATAATTAACCCTAATACTTTCTACAGAATCTTTACTTCAGACTATCTGAATACTCTATTAAATTATATAGTGACGTTTGAAACACGGGTTGTTAACAGCTCGATATATACAATTAACCCTGCGTATAATAAAATGCGCCAAAACCTGATGCATGCCGTTTTTGAAGTAAGCGACAAAAACAATGAGCACCACCGCAAGCGAAGGCCAAAATTAAATTTTGAAGCACACCCTTATATAACATCAATAATGATGCAAGTAACAAGATTCCGCGACAATCTTATTTATTGATATGTAGCTATAACCGGAGGGAGATTCTATATCAGAGATGTTGCTATATGTGGGCCTGCGCTGCATCGCCTCCTCTACTGAGGGTTGCCCTCACGTTAGAACTTAGATACAGGCTGAGTTTAGTCGGTAGGTCTCGTAGTCAGACCTCTCTGGCCACGTGAAGTCCGACATTATCACCGTGACACTTGCCGTTGCGGTAGTAGGTATCCTTTTTTTTGTTCTCCTGAGGAAAATGCATTAAATTGCATACCCCGGCTGTGGCGAGCCGGCGCTTACGTGAGGCTCTCCTCCCCAGAAGGGGGAGGCCTACCCACTAAAAA
The DNA here is from genome assembly GCA_036419045.1 of Scirpophaga incertulas. Classification (NCBI taxonomy): domain Eukaryota; kingdom Metazoa; phylum Arthropoda; class Insecta; order Lepidoptera; family Crambidae; genus Scirpophaga; species Scirpophaga incertulas. The sequence continues at coordinate 5,678,351 of CM071641.1, forward strand.
CCTTAGGGATGGTCTTCTTCAGGCATGTAGGAAGCCCCCGGGAACGCGAACAGACTTCCAGCCTCTACTGAGAAAAAAATCCTGCTAAATTAACAACAAAAAGTTAATCCGGGAGAGCCGTCCATAGTGAATAGCTACCATATCAATGTTTTTATTGTCAAATGAAATCGACAATTAGGTAGATTCGGCAATAATAATATGTTGCTAAAAAAACAATTGTAATCTTGTGCCATATCACAACCCATATTAGTTACACCAGCAATTTAGCTTTGTCACCATAAATATTCCGGTTTTGCCATGATTAAGAACGGACATGAAGCAGGTTGGGTGAATCGTTGGGGTTACTTACGAAATATCGAAATTCCAAATGATCGAATATCAAAATATTATCAGTGTATTTCGATATTCGATCATTTGGAAATCGATATTTCGTAGGTAACCCCAACGATTCACTCAACCTGTTTCATGTCCGTTCTTAAATCTAAGCACTAGTTGTAAATAGTCTTGCTTTTAATTTCACATCAAATAATAGAGCAAAAGTATTTAGTGTTCACAACCGTGATTAAAGTTCACACCGACACAACACGCGCCCGCTCGGTCGAACATTCGCGAAGGAAATAGACGAGAAGAGCCGAGTCCTGTGTATATTTAAAAGTACTTTGTGCCGGCGCCCGAGTGAAGTGATGAGAGAATTGGCTACCGAAGAAACGAAACAACTACTCGGAAGTTGTCACAATACACTAATTTATTAGCTAAGCGAACAATCTTAAATTTTGTTAGTTTTGAATATTGTTGTTTGTTTAAATAAACATGTCAACAACATTAGCTAAGTAACTCACCGAAGCCCGGTGCCCGGTGAGTATCTGAGTCAATCGGTAGGTGACCTCCTCCTTCCCGTGGAGCCAAGCTTCGAGGTGCGGGAGTACGGCACCGACCGACGGCCCGCTGGCGCGCGCAGATCCGTAATTCGAGCTGCGCACGCCAGGCCGCCACAATCCGTCGGTGCCACTCCCGCTTAGGCACTTCGTGCGCGGGTTCCAGGGCGCTCCCCCCATCGCCCCCCCGGCTGACACGCCGCGACGCATACGTCGCCGCGGACATGTCGGCCAGGATGTCGAATGGGGGGGAGCGTACCAGAACCGTCGCCGCCTCGTACGAGATGGTACGGTAGCCTCGCACGATCCGTATGGCCATTATCCGCTGCAGGCTCCGTAGCAGAGCTCTGCAGCGGGGGGACCTCGCGCAGTCTTGTGACCACACGGGGACCCCATACATGGCCACGGATCGACGCCCTCGTACAGGCGGCGTGCGGTAGTATCCTGGGCACGTTTCGTGCTCCTCGTGAGGATTCTCACCCTCTCAAAGATTCGAATCAGTAGTGCTTCGTCACAAATTGATATTGTCAATCGTGTAAGTGTCGCGTATCGAATGAAACCGATATGCAATTGAGCGACGTGATCCGAAGCGCTCCGACTCTGAACTATTTATTTATCTCAATCGTGCGAGCGCCGCGTGCAGATTGAAACCGAGATACAATTGAGCGAATGATTTATTTGAAGCGCTGTTAGATTTGAATCAGTGAATCACTTGGAAGAAACGACTCACTGAGTCGTTTCTGTAAAGATTGACACATATCTATTTGGATAGTGTATTCCAGTGTTGGCATGTTTTAAATTAAAATAATAAAACCGCATGTATCTATAAACCATATTTGTCACACAAAAACTAAACGCTTATCTTTCCGCCAAAGAGAAATATGTTCCTTGATACCTGATTCTGAGAAAAATAAACCATCCAACTATACAATGCACTACCACTCGCTTGCCTCTTATACCGTGCACCACGATTATACGGCAAACGCTCGAGATTTGCGGATCGCCTCCTATTACAAAAGCGTTTGAGTCGAGATTCGCCTAGCTTCAGACAATGGGAATTCTTGACGAGTATTTGATCTTCCATTTCAATGTATATGCAGTAAATTGCTGACATTTGTTCCGGTTCGCCCCGAAATATAATTTATTGGACGGCGCATGTGTTTTGTTGCGTGCGTCGACGTTATATTAGAAATGTCACCGTTGATATTTCACAATATTTATTGTCAAGTGGGATGACAGAAGATTCTCGTTATTCTCATCACAAATAGGACATTATAGTGACCATATTCTGACTAGTACAGCCTGATCGGGCTAATTCACTGGTACTAAAGTACTGTTACACTGGGGAAACTAATAAAGAAAGCACATTGACCCAGACGACGACAAATTTTTGTAAGTCAAATTTCCCAAGCAAATCTATCCCGTGTGGGAATTGAACGCATTGTGTAGTAGCCGATCACTCGACCGCTACGCCAGACGTATCGCGTACTAAACTTAGTTTATAATTTGTAACTAGTGAAGTAAAGGGGAAATAATACTATCATAATTATTTATGTCAATATTTATTGTCCCAAATATAAAAATTCATTAATTAAACAATACTAAACAATGATTAAACTTAAAGCTAACTTAGATTTATCACAGAGGGGTGCATTGGCGAAATTGCGAAATGCGCGACTTAACAAAGGCAGGCAAAGGAAAAGCAGAGATCGAAATATTTATAATTTTGTCAAATTAAGCGATAAGATGTCAATAAACATGTCGACTTCCCATATGTTTCGATTAATTATTAAAAAACAACTGAATGACTTTGTTTTTGACTAAAATTGTATACCTCTAGTTGATATGTATTTTATTACCCACATATTATATTTTTAACTTTATTCATAGAAATGGTAGCGTGCTCAAAAAAAATCGTTACTTCATAATTGCAATATTCAAGAAAAAAAATATTAATAGCTCAAGAAAATTATATTTATTTACCATTCGCATGAAAAACAACGAAAATTGCAGGAAAAGCATGAATTCTAAATCCTTAATTTAAATGTTGTAGTTCTTATTATCATTATAACTATTGTTAGATTTAATCCATTTTAAACATTTTAACATAATAATAAAAGTAACTGAAGCGAAAATTTTAATAAACATTTAAAGGCGATTTGAGGATTCTGTTTGCTTTTATTTTTATTGTGTTCTTTAATATTGCTAAAACCGGATCTATGTTTTATACGCCTTTAGCATTTAAATGAAGTTAATAAAAGCGTTTCGCAAGCTATAATTAGTAAACTAATTGCATGCACTTCATTTTGTCACTAATAAGAAATTTTCCCAACACAGTGAGACAGACAATATTTCAAGTGAAGTTTCAAGATGGCGCTAACGTTTGCACACGTGGAGCCACGTTTCACAAATTATAAAGTGTTTAGAAAATTTCATACATTACATCCAGTTTTATTACTTCCACTGATGACTATATACCTACCTATATTCTCTACCTATAGTCTACGTCGACCAATTTTAATATATTTGATAATAATTTAACGCAATAACCAACATAGTCTTTAAGTTCACATTGATTACATACATACATAAACTTTATTACAATATAACACGTAAAATAACAACACGAAACATACATATTCTCCTTTTTGATTAGATCTAATAAAATACGTTCGACTACGAGTTTTTTTTCAGACACCCAATAGGAATGCGAACTTATCTTGCGGATTGGTCCAAATATTTATTTTATTATTTATTTTTTGTTTTTTATTAATAGCCAGCAATAATTCTTCTGAAAGCATACATGATATTATACGTAAGCTCTATTTTATATCATAGCCTCCAACTCTTTAAGTTCAATTCGCATTGTGTCTCAGTAGGTTTTTACTATTTTCGACAAAGGACGGACCACCTCTTTATGATCTAACTGACAGGCCTCATAAAACACTGAAAAACCCTTACAAATCCAATTTGTTTTTGTTTATTATGAATAAAAATTGAAAAGTTTATGGCTATTGACATTTACAAATTTCATACTGGCAACATCGAAGTTTATTTGAAAAATAACTTCACCGTTATCTGTCAAATAAAAACTAATGTTAAAATCGAGGGCATTATATAAAATTGATATTTGTAACCCTATTGATGGGTTGATTTATCTGTAAAAGCATGTTCGCTTCTTTTTGAAGATAAAAGAATGTTTCCATTGCGCAAAATACACTAAATTTTGTTGAAAAAATTCTTAACAAAAGTATAATAATAATAACCTACTATCAAACAATAATTTTATGTAAATAATAATAATTTAAAAAAATTTGATATCTTATGATCTATAGCAAAGCAGATTCAGTCACTCGGTTCATCTATAGATTATATCTCTCTAATAAATTAGATCAGTGATTCTCAACCATTGTGCCGCCAAATTTTACAAATATATAATAATGTTAATATTATTAAATTATATCATTTAAAAAGATAAATATTTTTAAGATAACATTAGAGAAGAGAATTATTCATTATTTCCCAAAATTAGATATTAAGAAATTTAATTGGGTTCGTAATCCATTTCTCACAACGGATACTTCTGTATTCGACTTAACTTTGAATGAAGAGGAAGAACTGATTTTGTTTTTCAATAATCGAGATTTATTTTTAAAACATTCAGAAGAATCAATTATTTCATTTTGGATTAACATCAGATGCGATTATCGAATGATAGCCAAAAAAGCTTTAAACATATTATCACAATTTTCCACATCTTATTTGTGTGAATTCGGATTTTCAGCATTAGCCACCATTAAAACTAAAAAAAGATCAAGATTGTTAAATGTAGAAGACAATATGAGAGTAGCATTGTCATTTTTACAATCAAATACAAATGAAATTATCAAAAACGATCATTAAAAATATTTTTATTATTATTAATCCCTTAATAACCGTTTAATTATTGCAGTATATATTAGTGTATTTCGTATATTTAAAATTTTTGTCACAAAAAATGTGTGCAGTGTGTTGTGGTAAGTAAATAATTTTTATCTTTTTCTTTGTGTGCCGCCAAAATTTGAAATCGTTAAATATGTGCCGCAACAAAAAAAAGGTTGAGAATCACTGAATTAGATGTTTATTTTTCATGGCTACCATTTCACAGATTATCGGAATCACTTTTCAACAAGCAAGTCTCCTCCCTCCTCCTACCCCCTGCCCGCTAGTTGCGCCTCTCGTAAGATATCTCGCACGTAGATTGTATTTCCAGTATGAAAGGGCCCTCTTGCTCGGGTCTGAAAGTGGATGGGGTCACAACGTACCGGCCCGCCGGCAGCTCGGGCAGTTGCAGCACCACGAACCCGGACCTGTACGAACCACACAGTTGAGACCATTGCCTTAAATCATTCAATAGGGTAGACGACTACAACTGACTATGGCCGTTTTTATACAATAATTATCTGATTTGAGCAATTTATATCTAATGAAAGTGTCAATATAGAAATTTCAGTTTATTATTAATTTATATTGTTTTTTTTTTTTATGTGATAGGGGGCAAACGAGCAGACGGATCACCCGATGGTAAGCAATTACCGCCGCCCATGAACGCCCGCAACACCAGAGGAGTCACAAGCGCGTTGCCGGCCTTTTAAATGGGAGTACGCTCTTTTCTTGAAGGTTTGGACATCATAACGCCTCGGAAACACTGCAGGCGACAATTCATTCCACAGTTTAGCTGTGCGAGGCAGAAAGTTTCTAGAGAAACGCACAGTGGTGGACTGCCAAGTATTGAGATGGTGAGGATGGAAGGTTTGTCGCGTGGAACGATGTCGGAAAGTAGTAGCAGGGATTAGTCCAAATAATTCCTCTGAGCATTCTCCGTAGTAAATGCGATAGAGTATGCAGAGAGAAGCTACATCTCTACGCAATGCCAAAGGGTCAAGCCGACTTGAAGTTTCCTGGTGGTCGACGATGCGAATCGCTCTCAGTTGAATCCGGTCTAGAGGGAGAAGCTGGTATTGGGGCGCCCCTGCCCAAAGATGAGAACAGTATTCCATATGAGGCCGGACCTGTGCCTTATAAAGTTGCAGACGGTGAGCCGGTGTGAAATACCGCCTCGCCGATTTCTAAAAAATGAGCAATTATTATTCACGTAATCCTAATGAAACGAACAAATTTCTAGCATTCTCACATTAAATGTAACATTTTTTATATAGAAAGTATACCTATAAACGTACAAATAACAAAGTTATTTTAAAATTTGTTAATACGTTCATACAAATTAGGCGAGTTTACTGAGTTATGACGTCACGATTGCAGTGTTTCTAGTACGGAGCGTGTTTGAGAGACTCGCGACAGCGCCGCAAACATGGCGATGTATCTTCAAAAGTAATACGTGCAGGTGTACTGTTGGTTCTACAATATTTCTCACTTAAACGAGTACTCTTACTATGTATAGAATTTAGAAAATTGTCGTCTACCCAGTTCAAAAATTATGGAATTTAGAAATTACATTACCACTAGATTTGAATATTATAATAGAGAATAAAAAATTGACATTGTAAATGAAACGAAATCCTTAGGCCTAATAATTGACACACATTTAAACTGAAAGGCACATATTAACAAAATAAACAATATAATATCTACTAAATGCGCTATCCATATTAACTAATGTAACAACTAGTAAGGTAATAAATGCTTACTACAGATATGTTTACCCACTTTTGACTTATGGCATAATATTTTGGGGCAACTCAGTAAACATTTAATCGACCTTTGTCTTACAAAAAAAATGCCTTAGGATAATTTTCAAGATGCAAAGATTAGAATCGTTGAGAACTATATTTAAGAACCAAAATTTTCTTACATTGATATATATATTAGAAATATACTTATTTGTAAGAAATCGGACTGTCATTTTTCATAAAAAAATAGTTACTAAAAATAATATTCGTTTTGGTACACATATATAATGTATAGCCCAATAGCTGTATTTCATTTAAATAAAGAAATTTCGTGATTTACTAATAATCCATATTCATTCAAGATGTATATATGTATATAACTAGTAATGGCAATAACGACTGTTTTGTAATAACGAATAACACTGTTGTGTTATTTTCTTATAACTGTTATTGTAAACTGTTGTCTGTTATCCTGTTATATTGCTGTTGACAAATGTTGTTGAGTACGATTGTTATTGTTATTTCTTAACAATTCTTAACAATGAACTTTCCTTCATACTTTTTCAGGCTTAGGACTGTCAGAATATTAGGCAGTAAATTAAATAACTTAAAACTCAAATAAATTAATATAATATTCTGGTGTATTTAAAAGTTCATTGATCTGTACATAATTTGTTATTTACATTCAATATTAACATTACTTACATGCAATATTTGCAATATTCTTCCATTTCTATTTATTTACAATATCTACTCTAATTATTTATTAGTTACTTCAAAAGTTCAGGACACTAATTATTGCAACGAATAGGTAATTTAATTTGCATACGCGATCACACAACGGCAAATCCAAACACGACGCTAATTATTGCAACGATCACACAACTGCAAAAAATGCGTAACTAAAAAAATGACAACAGCTTATGCACCAGCAAGCCAGCAACAGTTTACCTAATTGTTATTTCAAATCACACTGTAAATCAAAATGAGTCTAATTGTCATACGCGCGAAGGTACAAAATTGTGAATTTGGTATTAGTAAAATTACTATAAGAAATAAACAAATAGGAACTTTATTGCCTTGTGAGAAAGGTTAATATTGTAAGAATAAGCAGTCGGGCAACAGAGCGAGCGCCTACGCCTACACAACGGTTCAAGTGGCAACAACAACAATGCGCCTAGGCGATTCTTTTGTCGACAGCTACAGCGGGATAACAGTATAAGCCGTTGTTAAATAATGTGTTATTCGTTACGGGGAAATAATTCGTTATATTATCTGTCAAAAGAGTTTTTGTAAACTAAACTATCATTACTCTATGATGGAAGACAATGTATTTAAAATATGCATCTTGAAATATACTGTCATTGGAATACTAATTGTTTTTATCTGATTTACTATTTTATAATTATTATTTGATATTTACAAGAGGTTATGGGCAAATTCGTCTATTCAAATAATAAATAGTATCAGTTAAATAAGTATTAATAATAATATATTTTCATAATGGAAAAAGAAGTTACGTCATGCTTTTCTTCGTTTGAAAAACTAAAAGGAAGGGAAAATTATAATGATTGGCGATTCGTTATGAAAAATAGCTTAATCCATGAAAATCTGTGGCATTGTATAATTGGATATCCAGAAGGTGATAGCACTACGGCCGAAACTCGTAAGAGAAAAGACGAAAAAGCATTGTCTAAAATAAATTTATCGGTCGATAAATCGTGCTTTCCGCATTTAATAAATGTAAGTACTGCCAAAAATGCATGGGATACACTTGAAAAAGTATTCGATGATAAAGGATTAACTAGACGTCTGCAATTGCTTCGTAAGTTATGTTCCGTACAATTAACTGATTATAACTCAATGCAATCATATGTTAATGACACTGTTTCGATTGGTGAGCAACTACGCGCTATTGGTAAGCCCGTTGATGATGAGTTCCTTGGCGTTGTTTTACTTAAAGGCTTGACTACAGAATATGAACCTATGGTTATGGCATTGGAGCACTCCGGTGTAACTATCACGAGTGACTTGATAAAAACCAAATTATTACAAGATACTAAGTGGAATGGTAATGAAAAGGAGGCGGAGACATGTCTATATTCTGGAGATAAAAATAAGTCAAAAGTTAACCAAAAGAATAAAAAATGGTGTTGGAACTGCAAAAAGGCAGGCCATACAAAACAGGAATGTTGGTTCAAAAATAAGAAACCTGAAAAGAAATCGGATCATCCTAAATCTTTATCTGCTTTATCTGTACATGATAAAAATCATGAAATATGGTATATCGACTCGGGTGCAACACATCATATGACAGGTCGTAAGAATTTGATTAAGGATTATGTAGAGATACCGACAACGGAAATGATTGCTGATATTTGTACAAAATCACTTCCTTATCCGAAGCATATTTTTTGTGTGGATGAACTACTTTTGATAGATAAGTAATACAAGTAAAGTTATTATTATAACCCTAGACTAATGTTAGTTTAAGGGGGCGTGTCAAAAGAGTTTTTGTAAACTAAACTATCATTACTCTATGATGGAAGACAATGTATTTAAAATATGCATCTTGAAATATACTGTCATTGGAATACTAATTGTTTTTATCTGATTTACTATTTTATAATTATTATTTGATATTTACAAGATTATCTGTCATTGAAACAACGACCATTATTATACAGTGTGTTAGGGATCGGACTTCCGATACTTTACCAACGTGTTGTATGTTAAGTTTTATCGACAAAAACCTATACAAATGGGGGTCGCATCCCTCACCCCTATGAATGAGAGCTATTTTAAAATTTTATTTCTCGTATTTTAAGGAGTTTATTAAATCTTGCTGTTTTACGATTTTATTTGGTCTACATACACAAAAGTGGCCTTATTTCAAAGTTAATGAGCTGTGCTTGTATTTAACAATAAATTTGTTAAGAAATTCTTTACAATAATAAACAAAATCCTTTGATTTAGACGGAAAACTGGGTAAAATTATCAATTTTTTTTTAGTTATTGGGCTCTACCTAAAATTCCGGACCCTTGACATATCATTTTTTTGTTTTAGTTTATTGGCAATAAGTTGAGCTTGTAAATAAACCTAAAATAAGTACCACTAAACAGGCAAATAGTTAAGAAACGGGTCTAACAAAACAAGTCAAAATTGACAAAAAACCCTATTCATAAGAAGGTACAAAACTTCATACCTATAAGCCCCTGAAGACTTCTTAAAGAACGGTGCGGTGACATCCGGATCCTCCAAAGACTCGACCCTCACATCCATTCCGATCTGGTAGTTCTTGGGGCCCATTAGTTTAATGACCACGTGTCGGGGCGTGCGCCAGTTGGGGATGGTGAAGATGAACTTAGGGTTGTTGGGATATGTTTGCGGGTGGTTTTCGCAACCGCCAGCAGTGCGTCCTGACCACTCGCCTGATATCTATGGAAGTAAATAAATATTACATAGTAAAAAAATATAATGTGGAAAATCTAGATCCGATTCCGATCAGATTGTGTTTGGTATTGGTACATGATTTTTAAAAATATCTACAAAGTAAATTACTGTAAGTGTAATATGAAATTATTTTGTGATAATAAATTATGAATGTGCAAAGTGTTAAATTTGTAATTCCTTAAAAAGTAATTTACAAAGAAAACATCCTCAAGAATATTAATTATTCTTTAAAGAAGACTGCTAAATAGATCCGCCAAAAAGTAACGGAAACGGACACGGATACAAATCTCTTCTGCCTCGGATATCCCGCGGATACGAATACGGATATCCGGTACATGACTAGTATGTACACATAGCAATGCTGTATTGATCTTGAGACACCTTTATGTCGCTATCAATAGGGGCGGTTTTCATGATGCAATTGTAGACTGTCGTGCTGCTCACTGTACATTGAGTTGAATTATGAATGCGAGCATTTATACCTTAGTCATGGTTGTTATTATATATTTCTATTAAAAATATTTATATATGTATAATATATGTATGTATATCCGCTACCCTAAATCCCATAACACAAGCCTTACGAGCTTACTTTGGGCTTGGCTAATTGGTGTAGGCGTAAGAAATATTTCTTTATTTATTAAATTAAAAAAAATGCTATAACTCACTCTTTCACTATACGGATAAGGTTCAAGTTTGTCCAACTGGAACGGACACGTCGAATACGCTCTGAGAGTGTAGTATATGGTATTCGATTTCTCATACTGAGATACTACTAGGGTATATTTGTCGGAGCTATTAGGGCCAACTATGATCTTGCATAGATAGTGGGGGCTGTTGATCCTTATTCCGTCGATATAAGGTGGTGGATCGTCTGAAAAAAAATTAAAAAAAAGTTTATAATACTTATGAAATTAACGTACATATATACATATATATAGCTAGATAGATATATATTCTATTCTATTTAATTGTGTAAGTTCAATTTGTGATAGTAGGCATACAGCAGCACTCGGTATCGGAGAAAAAACATACTTTTTACGAGATTTCACAGTTGATTGGTGGCAAATATGAATATCATAGGTACCTATATATTTTCTCTATAGATAGTGTTAATAATGTGTGTGTGAAAGCTTTTTTAACCCCCGACCCAAAAACGGCAGGGTGTTATAAGTTTGACGTGTGTGTGTATTGTGTGTGTCAGCGTGTGTGTGTGGGTGTGTCAGTGTGTCAGTGTGTGCGTGCGTGTGTGTGTGTCAGTGTGTGCGTGCGTGTGTGTGTGTCAGTGTGTGTGTGTGTCAGTGTGTGCGTCAGTGTGTGTGTGAGTGTGTGTGTGTCAGTGTGTGCGTCAGTGTGTGTGTGTGTGTGTCTGTGTGTGTGTGTGTGTGTCAGGGTGTGAGTGTGTGTCAGTGTGTGTGTGCGTGTGAGTGTCAGTGTGTGTGTGTGTGTGTGTGTCTGAGGCAACGTAGCTCCCAAACGGATGACCCGATTTTAATGCGGTTTTTTTTTGTATATCCATCGAGTGTTCTTAGCGGTTAAGGTCTTCAAAGTCATCAGGTCGTTTGTTAGGTGTGATAGGAATGTTACACACACAGTTTGCTTGCAAGCATATGTGGGATCTGACATTTAAAACACTAATGTCTTCCACTAATGGAACCACTGAGCTAGTCTGCTGATAGAGCTCGAAAATAGGGAGACATAACCCTGGACTGCCTTTACCTTCAAAAATACTTAGCTAAATCTAATGATTCCTACCTATTCACAACATTCGTAAAAAAAGCACCTATCTAAACAAAAATATATTTATAATAAAGTTTTAAAGTAAGTAGGTATTCAGAATTAAAGTGAACCTAATTTAAAACTAAATAAATACACAACTACACAAATTATACAATAACACTGGGCCAAAAAGTGATCCCCGACGCGACAAAATTTAATCAAAAAATTCATACGTACGGTCAACAGCAGGACAAGATAACCATTTGCAGTTCAAAATTTTACAATAGTACACAATAATACATTACGATATTAGTGCGTTATGACGGTTATAACATGCGAGGCGGAATTTCAGCGTTTTTATGACCCGCTTTACATATTTAAAACCGGTGGAATTACGTCAGTTTTACGAGCAAAAGTGTTAAATAGTAGATTGCTTTATAAGGGTGGAAAGGAATCAATCCCAACGAGGTTGTTAGACGCCCAAGCGCAGCTAGGGCGGCTATAGTCCGAGTAGAGTTTGATTCCATTTACCCGTGTGTAGCACTCTACATTTCATTTCGAATGCAAGGAAAATAAAAAAAACTTTTTCTTAAATACCTACATCACACAATCAAGATTTCGATACAGCGTAACAAATTCCCCTCCCGCCAAAATTATTTCTTTCACAGGTATTTTTAAATTTGGAACACATCGCGTTACATATTACTGGCCATTCAGCCAAATACTTTTATTATAATTGTACCAAAGATTGTATGTACGTAGCCTAATTCAGATCTATTTTTAAAATTTTACTTTACGCCCTAAGGAGGGAAGTAAATAGTATGAGAATTTCCCGCCCGCTGGTGGGAACTAGCGTTTTCCTTCCAATATTCAGATCAAGGTAGTGATTGCAATCCGGCGTCATTTTCAGTCCGGCCGGATACGACCGGATTTACATCAATCCGACCGGATGCAGTTAGATCCGGCAGGATGCGGAGGACAAAATAAGCGAGTTAATCAAGTGTCACTGCACTTATATGTAGGTAATTTATAAAAATAAATCACAAATATATAAAATAGACTTTATTTCCTAACCAATACTAAGACAAATATACAACTAACAATTAAAATTTAGGTGTAGGTAACTAGTAATAATTTTACGACGTAACGAGTAGCTCAGTCTTTCTAGATTTCACTTTCACGGATAGATCAATTTATAAGTAGCAATATTAATTATCAAGTAACTATAATATCTAATAGATACAATAACCTTACGTAATTAACTGAAATGAGAACAAAATCATTACTAAAGTATTTGAGAATGCTAACAAACAAGTCTTATAAGTATTTATGATTATGACAGATACCATCATGATTACTAACTGCTAGCACCGGATCCGGTCTTCGGATCCGGTATATTGGTGCCGGATCCGGTAACCATTAAATAATGCCGGATCCGTCGGATTACCGGATCCGTTTTTCCGGATGCAATCCCTAGATCAAGGAAACGCTCCTTTCCGAGCATGGGGAATGAAATAGTAGATTGTTAACCGAGGGTGGAAAGAATCAATTCCCGAGGTATTCAGACGCCCGAGCGCAGCGAGGGCGGCTATAGTCCGAGAAGGAATTGATTCTTTTACCCGTGTTAAACACTCTACTTTTCACTTCGAATATATGAGGAAAATAAAACATTGGTTGTTTATTTAATCTATTTATTGATAATATATGATAATATCAGTAGACCATCAGTAGGCAGAACACAATTTACCTCGTCTTTAATTGAATCTGGTGTCAATATTTCGGAATCGCTTGAACTCATTTTTAAAATTAAAATCTTAACTAGTATAAGAGATTATTTGAATTTTTTCAAATTCCGTCACAGATTCCGTCACAGATATATATAATAAATTCACATCCCGCCAATTTATGTCGACTGTTTAAATTTTAAATATGGAACTCACCGCGTGTTTGTTGCGGCTTATCCCGCTGGAAGTAGTTTGCGCTAAGTTCACACTGGCTGTTTAGAAACTCACATGGCCGCAGCATTTTTTTTATAGTTCACAGCTGACAGTTCGTAGCTGACATTCGTAGTTCTATTTTTAAAGTTCATTCCGGCCCTTGGGTGGGAAGTAAATTGTATGAGTTTTTCCCTCCCTATGTCGGGAAGCAGCATTTTCCACCCAATAATCAGATCAAAACAACATAACTTTCCGAGTATGAGAAATGAAAAATATCCTTACGCTTCCGACAAAAGTTTTATACGGCGCTGTACTCACACGGGTAGTAGACGCGGTCGCCGCCGCTGTTGTAGACGAGCAGCGTGATGTACTCGCGGTTGTCGCGGAAGTCGTCGATGCACGTGATGTGCCGCGTGAGCAGCAGCCACACGGCGCCGGCCGCCGGCACGCGCAGCCGGAACTGCGGGTTGTCGCCCACGTTGTACGCGTCCTTCGCCGGGCCCACCCCGGCGTCCCACTTCCTGTAGCCGTGCAACTTTACATTGCCCACTTGCAAACAAACGGAATCGTTCCGGCAACTTATTTCTTTTTTTTATTATGTATGTATGTATAATAGGCTTGCGTTTATCCCTCCACGGGAAGGAGAAGGTCACCTACCGATTGACTCAGATACTCACCGGGCACGGCTGCTTCGGTGAGTATCTGTGTCGAATAGGACGGGAGGGATCGACACATTGCCACCACTGCGCATCCGACCGCGACTCGGCCCAGCACACGCTGGCGGAGTGCCCCGCGTGGGCCTCCGAGCGCCGAGTCTTGGTCGCAGAGATCGGGCGAGATCTGTCTCCGCCGGCATTGGTTGCGGCGGTGCTAGCGGACGAGGGAGGTTGGAGGGCTGTGGCCTCCTTCTGTGAAGCAGTAATGCTCTAGAAGGAGGCCGCCGAGCGGGGTCGGGAGATGGCCGATCCCGCTCGAAGGAGGCGGCGCCGGGCTCGGTAGCACAGCTGCGGCGCCGCCGCGGGTCGCCGGCGGGCGCGAGGAAGTCGCGACCGCTACGGCGACCCGGGATGGACCACGCCCCTTCCGTGGCCGGGGGGCGTCGTCGGTGGAGGAGACCGGGGGAGGTAGTATAGCCTCCCCCGAGGAGGGCTCCCCTCTAGGCAGGGGAGCAGAGGCTGGGGGTTCCCGGAAGTTACTTGATGTTCCCGGTGGCTCCCTACATGCCTGAGGAAGGCCATCCCTGAGGTTTTTATAGGTAGGCCTCCCCCTTCTGGGGAGGAGAGCCCCACATAACCGCCGGCTCGCCACAGCCGGGGTATGCAATTTAATGCATTTTCCTCAGGGGAACAAAAAAAAAAAGGCTTGCGTTTATCCACAATCTCAACTGATGGTAAATGAACATGAGGACTAGGATGGAACACGCTTACCTAGCAAATGCCTATTCACTTGTGACTTGAAGACCGTAAGATTATATTGATTAACGAAAGAGATACACAAGGTAAGAATGATAGGACGAATCGGTGCAGGTCGACCTAGGCGGACATATCTCGATCAAATCGAAGATGTCCTAAAGAAAGGCCGGGTCAAGAGTACTCGCAACCGACGAGCATGCATGAAGACGCTCATGAAAGTGGAGGAAGCAAGGGAAGTGTGCCAGGATCGTAGCAAGTGGAGAGAGGTGGTCTCTGCCTACCCCATTGGGAACAAGGCGTGACATATATGTATGTATGTATGTAAGATTATGTTGTTCCGGGAACACAGACGTCGGCAGATTATGGTAGACGACTACAACTGATTACGGCCGTTTTTATACTATAATTATCTGATTTAAACAATTTATATCTAATGAAAGTATGTCAATATAGAAATTTCAGTTTAATCAATAATTTATATTGTTTTCAGGTTTCTAAAAAATGAGCAATTATTATTTACGTAATTCTAATGAAACGAACACATTTCTAGCATTCTCACATTAAATGTAACATTATTTTATATAGAAAGTATACCTATAAACGTACAAATAACAAAGTTATTTTAAAATTTGTTTATACGCTCATACAAATTTGACGAGTTTACTGAGTTATGACGTCACGATTGCAGTATTTTTAGTATGGAGCGTTTTTGAGCGACCCGCGACAGCGCCGCAAACTTTTTGAATCGTAAATCATAATCGTAATATCTCAAAAACGGTGGTTCGTAGAAAAAAAAGAATTAATTAATTTTTTATTGATAATTTTATGATCTACAATTTTTATCTGTGATATTTTTATGATAAAACTTACCGTTTTGCTGAAAATCGCGAAACTAATTTTGTTTTACCTTTGACCTTGAATAAAATATTTTCCTTACAGGGGAAAGATAGGGAACTTTCAAATTTTGTTGTTGATGATATTTCAAACAATCTTACCGATTTTGAGCTTGGTGGGAATTTATGTAACTTTACTCTTATTTTTTGGTCTAATTTGACCGAACTATTTTTAAAGTTCATTCGACTGTTAATACGTCTTAAACGACGAGTCCGACATAATGTTCGACGTACGCAAAACATATACGTTCGACGTACGTAAAACGTATACGTTCGATGTACGTATACGTGTTTTACGTTCGTGAAACGTAACCGAACGTGTAAAGGATCCTAAGTGTGACGTCATCTGTGAACTAAAAACTCACTGATGTATACAGTAGGTGAACTTGAACAGCTCAGGGTTCCAATTGAGGTAGAAGACATCGAAGAAGTTCAGTATGCTGGCGTAGTCGATCCAAAAGACCCCGTTGTCGTACTGCGCCGCGCTGTCGGGGTCGTAGTTCAACTCAGCCTTGAGCTCCGAAGTCCAGTGGATGGTGTCCAGCTCGGAGTAGTTGCCACGCCAGCGGAGATGTGACCAAGGGTTCTTCAGCTTCAACAGTTTGACGCCCTACAAACGACTGGTAATCATTTTAATCCATACTAATATTACAAATGGGAAAATGTGTCTGTCTGTTTGTCCGTCTTTCACGGCAAAACGGAGCGACGAATAGACGTGATTTTGTGACGTGATTTACGTGGAGATAGTTGAACGGATGGAGAGTAACATAGGCTACTTTTTATCCCGGAAAAATCGTCAGATCCCACGGGATGCCCAATAAAGACTTCGCTCAAAAACTACTGCACCGATTTTCATGCGGTTTTCATCAATAGATAGAGTGATTATAGAGTAAGATTTTGCGGTATTTTTTATCATGGAAAAACGGATAGTTCCACGGGAAGTGCGATACCGACTTCCGCGCATATGTAGCCGTGGGCAAAAGCTATGACCCTTAACCCTCTATAGACCCAATCCCGAAATCCACTCGGGCGAAGCCGCGGGCAGAAAGCTAGTACCTAATAATTTCAGCAATAAATAATAATTAACCCCGGTTGGGTTGGGTTGGTGGTTGACCAAACTGACTACTTTTCGTAATTTTAAGTATAGTTATTGGTTTTAAAACTTTATTATTTGCTTCTTCGAAATCGAATTGTTGCACTTTAGTCAAGATCCCGAATGCGACTCACATCATAAATATATCGATTGCATTCGCCGCGTAAAGATTTTGTAAAGCTTTGTGTCACATATAATATATAGACTTAATCCTATAATTGGGTCGAGTCGTGGGATTTATCAGCAGAGCTCAAAAATTAGAATTGAAACTAGAGACCCTTGAGGTCCAGAAACGATGAAAGCGATACATCCGCTTTTTCCTTCGGTTCAATCTTACTTTAATAATAATAATAAAGCCATTTATTCCATATTACTACTTTACATTTTAAATATTGCTAGTACTTTGTTAGTAAGTTTTCTTAAATTATATTAGTAGTATTAGTATCTATGACTGAAATATAGACCCCTGTTAGGGTAAAGACCTCCTCCATAACTCTCTGTCTTTGCCAGAATTCATCCAATCGTTTCCTGTTATTTGAATACACTCATCAGCCCACCGTCTCGTTGGTCTGCCAACATTTCTTTTCCCTGATGGACCTTTCCATCGTGTGGTTTCAATGGTCTATTTTTTGTCTGTAAATCGTGATATATGTCCTGCCCACTTCCATTTATGCGAAGTGCGTGGATGAGAGCGTCTGTAACTTCCGTTTTTTGTCTTAAGATCACATTCTTTACTTTTTGATTTTTCTAATATTCAACACGCTCCTTTCCATTGCTGTTTGGGTGCATTTAATTTGCTGTCTTACTTTGTTTGTGTATGTCCAAGTTTGGCAACCGTATAATAAGTATGGTAAGAGGCATGTATCAAAGGATGCATACTGTAATTTCCTTTTAGGACTTCTTTCAGTGACCAAAATTCTACCATCTTTTCTTTTTTTTTTATTGAGGTCAAATAAACAATTGTACAATGAGGTAATTATAACAAATAGATGTAACAATAAGGCTTAATAATTGCACAACCAACACCATTAACCCCAGATATACAATATTATTGATTAGGAGAACACTAGACACAACATATAATAATTATTAGAATCGTATTCCCTTGCCAGGTTCGACAAGAGACAACAACAAATCCTTTAACTTGCGTTGTGTCTTACAAAATAGTTATTTTATTTGAGAAAGAGTAAATATAAATACTAGGCTAAAGCAACTAATCATCCGCAAGATGTTCCAACAACCCATCGAATCCATACGTCGCTGGTTCAAATCCGGCTCGAAGGACCAAAATGCTAGGGTTGTGTTTCTTAATAGTAGTGATGTGATACTTAATAATGCTAAACTACGTGCTATGCTGTGCTGTGCTGAACTATGTTAAGAAAATGCTAGAAATGATAAACGACCACGTTGACAGAATGCGTTTATTGCACTACTTGATATAATGACTAACAAATTGGGCGTAAAGTGCTGATTTGCAATTTCACAATACTGTTGAAATCAATGTAAACATATGATTCTGTGCGATGTCTCGTACACACGGTTTTTTAAAACTGTCGTGCGACATTGTGAAAATGTCAATATCAGTAAAGTGCTCATTGTAGCATTTCATAAGTCGTGTCAAAGGTGCACGTTCACCTGCGTTGGTTTTGCACAGTTTTGGAGCGAATAGCTTATGACTACGAGTATCTCGAATACGTTGAGAACGACTCGGGACACGTATATATATTGTTCATTAAGAAAGAAATCTTACTTTAACTATGTTTATTTCTTACCTTAGCTATCCTCACATCGAGCACAGCGTAAGCGTGGGTGGCGACCAGTCCGGTCCGGTCGGCTTCCGCGTCGTTCAAAGGTCCAGTAGCGACAGTGACCAACACTTCGCCCCTTTCAAGTCGAGAACGGATCATCTCATACAAACTGTCTGCGTTAAAATCCTGCTCGTCTTTTCTGATCGCACAGCGCTCCGGGATCCAACCGGTAAGCGCGTGTAAATCGATATTCTGTAACAAATGATGAAACGGTTGTAACGTTGTTAATTATATATAATTATTAATATTAAATATATATTGCCATAATCAGAGTTACAAAAAAAAAGTAAAAATGGTGGTTCACAAAGGTGGACTTATCTCTATTAGAGATTTCTTACAACCAACCTGCGAGTGTCTACGGAATGCTACTTATAGTGAGAAATGTCAAAGCAACCAAAGTTGTTAACGAAAATTATTTATAAGACAAACATATATATATACAAACATACATGTAATGCTATAAATAAATATATACGTAAGATGATGATGACAATGTGACATTTATGCCGAGTTGCCAACTAGCGCCTGAAAATGTTGCTTCAGGCTATGTTTAAATGCATGAACAGACTGGCTCTGTTGAACTACAGAAGGCAGATGGTTCCACATTTGGGCAGCACGAAAGCTAAATGAGTTGAACAGGAAATTTGTGTTGCACTTAGGCAATTCAAGTGTGTACGGATAGCATGGGCGTAGAGAACGTGAGGAGGAAGGCAGCATATGAAACCGAGATCGAAGGTATTACGGGGAATTAGGGTATTTTAGGGTTTGAAATGAAGTGGCCAAAATGTGGATATTACAATGCTCCCGGACCAGAGGCCATTTCAGCTTGGCGCGATAGTGAGAAATATGATCGTATTTACGTAGCCCAAAAATAAATCGATTAACGAAAGATTGTGTATCACAAGGTAAGAACGATAGGACGAATCGGTGCAGGTCGACCTAGGCGGTCATATCTCGATCAAATCGAAGATGTACTAAAGAAAGGCCGGGTCAAGAGTACTCGCAACCGACGAGCATGCATGAAGACGCTCATGAAAGTGGAGGAAGCAAGAGAAGTGTGCCAGGATCGTAGCAAGTGGAGAGAGGTGGTCTCTGCCTACCCCATTGGGAACAAGGCGTGACATATATGTATGTATGTAAAAATAAATCTGATGGCCAGATTTTGCAGTCGCTCAAGCTTGTCAAGTAATTCTTCTAAAAAACAAACATCGGCATAGTCTAAAATAGGAAGTAGAAGAGCTCTTATATTTTAAAGTCGAAAAGATAAAAAAAAATTATACGATAATGAATCCCCGAAAATGAGGAATTCCCGAGGGATGACGTACAATTTGTTTTTAAACATATAATATAGTGTACCATTCAGTTGTGGTTTAACAACTAATTGTATCCAGCGTTACATCGCGCTTCTTAGATTTTTCCGTGGGAATGAGAAGTTTTCTTATAGTTGTGCTTTATACCACAATATAACCGAATTCCACTGGAAAGCTAGTATATATATAAAGGTAGATCATACTTTTATATTACGATATCTTAAAATAAAAGTACAGTTATTATTCTATATCTAAATAATAAATATTTTGGTATCGAAATTTATTTAACTCAAAAACGACTGAACCGTATGAGGAAACTTCTATAATATTATTATATTATATCCGCCATCTTCCGCCGTTGACAGCACACTCGTATACCAAGTTCACATGGTCGGGTAATTTATAATAATAATATATCTTATATCCTATTACAATAAGGTGAAAAATTACGTACACTATTTGATCCAGGGAAATCGTAACCACCCATCACTTTCATGTATGCCTTCTCCAATAGGGACACCCAGAATTCGTTCTTGTTGCTCGAATACGAACATAGCAGGCGGCCATATCGGCTGAAAGGAAGGCGGTCGTCTATGATAACCTGAAAAAGACGGAAATAACAACTTTATTAGTTTGACATAGAGTTTAATTTAGGTCGCAGCCCGATTGAGATGCATGATTAGTCCTAATTGTACTGCTATAGGGTAGCTTTTTTTAACTGCACTGGACCAGCGTGCTTGACTAAGGCCTAATCGCCCTAGCATAGTTTAGGGTAGGCGGGTGGGGGCGAATATAGGCTGTGATGATTAGAGAAAACGTAACCCCCTGTAAAATAAATGTAATCCCTGTCCTCCCTGAAAAATAAATATATATTTGTTCCCAAGTATTCTACAAAACAGCCATTATGTGTAAACAAAGTACCAAATGTAATTGAACCAATACATAAATATTTACCGTTAAGAAAATTATAAAACATTTCCTTGTTCGAAAATTTTACAATACTATAAGTTATTTTCTTTTTGATTATGACAATTAAATAAGTTTATAATTTATGTCATGCTTGCGAAGAGTTTAATAATCTGACAACATTTAATTTTGTTACATTTTGCCGACGTATTCCTGAACAACGAATTATGATTTATAATCTGAATCAATTTAATTTAATGTAATATATTAACATTTTATCTTATAATTCATGCGTGCCCATACTGTAAGAAATAGTGAGGGCAAAACCATTTTAACGTAATGTCTTTCTTTTTCTTATAATATGTTAAAGTGGCATCAACCCCGTAAGTTGATGTCATAAATAATACAACCCGTTTTATTTATGACATCAACTTTTTACCCTACCTATGTTCGCAAAACGATTTAATTCGAACATCTCACAACAGATTTTTTTTACCTCAGGAAAGAGACTCAGAATCCTCACAAGGAGCACGAACCGTGCCCATGATACCATCGCAACGGCAGGTGTCCGGTGGTTATGTAGGGCTCCACGACGGCCAGACCGGCCTGACCTCGTGACCTACCGATAGCCTTGGCCATAATGGCTCCACAGCTTGAATGGAGTACTACGAAACTTTGATGTTGACTTTTATTCGTAGATAATTCCTGTCCGAACTCCGAACCACAGCCCGATAAAATTACGTTTTTATTCATATTTTTCAATTCCATTCGCAATCTCCATGTTTCCTCTTAACGAATTATATATTAATAATAACATAACATATATCAAAATAATTCTATCCTATCAATATAATTCCGACATCTTGAATAATTTATTTATAATATGCTATTGATAGTAATCCGATTCTTTTGCTAATTTACGAGTTACTAATTTAATAAAATATTTTAAAAGAATTTATTATCAACAGATTAAAACTTCGACAAGCTTAAAATCAAGTTTTACCAGATACGAACGAGGTTTAATCTAGTTTTAAATTTCATAATCATAAGTAATATAAAATTATGTTACCGAAATAAATCATGTTTTACTAATCTTCTACGGCACTAGGTTAAATTAATTAACCATATGAATGAAATAGATACGTGTGCGAGTTGTGCGTCTTCTAAATATATTACTACTAGCTTTCCGCCCGCGGCTCCGCCCGCGTTATATTCGAATTTCTTTCGCATTTATAATATTAAGTATGGATGGATAACACCCATATTTAATTTATGATGACAGGAACGTGCAAGAAGCACAATGTACCCACCATTAGTCTATTAAGAAATAAAGAGTTTTAAAAAACCGCTCAGACAGCGACAGTACCTCACATTTCCCCGAGAGGAAACGAACGATCATCGATGGCTAGAGGTCGACGACCACTGCCCTTCTCACGCTCAAGGTACCGCGCCACATCACATCAACGCGGTTGTGGTTGCCTCACATAGTGTGAAGGTCAAGCGAAGAGCTTACTATAGAAATGATCCTATGAAGTAAGGTCTTAACTTTGGCAGCGTTTCTACGAGTATTTATACCGAATCGTTACTCTAAACGTTACCGCGTTACAAAACAGCACACTGGTGCCATCTAGTGACCGTATAAAGAAGTTCTTGCTCCAACACTTGCTTTACTGTAAGTTGAGCAAAGCAAATAAATCAGGTTATTTATAAAACGTTTCTTGGTAATATCACGGTGCTTTTTCATTTGGTAGAAAGCATTATCAAAGGTCGTATTATGGTAGGTATTCAATATCAGTATCCTCTATTATTTATATACATGTTATTTAGCATCAAATGGGTAACTAACCACACTCATTATTTTTATAGACTGATCTCACCTTGCAATTTTATCCAGCAAAAGTACCATTCGGCCTCTTATAATATGAAATATAGTTATTATTATGAATAAATAATAACCATGGGTACCAAATAACCTGAAGCGATAGTGTTTATGCTTATTAATTTTATTCTAAAAAGCTATTTTTATTACATATTCCATAATACCTCAAGATTCTATGTTGATGATGTTATGGCTTCTTACATATAGACTTTGCAAAAGATCCATGAATATTGTAAACGCAACAGGTTTTTTTTGCACGAAAAAGTTTAATAACTACAAGTGCCTGTAAAATCATATGTTGAATAAATATTATTTGATTTATTTTAATAAAACTAGCTATAAATTAATTCGACTAACCTTTCTTCTGACACCATTTAGATGTAGCTTCACCATATATTTCCCAAATGGATTGTAAATAGGTTGTTTATTTCTATTTTTTGGATATATTATAGAAGTTATTATCTTTTTATCAAATCTCCTTTCATATAGAGCGCTTACAGCGAGTGAAGCCACAAAGGAACAGTCTGAGACTATCTAAAAGAAAAATCAAGTCTTAGATTACTATTAACAAACTTATTATATACTAGATTTCCAACTGCGTTATATATTATTTTCTGAGTGATAAGAATTATTTTATATCCTTCCCTAAGTATCAAACTATTTCTAATGCTGCTTTTATTAGCTATTTTTACTTTATTATTAGTAAGAATATTTCATATAAGTTATCCCCATCCATTTGATAATAAATTACAAACATTATACATTTATAATTTTTAAAATACTATTCATTTTTCCTTATTTGTATGCACATACTAGGTTTTGTGTGTGTAAAGTGGCTGTAAAAGCCAATGTTGAATAAAAATTTGATTTTGAATTGATTCTTTGATACTTGGCTCATAAATTACACACACAAGCACCATATACTTACAGTTTGTTTAATACTAAAGCAGTCTATATGTTCATTAACTATGAGCTTTGGATCACTACAGATTTCATGAGGGCGTATCCACAAGTCAAACTCAGCTTCTTGTTTCGATGATAATTTTAGTTCACTGGCCCTGTCTTCAAATGGTAGAGAATATTTAAACTTCTCTGACAAGTCTACATCCATGAAGGGCAGAAAACAATTGTTGTTAATCTTTGATGTCTGCCGTAATACATCCTTTTCTTCTTCTGTGTAGGTGTGCTTTGCTCCACTTACTTTAAGATGCACACTTTGTTCCCTTTGTAACTGAGCTCTGCTTGGTGACACGGCTTATTAGAAATAAACAAAATTATTATTGACAGCAAATAGAAAATGATGTTGGATTCATGGCTGGCATAAAATATAAAATTAATATTTAGTTGTATGTTTCCATCAGAAGTAGAAATCCTGTAGAATAAATATTAGTGCTAATCATGCTACATTTTTCCATTACAAGTTTAAAGATATTTTTTTAACCAAAGTGTGTTAACAGCCAGAATACAAAGAACATTACGCAAAAAATAAAATACAAACAGCACATCTTCATACTTTACACAAAACTTTTGTGTTTAAATAAGTCATACCAAAATATGTAGAATTAATAAAATATTTTTACTATTAATAAACAAGGTCTTTTTTTTACAAAGTTGAACCAGCTTAGGTTTTAAAGTATCCAGTGAGTCGGGAAAGAGCAGTGTGAAATTAACCAGGCCATACAAAAACAATGTTTGGGAAACACTGACAGAGATATTTAACAAATAACATTCAATTGAAAAAAAGAGTGCAGTCATCTTTTTTTCAATGTTTGTGGTACAAATGTTATGTAATTATATATTATTTCTCTATGCACTTACCGGGTTTATTATTGGATTGACTTATGGACAGAGATCCCATTTTGTTAATTCCTTTTATTGCTTCAGCTCTGTCCAAGGCTTGAGATGCCAATCCTTTTATTTTCATTTCAACATCACGATCACTTGTTTTCTACACAACCATGTAACAAAATATATGTACATACAGAATAACCCACTTAAGTAAATTATACTGAAAAATTTCATGTTATAAATAAATATTATTACCTAGAGGCATTCTCAATACTACTATAAAGGCATAAATGGGCATAGAGATACAATTACAGTAAATTCCCTCTGTTAATATCCATGGAAGGAAAAGGAAACAGTGCCACTTGTATAATTTATTTGTTCCCTAAGAGTATCAAGTTGAATATAAAACATACAGTGCATTTTGTCTAACAAATACAAAATGTACATACTATTATTATCAAATGCACAGTAAGTATCTATAATCATTATAATTATCTCTTTTTTTAAATTATTATAATTATGTTTTTTTTTTCATTTCAACTTACCACACTAACAGCTAGCTCAACAGCTTGAGTATACAGTTGAAGAGCCAAATCTTGAAGATTGGCCTCATCAGCCTGCAAAGCTTGTTGCATAAGGAAACCGCATTGTTGTAAGCTTCGTTCACTATCTGCTTGCTGTGCTATGTCTAAAAAAATAATAAATTTATTCATATTTTTTTATAATAGCATATAATATTTTAATATTAAACAAATACAAATATTTAATATAAAGCTGTGATGTCAATTTTCAATATATCTCATTATTGTTTTTTTTTTAGATTTTTATTAAATAATCTCAATACCACCACTGGAATAATTACCAAAATCTATTCATAATTGGCATAACGATCACTAGCAAATATAAAAAAAATGTATATATAATTGAATTGAGAACCTCATTTTTTTGATTTCAGTTAAAAAGCAAAAGGACATTTTCAAAATTTACTCACAGGTATACAGCATAGAGACAAGAGTCTCTACTGAGATGAGGAAAAATATATCTAAATCTAATCATGCAGAACAATAATTGTGTAAGCTCCCTTATAGCCCATTCAAATTATATTAATGAAAAGAAAGGAAAAAGCTATATATATTCTAAAACTTTCATGATGCAAAGTTCATTTGAAAATGTTAAATTTACTGCAATATTAAGGGATTTATATGTTATTGTAGTAATAGCAAAAACAAAATATTTAGACTAAAAATTGTTATCAATTAAATAAAAATTAGTCATCAAGCTATGACTCACTATGCAAGTAGGTAGGCTAAAATTAAAGTTATTAGGCTAAAATTATAGCTAATTGTCTTTCACCTTTCTTTTCTTGAAGCGTAGTAGCCCTTGCTAGGTATTCTTTTACTTTGAGACGTATTTCATCCTGATTTTCATGCGACATAGTGTACAAAACACGATCAAGTAATAGTGCAGCTTTTCTATAACATTCCACAGCTTTATCGGTGTCGCCCCTTTGATCGAATTGCACAGCAAGTGATGCTGCTTCAGCAGCATTTGTGATATCACTCATACTTATGAATTATATCTTCAATATTTTTGAACAGGTCAAATAACTTACAAAACAGGTAAACAAGAGGTAATTTCTTTCAAAATAGTTTTGTTTTCGTTTATTCGTTGACAACTTGACAATGACATTGGTTTATTTTTTGTATATTTACCCTGTTTAGGGAAGGCAAAGGAACCCAA
Source organism: Scirpophaga incertulas (assembly GCA_036419045.1). Classification (NCBI taxonomy): domain Eukaryota; kingdom Metazoa; phylum Arthropoda; class Insecta; order Lepidoptera; family Crambidae; genus Scirpophaga; species Scirpophaga incertulas. The sequence goes on from CM071641.1 coordinate 5,704,834, forward strand.
ACGCATATAACTATTTGGTGTAATTATAAATAATTATGAAATAATTTGTTTTAAATTAAAACTTCTGAATATACAATTCGATAATTATATCTATGACAAATGATCTTTACTTATAACTAATTGTACAAACAAGTCTTATAACTAATTATGATTTGTATAAATAATCTATTCCAAATTCCACAAATTCATTTCAAATATCATTTACAAGAGTAAATTCATATATAGCTTTGTAGCAGTCTATGTTTATCAAGACATAGACAGTATTTTGTAAGTGTAAATAATCTAAGTTAGTCACAATTTTATCTTAATCTTGAAGAATGAATATTATCATATTTCATCATAAATATTAAAATTAAGAAATTTTATAACTTTGACTTGTTTCGTTTGTGATTGAGTTGAATTAAAACAATTGAAAAGTTTTCGAACCGCCGAGTTGCTGTTATACTCTGATCTTTCGACATTTTTATTTCTAATACGAAAAATAAAACGTATACCAATCTGGCTACAATTGAAAAAGAGGATTTTAAATCTGCATTCAAATTATATAGATTGCTTTTAGAACTATTTTCTGTTTCAACTATAGACTCAAAAATAATATGTGACAGACAAATACAATGTAGAATCAACAAGAACAATGGAAGCTATAGCTTTATAAAAATTTCAATCCTTTGGCTTTTTTTTAATGAGTATGACAATGACAATGACATATGTTGATTCTCAACTCAAAAACCATTTTTGGTGGAACAAATTTTTATCTTACATTTTGTGGTCTTTTCCAAGTTTCTGTGATTTCAGTTTCAGTGAACAGAGGCAGTTTGAACTTAAGCAGTTTTTTTAGAAAACGATAATAGTTGTTTATCGTCAAGACTTTGTGTAATAGCAGTGTATTTACGTTGGTACCTACCTACCTTCAGGAATAAAATCATTAGTAAAATGACATCGGATGCTTTTGCGTCTGCAAGCAGTGAAATACGTGAAAATTTGGTAAATATATTATAGATATCTAAGATACTTAGCCATATAGTATATTGTTATCGACCTTATTACTATGCCTTAAATATTTATACAACGTTGCACGATTTAATTAATATTGACCTTCGATCTTACTATTTGCTCATGATGCTGTCTAATTGCTTTATTAAACGTTATTATTGTGTAGTATTTCTGGTTGTATTAAGTGAAAACATTTTATTAACAAATCAATTAATTAACTATAGGAATTATTTTTCATTATATTACAGGTAACAACTGCTGTTAAATTTTTAAGCAATCCAAGCGTGCAGAGATGTACAATGGATAGCAAAGAAAGGTTTTTACGTAATAAAGGACTCACAGACTTTGAAATCAAAAAAGCTATTGAGAAGTGTGGAGAGATGGTAGATGTTCCTTCAATAACTTCAGAACTTATGTTCTTCCACCAATCGCGACGTTCTTGGTTTAGAGATCACATCCTGCCATTGATAATTTATGGAGGATTTGCATATGGGTGTTACTGGTTTTATAAGGTGAGCAATCATTAATGCAAAATACTCTGATGGTTAAGAAATTCAGTCAAGAACAAGTGATGGATCCCTTGTTTATTCCATATTTATCATTCTTTGGGGCGACTCTTCAAAAGAGCGTCTGGAAAGTAACTGTGTAAAATAATTCCTCCATCACATAAATTTATAATAAATTATGCTACTAACTTTAATGCAATCAAAATGATATTTGTACCTAATAATGTAATACATAAGACTAGTTACTTTACAGAATTGTATCAAGCAGCTAATTTTTATTGAAGAGCCTAAACAAAAGTCTACTGCTGAGTGCATTACTGACCTCCGCAAATCTTTAGATATCTTAAATGCAAATGTGACATCTCTTCGTACTGACATGCAAGCCACAGCTCAACAGAGTGCGATGAGGTCACAGCTAGATAATATCAAATCTGACATAGCTTCAGTCAAGGGAATTCTGCTGAGTCGGTATGTTATTATGGTTTTAATATGTCCAAAAAATACTAACCAAAATAAGTTTTTCATGTGTTACCTTTTAAATACAAGGTAATCTTCACTGGATTGTAAATTAACATAAAAGGTAAAAGTCAGAATTATTTGGACTGTTTAACAATGGCGGAGCTGGATTTTATATCTGTAATTGTAGGAACTCACATTGTTATGATGACAAGCTTAAGCAGATAGGTAATAAAGCTAACCAGGCAAATTCAACAACCACTCTTGTTCATATGCTAGCACAACAGGTTATGTCTTTGTATCATAAAGTATTTTTTTTTTATCCAAAAGGTAAGTAGACAGAAGAGCTTAAGATATTAGATATTACTTACATCCCCTATAATAAGGCCACTGAGTATATAAAAAATATTTCAGTATTTTGTACTGTGACTGTAGAAAGATAATATATATAAAATATTACTGTACTGTCAGTGTCATCTAGTACCAACATAATCAAAGCAATCAATACATGTAAAATAGTGAAATACAGTCAGCATCCAAAGAGTCCAGATAGGAAGTTTATTTCGTCTAGGTAAGCAAAATTACTATATTGATGTGAACATGCAGCCACCCAAATCCTTGTCCATCTAATTGCTATCCACAATAGTGCTATTACTAGTAACAATCCCAATCTCCCCTCCATAGGTCTAACAGCATACTCAAAAGTGTAGACAAACTGTAAAAACACGCATCCGGCCCACTTCAGAGACTGGTGTCTGATAATATTTCTGATGAGCAGTTTTATTACGTACCGACTTAGTACGTACGTACCTACCTGGCGGGTAGGTAGGCTATTGTGTAACCTACACTAAGGTAGCAATCTCCCTCCCCTTAAGGCCCGCATCAAACATATATCATACAGTACTTCTTTTCAATCGCTTCAAATCAATCCCAACTCATTTATCAAACAAGCCATTAGTTACATTTCTATGGTCAGCATCATGACCTATGTTCGTCAACTAAGAATTTTTGCAACGACTTCCCTGATCCCTTAACACACGCGAAAGAATTTTAGAAGATATTGAGTATATATGTATCAGACAGCATCAGGCTCATGGTCGCACCTTCTTACTATCTACTGATAGTATGTACTGTTTTAGTGTGTTTAACATATGTTGACCTTGTTTAACTCAAACTTTGTAGTCACTCTCCTCCACCCAGGAGCACCATTAATGGCGATGTCTCACTGATAGAAATCCACATTGTTGTATTCCCGTCAGCAAGACTGAAAAATCTCCAAAGTTGACGCCTTTCCCACTCGAAAGTCAATGTGACAGCCATCTGGAACTTCTCTGTCCCAACATCGAACTTAATTTGAAAGACCTAGTTTACCGAACCTATGTATCGAGCTGGGACGACGGATCGTCAGATTGTTAATTCGTTTATGATCTCCCCGATTGGCTTTAGAGTTGGGATCATTGTACCTCTTAACTGTTTGTCAGTTAATTAAACTAGCCCTGCGCCTTCCGACACGTTGCCCTAGCTTTGATTCATATTGATCTTGTGCTAGATACATCCAATCCTGAATGATGTGTTACATTTGATTCTATGTAAATGAGTACAAATTAATCGTCTCAGGAACCAATTTCCCGCCCTCAAAACACGGTCTGACCCTCCGTCGATACCGGCGTGGCAGCGCCAGTCTGAAGAAGCGACTTGCACGGAAGTCGCCGTTGAGGAAAAGAAGAAGTCGCATAGAAGCCGCAGCCAGCGGTCAGAGTCGGGCGGCTCCAATTCCAGTGAGGGAGAGCAAGCTACCAAGAACAGTGATAGCAGCTTGGAGATTATGTAAGTTTATTTTGCAGTTTACTCCATGAATGGTTTAGTTGGTAATAATAAGGTGGTAAGGGAAAAAAATAGTTTTTCAGATATATATAGTTGTGTCATTTATTCAATACACACTTCTTTACTAATGTATATTCCGCTCACGACAGTGGATATCTCATATGAAAAGGAATTAATCTACTACAATACACCATAAGAATTATCATTGCGGTAACACTAAAATTGCAATACATGGGTTGTAAACCCAACATCTGTCCTAGATATAGTTTCTTTTTAAAAAATATAACTACTTTATTTACTACTTCCAAATTCGTAACATTTAATGTTTAGTCATACCAACACACTTATGGATAGATGTTTGCTTATAATAAATACCAATTATTATTATGATAATATCATTCTCAAGACACTATAATCTACTGGCTGGCAGTATCAGGGTTATCAGTGAATGCAAATTTTGATAATATAATTTGGGTCACATTTGTTTTGCATTGGAACTTCGTCTGAATGAAAGACTTTGAATAAACAAGGCTGCGTCACATTATCGCCACCATAAGATAGATGACTTTTATTTTCTTCTACATAAACAAATCACTATTAGCTGTGAAATATTGTAGATGTAACAGTGTATCTACTCTTATTACTATTGAACAAATAGCAACATGTTTGCATGAATTTCGAAGAGAGAGAAAACGGAAATTCTTAAAACACTTCAATCGTGACTTGGTAAAGTCACTTAATTTGTACGAGTGTATATTTTTTGCAAATAACATTGTTATTTACTCGTTTATACTTCCTCTATTTCTGTATCTTGTCATAGCTGACCGGCCAGAGCCCAGTCGTAAGAACAGATGGGCCAAGGGTTGAAGTGAATTAAAGTCATAACGCTGACGGCATCTCGATCGCTGCCGCAGACACCTCTCTACACCAATGGCTGTTCACGCCAATGTTGCCCCTTATCCTTCGCACCAATATTGGTCTGTTTTTTTTGCGAGTCACCACCTTTTTTTTATAGGATAGGGCAACAAACGAGCAAACAGATCACCTGATGGTAAGCGATAACCCATGGACACCAGAGGAGTTACAGATGCGTTGCCGGCCTTTTAAAAAGAAATAAGGGGGTACCCTCACTCGGCGAAACACAGCACAAGCGCTATTTTACGCCGGTTTTCTGTGAGGCCGTGGTATCACTCCGGTCGAGCCGGCCCAATTCGTGTCGAAGCATGGCTCTCTCACGTTGAAGTGAGACCTGCTTTATTTCAATCAATTAGGAGACGTTGAGAAGACAGATGACCGAAGTGTCTGCCATAGTCCAGTTCTCATTACCACGAAAACCGAAATGAAATGCAATAATCCATAAATCCTGTAATGTCAATAGTGTGTGTATATCCAGTGCATCTATCTGTTATCTACTGATTAGACGTAAGATAATACACTTAACTCTCCACTTTCATTAAAAATGCTTAAATGCCACAGATTTTTAAAAGCGTTGTGACCGAATTTTTTCTCTGTTTCAGTACATGAAGTTTCTTAATGAATTCTTTCATTGCTCTCGTCTTCAAGCGAATCAAATGACATTTACATAGAAGTTTAAACAAACCATTAGTTCAAATTATGTATATAACCTTCTTGTTTGTAATTGTATATAGTTTTTTGTTGGTTTATTATTGACAATATTTTTTTTAGGTTTTTAAATAATCTGAGGTTTGATTTCATTTTTACCATTCTTAACGAAACCTGAATTTGAACATTACATTCGACCAATAATTTAGCGTATTGTGGTTCAAATTTATATTTAAGTTACAAAAGTGCGCTCTGTTCGGTTGAGAGGAATGTTTCAGATTGGTTCCGTTTTAGAATTTTGGTGTCGATTTTCTGTAACTGAGTGTTTTAATAAAATTTACACAATTAATAACAAGTGAAGGATGATCGATTTCTCAATACATGAACTAACACCAATAAAATTTCTCCAAGCATGTCTAACACTGGATAATATCATGTGAGAGTAAAAAAGACCTTTGTATCTTGTCAAATATGACCTCACCAGTGTTAGGCCTGCTTATGCTACACAGTGGACTAGGCGTACATTCTTAAAATATATATATGTACCTAATTTAAACTTCTATGGTTATAGTAAAAATATAAAGATAGAAAAATTTGTTGTCTTTCTAGTATTTAAATTATTTAGTTGTAACTTTGACTGAAAAAAAAATGTTTTTGTTAACGTCTTTCTTATAATTTAACTGTTTATCCATTTATAATTTGCATATCTATAATAAATAAAGTATTAAAGGTTACATTAACTACAGTACTTTAGCCTAATTTGGGCACGTTCTCACAACTAATTGTTGTAAGTCCGTCTGTAGGTGAGTTATGGGAACTAAATGGAGGCTATTGAATGTTATATTTTTTTAATATTAGTCCTACAATATCTGTGTGTAAATTATGTCTATGGAAAATTTTATACTTAATAGACACTAAAATATTACATCCTTTTTATCACCAAATCGTTATAATAAGAGAAAGAGAAGTTATATCTTGCATAATGTTTCTGAACTTTTTGATTTTATTTTCATTTCTATTGGTACTTTTTTATTACTTCGATCTATCCTCCATGTTTGTAACCTAAAGGTGACGGTACTTACAAACTTTTTATTTAGTATTTGCCACCAATTCAGTCTAGTCTTTGCAAAGAACTTTAAGTATTTGTTTTACTCAAGTAAATTTATATGGGAATGTTACATATTCATCCGAAGTCTTCCTTTCTTTGTCTATAAATGTTTAACTTCGTGCTTCACATAATCTATTACTGTACTTTTCAAAATTATAGGGTCAGTAGTTTCTATGCCGTGATATAGGCCAGTCAATAAACTGTGTATATAGATTTTTCTAGCTCAATTAATATGATTTAACATACAGATACAACATTACTTTTTATACGCAAAACCTAAAGTAACGGTCTGAATTGGTATTCATGATAAATGGTTTACACACAAACTTATTTAACTCCAGCTAACCTGTCTGTTGTCATTTATTCTCCTGCTTAATAAAATTCTCCGGTATACAGGGTAAATAAATGTTAAATAGTCGATAACCCTATGATTGGCGCAAGGATCGATTCTATTTACACTATCTATATTACGATCACTAGAGCAAACAATATTGAATTTATCTTTAGGGATAAGTCTTCCCCCTGTACTTGATCATACTTACATCTGCATGCGTAAATCTGCTTGCGACGACGGATATGATTTATTAGTTTAGATTAGTAGATCATTGAACTAGTCGAAACATAAAGGACTCGAATAATCGTATTAATGTAAAAAAAAGAAAGGAATAGTATTTTTTGCGTACAATAAAGAGTTTATAAAAGTTCTAGTTTTGGCAACCGGCTCTGTTTGTTTCAATGTAGCTTTTAGTCCTAAAATAAATTAATATTTACTGTAATCAGTTTTTCAAGTATTGTACACGTTTTTGGTTTTTGCGTATACAAAAAGTAACGTTGTAAATTTTAAGCAATAAAAACTTTTCTGATGGAGTTTTTGTGTAAATACATTTATAAATATGTATGTAATATCAATTAGGCTGTGTTTTTTGTTCATTAAAATTTGTTACTGATTGTCACATGGTTGTATGTGTGGAATTTTAATCATTAGATAACTCATCTTCATACATTAATTAAGTAATATAAAATACTATTTTCTTGGGATTATTAGACGTAAAATTACTATAACAATTTAGATGGTGTGACGTGAGAATATACATACAAACATACATACATATATGTCACGCCTTGTTCCCAATGGGGTAGGCAGAGACCACCTCTCTCCACTTGCTACGATCCTGGCACACTTCTCTTGCTTCCTCCACTTTCATGAGCGTCTTCATGCATGCTCGTCGGTTGCGAGTACTCTTGACCCGGCCTTTCTTTAGGACATCTTCGATTTGATCGAGATATGTCCGCCTAGGCCGACCTGCACCGATTCGTCCTATCGTTCTTACCTTGTGTATCTCTTTCGTTAATCTTCCTTCATTCATTCGTTCAACATGGCCGAACCATCTCAGCATCCCTCTCTCTATCTTTGTCACTATATCTTCAACTACAAAGAATACACAAATGAATATTACATAAAAACACTAACAAACAATATTATTACCATCAAAATATGAGTTGTTAAGTATTCTACGGGAAAACCATGTGACATTCAAAAATCTTGTGTCTGTATTTTGTTAAAATGATGAATAAACCAATGATACCTTAATTTTGCTTTTACTTTCCTCGTTACAAGATAGATGAAGAAATACATATCTCCTTTAGATAGACGATACACTTCCATATACTGTGTTTTTTTTTTTGGTTGTGCAGAAGACCCCGTATATTACCGGGTGGGGCAGAACTCAATATTAAGAGTTAATATATCAAATAATTATAACAATATTTAAAGTAAAAACTTTTACATATAAAAGCTTGTCGCGAGATTTACTTACTTATAGAATACTTTTATATGTAAAAGTTTATTTTGTTCTTTTTAGCGCATTTAATAAAAGCTTGTAAGTATTAAATTTTTTTTTAATTTATTTTCCGATTAAAAAATCAAGCTTAGCAAACCCTTTCATTTGATACCCATATTGTAAGGGTGATTATAAATAATTGGTCCGCCATCTTTTGTAAGGGTGATAATAAATAGTTGGTCCGCCATCTTGGGAAGGTCGGCCATATTGGATTAAGAGTGACGTCACATTATTTATCGAGGTGTTCTTTGCAAGCCCTTTCATTTGATACCCATATTGTAGGGGTGCATTAAAAATAATTGATCCGCCATCTTGGTTTTGCCGCCATGTTGGATTTAGAATGACGTCACACACATAACCAAGCATTGTCATCCGACTTACACTTACATGCAAAATTTCAGCTCAATCAGAGAAAGGGAAGTGGGTCAAATTAAGATTCCAAGATTTTCTTACATAGTTACAAGTGAAGCTAATATAAAAGCTTGTAAAAATAAGCAAATTTAAAGCTTCCTGTTAAGATTGAAGCAAATGCTGGCCTTGCCCAACCGTGTCTACATCCCAAGGATACTAATGAGCAGGGCCTGGGCATTACTGGTCTTAAAAATAAACGATGTGAGCGCATCGACGCTATCAACCTTTGACAGATCTCAACTGAAATAAACACGGCTGGTCCAAAAACGGATAGTACATTAACGTCACTTCTGTTTATCACTTGGTATACCGAAGATCTGGATTTGGAGGAGTCTTAGTTTTGTACGCGTTACCAGTGACGATATTGGAACCGAGGCCTGGCTATTTAGACTGAGCCTTATTAGGATGTTCTAAAGTCATCCAAAGGGCAATGGAGAGGATATTGGTCGGTTTTTTTTCCGCATGAAGGATAGTTACCTGAAATAGCAGTGGACAAAGCTCATTTTTGCAGGACTGGTGACGATGGGGGTGGAAAGGTCATCAAAAGGCAGGTATGTTTAAACTTACACAAACAAGCAGACTACCCACCTGATGGTAAGAGGTTACTGTATGACCGTGACTTGTGAGATTCGCAGCAATCTGCTACCTCCACAAAAACTAGCGTGTTGCTAATTGTCAAAAATATCGAAACTTAGCAGTATCGAGCATAGTGTTAGTAGACCTACAGGTCGACGATTTAGTACTGGTAACAGGAAGGCTTAAAATACAGCGGAGATTCGTTCGGTGCAGAGATCAGGTGTGGAGGAAACTTATTAGTCTTACTGAAAAAGTACACTTGAAAAACACTATGTAGGTATATTACAGTAATAAAATATACATATATAAAAATAGATGATTTTATAAAATGGCGATTGAAGAACAGAATCTCGAAGCTATCTAGATGCAAGAAACCAAACGACTATCCTGGTCGAAATTATCGAATTAGAGCACGAGAGCTCATAATTATTATCATAAGTAATTAAAATGCTGCGCAACACGTTATAGTGGAGAAGCTCGTCAAAATTAATAAACGATCTAAATAAGGACAATCAATCAAACAAACGACGAATAGAGGTTCATAGTCGACTGGTTAGTACACCGGTTTCAAGGTGTTACCATCTGAAAGGTCCGGGTTCGAGTCCCGGTGGGGGCAGATGTTTGTGTGATGAATGTGAGCATTTGTATGTACATTTGCCGTGGTTGTTAATATATATTTCTATCAAAAATTTATGTATGACTATCCGTTAACCTAGATCCCATATAAAGCACGGACTACAAGACCATGGAGGAAAAATTTACTAAAAATTAAATAGTTGAGCTCTATGCTTGTGTATATGTATTTATAGTGCTTTTTATCTAGGTACAGGTAACTAGGTACAGTCTGAAAAACGATTTTTATAATGAAATTTATAGACAAAAACGAAAAAACGTCTTTAGTATATACATGAAATACATATATACATTTGTATTTACAAATAACGTATCTTATGTGCTTGAACATGAATGCGTGTCGAGTCGAATCGTAACAATGAATGCCGCAAAAGTGTTATCAATAGCGCTCTCACGACGTGCCATATTTAATTATGCTTGTGAAAAGGGCATGTTTTTGAAAACTGTCTGAAGTTCAAGTTACTAAACCGACAATATGACTATCGTATGACGAAATAAAGTTTATGATCAAGATATGTTAGACTTTTTAATTTATTTTCGTGAATCATTACTTTAAAAACAATGATCAAGAACTGGCTTTCTAGGATATCCCCTAAACAACATAGGAATAATAAAAAACAAACTAATAGATACGTATGACTTTATTATAAAAATACATCATAAGATACATTATGTTGAGCGTAGTAATTGAAAATCCTGTTCTGATGATGGGAACACACTTAACAGTAATTTTCATTGAGATCAACGATTACTTAGCATAAGACTGAAACTTAACATTGATAGATAACATTTATAAGAACAAGTGCTAATGATTGAATCGTCAAAAACAATTTACAACCTATTAATTTTATAATACGACAGATTTTGTATAGAAACTCTTATCGTATTACTAATTAAAAGGTAAATATAAAATTGATTTGACGGTTGAAATCAGCCCATACACAATATTTAAGACTGGTTTAGTTCTAGTAGAAAAATTGGTCGACACTACATGGGCCAAGAGTGATGCAGTCGCCAGATAAACGTCAAATACATGTATAACAACATTATGGCACAATATGTTCAACATTGGAATGTCCAAGAGTATTAAAGATAATGTTCCATCGATTACACAATATTTTGTTTGATGTGCAGACAATAATAAATGTGCACAGTCATATTCTAAAAGAAACCTTTATAATTAATTATAATTATTAGAACACTACAGATTAAGGTGAAAAAACGTAATTAATAATATTATTGGTGAGAAAACGTCAATGCTTATATTTATAGGCAACTAACTGGAACTGGCCTCCAGATATATATCTGATATAATATATCTATCAAAACCACCATATATATCTACCAGGAACTACTGTATTGCACAATATGGATTTGATTGATTTAGATATACAGAAGGCTGACTATATATATTCACTACATAGTATAGATCATAAAATCGTTTAATACGATTAGAGTAGGGATTGCAATCCGGAAAAACGGATCCGGTAATCCGACAGATCCGGCACATTTAATGGTTACCGGATCCGAAGACCGGATCCGGTGCTAGCAGTTAGTAATCATGATGGTATCTGTCATAATCATAAATACCTATAAGACTTGTTTGTTAGCATTCTCAAATACTTTAATAATGATTTTGATCTCATTTCAGTTAATTACGTAAGGTTAATTGTATCTATTAGATATTATAGTTACTTGATAATTAATATTGCTACTTATAAATTGATCTATCCGTGAAAGTGAAATCTATAAAGACTGAGCTACTCGTTACGTCGTAAAATTATTACTAGTTACCTACACTACTAAATTTTAATTGTTTTCTTGTTGTATATTTGTCTTAACATTGCTTAGGAAATAAAGTCGATTTTATATATTTGTTTTTTATAAATAAGCGAAAATCATCTTGATTTAATCAATCGAATTGATGGGACTGAAAATGACGCCGGATTGCAATCACTAGATTAGAGTGAATGACGTATGTTACAACAAAAACACTATTTTTCTTAAATATCATTATCAAATAACATCGTCTCCATTAACGCATTAATAATAACAATTATGGATAATTCACCAATAAAGTTTGGTAAAGTTTTTCTATTCTATACACAATAGACCTATACGGTTCGTTAAGTTATAAACTTCGGGACATGTCATGTGAATTTCAGTGGGCAATCTAGACTTCTTGATCGATCCCTGCATTTATTTCCAACATTGTCAATGAATATATAACTTAACAGCAGGGTTAATCTTCCAAAAACAGTAGTGTCACCTTGTACATGGAACGAACTAAGATTCATTTGGTTTTTACTTTCTAAACAGTTCAATTGACAGCGCAACGTTGGTAATGGAATTAGATTAACATTGAAATTGGTTTTAAGAATAAGCCTGCTGTTTTCTGCTATACTATTTAATACAATCAAAATTTAAATTGCAGACTATAAAACTGACATTATCCACTCTAACGTTTCCCCACCAATACTTATACCGAACACCTGAACTAAATCATAAACACGTTTATTTAACATCGTTATAACAATCGATAGTAAATGAACAATAGTATTATTTACAAATTACACACGAATAGCACATTAAACTTAGAAGACTGAATATAACATTAACAATCATAATATTTCCACAAAAATATTTACCTCGGTGAGCATATTTTCTTTGTTTTATATCATCCACCGTTATTAACAGAAAGATCAATTTTTATGGGTCTTATTATATATATAATTATGCTTCATTCCGCTTACGTCATCGTAAATAGTCCAAAAACATGATCTAACACCAATAAACAATTCAGTATACATTATACAATTTTCCAATCCCCAACTTCAAACTGTAAAAACGACCTGTATATACCTACCACCTCTTCAAATTATTTTTTTATAAATAACCATTGAGATGATTTCACTCAATTGATGAAATATTTTTCTTATCCATTAGTCAGTAGCGTACAATCCATATACATAAGTACATATTGTAGCCTAAATTAATATAAACAAACCCAAATTTGGGAAGCCCATTTGTTGTTTCGAAATGTCGATTTAATTATAGTTGTATAGAGAATGTTTCATATATGGCGAAAATAATATTTCATGTGCTTATACGTTATACATTATATGGACTCTTCCAGATAGAGTAATATGAAAGCAGAAACTTTCAAATGAAATCCCTCGGCTATTGATGTAAATGAAATGCTAGCTAGGTATAGACACAATGGCACTAAATAGCTACATAGTATTCCAGGTAAGGCTGTACAATACGTAAGGATCAAACAGAAAATTTAGTTTGTCAAATAAAATCTTGATATATGAATGAAATATTTTTTTCTACATAAACACGTCTCATGAAGACACACAACACAATAGTACAACAATAAGTCATTAAATGCCAAGTACCGACATGTTGTTATCGAATATTAAATCAAAATACTGTCAAATAAGAGGTGATAGGCCCCCTTATACAATTAAATCAACACTCAATAACAATTCTACATTCTTCCTACAAAACATTGTTTCATAGCTGTCTAACATTAAGACAAGCATAATGCTGGCTAAGTTATCACAAAGTTTTGTAACGAGAACCATGTTATGTGTGTGCCAGCCACTAACTATTCCAAACCGTTCACTGTTTACACCAATATCTTCTTCTCCTTATCGCATTTGCTGCCCAACATTTTGTTGGCCTTGTTCAGGTCGTCCAAAAAGCACCTTCCCTTCTCTGTTCGCATCAGTTGCTTCTTGGGCAGCATGTTCTTTGAGAGGTGCGAGATCAGCTTTTGCCAGTCCTTGAGGAGCTCAAATGAATGTCCGTGTTTGGTTTCCAGGGGAATTGGGCCATTCGAGTGGTCAAAGAAAACGTTAGACACGTCCTTCTGGTTGCGGGACACTCGATATGACTTGAGCATGGTCAGCTGAAGCTTGTCCACGTCTTTGTGCGCTCCTGAAATGTATTTTGCTTTATAAACAGCATAAAAATTAGCGATGTGACTCGAGTCAGACTCGATTCCAGTTTCGGACTCGCCTACTCGAATACCAATACTCGAGTCAGAAAGAATCGGTTCCTACTCGCTAACTCGATTCTATTTATACGAGTCCTACTGTCTCGAGTCTAGTATTCGAGTTTAGTTAACTCGCTTGTACTCGCAAACTGTTTACATAAGCTCCTATGCTTTATGTCTTATTCAATGTTTATTATATTTTAATAAAAATTACAGTATTATTGTTTTTGTGTCTTTGTGCTTAACCTAACCTACACGCTGTTTGAAGCAAACTCCTTTCTATTTTACCTTTTTGTTTTTTTGTGGACTCTAGTTCTGCACTGGAATCGACTCGACTTTCTAGACTCGAGTCTCGAAATATTCGAATACCAAACATACAATTCGAGTACTGGGCTCGAGTCAGGGAATCGAGTCCTGATTCGAATATCGTATAAACTGACTCGAACAGACTCGATCCAACAAAACAGCGACTCGGCACATCAGTAATAAAAATATAACTCCGCGGTCTATTCCATATTAAAGATAATAACACTGACTTACACAGCTAGCATCTTGGGAAAATGTATATCTATGTTTAACAAGCTATATAAATTTTAAATCCACATCAAAAAGACACTCATGTGCAAAGGCTATTATAAAGTAAGTGACTATCTAAATGATCACACTATTTGGGAATAGGGACACTATTCATAGAGCCATGTTTGGTAACAACATTATAATATTGTATTATTTTTATATGTGTATGTGTAAACATACATCGACTGTAATCGTATTAGGTATGATTGTATCTTAATTTTGTATCATTATATTATTGTAATTATTAAATTTGAAAAGAGGAGATACAAAATAGACCTTCAGAGTTTCTTGCCTATTCTTCTCGAGAAGGCTCTCCCAATTTCCGAACAGGTGTAGAGTCAATATTTTTTTTTTCCTTGTACGTACGTACGGACAAGGGTTTTGGTTTTTTTTAAGCTTCTTTTTTTTTTGTTTGTTTTGACGTCAATAAGTGCCTGTAAAGGTCTATGTTGAATAAAGATTATTTTGATTTGATTTGATTTCAGCAATGCAAAAAAGATTATCTAATGATTATTTACGTTACAGTCGACCATAGTTTCTCATACTACTACTAGTACTGTACGGGCTATGGCGGGGTTTCCCAGCCGGTGTGATGCGCCCCACTAGGGGGGTGTAGAGAGAACCGAGAGGGGGCGCAGTGAGCGGTTCCAGAATGAATTAATAAATATTAAAATCATTTAAATAATTTGTTTTTTGTTCCGACTCCCCATTTCGACCTCTAAGGGGGCTAGTATTTTATGATAATGTTGGGTGAGGCGCATAGAGTAAAAGATTGGGAACCCTGGGTTATGGTGACGGTGAAATTGTAAACAAACCTTGGTTAGATTTTTTGTGGCATTATGCAAAGTCACATCGAATAACAAAAATGTAATGTATTTTGTTAAAGATATATGTAGATTACATACCTATCGGCTTCTCATAGATGTTATTGAACAGATTGGTAGTCTCTGTTGGCCCAACCATATACAGCACGTGGGTGGCCAGTCTGAGGGCCTCTTCCGACCAGATGTAAGGGTCACCGTGAGATGTGGAAGAGACATCTCCATCGTACATCACTTCAAATCCATACTCTGATCTCAAATAGGAAACGAAAGAAGCCACGCACTCTGCATGAAGACGGCTGGCTGGAGAGTATATCACCAGCACTTTGGTAGGGGCCGGAATCTCTTGAGCTGCACAAGAAAAAAAGATCTAATATAAAAATCAACTTTATTCAAATATCATTTTATAGAATGCATATGAAATTTTTATGAAATGTGTTACAATTTTTGTACACATAAATCAAATTTTCATAAATATACTGACCCGCTAAAGTCATTATATTAATCTCTTTTTTTAAATAAAATAAGGTAAAATTCAATATAAAATAAAATTTAAGCAATGGCCCAGTGCAGAAAAATCCAGTATAATTAATAGACTTAAGGCGAGCTAATAGCAATCGAGTTTTTGGGACCTTTTGTTCATCATCCTTTAGCCTAGACAAGTTCACCGCTAGATATAGGCCTCACCCAACAATTTCCACTTTGATCCATCTGCTGCCAGTCAAGTACTTTCTTGCTTTGGGGCCGTCCATTAATCACGTGATCTTTTTTTAGCATTTTTAAGCCCCCCTCCCCATTGGTGATACGTAGTGAGATCTGACCCCCCCCCCCACCCTTCCAAACATCACAAATATTTTTACCTACAAAGAATTTTAACATTTTCAAAATATTACCTTTAAATACAGGTATAAACTATAATTCTGCAATATATATATATATTTTATATAATATATATTTTATTCTGCAATTAAGGACCATGATAATAGACATGATAATAGAAAGTTACGTCATAGCGATTTAAAAAATATTTATTTAAATAAATAGTAAATAAGTATAAGAATAAATTAAGCTCGATATACGTGGATTCCTATTACCGAAAAAATGCAAAAAAAGAAATATTAAAAAATATTTTATCGTCATCGTGGCAAATCAAGATATAACACTATCCGCCGCGCCGCTCATCTGTTTAAAAATCGCACGTATGACGAAAAAATAAATACACGTAATATCTTACTACAACCTTGTTATTTTCGTGATTTTTATCAATCCCCCCCCCCCCTTTCTAGCCTCACGTGATTAATTAAAACCCCTTTTAAGATGGTGTCAATTCATACAAAGATACGTAATAGAAAAGATGAACAAACTAACCTGAGGCGAGTCTGTAATCCTTGCACCAGTATCGGCGGATCATGCGCAGGACAATATAATACGCGAACAGTGTGGCCACGACAAGCGCTATCACACTCGCGATGCAGATATTCAACGTTTTGTGCTCTTCTGTAGCTGCAACAACACCCCACCATTAAACTATATCCTTCTGCTTAACCGAAGTTATCATATATCCAAAATAAAAATTATCCCCGAGCTAAATCATAAAAATATCTCTTGCAGCTGAACATGTCTTTATAGAATTATGTAGTAGCATTTTATTTTGTATTTTAATTGTCCCAACTAATCCCAACTAATATTATAAATGCGAAAGTGTGTTTGTTTGTTTATTTGTTTGTTTGTTTGTTACCTCTTCACGCTTAAACTACTGGACCGATTTCAAAAATTCTTTCACCTTTGGAAAGCTACATTCTCCCCGAGTAACATAGGCTACTTTTTATCCCGGAAAAATCGACAGATCCCACGGGATGCGCAATAAAGGCTTCGCTCAAAAACTACTGCACAGATTTTTATGCGGTTTTCATCAATAGATAGAGTGATTCTTGAGGAGTTTTGCGGCATTTTTTATCTCGGAAAAACGGATAGTCCCACGGGAAGCGCGATAAAATCTTCGCACCATAAACCGACTTCCGCGTATATGTAGCCGTGGGCAAAAGCTATGACCCTTAACCCTCTATACACCCAATCCCGAAATCCACGCGGGCGAAGCCGCGGGCAGAAAGCTAGTATGTCTATACATAGCACTGTTGCAGTGAGAGAGAGAGTGTGAGAATGCTTTTTTGTACTCGTGGAAACTTATTAGTTTGTGTATTCATTTAGTATAGTTTGTTTCCCTACAATATATAAGTAAATCAGGTTATGAAAGGAATTAAAGAATATGATTGCGAATGGAAAGTGAGATGACCTATAATAAAGAGGAAGAAAGCCAACTCCCCTAAAAGTGGGATAAAGGAGGGAATAAAAATCGAACACCTTTCTGTCATCTTGTTACCAATGACAAATCTATAACTACATAAATTCGTTAAAACTCGTAAAAACGTTAAGCACGTGAGCTAACTTCCTTGTATTTGAAATTAATATTTAATTGGTTCTGTGGCTCTCATTTTACAGCGAGACTCGTATGTATAGCTTCTATAAGGATTTATTGGTTATAAATAATATAATTGGACAGATGAACAAAAATGTCATGTATATAATATTTTCTGTGACTTTAAAGAGATTAGTCAATTCATTGCCAAATTCAAAACAGTTTGAAATAACTTGAAAAACTTGAACACATAAACTAATTTGTTCTAAGGTAAAACTAGACTGCATTAGCGATTAAATGTTTCAACTAAAGATTACAAAACCAGTACTCACTAATATTGATCTTAGGACTAGCAACAGTTTGGCAGCTGCGGACATCAGCGGAACAGTGTTCATGTAACGGTGTAACCACAAAATAAAAGTATCCTGAGTTCCCCAAGTAGTTATAGCTAGTGGAACAGCTCATTTCTTCAGTGCTGTTCTTCAACTTCAATGTGGACGTCTTCACCAGCTCGTCTTGACAATCCACTGCACCCTTGCTGCACCCCTTTCTCACTTCCACTTGGTAGCCGTGTATCTTGAGCTGTGCTGGTGGTGGATTAATGTGCAATTGGAGTCGGTTGCTCAGTATCTCTATGTAGAGGAACGGTTTCCATTCCTTCTCTGTCACATAGGGGCCTGTAAGAGTTACTCTAATGAGAATCTTATTGTAATTTAATTTAGATTTTACTCTGAATTGAATTGAATTTAAAAATAATGGTCTAACCAACATACAGTCTAGTCTAGCCTTGTTTTTTTTTTGTGCCCCTGAGGAAAATGCATTAAATTGCATACCCCGGCTGCAGCGAGCCGGCGGTTATGTGGAGCTCTCCTCCCCAGAAGGGGGAGGCCTACCCACTAAAAACCTCAGGGATGGCCTTCCTCAGGCAGGTAGGGAGCCCCCGGGAACACCAAGCGACTTCCGGGAACCCCTACAATGCCTACAATGCTAGGCTTTTTAAGATTAGAGTAGACACCTGCCAGGGTGGCTGGAGCAGTATATTGTTTCTCCGATACATCCTCATCTTGTCCTATATATATTTGGACACCACTTTTTTGGGTAATATGGTCTCAAATGCGAGAGGTTACAGGAGGATAAATAAATTACAACAATTAAACAGTGATATCCACATGTTAACATCTGTGTTTGACTTTGTGAAGAAGCAAACACGACTTGTCAACTAGTCAGCTAACACAATTGGTTTGATTTACTTTTGAATTAAAATGAAAACAAAAAGGGAAAGATCATAAAGTTTTTTTTAAATTCTACTATGGTGACAAACGCTTTGATGTCATTTTAAGAAATCCTAGGCAGCGAGTTCATTCCAATTCAATCGGAGCAAAAACACAGTATGGCTGCGCGTTATAAATACATCTACGAGAAATACCGTACACAAACGTGTGGATGCGCGGCAAGTGTTTGCAATAAATTCGCTTTGATTTGTTACAAAAAAAAAGGGTCGATCGACTTGAAGTCCTTGACAACATTAATCCTATCCATACAATTAAATTTGTGACGGTTGGCAAGCGTGTAATTCCGCCTTAATATATTTATAAAAATACAGTCAGAATCTTTTATAACGACATCAAAGGGACTACTCGTATTCAGTCGGAAAAACCGATATTGTACAACCAGTGACAGGTATTAATAGGAAAAATATGTATTATTCACGCAGGAAATTAAACCACATTTTGTTTACTTCAATACATATACAAACGTATAATATAAAAGAACAATATAACAAATAATTTTAGTTCGTTCGGAACACATCTGTCGTGCAGTATTTTGTATTCACATTGGATTTTCTTTATGTTATGTTATATTAACTGTTACATTAAAAAGAACAATCTTTCGTAATACACTAACAGCATTGAGAGTGTCCAAGTTGGCACTGTAAATTGTTCTTCTGCGTGTTCATTTTCATTTTCTTCTTGAACTTCACGTACAATATCATCCTCCGTAGCTAGTGCACAAATTGCAAGACTGATCTACATCAATGAACTCGTCTGCTTCTGTAGTAGATAAAGCAGGTCGTAAATGTTGGGTTAATTGAGCCAAAGAAATATTGTCCTTTTCACTATCGTCAATCACATCATCTGAGGTTCTTATTATAAACTCGTAAGATATTTAAAACCTGCATGCTTCGGATATTATTAAGATGGCATCAAGAACCGTAAAGCTGTACTGGGGGGCAATCGCACTAACAAATCGCAGCTGAAACGAAACCAAATCGTTCCACTCAACCAATCCGAGAGCTAGAATATCACGTCATCGAACAGATGACGTGATATTGTGGCGTTCGGATTGGTTAAGCCGAACGGTTCGGTTGCGTTTCGCTTGCGATTTATTAGTGCGATCGCCCCTCTGATTATTACTGTCAATGCTTTGTATTAACTTTAACACTTGCAGTCTTCTAAAATGAGATTTTAAACATCTTATTACACCTTGGTCCATAGGATATACAAATGTAACATTTGGTGGTAAGAATACGAGTTTAATGCACTTCAGATTAGTAACAGCAGGATGTCTTCCGTGACTTCACATTGTTTACAAACGTTACCAGCAGTGAGCGTATGTTTTTAAAGCATCTTGGTTTCTTAGATTTCCAAATCAATAAAGCTTCCTTTTACAGGATCCTGTCATATTTGCTGCAACCATGATCGTTAGTCTTCATCTTGGACATTTTTCCTCCCGAACAATTCTTTCCTTTGAATTTTGAAGTCCTGTCTGGTATCATATTGTAAAAAAATTCCGGTTTCGTCTGCATTATAAATGTCTTCTGGGCTGTAGCATTCGCATAATGTAGGCCACTTTTGCGTAATTCATTCTTCTACACCATCTTTATTCACACTGGCAGCTTCACCACTCATTTTCCCGCCGACAATGCCATATCGAGCCCGGAAACGTTGAATCCAACTAGACGAATAAACAAAATCATCACCAAAACGTTGAACAAAATCGTTTGCTTTTTGTTAAAGAATTGGTCCATTATTTGTCCTTTGATTTTTAAAC
The DNA here is from genome assembly GCA_036419045.1 of Scirpophaga incertulas. Classification (NCBI taxonomy): domain Eukaryota; kingdom Metazoa; phylum Arthropoda; class Insecta; order Lepidoptera; family Crambidae; genus Scirpophaga; species Scirpophaga incertulas. The sequence continues at coordinate 5,725,612 of CM071641.1, forward strand.
CACTTTAACAGAGCTTCCTCAATCTTCGTATGCCGCGTTGTTCTGGCTCGTTTCATTTTCAATAAAATCTTGTATTTATGACAATTTTTTGAATTTTCTCTCTTTCTTTCCAAATGGTTGCATAGCTCCAATCGACGGGCTCAGCAGCACCATATCGTCAACGTAACTTAAATTATTGACACAAACACCGTCTATATGACATCCGATACGGTACTATTGAGCTCGCCTATCAGCCGGTTCATGTACAGGTTGAAGAGCTTCGGCGAGGTCAACCTCCCCTGCCTCACTCCGCACTCCAACCTGTACACATCCGTATGTGAGCCAGCCCATCTTACACTATTACAGTGGTTTTCATACCAATACCTGAGTAAGGAACATAGCTCAGGTGGTAGATTGGTCTCAAGACGTAACTTATCCCATAGTAGGCTATAAGACACCATATCAAATGCCTTGGATAAATCCAAAAAACAAGCATAAACCGGTGTCCCTCTGCTGGTGTAGTATTGAACAGTTTGCTTGAGGCATAATATCGCACTTTCAGTCGACAAACCCGGCTTAAAACCGAACTGTGTATCATATATCTTGAGGTGTTCACTCAAATACCTGTCAATCAAACTGTCCAATACCTTGGCTACGACAGTCGCCAGGGATATAGGCCTATAATTAGACAATTCAGAGACATCTCCGGTCTTATTTTTAATTATAGGCACTACAATTGTGTGCATGAGTTCGTCGGGCAAGAAATTGTGACTCAAACATAAATTAAAAAACATCGCGAGTTTTCGTGGTAGATGCACACCTGCATACTTGAGATGTTCAATACTGAGGCCATCACACCCAGGAGATTTCCCTCTAACCATTTTTGCAATCACGGATGCTACATCCCTAGCAGTTATTCTAACCGTAAGGGTTGTGTACTGACGCGCCTCGGTTGTTTGTGGTAATGGTCGTGATTGGACTATAAAATATCGTCGAAATGAATTCGGGAATATATCTACGGGTCGTGAAAGCCCGGCTCTGTCTCAGATTTAGTTTTTTCGAAAATTGTTTAAAATGTTTATCAAATGATTTTTAATAATAATGTCCATTTTAATTTGTTGCTCATAGTCTTGACAATATTTTAATCTGGATTTAAATAACTTTCGCGACTCACGCATTTTATTAAATAAATACCCCGAATTAGGCTTCCTATATGACATCCAGTAGTGAAACCAAAAACGAACCTCCCGGTGAACATCGCCAACATGTTTATTCCACCCTGCAATATGTTTGTAGTTTTTACGCGAAGGTCTCCCGGCGCTCTTGTGACTGAGCTCAGCCGCTTCTTTAAGTATAGATATAACAGTACTATGCATATTATTAAGCACAAGCCTATGCTCACAGTTCGTGCACGGTCTATCTGCGCATTCGCCAAATTCAGATGGAAAGTCTACTAACTTTAGCCTTGACTGACAATACTGTAAATAACTGTCTCTTTGCTCGCTATCTCGCTCGCCCCATGTTATTTTGTTCAAATTATGTGGTCTAGCAAGAATTTTAGGCTTTATGATTTTAATTTTACACTCTAACAGCAATGGATGGTGATCAGACTAATATGTGTCATATAGTACCGAGGCAGACACGATAATCTGGCGAGCGGCGTTCGTGACCACGCAATGATCGAGCCAGCGCCGGCAACCGTGCGCATCACTTACATATGTATAGGTATTAAGTGGTAACAATTCAAGATCAATACAAGACCAAGTTTGATCAATACAAAAGTCCAACAGTTCATTACAAAACAGCTCACCCGGGTGCGCGTTGAAGTCTCCAAGCATAATCACCGGTTCTACGTTACAACTCTCGATAACAGCACTGACTTCGCTTAAACAGTATGTACTCACCGAGATTATTTACTGACGCTGTAGGCATGTACACTGAGAATAATAACATAGAGTTATTTGCAAGCTGAATTTTCACAGCTGTTATACAGACACTATTACACTCTATCACCGTCACCGTAGGAAATGTACACTTTCGTCACATTAAGGCAACACCTCCGTATGGTCTTCCAAGAAGAACTCGTGTTACACAGCTCCCTTACGCATTGTACTGATCTATTTACACTTTTACAATCAAATGAAACGATTCTAGTCGAACTATCCATCAGAATGTATTTTAAAGTCCCGTTTCAGTGATTGCACACTGTCTGTTTTCTTTTTACTGAACTCGTAAAATTTTCTATAAGCTATGCCGTTTGGCCAGAAATCCTCCTTCATGACTAGTTCTAGCTTATTTCTAGATACGTATACATTGTATATACGCATGATAGCCCTTGTTGGCATGAATTTAATTTTTTTCTAAGCTTGCGGTAAAGTTTGGCTTTTTTTCAATGTACGATACAATATCCGTCTCCGACGTCTGTTTCGATATATTATAAATATACATAGGAACCTTAACATCCGCCGCTTTAAACTTACAACTAATGTCTGTTACAGCTTTTCCTCTATGGCCTGTGAAACGATTTTTCTATTTTTTCTTTCCAACTAGAATGCATTCTTGATTTTTATTCTGCTTGTCATTAAGAGTTTGTAACAAAACAATCTGTGTACAGTTTCTTATTTCGCCCGTCTGAAGTCGCAGTATGTTTATGTTGTGGTTGCGAAACGACGACCTCCATAATCGAGTGGATAGTACCGGTTTCAAGGTGTCACCATCTCTGAGGTCCCGGGTTAGAATCCCGGTGGGGGCAGATGTTTGTGTGAATGCCAGCATTTGTACCTTAGTCATGGTTGTTGATATATATTTCAATAAAAATTATTTATATATGTATAATATATGTATGTCTATCCGTTGCCCTAGATCCCATAGCACAAGCCTTACAGAGCTTAGTTTGGGCTAGGCTAATAGGTGTAAGTGTAACAAATATTTATATTTAAACAACTTGGCACTCGGATATTATCGTATGGTGGCGGGACAGCGATGACGTTGTTTACAATACTCGTCACCAGAGACCCACCTGATTCATTTTGTTTTAGTGAGGACGGTAGTTGCGGCGGCTGACTCGCAGTGGTACTAGTTTTGATTTCTTCTCTACCCTCTGGTATTTGTGAACAATATGTCTTATTAAAAGCTGAAGATATTGACGAATTTGTCATCAAAGACTTTTCTTGTTGATGCGTATGTAACAATCCCATCGGGCCACTATTACAATCGAAACTCTCCATCATACAAGCACCTCGTTTACTGTTTATGTTATTGGTGCAATTAAATTTTGACGTGAAACGTCTTTAAAATCGCGCCGAAACATACGGGTACCAGGTTTAAAAAGTGGACCGTAACGAAAAGGTCTATATCATCGTACCTTAATAATTAAAAAACTATTAGTCTTAGAAACAAAAATGGGGTGTGAATATTTCACTTATATAGTCAGCTCGCTGTTGTAACATTGAGTTTTTTATTCTTATTTCAATCTTTTACTTTAAAAGGGACCTAACATAGACGTTTCACGTTAAAAACAACGGCCGTGTGCCCCGGCACAGCCCCACCCGATTTTTTCTAATTCTATTTTCATAGCTTCCAATTGCTTTGTGGTGGCATATTCTTCTGTTATTAAATTAATATCACTACGCATTTTGACTAAGTCCTTAAGAATTCGGGTAACATCCACATGATCGAAAAGTACCGGTGGTAATTTTTGAAGTTCACGGGCGACAAATATAGGGAGTTTCTCGGGATCTGTGCCTTTGACGAGACAAATAATATCATCAATATCCCTTAATGCTTTTCCCTCTCTTCGTCGTGTCTTCATACTTTTCGCAGTCGATAAGGATTCAAAAAGTAACTGTTTAGCAATCACAATATCACTATTCGAAAAAGAACACATATGCGGCTTAGGCTTACCTCGTAATCACAATATTACATGATGAACATTTAATTTTATTCGACATTGTTAACAATACCACGAAATTAATCACGGCGGAGCACAGAACTATTACTTCAAATTATACTATTACTTAACAACCTACAGACATTATAAAACATTTATGAATATATATATATATATAGTGTTGATGTGTTAATTCCCTTTTTATATATTTATATGGACTACGAAATTAGAAAGATTGAAAATAAGTAAATTAATTCTTACTTAGCATCTGCATATTCGGAATGTTGAAATAGTACTGCCCTCTATACTGTGCTGCATTATTCTCTGCAACGAAGTCCAGTATATGACTGGTGTTGTTATAGTCGCCGTCAGTGTAAGACCAGTAACAGTCATAGTACAGGACGGACCGGTCATCTATGGTGAAATTGTTTGACAGTACTATGTTGCGGCAGTGGTTGTTCTGATAGTTTGTTGGCTGGAAGCGGATTTTCATTTCTGTGAACAGAATTATGACTATTTACTATCTCCTTGCCTCAAAGCCAATGTTGCTTGGCAAAAAGGGCAACAGAGAGGTATATGCTAGTTTCTCTGCATCATTAAATTATTAATAATGATAAAGTGCCAGGGTCACTGATATAGCCAGAAAAATTGCGAAGCTAAGTTGCAGTGAGCAAGGGACATTGCTAACAAGGCCATTGAGGAGAAAAGGTGAAGCATTTTCCAAGCAATGAAGCATTAGTAAACACACTCATTAGGTTGACTGACAAGTTACTGATGATCAAGACAGTGCTAGATGCTAGTAATGCATGGCAAAGTGGTGTAGAGATCCTTATGGGAGGCCAATGTTCAACAGTTGGATTTTCAAGGCTGAAATGATGACAAATTATGATAAACTACTGAAGTTAATCTTAATCAGTATTAACTTTAAATACACTCAGATTCAAAGGCCATTGAATAAGTCACTTCTCACTTCGTCACATCTCATGCATGTTACATGTAGATGCTAACTTCAGGTTAATATCCTTAAGTAATAAATTATATCTATAGTAACAGTTTGTAATAGGAATGGTTACTAACCACAATTTTAAATAATTTCATGAATAAATCACAAACACGAATGCAACTTTAATAGCTAATGATGCATTTTTATTAAATTCAAAGGTAGAATTATAATTACTACTCAGTATATCAAAATGGACCAAAAAATAATGTATAGACTTATATAGATAGATCTCTAATAGAGCTTTCTTTCAGCCAACTATCTATTCGACACCAAAGTGTATACAATATATGTATATTTAAATAAAAATAATCATAATGATCATCATCATGACAGAATATGAGGATAAATTGTTAGTAAAGGTATTTATACAACTTTTATATTTTGTGTATTTAATTTAACAAATTTTCTTACTTTTCCATTTTATATTGGTGAATGTGATGTTTAAGACTGTGAAGTTGTATGTGTATCCCTCATCCAGAAGATATGGTTTGAGGCTTACTCCTCCAATTTTCGCATTAGTCCGTATTGGTCCAAAGTCCATATATTTGCACTCAGGACTGTCTGATGCATAATGCTCAACCTTACAAACATCTGATTCTGTTGGTTGCTGCCCAGTCAACTACAATAAAAAGAACATCTAAATGTTAAAAAAAATAAACAGTGCATGTAACAATTATAATTTAAACACAACAAGATTCAGCAATTGATACTAATTGTCTTTTTCTCGGCCTTTGGCCTCTGCTGTCATAATTTGAAAATTAAAAATACAAATTATTTCGGTAACAATATTAATTCCATGATAGTACCAAGAATTAAATAAATCAAAAATAACTAACCTAACTTATATAATATATTGAATATTTAAAAATTTTACAACTATATATATATATATTAGTATATACATACTAACTACATAGGGTTTGTGTGGGTGGGGTTTGTATCTAAGCATGTGTGAGATTGGAAATATGATCATTCCATCAATTAATACTAGGAGCATTAGGCATAGAAAGAAAGACCTCTTATCAAGACTTATAAACTCATACTTTTTGCCTATACAGGAGAATTTTCAGAAAACAAACCTATTTCAATTAACAAAAAGCAAACACAGATAAGGAACAAATTTGGGAAAGCTTCTAAAGGCGGTTGGACTACTAATCCAAATAATATTCAAATATCGATGGCTCCAATGTACACTCCTCTAATTCCAAAAACGTAGGTTTACAGGAGGAGCATTTGAACAAAAAAAGTTAATAAAATCTTTGTTTTTGCAAATAAAATTATGATTTTTTTGAGTGACTTCTTGATTTGCTGTTGCTTCGAACCCCATTTATAATATTTTGTAATTATTTATGGTTTTAAAGTAAGCTCTACTTAGCGGAATTTAACTGAAAAAACTGTAATTCCAAGTCAGGATACACTCCGCTAACTCATATTTGGTGGAATGTATGTGGGAATATATAATAATACAAAACATTAAATTAATTGTTGTCGGTACCTTATCCTTATATTAGTAACATTGGAAATCGAAATTGTAAGTAATTAACAGTCTCCTCACCATTATTTTCTGATAATGAGACTTATTTTAGCAATATAAAAAGTTTGCGTTTTACATTTGCATATCAAGAAAATTTTCCGCCAGGATACAAACTGCTAAGTGTTAAATAGCGGAATGTAACTTAAAATCTGAATGTACTTACAGATTTTTAGTACCAGAAGATCCCACAGTAGATATTACAGAAAATCTAAGGATTGCGCTCTACTATTGTAGCTTTTGTACTATGGGAAAATGAAAAGGTGCGGCTAATATTGCCAATACTAATACCTGTGCGTACGGTATACACTCCGCTATATTGATATAGAGGTATGTCTATCACACGATTGCCAAAAGTACATCTACTTAGCGTTATGTAAACCTGAAAACTTTTTTGTTTCTTAAGATATTTTCATGAAATTTAAGGGGCTTAATGCTTATGAATTAGTTAAGAGATTTACCTAAAAAAAGAAATTTCGGCATTTTTGAGTTAGAGAAATGTACATTGGAGCCATCGATATGAAACTCCATGATATGAGTAGGTTCATAAACAATTAATTAGCCTGTAGATAATTCAGTGAGTTTTCATGTATAGTGAACAAACCCTAGAACTTTAAATATCCATTATGAAAACTACCTATTTCAAGCAATAAAGAGCTGAGTCAAGGTCAACTCTGATGCAATACTGTGTGTTATAGACTTACACAAACTAGTAATTTGTGTAGCAGATGTAGCTTTATGATTAGAATTAGAAAACTGAAACAAAACCAAAAATTACACTATCTATGATAGGTCAAGGGATGGAGTTAGAGGGAGATGAAAATAAAACCTACCTAAATATATAAAATAATAGTATACTAAATATTTGTGTATTCAGACACAATTTCTACTGTCTAAATATGCCTATGCAAATAAAATTGTACAAAATCAAACTATAAAATAAATATATGATTCTATAAATTAGATTATGTCAAAACTTAACTTGATCACCTATATTTTAAAAAATAGTTTTCAGCTTGTTACTCTTGACCAAACATGTTTTATAATGATCTTATACAAAGAAAATAGTCAAATTCACAGCTAACGATCATTTTAAATATAATATATAAAAATAATACAGCTTATATATTATGTACCGATGGATCACATGAAAAAAATAATATCTCATATGACAAAATTTACATGATAATCTAAACATAAGGTCAAATAATACGGATTATTTATGAAGCTTAATCGCCCATTACCAAAATAATAAGACATACTAGATAAGCTAATTCATTGTTAAGAATTTTAATAAATACGACGTACTTACCTGCGTACTGCAACTTAAGCTTTTCAGCATGTTATCCTTACAAAATTGGGAAAACTTTCCTTTGTGTGCGGTAACATTATTTAAAAAACAAACCAAAATCAAGCAACTAAGAATTAAACGCATCTTTTTTTACACAGTTGTAGAATAATCAAAAAATAAAAATAATTTTAAGAGAAAAAGCTTCACCGTCCACCACCAACCATTGTAAACATAGATAATAAAACATATTTGACAAATCAAAGCAAGTAAAACATTTTTATACATTATCATTATCACTTGAATTTCAGGAATATACAGTGTAAATCTTGATGATGTGCACAAACGAAAAAGGGTGAAATTGTGCTTAATTTTATCGATAAAAATAAAAGGAAAAGAAATTGATGCCATGGTTTTGAAATAATTATTGCTCTTTTATTTTTTTTGCAATTGCAAAAATGGCTATAACATTTTTAGAAATATATATCTATGTATCAATTTGGGAAGAATAAATATCCTATATATATAATAGGTATTACAGAAATGTATGTAATATTTTTGTCTATTTTTATTTTGTGCGGTGACGAGTTTATTATAGGTAACTCCTGCGTACGTTTCTCGGAACTCAAATAGCGATTCTGCACATTAAACGCAGAAACTCAGGTAGTGATCTATTGTTATGAAGGGACCCCTTTTATCACGACACAGTAATTACTATGCCTTATCATGTTTTTATAGCATTTAACTTATGAAAAAGAAGTATAATAAAATATATTGTTCGGGTGTGTGGGAATGAGATAAAACATTTTCCCTGTTGTAGCTGGACTCAATCACAAAAATGTATCGAGGCATCAATCGTTCTAAATTTTTTGACTCTACTATTCGCTTACTCACCTCTATCCTAACTCTTCGCATTTATTAAGACTGTATATTAATGTTTCTTTTCCAGCTTAGTAATATATTTTATTCGGTAATGCAGGTTTCTGGCAGTGAACTGGATGAACAAAGGATGGTAGTGAGTACTGTGGCCCTCATTGTCCATAGAAGATGGAGGTAAAAAGATGCACCAAGAAATTTTATTCTCTCTTGCGCTTGACCCACACAAGTTCACAGCAGCTCGTGGTTATGAGAGACTAGACTGACAACTGCACAGCTTTGTTAGCATGCAAAAATACGGATCCCGCTAGTTCAGCTTCTTAATCGTTCGCCAATCCTTATCATGTATTCCGACCTAGCTTCAGCAATAGCTTTCCTATTAGATATGCATACAGCTTTGCACTATCACTTTTTCCGGCGTTGTCTCAAGCGATGAAAGCATATTGCTGCAGTCCTAAAACGGGTAATGTATAAAACTACATAGCGCAATAATTATACTAGGGCTTTCTGCAACCATTAACGGAAACCAGTAACAGGGTAAACGGTGGATTAGTCAGGGATAACAGTTTCAGCCTTGAGACCCTAGAGATTATATCACTGATTTCCTTACCACTACTATTTGCTATTATCTCTCATAGTAAAAAAATATGTGCTACTAATTTTATCTACAATATTTAATGGATTATTTTCTTGACACAGCTGACGACGCTAAAATATCTTTATTCTAATTACGAGATCCATAAAATTGTTCATAATGTATGGATATTAAGAAGCCCTGTGTTAAATCTTAAAAATATAAATAGAGAATAGAGAAGTTTTACAAGTCAGTGACAGATAAAGGGATGAAATTAAACAGTGACTATAATAGCCGACATCGATAAAAAAATATTAGTGTTTATAATTTTCACGGAGACAAACTTTATCCTTACAGTGAAATAATTTAACAGTCCCCCAAAGTTGATGATGATCTTCTTTCCTCAATTGGAAGTAAACATTAATAATCCCTCTTCAAGAAAACCTTCCTCAGATCGTACGTGCAAAATAATTTAACGTTGTCTTTTGCCTGTGGTATTTAAGGTCTTTCATTTTCGATATATAATTCTTTTTTCCAAGATATAACGTCTTATATCTATTTATAAATATTTTAAGGTTCTTCTAATAGTGGAGAAAAGAAAGTTGGCAGTTCCTACATATGGCTAAAGCATTTAAAATCTTCTACATGCCATGAAACTTTAGCTATGGTATACACTATCTTTTTTTCGAATTCATTTCACTGTTTCACGAATTAAAGCTTCGAAATAGATATTTCACAATGACGAAGTGTTACAACACCCATTGAAGCTTGTCAAGCTTGTCTTGACATTAGATTCGCGCGTTCCCGCGCGACGATTCGCGCGCAATCCTTCGAACTATTTAGGCGCCTTTTTCAGATAATTAGATTAAAACTTTTTTGTTGTGGTTTTAAAATATGGGTAAATCGGCAAGAAAAAGGGGGTGTGGCTGTGTTATGGACACGACCGTTTGTTGTACGTGAATACGTCTCGTAACGGGTAATAGTACGCAGCAAAATGGCCTTCAAATTGGCGGGGCTCCCCCTCCACCGCGCGCGATGTGTTACAGTCTTTACTGGGCGTAATAAATTGTTTGATCCTTTAACTATCCAGTGGTGTAATTGGAATTTGGATGGGGATGATAGATATGTAGCTACAACACTAAACTGTATCCCCCGATTTTGTTATCATTAGATTTTTTAATTTGCGTCCCTATGGAAGCAATTTTAAAGACGTATTCACGTCAAAAGAGAAAAGAAAGTAGATGGCGAGGATGAGGAGTCTGTCGGTAGCTTTGATACTGCGTCGTCTGTCATCGATGTTGAAGCAGATAAGCCATTTCGTGTGCCTAATTATACAAGAAAATATCCTGAAGATAGCCGCCACTTCGAGTACATTGTGTTCTTGGAGAGTGCGGAATCTGACAAACCGATTGGGACAAGAGATATGATGTCTCTTGCAAATGTCCTGAAACGACATAATAAAGGTATAAAACAGCTTAAAAGGCGTGATATAAGTGTTTAAAGAGAGTAATGAGGTATATAAGAGGTACTATTTCTTTGTCATTTGTATATAAGTATAATAATAATAATATAACCTTACAAGGTTACAGTGATGCAGACTGGGCTGGGGATATAACAGACAGAAAGTCAACTTCTGGATTTTTTTTATATATCTGATTGTCCTATTACATGGGGTACAAAGAAACAACAATCTGTGTCATTGTCATAATGTGAAGCTGAATATATAGCATTATGTTTAACTATAACTGAAGGCTGTTGGCTTAAACAATTGTTTGATGATTTTGGATACAATGTTAACATAAATATTTTAGAAGATAACCAAAGTGTAATCAAAATTTCATCATTTAGTGATTCAAATAAAATATTAAAACATGTAGATTTAAAATATCATTATATCATGGAAAAGTTAGTAACGGTGAAGTTAATATAAAATATGTTAATACAAATGAGAATATCGCAGACATGTTTACAAAACCATTAGGTAAACAATATTTTCAGAAGTTTAGAAATTGTATAATAAAGTAAAACAACTATTATATTTTAAATAAATTTTAATAAAAGATTTTTTTAAACTATGATATAAGTTAAACTGTAATTATAAAGGGCGTGTTATATAAAAAATTGTTAAGAATAATACAATGAGGAATGTTATGAAAGTAGATGAAGCGAAAGAGATATGTAAAGACCGTAGCAAGTGGAAAGACTCTCGTAATCTCTGCCTACCCCCGTGGGAAAAAGGCGTCAGTGTATGTATGTATGTAAGAATAAAACATAATTAAAAAAATTACTGTTGAGGGGGTGTGTTAAAATATGGCAACATTATCTTTTCTTTAATTTAATTATATACTCTGTGTATGATGTACATGCTCTCATATAAAATAATAAAAATGTTCTTCAAAACTAATATCCAGTGTTTTAAGCAATCCACTTTCTCTGCAAGTAAACTAAATACAACTGCTAACAAAAGCAACAAGTAGCTGATGGTTTAACTAAACCTTTATCGTAAAATAGTTATAATTAATTTGTTTCCAAATTAAACTTAATCATGTTGAATTGATGATTATATTTCGAATATAAAAGAATGTTTTGTTTTTTATTTTAAGCTTAGAGTAGATTTGGTAGGCACATCTCTTATTAATGTGGGGATCCTCCTTATTGCAAATTCGGGAAGGATTGAACAGTAAGAGTCAACACCCTGGTGTGTCTTATTGTGACTTACAAGAATTACTTCCTCTTTACATCTTAGTTTCTTTCAGCATCTATCTGCAATATTATAGTAAAGTCAAAACTGATTACATCCCTCCCAAATATAACAAAGGCACATTCTTCCCCAACCTTATTGGCCCGTTATTCCTAGTGAAGTTGTCAAAAACAGCTATGAACATGTCGTGTTGAGATCCGGATTCCACGTATGATTTCAGTAAATCTCTAACCGTGGCAGAGGTCCCATGTTGTAAAGAGACTGAAACATATTTAACTAATAATTGTAGAAACATAGGTTCAAATTTGTCAAGCCTTATCATTGTCTTGATCTGACCTTTAATATTATATTGAGCTTTTTGTAACAATCTCGATGGGCTCACCAAATAGTAAATTGAAGGGTCCGATATCTTAATGTTGTCACCTATCGGATTAAAAATTAAGCACTGTGGTGCAACACTTAAAACCTGGAGTGAACCTTTGCCAATAATTTCGTTGTCGTTCAAATACCCTTCCTCTGGCTCCCCCATTTCTATGTCGATGTGCATCTCTACATCTTCCCTGGAGTCGGAGGTTAATTCATGCTCGATGGCACCTATCCTCCGTGAGGCCTACCACTTCATAGAATCTTTTTTGAAAATACCGCTTCGCATTATACCGGACTTCTCTTAAGGTTAGCCCCTTCATACTATCGAAGTTTTTAGTAATAAATACTGCTGTTCCGGCTAATACGAAAGCTAACTCTTTAATGGTAGTACGATTTATGCTCAGGCTTGACAATACATCAGCGTTATGGTAAAAAAAGACTTTAGATATAGCACTTTCAAAGTATACTAGCTCTTCCCCGTTTAACCTTTTGAACGAGACCCCTTCCACATGTGTTGTCTCATATAATTTGGTGGACTTGGATAAAACTTTATTCCGTCGCGCTCTACCATTGGATTGATTTTCAACCCCATAACCCCTTTTACAAATTTGGTATACTTACTTATTTTCGTTTGTCGACTCTAAAATTTTTGAAAGTGTATAATCGTTGATATTAATGGTCCTAACCATCTCTCTAATTGTGTGGTAGGGGATATTTAGTTGGCAATGCCGCAACAAATTAATACAAATGGATGTGCCATCCAAATTTTGACGTTTAAGGGTAGAAGTTGGTTCCATTATATTTTGTACTCTGTATGGGTTATATACACAAAATTGCGTTCTAACCCTGGCAACATAAGTAAGAATCGCATGCGCTTGTCGATTTGAGTTTGGATATAATTTAATAAATTGGGTAACTTTCTTGAATCTAAGTTACTATTAGCTACTATATTTTTTATCTGGCATAAATAATACTCGGGGATATCGTTATATTCTATAATGTTGCTAAGGCCTAATGCATGAAGAATGGCTGACTTCATCAGTTCTTTAGGGATATCGATATTATTTGGGTTTACTTGAACTAAGGTTCTAGATAAATTTACGTTCCCTATTTTAAACTCATTAGCCCAATCATAGCTAAATATCTTATCTAATCTTTTTGAATTACTTTCAAACAATAAATCAATGGATTTCCCAATGCTCATCTCTATATAATCAGTCTAATCTCTATCTAATCTCTAATCTATCTCAGTCTCATATTCATGAATGTACCATTGGACCATGTCTGTTTTACATAAAAGTCTGTTGTACCGTCTATAATTATAAAATAAAAATAATTATTTAGGGATCTTTGATGATGAGAGAAAGTCCCTTCTAAAAGTAATTGGATATTTTAGATTAATGTTTGTCATTGTGCTCATCAAGGTTATGATGTACCGCCAGGTCAAGTGTTGAAGTTGACTAAGTCTTTGTACGGTCTTAAAAAATCGTCAAAATATTGGTACGAAAAATTCATGAAACGATTACAAGTTGTGGTTTTGTTAGATCGGTCAATGAATATTGCTTATATAAAAGAGGGCAGACTTATATATTTATTATATGTTGATGATTTACTAATATTAGGTAATCAATTGAGTGATATATTAGACATAAAACAAATTTTATCTTTAAAATTTAAAATGAAACATTTGGGGGACAAAAATTTTACATATTTAGGTATTTCTATTGAAAAAAGGGATGATGAAATCTCTCAAAGTTTACTCTGAGTGAAATCTTGATTAATCAAACAAAATATTTATCAAATGTATTAAAGAAAAATGGAATGAAAAATTGTAACGGTGTAGACACTCCATTGGAAACAAGTTTTGAAATTGATGAAACACATATTGATTTAACTTTGGAACAAAAATGCCGATCTATCATTGGATTTATAATGTATGCAATGTGCGGTTCAAGGCTTGATTTAGCATTTGCAATAACCTATCATGCTAGATTTCAATCGAAACCAAACTTAAGTTTACTGAAAGCATTGAAACGTGTCTTGAGATATATAAAACAAACATTGAATTAAAAGTTATTTTTTCGATGTAGTTATGGAAATAATTCTAATTATATTATAGGTTATGCAGATGCTAGTTATACATACTAGTGATTTAAATGGTAGAAAGTCAACATCGGTATATATGTTTAAAATATTTAACAACACAATATTGTAGAAATCTAAAAAACAAGCTACAACTGCGCTAAGTTCTACTGAAGCGGAATTGGTGTCGTTATGCGAAGCCACAATGGAGGCAAGTTGGATGAAACAAATATTAATATGATTTAGCAGTTAATGTTGACACTATTCCAATTTATGAGGATAATCAGAGTTGTATCAAAAGTCGAAAGAATTGTGACCAAAAGAGAACGAAACATATTGATATAAAATATAATTTTATTAATCAGAAAATAGAAGAAGGGGTTTTATGGTAGAATTCATAGGAACAAAGCAACAAGTAGCTGATGGTTTAACTAAACCTTTATCGAAAAATAGAAATCGGCAACGTTTATTGATATTACTGAACTCTAAAATATCAATTTATTATTAAAAGCAATTGTGCGATATTATGAGTAAAAATGAAACGGGAATAATAAAATCAATTAATTAAACTTGGTAATGACTTTTGACATTTGAGGTAAAGGAACTAATGTTTTTTAAATCAAAGTGAAAGATGATTTAATATATATACAAATAATATATAAATATAATAATAGACTAAGGATAGTGTATTATTTCTTTTTTATTTTATTTAAAAGTATTCAACTCTCAATAATTATTTTAATACTATTTTAGATTATTTTAACTATTAGTTGGTCAGTCCAGTATCGTCATGAAACGGAACGCGTCATCATTTTTGACAGCGACAGAATGGTACCTTTTTTTTTTGTTCCCCTGAGGAAAATGCATTAAATTGCATACCCCGACTGTGGCGAGCCGGCGGTTATGTGGGGCTCTCCTCCCCAGAAGGGGGAGGCCTATCCACTAAAAACCTCAGGGATGGCCTTCCTCAGGCATGTAGGGATCCCCCGGGAACATCAAGCTACTTCCGGGGACCCCCAGCCTCCGCTCCCCTGCCTAGAGGGGAGCCTTCCTCGGGGGAGGCTACACTACCTCCACCGACGACGCCCCCCGGCCACGGAAGGGGAACAGAATGGTACCTACACTGACATCCAATTGAGGTCGGTTTGTTTTCAACCGAATTCTGTGTTTACGTTTCCAACGGATTGATTTCGTTTTCTTTCCCGTATGCAGTATTTAGAAAGCAAAAAAAAAAAAATAAGATTTCGGGCGTTTGGTAGTGGCCAAAGAAGATTGTATTTTTCAAGGATAAAAAAGTGTTAAATAGCATTTACATAAAAAACAATTTGAATACAAATCAAAATAAAGCTACTAACTACTAAGAATTTTTAGGTTTTTTTTTTTTTCCTCAGGAGAGGAAGGCTGAGAATCCTCACAAGGAGCACGAAACGTACCCAGGATACCCCCGCAACGGCAAGTGTCACGGAGGTCATGTCGGACTCCACGCGACCGGAACGGTCCAGCCACGTGACCTACCGACTAAACTCAGCCTGGCCTAGGTTCTAAAACCATATAGGCAAATCGTGAGGGTGACCGCCCCTCAGGAGAGGGGCGATGCAGCGCAGGTCCATAAAGGGGACCTAAAAGCGCTAGAAGAGGCGCGGGAAGTCAAAGTGACGCCGGCCTTATCATGAGAGAACCTAGTCATGGCGATGCTGAAGGCTGCCGAGCTAAGGGATCATGAAGGGGGTAATTTTTAGGTTATTTAATCTTCATGTTTTAATTGATTTCTCAATATTTCCGTTAGATATAGACAAGCTAATGTTTAATGTTTATTTAACGTATTTCTCATTAATAAACGTTACATTTTGTAGTGGGCCTATTCTCCATACAAGAAAAAAATATCTCCTTTATAACCCACACTGTCTCGGAATTATAAAAAGTGGGGAAAAATAAAGAAATAGGAAAGTGAAGAAGAAAGAATATAAAGATTTACCACTGAATAGGCTGTATGTTTGCCTGCTCGATACGAGCGAAGATTAAAAAAAAATACTAATCTGTGCTTACATGTTAATGTTATTACAGACTAGGCTGCATGGTTAACACCTTTGCCTTTCCCATAAAAGGGAAGAAGATATTAAAAAAAAAATGTTAATGTTATCAAAAGCTGTCTAAGAATTGCTAAAAATGATGAAAGTGTTTCATTTTGAGAAATAGATAAAGTATAATATGTGTAAAGACTTATTTACGACATCATCAGAACGATGAATTACAAACTTTCATAGAAAATAAGCACTTAACAATGACGGTGAGTAAATAAGTGTTACTACAATAAAAACAAGTAGGGAAGTCAAATATTTTATCGTTGGTGTTATCTATTTCACTGTTACATCCTTTATTTAAATAAGATAATATACTACGTACTGGCAGTTCAATAAATGTTAGTGTTAGACTAACAAAATATATTTGTATTATACATTGATGTTTTGTTAATCTTCAGTGCCTATTTCAAAAGGTATCCTGTGATTCACATTTCAAATTTAATTAATTGAACTTTAAAAAGAATTTTCATATTGTCTAACTGTAGCCCAAATATTGTATTATTCTAGTAGAAACAGATTATTTGAAAATTAAAATATTATCACAGTAACACAAAAGTTTGAAATGTAGGGGTACTGTATAATTAAATAGTTAACAATTCTTACAACATAAAAGAAAAATGATATCAAAGTATGAAAAAAGTTATTGAAAAATTAGAATTAATTGAATAGCTTTTATTAAGTTCCAGTGAAGGGTGCACAAGAGTAGGATGTAAAGAGGCTATTGCCACTATCTAGGTGGTTTGCTGAGATATTATTGTGGTAATCTTCCTTAATTGTCTATTATTACAACCATAGGAGGAAGGAGAGGATTGACATATATCTACATAGTGGTCATATATAACACTATTCTTTTAATTTCATTAACATGTTTATTTATTTCTTAAATAATATTCTATTTATTTCTACTACTAATATAAAATAATTTTAATTTTATATGTAATTAAATTAATATATTACATGTTGTTTGTGACTAAAATTGCACAATAATCAACCTAATTTTTAGCAATAACAAGCTCATGAAGAATCTCTTTCAATTGACATACCTCTGGAATCTTATACAGCATGATTGTACATATGAAAGTACTCATAACTTCTTTTGTAAACATGTAAACATACTTCTATAAACATGTTTTAGTATGTAAATGTTTATTGTGGTTTCGTCTTTCAGAGGTGGAGGTTGATAGCTTCTTCAGAGGTGGTTTCTGTTCTAAAGTTATGTGTCCCAGTAAGTGTGTTTTCTCTGTGACTGTTGACCATTAAAATCAAAGAAAACTATCCATTTAATTAGTCAATCAACTGTTATAGATAAAAATGTTGTCATATCTTATTCTGAATGCTGTAGGAGATATGAATTTTTCTTAAAATGCATGTAATTTATTTTGTAAACCATATAAACCATTAATTAATTATGTTGCTTATTGTGATAAACCAAAAAAATACTGACTGGAAAAATAAAAGAATAGTATTAAATCAAATATTGCCTGGAAATAAGGGTTTTTTAAAAAAGATCTTTATTCATGACAAAACAAGTCCTAGATAATCAGTGATACTTTTATAATTGTTGATGTTAATATTTCGACAAAAGTTTTTAATTCACTTAATAATATATTTCTAGCAAATGCAATGTTTCATACTCATAGAAATAATGCTTTGGTCTGCATTTTGTTGTTGGCAATGTGGACAGCAGCTGCCGTTGATTATTGTCATTCTATGCAATTGAGATGGAATCAAACCAAGCTCATGTGTGAAATAATTGTCATATATTTAACTGGAAATTAATTTTTGGATGTTTCTGTTGATTGAAACCATGGCTTGAAATAAGATATTGGTTTAATAATGTTATCAAACCTCGAGAGAATAATTTATTTCAACATTGCAAGCATATTTCACAAACATTGAAATATTTAAAATTTTGATCTTATTGCAAGTATGCCCACATAAGCAATAACTTGCAGTTTTGGCTTTCAGTTATCATACTCTTCCTTATCTTTTGAATGTTGAAGTGCTATTTACAGTATGTTATGATTAATATTAGTATATTTTTAGGTATTGGTGATTGGACTTGGTTGGTTTCAGTGTCCTACATATGATTTAAAAGAATGCTTCTAATCTCCCATGCATTCTAAATGTCTTTAAATCTAAGGCACCTCATGGAGAATATTTTTTCCTTATCCATTCTCTCATCCATTTTTATATTAAATAAATGAGAAAAGAATACTCTGAAGCTTAGAGTAATGATCATGGATCCATTAGGTTTGAATGTGCTAAGCATCAATGTGTTGCCCAATATTTAATTACTTATGTGTATTTATCCCAAGCTACAATGCTAAAGAAAAACCTATCCAATCACCTATGAGGCAACTTAAAAAATGTATGTGAAACTATAGAAAGAAAGATTCAAGATACTAACTTAGTTTAAGGTCTTGCGCCTTAATGAAGATGTCTATGAAGAAGACACCATAATTTATTAATATGTGATTCTTATTAGTGAAAAGAAATGGCTTGGTTTTGGTTTGACTTGGCTTATTAGAGAATAATCCCCAAGATAATATGTCTTAAATTCCATGCCATTCAAAGATCAATTGTGAGCTGTTTTCTTCGCAGAGTTTTTTACAGTCTATGAATGCTGGCATTAGTCGCGCCCTGTTGACCTTATATCCCGCACAGGCAACACCATTAGAATACAAGTAAAACTCAATGAACTCTGGAATTCTCATTGCATTGCTGGACACCAAAAGTTGTGCTTGTGGTCTTTTTAAGACCATTGTCCTGCGGGTAGGTACAGCCTGAGAAGCCAGGTAGCTAAAACCAACAATTGTTATATAACAGCCCGGGCAAACCCAATTTGCATGCTAACTTAAAACAACTCAATACGGTACAATTATAATTCGCGAACAAATTGGATCAACAATAAAACCAATTTACGCAATTGAAGCGTACCTACGCTTATATGGGCTGGTTGTTTTCCTCACGGCGATAGACCGTTATTATTTAGTGATCCTATGGAATTAAATTTGAGTTTTGATATAACACTATATATTGCTGAAGTTAGAAGAAATTTGAACTGCTGCTACGTTATTTCGAAATTATGGAATTAATTTCTTAAATATATAATTTTACATGTAGAATTAGATGACAAAAGGTTTATAAAGCAAAGTTGGATGTTACGTAATAAAACTAGTTTTTCATCTAATTATGTTTACAATTTGATGAATTAAATATGTAGTTTAATCAACGCCATTTCGACAGTATCTCGTAAATAGTGTTTTCTATACTTATTATTCTTTATTTGTCTGAGAACGGTTGCCAACACATTGTGCTTCTCTGATGGGAAGCGCTTTCGATCCAGTTCGCAAATGTCCATAGACTGCAGTTGTCCTCCACTTATTTTGTATAAGCTGTTAGTTATGGACACCTTGGTGCCCATGTCCGTAGACAATGGTTAGCGTTTTGAACCGGAGTTGCTGTTCTTGTTGATCAGACACGTCGGAGGTATATAGTTTCCTAACTGTCACCAAACTTTAGTAGATTAAGGGATTAGCGTTTATGCTGAGTTCCGATTTGCTAGATAAGAAAAACATTGAAAAATCTTTTATCGATATCTTAATTCACAAGTTGTTCACTGTGGCTTTTCTGTTGGCTGTACACATTGCCCAACGCCTTAGGCCAACGTGTTGAGCAGTATTTGCCGGTATTTTGTTAGTTGGCAACATTTGCCGACCAACTGAATAGAATGGCAAGCATTTATTAAATCGACCACAAGCACATATAAAATAAATTAACAAATGACCAATTAGGACCCGATCTCAGCATAAGCTGAAAACTGACTAATCTGTGACAGCGCTGGTATTCTGGTTGGGCTTAAGTGGGGTGAAATATAAAAGACAATTTTAAAATAAAAATAATACTATAAGTGCAGTAGATTATTGAACCTTTGCTTTACACTATTGGAAAGTTAAATATTGAAAGTGTTAATAGTGAATAATGCCAGTATTCCTTCCACACATCAAAAGACTTTGAACAGCAACCTCTATTGGCGCAAGGTTTGGCCCTATGTGGACAGATGGCTTTAAAGATCTTTTATATTTGCAAAGCTTATAAGGAACAACGTTTGAAAGTGCAACGAAGAAACAATTCATTTTGATGTCATAAACACTGAAAATTATACGTTTCTTCATGAGACAACCCTAGAGGGCTCCTATTGTTTTTCATATGGGTGAACAAATGTCGGTCCAACTTTGTTCACCTATTTGGCATCGTGGTTAATGCCGCTTTGAACATAAACCACTTCAGCATGACATTAAATGAATAATGTTATTTACCTATAAAGAGAGGTAAGCGGTCTGTTCATTATTATGTTCGTTATTTATGGGCCGAGTTGCGTTGATGTTTCGCATTTCGCGTACCTTTACTAGCAATTTATTGAATCAGTCTGTATACACTGTTGATACATACGCGCGCGTTTTAAAAGCTACATTTTCATATTATACGTTCTGGTCGCAGAGAGAACACACTAACTGTACTATTTCTTGTCTGTGATACATTTGTACGCAACATGTACAAGATATTAGAGAAGTCTCAACCTGTGCAGGCCGAACCTCGGGTGATGGGTCGCCGTTTTGTGTTAACCCTGGTGATTGGGATTTCTGCTGGATTTAGTTTTGCGTACATACTATTAACATCGTCAGGATATCCCAGAGAAGTCGTGTGGTCATCCTACAGGTCAGTTTAGGATATCTGCATGCTGCATGCCGCACGATTAACGCTTCTATTTCCTTCCTGTGCCATGTTTATATATTATTATTTGTCCTTATTATTTGTTTTGTATTTTATATCGATATGTATTTATGTGCGATTCAATTAATACTGTGAATTTCAATTATCCTTATATCAAAGTACTATGAAAATAACAGACATTGATTTTCTTTAATTTAAACTTAGGAATTGTTATTTTTTATTTTAAAAAACCGATACAGAAACATGACAGATCCTGTATCGGTTTTAAAATAAAAGACAAGATAAACGATTCCAGAAATCACGCGATTTTATAAAAAAAAGTATATCCCACACAGTTCAAATCTATTTAAGTGGATCTATTAATACATACTCATTATAAATACATATAACATATCAATACATATGAAAAGAAGTTTATATGTACGTCTGCGTCTATATTTACTGGCTTGTAATATGTAAGTAGTTGTAAATATATAAACATATTAGATACTTATTCTACCGAAAAAGTTTATAGTTATTATAGAAAGTTAAAGTATTATTTAAGAGAGATTTTATAATGAAACTTACAATAAATGATATCGAAGAAATAATAGTGAACTATGAATAGTTCCTCATAGGAATAAGGAATTCTATCGTACTGAAGTAGTATATAATTCCTAATTCCATGAGAAAGCATTGTCATGATCGACTAACGTGATTGAGTGTACAAATAGCAAGTGATTGCAATTCAGTTAATGGTAGAGCTCAATAACTTTAAATGGATTCTAATGTCGCTATTCGGAAGCAGGTTATACAATGCGTCTATACTTGCTCTTCAGTTGCAAAAGAATCATACGCAAACATAAATAACAACAGTAAACTGAATGTGAAGGATGCTGAGATTGGTTCGTCTGACGTAATAAAGATTGGAGTTAAGAAACGTCTTCAACCTAATGTAGATTTTGTCGGGTCAAAGTGAGTTTCCTGCCATTATCCCATTTGTGACCGCTACATCGTCGATGTAATAGTGCTTTCCTCCCACATCTATCTGCTGATTAGAATAAGATTTATCTTATTTATTTAACGGTGGAAATTTGGTTTTGTAATGAGTAAAATCTGAGCTAAGATTATTCTCTATTTTTACACTATAAAAATTTAAGAAATAAATAAATATTTCTTACACACACCGATTACTTACCCTAGTCCAAAGTAAATACCGTAAGGCTTGTATTATGGGATCTAGGGTAACGGATCATAGAAATATATATTCACAACCATGATTAAGGCACAAATGCATGTATTCATCTCACAAACATTTTCCCCCAGTGGGACTCGAACCCAGGAACTCAGGGATGACGAAAGTCACGAAACCGGTAACAACTCGGCTACTAAGATCATTTAAAACACGTGTTCTGATTTAACATGTCGTCGGATATATTATGTGTTTTGGAAAATTCTATTTGTTTTAATCAAGGGTCGACAGGGCCTGCAATGGTGGATAACCAAAGTTATGCGGATCAACTTTGGAATGCTCTTTTGCGTATGTGTCAGTAACGTAGCCCAGATCTTCGACGAAATCGATCGTGTAAATAGGACAATTTCGGATATAATATCCTTCGGATAGGTTTTAATTTAATCACCTGTATTCGCCTATTAATTGTTAACTATGTGTAATCCTTCGCAAAATCATACCTTTGCCATTATCATTTTACTTGTTTATTTTCATTCAATTCAAGTGTTTGTTGATCCACCATCAATGTTTACCGAACTGTTTGTATTGACACGCCAAAGACCTAACGCGCACTGATAGTGCAGACAACTGTGTACACAAGTTATTTACTTTAGACTGTTGTAAGAATCACTATTAATAGATCTTATATATAATAGGTTTAAGTTTGATCCTCAAGTCGAAGAATGTACTTGTAAAGTGGCACTAAATCGTCAGCCCGCTTTGTGGGAGGCCAACGCTGCGGTGTTCGACATGTGACTGGCACTCGCGTACCTTTCCGCCCAACGGCAGTCAATTTTTCAAAAAATGTACTCTACCCACTGCTACTTACGGCTTCCAATTCTTTGGACTTCGCTGAACTTTGTATTTTTTTTACGGATTTCGTTATCGCACAGAGTAACTCCAAGCATAGCCCTCGTTGCCTTTCCGGTGATTTTTATACTCGTTGTAAGGTCTATTTTAAGGTCCAAGTCTGAGTGCATTTTAAGACCCACTTGTTGTGAGACTACGAGGTCTTCGAGCATTATGTTCAACTTGTCCTATAGTTTCAGACATGACTACGATATCATTAGCAAATCAAATTTCAAGTCATATTCTCGTCGTTGTCAGGCCTCTCCAGTCCAAAAGCTTAAATACTTGCTCCAACGCAGTTGCAGACAGTTGCGGCGATATCACATCGCCCTGTCGCACACCTCTCTGGAGCCTCTGGTTTCGAATTCTACTCCTATTGTGCATATTGTGACGTTTTCGTAGAGTAACTAACACATAAATGTATCAATATGTCGAATCAATATGGTCAGGGTTACATTGGCACGGGCTCACGGGCAATTTATAAAATTAATATATATTGTCAATATCATTCCATCAGTACTTATATATACTTTGTTAATGCGATTTTCAATCATTGGGCAATTTGTCTCTGTAGTTTTTAATGTTTTTAATGGTTATTAATTTATTTTATTATTTATTTCATAAACACTACTTAAATGTCGCAAGTTGTCTTTTCATCAAAAGAAAAATTCTAAATTCAAAATCATTTATTCAGTCTAGGCTGTTACAAGCACTTGTGAAAGTCGAAAAGCTACGCCATCGGTTCGCAAATCTACGGCGGGAGACCTTGTACTGAGAAGAACCGGCAA
Organism: Scirpophaga incertulas; assembly: GCA_036419045.1. NCBI lineage: Eukaryota > Metazoa > Arthropoda > Insecta > Lepidoptera > Crambidae > Scirpophaga > Scirpophaga incertulas. The sequence continues at coordinate 5,749,566 of CM071641.1, forward strand.
GAAAATCAGCAAGGGCTGTTTTTTTTCTCCCTGTATTAAATAGATACAGAGTCGTCAATTTGTAAAATTACTTCAATATGGATAATTCATGAAGTCACTTTCCATTACATAATATAGGAAATACAACTAACAAAAATATAATTTGAAAACATGCCTATATGCCATTATGAGGTATGTATATAGATATTATGTTTTCAAAGATATTGGCAGTAGCTAGAGTAACTAAACTAGCAGATTTAACAGTTACAACTATTGGGTCAATGACTGGTGCGCAGAATGTGTTGCTCTTTCTTCTGTAAGTTCTTGATTTACTAACATCTCTTGTCTGTCGCTTACCAGATGATTTTTCACCACACACTGCTCTGGAGTTGTTATCCAGAAGCTCCTGCAACAACATCCGGATGTTTACTAAAAATTCTTCAAGTATATCACTGCAAGTGGAGTGATTTACCTATCGCCTGGAGTGTTGAGAAGTATTTTCCACCTCGGTGACGGTCTCACACTTTCTATGTCAGCTAACGTAGTCATTGAAGTTTTGAGCACAGAGAAAGTCCTTTTTTGGTGGTCCGTGTTCTTTGGTGACACATCATAGTTTAGAAATGCTGTCACCTGTGAAACGGATCTGCTCAATATCAGCTAGATGCATTGGACTCGATACAGCTCCGTGCGGAGAGACTCATCAATAATGACGAACTCGTTAAAGTTAATCTACAGAGCCTTGACCACCGAAGACGTGTAGCTAGCCTTTCAGTTTTCTATCGGTTGCATTTCGGTGAGTGTGCGGAAGTTTTACACAATTTGATCCCACCTGCTCCTTTCCGCCACCGGACGACCAGGCGCGGTGTGAGCTTTCATCCTTATGTTGTTGACATTCCTCCCATTCGCACGAAGCGATTTGCTTCCCATCATTATGCGAACAGCTAAGGAGTGAACTCTTTGCCGGGGTCTGTCTTCCCCGATCAGTATAGTCTGGATATCTTCAAAGCCAGAGTGAACAAGCATCTTCTAGGCGAGCGTGTTCCACCTTAGACCTCATCATCGCTTTCCATCAGGCGTGATTGAGGTCAAACGCCCAGCCTATTAAACATAAAAAAAAAAAAAAAAAAAAGAAATGCACACAATCGAACTAGCTCAAAGATAAACCTTGTGATGGATAATTCAATATGTAAAATTTTTACTGGATATCGCGGAATATTATACGTCATAGTGACAATTCGGCCATAAACATTATTTATTTGCCGATATTAGCATAATTTCACGTTGGTCAACACTTGATAAAAAAAATGAAATGGTCACTCACCTTTTTTTTTCAGACATACGCGCCTTTTCCATAGCCTTATGATAATTATTTATTGGGATCGAATTATAAGTCATATGTTCGTCTTTTTCACCCCATTTCGTCACAGACTAATAAAATTATGTATTAAACAAAATCAATAAATGTTGATTTTAGAAACCCTTTTTTTATGTAATGGAAATCCATTGAAATGCATACCCGCGAGTCGGGTTATGTGGGGCTCTCCTCCCTAGAAGGGGGTAGGCCTACCCACTGAAAACCTCACCGATCCCCCTCTGATTGCGCCTAGACGCAAGCGCTAATCCCCAAGGAGAGCTGCATCACGTCGGGGCCGAGCGCTAATCCCGAAGGAGAGCAGCATCGCACCCCGACGCGAGCGCGTCATCCCTAAGGAGAGCAGCATCGCGCCCTGACGAGGTCATGGGAACCCTTACGGACGACTACCACGACCCCGCCGACGCATGGCGACTAGCGCCCCTTCCGCACCGCTACAAGGGCGGCCGCCGGACTCCTCCGACCAACCCACGCCGATAATCGGCTGCTGGCCCTGAAAAGGGCCTTTCCCTCGGGGCGAACCTCGCCAAGGTTATTTTTTAACGAGGTTTCCTTCCTCTTGACCCGCGCCGATCGAAGCCGATACCCCCCATATCTGGGGGGCGTTCCCCTATCTACCACCTGGGGACGCGCCTGGTATAGGACGGCAAACCCACGCAGGGATTTCAGAAACCCTAAATCGATGATCTTACAGAACTTCACTTTGCAGTTTTGTGTATATACATTTTTGCGAGTGAGTTGGCAACCCTGTGTGCAAGTGTCTTGCAATTATTTATTTTGGCGACATACTAAGCTGATGTTATTTTAAATCGAGACTATTGTTCCATTGAAATAAATCAATTGTAATGGATTTATTGCTTTTTTGTGTATATACATATATACACCACTAACATTTTATTACCATAACGTATTTCATGAAAGATTAATAAAAACATATTTTTTATATATTTGCAAAAAATTCTTTTTACTCGAAAAATAGGTATATTTAATACTGACGAAAATATCGACAACCTTACGTACACGATATATTTATTATTATAAGTCATTGAAAGTCCGCCAAGGAATATGTTTTTGATGATGTATGATATTCTCCATGATAGTAAAATGAACTTACTTCACGTGAAAATAATGTATGTATACTGTTTGCTAATAAACCTCCCGACTTTGGCCCGCTCAGCTGAATCTGAGACCCTCTTAAAAGACACTCTAAGCCTAACTTGGGATATAATTATTCCGTCAAAACTTATCAGGAAGAGGAAGAACAAAATTACGTTGTTTATAGGTATTTATTAATTAGTTTAATAAAATGTACACGTCAATCATTAACCAAAATAGGCTGCAATTATTATTTACTCACGAGTAATTTAATGTATCCAAAAAGTTACAATAAGTATATTTATGAATATTGTTATTATTATTTACATTTAGTCATAAAATAATATTAAATTTTAGTTTTTTACAATAGTATTTAATTGAATACAAAACATAAATGTAAAAAAAAATTAAACCTAATGGAAATCAATCGACAAAATTATCTAGGACATTTTGACCGTTGTAATGAAGGTTTTAATAATAATTAGAATCGTTATGAAACATTATGTAAGAAAATACAATAACGGCAATTATTACTAGCAACCTTATCATTTTGCGCGCGATGGTACCTACAGCTTTGGCTATTGGTCGACCGGACAGGATGCGCGCGGGGAATCCGGCTGTTCGAATGGTCGGTCTCGTAGCGCGTAAGAACTTTATTACTTTGGTTTTTAAGTTGATGTTTCTTTGTTTCGTTTCGAAGCGGTCTCTTCACAAGCGTCTTTGTGGGGTTGCGCTGACGCCGCTCCGTACGCGCAAACTACCTAAATGCCTAGTGCTGACTTATGAATGAAACACCTGTACGTTTGTAAACAAAAGTGTCTATCGAATATTAATGTAATATTTTTCTTATATACTTTTTACATGTAATTTTTATTGTTTACGTTTTCTTATGTATACTTTACCCGTTTCGAGTAGTAGTATCTAAAAATCGTGGTTTATTTTTTGACAACTTAGATTGGTTTTTTGGCCCTCACAAATATGATGTCTATTAGCACTAGAACCCCCCTTAAAGTTTGTCGATTAATTTCAATTTCACCCTGTAGTATGCCGCTGGCAGTGAGGCCAAGGCCCAAGCCGGTGGTTTAGGGCTGCAGAGAGAGAAACCTCCGGACAATACATGCCGTGTCGAGAATCACTCTAACATCCGTTAAGCGAAAGCGCCTTAAGATGTTGATAGAGACTCCCTATGAAGCCATTCGCAGATACTATCGGAACAATGGTCGTCGGCAAAAATAACTTTTTCGTGAGTTGAGGATACCGACATCTTCGTTTAATGTTTAATAGTAAAATTGTAATTGTTGTCACTTTATGAAATTTTCATTAACTTGATTTTCATTACATTAATTGATAAACGAAAAGCTTGCGGTCTTGACTTTGGCTATGTTGTTTACTAGTTTCGTGGAATGTAATTTAGAATGAAACAGCATCACTTTGGGTCTCGCTCCAGCTGAACCAAATGGCACACAGCCATCACCTAATTAATCTTACAAATAATTTTTATTACATGCTAATCTTAATTATTAGGCAATTGGTCTCACATATAAATAAACAAATGGACAATAAAACTATCATTTTATTACTTCACTAGCGGACCCGACAGACTTCGTCCTGTCAAAAAGATTTGTACAGTGGCAGTTTTTTGTTCCTAATTATTTTATAGATAATGTCGCATAGCCAACCAAATTGCAAAAAAAGTCTAAATGACCTATTACATTTTGTGGCTATTCAATTTTGGAACGTGACATTAAATCCTCCAACGATGTATTCTGTGCTCCAACGCACGCACGCACACTGTTTTGATAGATATGATTGAATTTCAACTATATGTAGCGTTAATAAAGCGCAAATTGACTCTTTGATGTTAGGAACACACCTTCATTGCTTAGACAACAGTGAGTGCTTGCAATATGAACTTTATACAATAACAATAAAGCTCAATTCGACTGTACGTTTTAGTTAGAAAACGTTTGCATGGGAAAATAAAAGGGCTGTTTGTAGAGTTTTTCCGATAATTATTCGAATTTTTCCCTTAAGAATTGGCCAAATTGGTCCAGGCGTTGTTGAATTATACGCTTACCAACACATTATGCGATTAATTTTTATATATAAGAAGATGGATATCTATATATATATAAATGAAACCCGTTTCGCGTTGTCACGGCATCACGTGTGAACGGCTGAACCGATTTCGATAATTCTTTTTTTTAAATGTTTGTGGAAGTCCAAGGATGGTTCTTACGGAAAAAAATATTAAGAAAATCTCTCAGAAATATTGAAAAGTATACATTTAATTTTGCATATTTTAAAAAACGCGCGTTACGAATGTCAATTTTTTTTATACGAATGTCAACGTCATTCACAGCCATAGACTATATTAAAAGAGCATCGTTTCTACTATACAAAATAAAGTAGTGCATCAAAGCTACGCTAAGGCGGTACGAAGTTCGCCGGGTCAGCTAGTAATTGATAAATTATGAACTATTTAGCTATATTGATCTTTTACAAAATCTGGTGATAATTTTTGTGTTGAGTATAACAAAGTTCTTAAGTAATATTTTACTGTACAATATGTCTACGGCAATTTTTTGCATTATATAGTTGTTTCGCGCCTTCGCTAGCTATTATTTAAATTTGCTTGCAAATTGTGAGTTTCTGTCATTCATAGAAGCTTTCACATAGTAAACGTTTTCGTTTTGTTTGTTTTTATTTTATTTAATACATTTATTTTTTCTATAATGAGTTTGGTTTTTAGCGATGCTATCAATTATTTAATGCTGATTTATTTTGAGCTATTTATTTTTAAACTTGTTACGATCACGATCGATCGATCGATCGATTGTTATTAACGCATTCCAAGTCAAATCAAGGTATGTGACAACTTTGTGTTGGACCTAATTTGACGAATGCGTTGATGAGAACAAAAGCTTCGTCTGATGCATGGTAGATTCTTTATGATAGTTACCTCTACCGGCAATGGTAGGGATTCTACTAGAAAACTTTTAGCTATTCTATGTCAGGTCATACAAATAGTTCATCTATCAATATATGTTTGTTCTCAATGCTATCCTAAATCATTAATTCGCTATTGGAAACATTTGGCACTGTCTTCTGAAGACGCTCCAGTTCAACTAAATGCCAGGCCTGTCTAACACTTGTCGGATATGGCCATATTACTTAATAAATTTTATTGCTATTTTGAATGGCTATTAGAATATTACAAAATTAAAGTTAAACAACTCCGGAAAGATTATGATATTATTATTAGAGCTTCAGTAGCATGTGCCTGAATAGTTTATGGTCTTTTTAAAAGCGAGACGCTTCCAGGGAATCAGTGCGAGACCTCGAGAAGCACCCAATAGCGGCGATAGTGGAGCATCGCAGCGATGAGCCGGCGCATAGACACGAGAACCGCTCGTTGGCGGATGCGCTCGCAAAGCGCGTGCGTGTACTATGCTGGGTCATGACGCAGCCCAACAACCACCGGCGGCGCGCCGACCACGTGCATGCCACGTGGGGCAAGCGCTGCAACAAAATTTTGTTCATGAGCTCAGAACATGGTCAGTGTGTGTGTTTGTAGTGTTACCGGTGGATCATGCAGAATATAGTCTAACAACTGCCCTTTTTATTAGATGATAAGCTGCCGACAGTGAAACTCCCAGTGCACGAGGGTCGCGATCATCTTTGGGCCAAGACGAAGGAAGCTTTCCGCTATGTTTACGAGCATCACCGCAGGGACGCTGACTGGTTCCTCAAGGCGGACGACGATACGTAAGTATTTTTAGTGCTAAGACTCGCTGAGAATGTTTAGCATACCAAAGTAAGAAAAAGATAATTTCTGCGCACTTATGCAAGCAATCTAGTACGAGATAAGATGACATATACAAAGGGACAAGATTTTTTGATAGGATCACCAATGTCAAGTATGAAGTGTGTGTCTTTTCAATATGTAAATCTATTGTTAAGACGCATTGAGTTTAAGTCTTATAATTTGCAAAGACTCAGCGGGCGTTTGTCTAGTATATCAAAATAAGTAAAGGATAAATTCTTTGCAATCATGCAATCATTCTAGTATGTTCTAGTATGTCAAAAATAATAATTATGAACTTTATATCTTTTCGCTACATAAATGTTTCTCTTGCTAAGACTCACTTAGTTGATCTAACTTACAAAGACTCAGCGAGTCTGTGTCTGTCTAGTATAGCAAAATAAGTAAAGGATAAATTTTTTGCGCTTATGCAAGCATTCTAGTACGAGATAGGATGAAACAAATAAAACGACAAGACTTTTTTCTTAGAATCAACAATGATAAATACGAAGTGTGCGACTTTTCGATACTTAAGTGTTTCTATTGCTACTGCGTCTAAATCTTATAATTTACAAAAGACTCAGCGGTTCTGTGGCTGTCTAGTTTACCAAAATAAGCAAAGGATAAAATCTTAGCTTTTGGTGACGTGAATTATTTTGTTAGGAGTTAATGTGTTTAAGTGAATATGAAGTGTGTGTGGCTGTATGTATGTGTGTGCCTTTGTCGCGACCACGATGGATCGTGAGTAAACTGGTAATTTTAATTTACTTACTATATGCTCAAATCGCAAGTATTAAAACTGATTTTCTTATCTACTGAAAATCCTTCAAAGAACTGGATCACATGTCTGTTGTAGATAACCATATTATATATTAAATGACATTACAAACAATGTCGCCTTTTGTTTTATCGTTCAACGTATTACTGATAAGTAACGGTGTATAGTGCTTAGGTGCATTGTGGAACGTATTGCATTTGCATTGGAGTCATCGACATCCTTGGGATTTCCACGCCCACGGCAGCAATGCAATTTCACGGTGACTTCATCCCTTTATTATGTCGTAGGCTCTCGACGTGTTTTGTATTAAATACGCATGTACTTCACAATCTTTGTTTGAGAAATTAGTATTACAATATTACCAGAACGTATATATACGAGGGGTGATCCAAAAGTAATGAGAATAGGTATATTAAAATAACTATATACTTAAAAATTAAATTTATTTTTCTACATAATCTCCTAACAGTTCGATACACTTAGTCCATCCCTTTTCTAAACCAACAATACCTTTAAAAAAAATTCATTATCTTGACTCTCCCAAAATGCCTCTACAGCGGCCATCACTGCGTCATTATCTTCAAATTTCTTGCCCCGGAGGTGTTTCTTGAGCCGAGGAAACAAATAAAAGTAGCTGGGGGCTAGATCTGGAGAATAGGGTGGGTGCTCCACCAGCTGGAAGCCGGCTTCTTGAATGGCAGCCATTGCAACTTCAGCTTTGTGTGCTGGTGCATTGTCTTGATGAAACAGCACTTTTGCGCGCAGTTTACCCCGTATTTTTTCCTTGATGGCCTCTCGCAATCTTTTAATTTGTTCAGCATAGTAGGAGCCTGTTATTGTAGCTCCCTTATCAAGGTATTCAACCATAATTATTCCCTCAGCATCCCAGAAAACAGATGCCATAACCTTGCCAGCAGAGCTTGAAACTTTGAATTTCTTTGGTGTCGGTGAGGATGGCCTTTTCCATGTCATTGACTGTTGTTTTGTTTCGGGATCAAAATGATGAATCCACGTTTCATCCATAGTCACAAATCGAGCCAAAAAATTTTCTTGATCAGCCTGGAACATTTCAAGATTGGTCCTTGAAATGTCAAGTCGTTATTTCTTTTGTTCGTCGGTTAACATTCTCGGGACCCAACGCGTGGAGACCTTTCTCATGTTCATCTCGGTAGTTAAGATCCTTTGAATGCTACCAAATGAGATGCCTGTGTTCTCAGCTAAATGTCAAATGGTCACTCTTCGGTCTGCCAAAACCAGATCTTCAACTTTTTTGACGTTTTCCTCAGTGAGGGAACAGGATGGGCGGCCTTCGCGGTGTTCGTCTTCCGTGGATGTTCTTCCCATCTTAAACTCCTTGCACCAGCGTGCAGTTGTAGAATATGGAGGCGCAGAGTCCCCTAAGGTCAAATATAGACACATTAGAAACCTCTAAATTTATCAGTGTTTCTCTACTATATTATGCATGTATTATACATATAAACCTTCCTTAAGAATCACTCTATCTACTAATAAAACCGCATCAAAATCCGTTGCGTAGTTTTAAAGATCTAAGCATACATAGGGACAGACAGACGGCGGATAGCGACTTTGTTTTAGTAATGTACTAATTAACAGTATGTCTGAGATTTAGCTGGTACCCCCCTCGCACCTACTTCAATCGCTCACAAACTACATACCAATGAATCCTTTGCTTGTTAGTCGGATTGCTAAACCAAAGTATTCATTGGTTTTTAAGGCGCGTTCTTTAGGAGATTCGTCTTCCAAAGTATACTCAGCTTGATCAACAATACGCGCTAATGAAAAGTTCATGAAAAAAGTTTATACGATGAACACCGATTGCGCCTTTATTAGTGAAATTTACGAGGCGAGAAATTAATTAATTACGACGCAATCGCTTTTTAGTAAGTAATACTGGCTAGTTAGTTTTGTTACAAATGTAAATGCGTCAAATTTTATTAAGCAATGTAAAAAAATTATATATACATAATTATCCTTATTTCTGTAAATACTCCAATGTTGGCGTTCTTATAGAAAAACGCCATATGTTTTGAAACTAATGTCTAGACCAGTAATTCTCAAAGTGGTCCAGGTAGACCTCAGGGGTCCACGGGAGACTCGACGAGGAGACGAGACTCCACGTTGGGCGTAACAAATATGGGGGTCCACGATAATAAAAAAATTGATTTGGTTTCGATAGTGGCGGAGAACCAAAATGGTGGTGGTGAACTAAAATATATAGAGAGCAGAGATAATATTTTAAGGATGAACTCCTTATAAAGACGGAATATGCAAGTAGCATATTCCATCTTCAGTATAACTTGTTGATCTTTTTTTAAAAGATATAATCTTCGTTTGTTAATACAAAGGTCGCCGTTAGTCGATGATCCCCCGGATGCCCCGGGGATCGACGGTCTCCCCCCCTCTTTAGCGGGGAGGCGAGAGGGGCCCGCACAATGCGGGGCGACGCCTATTCTCACGAGTTCCCATGACCTTGTCACGCTGCGATGCAGCTCCCCTTGGCGTGTCCCCCCCTCATCTTATGGGGGGAGGAACCGCCGACGATCGAAGTTCTCGCGGCAAGGCGTCAGTGAGGGGCATTGTTAAGTTTTTAGTCAGTTGGCCGCGCACTTGTCTGGCATTCGGCTCCCAAGCGCGCGGAGAGTCCGACATAACCCCGCGGTTTTCCCGAGCCGCGGGGTATGCGTAACGCATTTTCCTAACATAAAAAAAAAAGAAAAGATTCAACTCCCGGCCGAGTCTAATATTTTCTTTGGGTTTCTTTTCATATTTATACACTATTACGGAATTTCGTACAAAGTTGAGTGATCTAGGTCTATCTATTTATTTTTTATTTATTTATTTCAGTTTACAAAATCCACAGCTCTTAAATAAAACTATTAACCTAAGAATACAATACATACAGCCAAAAACGGATTTTCATTATTTAAATAAGCATTCTATATGTATATATATTTAGCATTTATCGTTTAGGACGGATGTTGATAAGCTCTTTAATTAATTACACAGCGGAATAATTGGGCATTTACATTTATCGTTGTAATATAACTTTGTCGAGACTTTGCAGTTGAACTGCCCAATTTGAATCACTAATTGGGAGTTCCGCTGTCCAGTAAGGCGAAATATAATATCGGCTTGATCGACTGTGTTATTCTGATGTATAATCTATATTATTTTAATAATAATAATACGTACGTAGGGAAGTGACGGCCCCATCGCCCACTGGTGGACCTTTAAAACTCCATAACTGCTATAAATCCCCCATCAGTGCAGTCAGTCTCTCTCAGGACAGCTTGTGGCGAGCTGTCGGTGAGTTGCGTCACCGAGGGTTCCGATATGCTTCAACGAGGCGTATGCCATCCGCCTCTGTCTTGCTTTAGCCAGCCGGACAGAGTGGAGTCGCAAGAGCAGATGCTCGAAGGATTAAGTGTAATAATGTCATAACGCCGACGGCGTCTCGATTGATGTCGCAGACATACCTCTCTACACCCTAAGCCGTGAACAGCTGTTGAAGGGAGCAATATTGATGTGAATCAATGTTGCTCCCTTCGCACCAATATTGGTCTGCTTTTTTGGGGGGCCCATTTAGTGAGCGGCGATCCACCACCGGCCATATTTAAATCAATTAGAAGGCTTTGAGAAGGCAGGTGACCGGAGTCTCTTCTCTTCTTGATGATGATTCTCATTACCACCAAAATCGAAATACAATAATCCACAAACGTTTTGACCAGTAATGATAATAGTTTCTGTGCTGGGTGTAGTCTTTAACTGCATTTTTCATGGTGCAGATAGACTTTAGATCCTGTTGATCCTGTTGTCTACGCGTTGGATCTGTATCCCTTTTTACTTGCTCTTTATCTGTATTCCCGCGACGCATAAGCGACAATAATAATAATGATTAAGTTACTAGGAAAGTTACATGAAAGTGGATGGGGAGAGGAAGACCGAAGAAACGAGGGATGGACTGTGTGAATAAGGATATATTGAAGAAGGAAGAAAGTGTCGAAATGGCGAGTGATAGAGGACAGTGGAAGAGAAATACATATTGTGTCGATCTCAAGTAATATTGAGAACAGGGCAAGGGAAAGGAGAATCTATATTATTGTAAAGTTTGGATTGTGTAAATTGTCCAAAATCTTATATATAAAAATGAATCGCAAAATGTGTTGGTAAGCTCATAACTCAACAACGCCTGGACCAATTTGGCCAATTCTTTTTTGTTAATGTTCGTTGAAGTTCAAGGAGGGTTTTTACAATGAGGAAAATTCGAATAATTATCGAAAATACCCTAAAAACAGCCCCTTTTATTTTCCCATGCAAACGTTTTCTAACTAAAACGTACAGTCGAATTGAGCTTTGTTGTTATTGTATAAAGTTCATATTGCAAGCACTCACTGTTGTCTAAGCAATGAAGGTGTGTTCCTAACATCAAAGAGTCAATTTGCGCTTTATTAACGCTACATATAGTTGAAATTCAATCATATCTATCAAAACAGTGTGCGTGCGTGCGTTGGAGCACAGAATACATCGTTGGAGGATTTAATGTCACGTTCCAAAATTGAATAGCCACAAAATGTAATAGGTCATTTAGACTTTTTTTGCGATTTGGTTGGCTATGCGACATTATCTATAAAATAATTAGGAACAAAAAACTGCCACTGTACAAATCTTTTTGACAGGACGAAGTCTGTCGGGTCCGCTAGTATGACTATAAGTGTCAAGTAGAAAGAAATCTACCATCTGTGCAGACGAAGTTGCGGACACCAGTCATTGCATAATATATAAAAAATCCTTAGTCAATTATACAAAAGCATTCATTTCAGGTATGTGGTTGTGGAGAATCTGCGGTACATGTTGGCTGACCATAATCCCATGGACCCCATATACTTCGGCTGCCGGTTCAAGCCATTTACTAAACAGGTGAGGTCGATATCCCACTTCCTCGTAAGTTTAAGTAATTTATGTACAACGGGATTCAAGGAGAGGACAATATATATGATTGACCAGTTTTAGCTTTGTTAAGGGAGTTTCAGCTCTGTCGCATAAAACACAAAGTGTTTTGAAGGTTTTTTTCTTCAGCCGACTTCAATTTTATTCCCGTAATCTGTTTTTCACAATGTACTATTTCTTTGAATGACGTTAGTCAGTCAGAATCCAATGTTCAATTACACTTTAATCTTTTGGTGATTGGGAACATGTGAGTCTATTTGGTTTGTTGAATTCCATTCCCCTGTACCTACCAAAAATGTCAAACTCAATCCAGTTCCAAATTCAGACTTCATTTAATTTCACATATAAACACAATATTTAAACAGTTGAGGTACGCGAACAAATTAACGTTTTCACAATAGGAGGGATGAAAATAATGTTTTTGCAGGGTTATATGAGTGGTGGTGCGGGGTACGTGCTCAGCCGTGAAGCGCTGGATCAGTTTGTGAACAAGGCCCTCCCGTCCCCCCACCTTTGCAAAGCAGCAGACGAAGGCGCGGAGGACGCAGAAATGGGTGAGTCATTATAACAAAAAAAAAAACACTTTCGCGGCTCTCCCTTTCGTTAGAATCTATCCTTGCGATGATCACACCCTGATATTTATAACAGTCATCTTTATTAACAATCTTTTATATGTAAAAGTTTATTTTGTTTTTTTAGCTCACTTAATAAAAGGTAGTATTAAAAAAAATTACTTATAATTTTTTTTACGACTAAAAAATCAAGCTTTGCAAACCCTTTCATTTGATACCCATATCGTAGAGGAGCATTATAAATAATTGGTCCGCCATCTTGGGAAAGTCCGCCATATTGGATTAAGAGTGACGTCACATTATTTATCGAGGTGTTCTTTGCAAGCCCTTTCATTTGATACCCATATTGTAGGGGTGCATTAAAAATAATTGATCCGCCATCTTGGTAATGCCGCCATGTTGGATTTAGAATGACGCCACATACATAACCATGCATTGTCATCCGAATTACACGAGCATGCAAAATTTCAGCTCAATCGGAGACCGGGAAGTGGATCAAATTAAGACTCCAAGATTTTCTTACATAGTTACACATCTCCATTGAATTTAATGTGATTTGAACCTTCTTTATTTAACCAAAAGTCTGTTTGAACTGTTTAATAGGGTTTCTGAGACACCATGATTCCTAAGTTAATACAATGGGTTTAACTGTCAATAACTGACAATTAAATTTTACAATTCATAAAAATTGTAAAATTCTCCTCTCTCTCTAATCCTTTTTAATAATACCATAGAATAAAGATATTTTCCAGTGGTAAAAATTATTATGTGTACTTCCCTGTATCTTCGACTATCCATACCATCTCATAACAAATTACCACTATCACATTATCACCTTAACAACATTTCTTTCCTAGGTATCTGTTTGGACAAGATCGGAATTACGGCAATGGACTCACGCGACTCACAAAAAAGGGGTAGATTCTTCCCGTTCGTTCCACAGGACCACCTGTTCCCGAACAAGGACAAGGGATTCTGGTACTGGAAGTACATCTATTACCCCACTGACGAGGTACTACTAACGATTTTTCACTTTGCTTTGTTTGTGATGTACACACACAAATGTCTGCGACAACTCATTCTTTGAAATAAATTTTACGAATCTCGCGTATATTTTATATCTAAATAATTTAAACCATAAATATAAAAAAGTGAAAACAAAGTATTCGACTCAGGCGAGTTTTGTATTCTCGCTTTCAACATACCGTGTTGAAGCGTTAACTATTTGCCCACCGAGCCAATATTTCAATCACGGGTGGGCAAGTGCGGCTCTTCTTCTATTTATGTGTGGCTCTCGCAAAATTTATCAATTTCTGCTTTTTGTACTACTACTATATTTATTTTTTAGATAAAATTTATAAAAAATCTAAATTTTGGCTCTCTTTAACAACCTTGCCCAGCCCTGCTATATAACTTGCTATGACTTGGCATCCATGTTAAAAATATCCAGCGACATCATTCTGTTCGCAACCAATACAAAAACAACACTATTCCCTTCATTTCAGGGTCTAGATTGCTGTTCGGACCACGCGATATCGTTCCACTACGTAGACCCCAAGCTCATGTACGTACTAGACTACTTGATATACCATTTGCGACCTTACGGCATCAAGTTCGGCGAAGACGACCTGCCTAAGATACTTAAGAGTAACGATACCAAAGAGATTGAGGTGCATTAGGTTGATATTACAGTAATTATACATTCTATGGCGCCATATAACTAAACAGTAAAAAATATGGGGTCCTTACCTATGAACTTGCTTTTTTGTTAGCGTGTTCAAGTTTATAACTTTTATATCGGAGCTATAGAGGTTATTTAATATTATGTTACATAATAGTATTACAACAAATACTTTGATTACAAATAAATCAGATGGTTTCTTTTCAAATGTAAGAACAATGAGGTATTTTCCGACCAACGAGTTTTCTAAGCTTGTTCAGAGATGGCGCTACGTTGCTACATTCCATAGATTAAAAATTGTGTTCATAAATTTCCATAGATTATGTATAGTACACTTATTTTGTATTAATTAAAAATTATTCGTTTACTACAAAGACAAGACATATTCTATTATGTTAACAATTTTTTTTACTTCGTCAGAAAATCCCTCATCATAGCTCCAGAACTTAGTACTTTTGTCGTATAGTTTGTAACATATTCAAGATGATTTATTGTGTCATTAATTATTTTAATATCTATTATTATACTTGTATATGTCTTATAAAGTTACGTTTATGGATATTGTAAAAAAATCGCAATATATAAGAAAATCGTTATACAAGACGGCAATTTCATAGGTATCTGATATTAATAATGGCTGAACAATTAATTTTTTTGCTAAAATTACCATATTTTCATTCAGTGTGAATGCTACTTGTATATTACTTACGATATTAATATGATTATTTATTAATTACAAAGAGATATAGTTACCCAGTTAATAAGAATCTCCAAGATTTGAATATTGAATCTATTTAAGAAAAAATGTCTTTTGAAAGAGAAGTGATTATATTATAAAAAAAATTATTTTATATATGCAATTTGTGTATGTTTGTATGAATGTAGGCACACGATGAAGACAGCTTACAGAATGAAGGTTGCGCAGTATACATTCGCGTGTACACGCAAATTTTTCTTTAATATCTTTCTAAAAAAAAAATGTGTGTGCTGCCTAGCTTTTATTGTGTAGTGTCTTTTTTGTGTGTTGCCGGCCTATATTTCAGTTTTAGCATTTTATGTATAAAAGCTATATTTCATATAGCCAGCCTGCACGTAGATAGGCCAAAAAATTGAAATGCTATTGGGTTGGCAACTATATAATTGCCGATTTTTTCATACAAATAAAATATTTTTTTATACATAGAAAGAACTTTAATCAATGATGTATTTTCCATTTTGGTCGATGCCCTTTTGCCATCTTTCTGGCAACATCATAATTCCCCGCTTGTAGAATGTTTGGTCCTTATCGGCAAAAAACATAACTAAGTGCGATTTCACAGCGTCATCGTTATTGAAAGTTTTACCCTTCAAAGAGTTCTGAAAAGATCGAAATAAATAGTAATCTGATGGGGCAAGGTCAGGACTATATGGTGGATGTAACATCAATTCCCAACCAAGCTGCAATAATTTTTGGCGAGTAAGCAAAGAGGTGTGTGGTTTAGCGTTATCCTGATGGAAAATAACGCCTTGACGATTGACCAATTCTGATCGTTTTTCGTTGATTGCTGCATTTAATCTGTCCAGTTGTTGGCGGTACACGTCCGTATTGATGGTTTGGTTTCTTGAAAGCAGCTCAAAATACGCCACACCTTTCCAATCCCACCAAATTGACAGCATAACCTTCTTTTGGTGAATATCAGCATTAGAAATAGTTTGTGGTGGTGCGTCACGCCTGGACCATGATCGTTTTCGATTAATATTATTGTAAACAATCCATTTTTCATCACCAGTGATAATTCGTTTCAAAAACGGATCGAATTCGTTGTGTTTGAGATGCAAATCGCAAGCGTTGATGCGCTTCGTTAAATGAATTTCTTTCAATTCATGTGGAATCCAAATATCAAGCTTTTTAACGAGTCCCATACGTTTTAAATGTTTCTCAATCGCTGTATGCGACACGTTTAAGTTTCCTGCAATCTCTCGCACATTAACAAGACGATCCGACTCGATCATGGCTTTGATTTGGTCATCATCAAGCTTTTCTGGTCGACCTGTACGTTGGTCATCCTTGAGTGAAAAATCTCCAGAACGAAATTTGTCAAACCAATTTCGGCACTGTCTTTCTTTTAAGGCTTCCTCGCCATACACATCGCGTAACTTTTTAGCAGCTTGCGCTGCGTTCTTTCCTTTGCGGAAATAAATCAGTAAAATATGACGAAAAATCCATTTTTAAATTGACGCCAAACTAACAGCTTTAAACAAAAATGCGCACAATTTACTTACAAAGCAAGCGTAGAGTGACAGCTAACAAATGTCATAAGGAAAACATCATAATGTTGCCAGATGTCATTAAAAAAATTATCAAAAAAATCTATCTGTAAAATCAGCAATTATATAGTTGCCAACCCAATATATTATAGAAAAAAAATAATATATTATCACTTAGTATAAGGATATTATGAAAGTAGCTATGAATAATTAAGTAAGCATTTATAATTAACAATGATTCAATTTAGCTAAGAAGCTGTAGCTTCATGGAGGCTACACTTTCCAGTGAACAAAACCAGTGCGTCGTAGCAGTATGTATATATTAATTAGCTGTGTGTATATAGATAATACAACTCCATACAAACTCCATTTCGTGTATATCGTTCGAACTGCCGTTTGCGCTCGCTTTACTCCTAATATATATATTTTTTTCATTTTATTTTTAATAGTGCACATGTATCGTTGAGATACATTCTTTAAATTTTTGGGCCCCGTAGAACAAGTAACAAAACAAGATTTGACTAGCGTTTGTTTAATCGCAATGTTGAAATTTATCCTATAGTCCAGTCAAAATAGACTGAACTATGATTGATGGATGATAGGAAATTTGTGCATATACCATATAGTCGAAAATACGACTTTCCTGCGGTCTGAAGTTATGATATCTCGAAAGCGGTGCTTTGTAGAAGAAACGTATTGAGACCTTCTTTGTAGACGATTTTAGGATCTACAAACTTTGTCAGAACCATTATTCGATAGCTCTCGTTGTTTCTGAAATATACGTATATCTCAGAAACAACGAGAGCTATCGAAAAAACGCAATTTGTGACGTTTAACCTCGTATAAAAAACAAAGCACAAGCGGGATCGATGGGGCCTTTTGACATTTCCTTTGTAACGACGTATTCAAGGCCTGCACAGAAGTCCGGCCGGTTGGGAATTAATACAAACTGGAATGTCTATTTTGACTGGACTACTATCTATTTTGACAGTTCAAAGTAATAAATCGCTCTATATGATCGCCTTTCGGTGCTTATGCTACGGGGCCTGGTAAGAGATTTCAGAATTTGGTTCAGTTATTGTACGCATAAAATCGCGGGTTCAAACTAGTGTATTGTCTTCGATAACTCTATACAAACGCAGAATAAAGTAATATTGTAACCATGCTAGGAAATCCGCAAACGGGTTCGAACCCGTGAATTTTTAGTTTTTGATAGTCCGAAATACAATAAATCTATACAAACGTAGTAAAAATACGCCAAATGTACTAAACTTGATTTCCAAACAATCTCTTAGGACCGTATTAATAAATATTTTTTAAGTCTAGTTAATCATAAGTTGTCTCGTTTCTGTTTCGATAGCTTCTTCTTTCTTTAAATCAGATACGTTTGAAAAAGTATTATATCTGTTCTTTGCCAATATAATTGTAATAATGAACAAATAGTTAATATTTTGAAAAAGCAAATGAATAACGATGATTGCATCTATTGATGAACGAAAAAGTTTTTGTGCTGAATTATGAACCAATATAATTTCTGTTTAAAATTGTACCTTTCTGATATCGTCGAAAATAATATATCATTATTCTAAGAAAAGTAATATTTCAATCAAGGCATTTTCCTTCAGAATTTATGTATCTCTTTACATAAATTCTGAAGGAGTAAAATAATCATTTACTCCACTCCTTAGTTCTTACTCACTCCTTACTTTTATATCTTTGGATTACGAATACCATAAGAAAGTATGCCTCATTACTGTATTTGTGAGCAAAGAAAAAACGTGGACAACTAGTCAGGCTTATGTTTATTAATACGGGGGCCTTAGTGTTAAATTTTTACGAATATATTCTTAAGTTAAGTCTTGCGATAAATAACAATTAGTTCCTGTTTGTGTAGTCTTGTTATTGTGTGTGTACTGGTCAAGTTTTTATCATGAATAAAATATACATATTTAAGTTATAATTTATACATAAATCCAAACAATTTATATTTAACGTGTAAATCATCAGGGTTACTATTAGCATTTATTTTATGTATCATAATAATTTAAATGTTTATTGTGTTGAGAAAAAAATAGATTAGTTGTCACTCCCTATCTAGGTAATGAAGGAATCGTAGATCTAAATCTAAAGCATTACGATTAAGAATGAAAAAATATACATAAGGGGGCGTTCAAGTATTACGTAACGCAATTTGGGGGGGGGGGGTCTCGGTAAAATGTTACGATGCGTTATAGGGACAGGAGCGGGTCTTTCTTACAACACCGTATGTAACATTGTTTCTTTTTTTATAACAAACTAGCTGACCCGGCGAACTTCGTACCGCCTTAGCGTAAATTTGATGCACTACTTTATTTTGTATAGTTGAAACGATGCTCTTTTAATATAGTCTATGGCTGTGAATGACGTTGACATTCGTATAAAAAAAAATTGACATTCGTAACGCGCGTTTTTTAAAATATGCAAAATTAAATGTATACTTTTCAATATTTCTGAGAGATTTTCTTAATATTTTTTTCCGTAAGAACCATCCTTGGACTTCCACAAACATTTAAAAAAAAGAATTATCGAAATCGGTTCAGCTGTTCACACGTGATGCCGTGACAACGCGAAACGGGTTTCATTTTTATATATATAGATTGGCAACCCTTTTCGTTTACGTTTTACGGGGAATCCCTCGATTGTATTAGTATGGTCGTCATTTTTAATTTTTTCACGCAAGTTGTTTAACGTTACGGTGCGTTACAAGGGGGGGGGGGGGTCAAACATCTTCAACAATTGCGTTACGTAATACTTGAACGCTCCCTAAATTACAAAATTACTTAAAAATACAGCACATCTATAAGTGCATAGCAATAGGTAAGCATAATAATATACAATATAAACCACATGTAATGTTTATACATTTTATACTTAATTTATAGCAATAACGAATATACAAAATGATAATAAAGATATTTTGTAATGTTGCCACAGGCACGTAGTGTTAACTTGTTTTAGGTGAGAATTTCAATGACGTTCATTGTTGGTGTTACTGTTTCATCGTCATCATCATCTCAGCCTATCACCGTCCACTGCTGGACATAGGCCTCTCCAGTCGATTTCCAGCGCGACCGCTCCATTGCCACCCCTTTTTTTTTAGGCGGAGGAAATGCCTAATCCGAGGAGAGATCTTATTCCACGGCGCACTATACCTCCTCCAGGGGAAGGGAGGAGGGGGAGTGTGGGGCTCGCACCCACTAAAAACTCCGCCGTGTTCCATCTCCTACATCCAACGAGACCCAGCGATTTTCACTAGGTCGTCGGTTACTGCTCCATCTGGTTACTGCTTACGTGTACGTTAATTATTTCTTTTATTGCCTGTTACTTTGATTGATTTTACTGCCTGTTACTATATGTTTATATTAACAGGCAGTAAAATGAATCCTGCAGTAATAATAATTATTCTGGTAGTGATTACTATGAATCTATACTAAAACTGAATAGCAATTTAAATTTTGTACCTATACCTAAAATTGAATACATTTTTTTCTTTAGAAACAGTTTAGTCAATTAAAACTCATTGTTAATTTATTTCAAATTAAAAATGTGTTATAATTGCCTGTTGTACAGTCGCCAGCATATCTAACTATCTCAAAATGACACTAGTTTTAATTGATATTGAACTATGGTTCAAAATCGATTATTTTTATTCGATTCATAAATAACATTTAATATTAAATAAATAATTACTACAGACCGTTAGCTAGTGACACCAACAATGAAAGCAAATTCTAATACTTCTGTAAAATTATCGACATCACACGTCTATATAGTGTAGTTCATATATAAATAGTATCCCGTCTAGTCTATAAGATTAAACATTCATGTCATTACCAAAGACTCATATTAGCGTAAGTCTTATGAACGGTCTAATAATAGGAATTTTTATATAAATTGTTAATTATCACGTGGTGTATATGGAAGGAAGTATAGATGAGAATAATGTACACGCATTTTTGTTAAATAAAAAAAAAAACTAGCGGGATGCGTAACAGCCGCCATTATTTAGAATGGCCTGTGTATCCTTAGGCAACGTGTAAAGATCATATCTAAGGAATAGTAAACGATACGTCAATCTTTCTGTCTGTCGCATTACTACAATGAGGATTTCTTCATTTAGGATTTTATATTGTCATAGACATAATACGGGTATGTACAGGCGCGCTATTTCATGGCATTATAAAAATTAATATGATTCCCTTTTGTCTATTGTATCGAGCGCCTGTTTTAAATAAACTCGAGACAAATACCCCTATCATATATTTGTAGTTTTTTTGTAAAAATATTGCTTCGTATTTCGCTTTTTTATTTAAATATTATTTTAGATTTATTGGTGGGAAATACAACGGTGGAAAGCGAAATATTATTTTTTTTAATAGCAACAATATACGGTTTTTCTTTTTGGTTGGATGTTACGAGACAATATTGAATTATTCAATTTTATACACTTTTGTATGCTGTAGTTTCATCCGTTTGTTGAATTCTGCCAACTTCAGAGAATTGCTTTTATATATTTAAAAACAATTTATGTTTCAAGGTGTTAAGTTAAAATTCACATATCCTAAAATGCCTTTATGTACGACTAGTCTGAAACTTTTTCTGTGTTAATTTCTCGGCTTATTGTGATTTGGTCTATATGTAAAACGTCTGTGGTTATTATGTGAGATAATTTGCGCTTTTTTCTGTACTTTCATATACTAAATAGAAAAGAAAAACCACGTGTGGATTTAAAAATTGTGATACTCGTAAAACAATATAATTTCAATCAATCAAAACTGTGAATGTGTCAATGTTGCCAATATCAAAGTAATGCTAGTGCATTTGGAGTGCCTGTTTGAGTACAAAACAGGTCAAAATTGATTGGATTTATTAATAGATTTACATAATAAATTGATAGATTTTTTTATTGGAATGGGTCTCCTTGTGATCATTCAGGAAGTTTTAAGAATTTTTATTTATATTAGTATAATAAGGTAATCTTCTACAAAAAATGTGTGTTCTCAGATTCTGAGCTGTACGATCTAATATAAGATTATAAAGATATTGAAATAAATAGCGCTACATCTTGATTCAAGATTATTCGAATAATTTTTATAATGTCTATTATGATTGGAAATATTCATTGCCATATCACAGCACTGTGATACAGATTTTTGTTATTTTATTTGCTCAATTTATATGTTTGATTTAATACATTTAGCGTGGGAAAACTGATTTCTGTGTTTTATTTAAAGTTTCACGTAAGTTAATAAAACTACAATATCCATCAGAATAACGCATAGTCTTATGTGTGAATTGTCCAAAATATGATGATGTCTTATGCAGACGAAGTCGCGAGCACCAGCTAGTATCATTATCAAGTCGCATATCGTGCATGATACGTTTAATATGTATGTATTGCGTGCTACAAAATAATCTATCCACTTTGAATTAGCCATTACGGCCACTGCTATACTGGCTCCATTGTTTTCTAGCTGGAAAGGATAAATATTAAAGAATTCAACTGCACCACGTTAAGTTTTCGGGTTGTCAATGAATAACTATTTCTTAATATGTATAATAATTTTTATAACTATTTTAACACTGGAAAATGATAAAGGCCGACATTGGCCAACATGTAGATTAGTAGTTGGCGCCAGTGTTAGCCGAACAACTGAATAGTTATTAGTAATGGTAATAACGACTGTTTTGTACTGATTGTGTTATTTTCCTATAACTGTTATTGTAAACTGTTGTCTGTTATCCTGTTATATGGCTGTTTTGACAAATGTTGACTACGATTGTTATTATAGCTATTTTTAACAATTAACTTTCCTTCATACTTTCTCAGGCTTAAGACTGTCAGAATATTAGGCAGTAATTTAAATAACTTAAAACTATTTAATCAATATAATATTCTGGTGTATTTAAAAGCTCATTGATCTGTACATAATTTGTTATTTACATTATTTACATGCAATATTTACAATATTCTTCCATTTCCATTTATTTACAATATCTACCTACTCTTATTATTTATTAGTTACTTCAAAAGTACGCGACACTAATTATTGCAACGATCACACAACGGCAAATAATGCGTAACTAAAAATATGACAACAGCTTAAGAACCAGCAAGCCAGCAACAGTTCACCTAATTGTTATTTCAAATCACACTGTAAATCAAAATGAGTCTAATTGTCATACGCGCGAAGGTACAAAATTGTGAATTTGGTATTAGTAAAATTACTATAAGAAATAAACAAATAGGAACTTTATTGCCTTGTGAGAAAGGTTAATATTGTAAGAATAAGCAGTCAGGCAACAGAGCGAGCGCCTACGCCTGCACAACGGCTCAAGTGGCAACAACAACAATGCGACTAGGCGATTCTTTTGTCGACAGCAACAGCAGGATAACAGTATAAGCCGTTGTTAAATAATGTGTTATTCGTTACGGGAAAATAATTAATTATGTTATCTGTTATTGAAATAACGACCATTACTAATAGTTATATAAATTCGTCCATACATCGAAGGAACACACAGCAATTTGTTTTTTATTGGATTATACAGACAGAAAAATATATATTTCATAGCTAACTCCCTAACATATATTATCCTAATAAATTTTCATATATTAATTTATATTTGATAACCCATTTCTTAAAAACTAGCAACCTCAACAGTCAATAGAAGTTTCTAGTGTATTGTCCACAGCTTATTTTTATAAAGTGCCTGTATTTAGGGGGTGCGCCTATTGTCACTGTCTTATGATTATATTACACATAAATATATGACTTAATTAGAAATAACAACGTTGTGCAAAACTAAACAGTTATCCAATGTCCATCGATGTTTACGGGCTGGCATCATCTAACATTGAATTTGCTCGAAGAATGTAGTCAAACTAATGGCCGCATTACACGCATTTTTGAGTATAAAAAAATAAAATAGACTTTTTAGTAATCCTTTGTAATTCGTAGCGTGTATAGTGTATATAATCTATAATTCGTAGAGTCTATATTGTACATTATCTAAAATCGTATATTGTATATTGTACATAAGAATAATATTACAATAAACACTATAAATAGCCTGTTCGCGATTCTGCACTCGACAGCAACGGCAGACATGCGAGAAAGGTCAGTTGTGCACTGTGTTATCTTTTATTAGCTATTTTAAGGATAAAATAAAAGTAAATATATTAGTTACACAATTTTATTTATTTTTAGTTGAACAGCCATTTAATAAAAGAATAAACAAAAAGTATGTATATATGTTCCACCTCGTTCAGTGACACTGTACTAGTTGTTGACTAGGTATGTGATGTTACGTAAATAAAACGAAGCGAAAAGAAAATTAAATCGAAATCGATCGAAAAAAAAACTAAAAAAATACACCTTTAAATAACTTGAGTCTACGTTTGAATTTGTTTAATGTTGTTTCATAACACAATGAACAAAAGAAGTTACATATTCCGCGATTTTTTATATAACAAATGAATCAGATAAATTGTGAAATTACTAACAAATTAATAATGAAATTGTAATACAATATTTTCCGACCTGTACTTGTTAAATACATATATGCCATTCTAATCACATGAGTGAGGTGACAATAAAATCACACAAGTGTTTCAATGCCCGATTACCGTACAGTTGCATACATTTATAAATATTCTTTTGCAGTTTTCCAGAAAGTTTCACCGCAGCGTGCAGCGAGAAATTACAGAAATGACAATAAAAATGGCGGTAAAATAAAAATCTTGGTCTATGGTACATTGGTTATAATCTATAACTAATAAGCCCATGATTTCATTACTTTCAATATCAAATGACGTGTGATATTTTCAAGAAGCATAACAATGTGACGTTTGTATCGACTGAATTGCGATTTTTCTATTGACATTCGATTGGGGCCTATTTAAATTGTATTTTGTTTTAGAAGATATTCTAAATTTAAAACGAATATGATAAAGTATTATCAAGTATGGTATTTCAAAAAATTAGAAAAATGTTAATTAGATTGATTGCTGTAATGTTTGTTATTGACGACGATTTCTAAACACATTTATATGCTTTTATCACGTTGGTGTAGAACATATTTTTTAACTATGTGCAATAAAAACAAAATTACAATATCAAGTTATGATAACTTATTATAGGATTTAAGTAGCATGTTGCATATATTACTAAATTATATATAACTTATATTACATACAATATATACATACACTTTGGTCCCAAACATGATAAATATTATAGTTTTTGTTAATTATATATCTTTTCTATATTTACGTACTAACAGATAATTAAGAAAATGATTATCTAATTTATTTAATTCCCATGACCCAAACATGTATTACAACACTAGTTATAAACAATGCAATCATATAGTATATTCTAAGACATGTGACAATGATATATAAGTAATGATTGGTTACTAAATAAAGAAATTCTTATAAATACACATACAAGATGTTTAAATGATAAGTTTCTCTCAAACATGCTCGAGCATTTGAGAATTGTTTTGACAACCTTCTTGAAGATAAATCGAAATGGCTAAATCTATGCGAGCAGCGGTCAGAAGGCAACGAAGGAGGCAACTTTCAGTTTTATTTAAATTTCGAACTGTCTTGCACTGCCTACTAAAGAAAACTGTCTGATCTTAGATTAAAACAAAAAGGCAACCAAGGAGGCAACTTTCAGTTTTATTTAAATTTCGAACTGTCCTGCACTGCCTACTAAAGAAAACTGTATGATCTTAGGTTAAAACAAAAGGCAACCAAGGAGGCAACTTTCAGTTTTATTTAAATTTCGAACTGTCCTGCACTGCCTACTAAAGAAAACTGTCTGATCTTAGATTAAAACAAAAGGCAACCAAGGAGGCAACTTTCAGATTTATTTAAATTTCGAACTGTCCTGCACTGCCTACTAAAGAAAACTGTCTGATCTTAGATTAAAACAAAAAGGCAACCAAGGAGGCAACTTTCAGTTTTATTTAAATTTCGAACTGTCCTGCACTGCCTACTAAAGAAAAAACAAAAGGCAACCAAGGAGGCAACTTTCAGTTTTATTTACATTTCGAACTGTCCTGCACTGCCTACTAAAGAAAACTGTCTGATCTTAGATTAAAACAAAAAGGCACCCCAGGAGGCAACTTTCAGTTTTATTTAAATTTCGAACTGTCTGGCACTGCCTACTAAAGAAAACTGTCTGATCTTAGATTAAAACAAAAAGGCACCCCAGGAGGCAACTTTCAGTTTTATTTAAATTTCGAACTGTCTGGCACTGCCTACTAAAGAAAACTGTCTGATCTTACATTAAAACAAAAGTCAACCAAGGAGGCAACTTTCAGTTTTATTTAAATTTCGAACTCTCTTGCACTGCCTACTAAAGAAAATTGTCTGATCTTAGATTAAAACAAAAAGGGAAGATACTTCATTAGCATCTCGGTAAGTGGACCGCTAAAATTAGGCTCACAATTTCGCTTAGTCGATTATGGCGGAGCGAACTGACAACACATTGATGCTTGAGGCCCAATATCGCCGATTTATGACAAAAAAAAAAGTAACTATTAATTCACTTTAAAAACACACGTAGGCACTCTACGTGTGTTTTTAAAGTGAATTAATAGTTCTGGAGCGTAAAAGAATCCCCAAGACACATTCTTAAATACACAGTATGTAGTTCGCCATTCATTTATCAAGAAAAGTACAACACTAAAATGCACTTTTGTGTGAGCGAGAAAAGCATTTTCCTATGAAGCGACCGGCGGATGACCTTGATGAAGCCTGTCTCGCTCGTGCTGACATTAAAACTTATCGCTCTGTCTCGTTTGCTCAATTGTCGCTTTATTTATATAGTATGACTGTGAATGCGTAAATGGTAAATGTAGTGGTCGAGGCGGTCCATATTTTACTGACTGTAAGTAAGAGCATTCCGTATCTTCCCTTTTTGTTTTAATCTATGCTGTCTGGTATTGGACTATTGTCTATGAAGTTCTTTGGTTTATTTTGAAATGGAATTGTATTAAATTTCAGCGCACTATTTATTAGAACTTATACGTGGCTCACATCTACACGTTCGCCCATCAATTCCTTGACCTCCTTTACTGACCGCCCCACACATTTTTTTGTCAAAAGTCAAAAACGGATTTCAAAGAATTTATTTTAAAGTTATTGTTTTTACCACACAATTTATTACGCCGTGAGTCGTAAATAAATAAGCAAAAAATTTAAAACTTTGCTTTAAAAACACACATTTCTAAATGGAAACTAAACAGATCAATTTATCCAAAACAGAACACATTCTAGATTCGCAGAAAAATATAGTCTCTACATCTATACATATTTATACTACTATTACCATTCTCAAACGATTTACACGCGTATACTCGCTTCTAAACTAAGAACTAACGGTAAATAAACTATACATGTCATATTATGCATCTATATCTAGAAAAAGCGTAAAGATCATTTTAAACCAACGACGAGGCGTTAATACAACTGTTCCAATAGCAACGAAGTTGATTTTGAACTATCTATGCAATGAATTATAAATGTTTAACTAATAAATTGTGAAACGACAGAAATCGCCGACTTCATCCGCTACTATAACACACGCCTCGGATCGTACGTTATAGAAATGATCGTTACAAAATGTTACCGTTAATATATAACGCCTAGTACTAAACAAACGTTATAGGCGGTCGAGTGACGTCGAGATAACGGAAATTAATTAACTTTACTAGTAAATTATAATAATATACAAAGCAAAAAAAATATAACAAGGGTTTATACAAAATAATAATTATAACAAATACGTAAACATATCAAGGTATATGCAGCCCTTATTTCTCATAATAAAAATAATTAATATAATTTCTCAAGACATATATGTAAAGGCAATGTTCGTTAATGAATTTGTATCAAGCAACCAACATTTCTTACATATGGTGAGATATAAGACTTGGTAAGAAATACTTCACTGAATTTAGATGCAAAACACTGAAAAAGTATTTTGAATAATTTGAAATAAGGATCAAAATTGCACACCACATTACCACTATTTTTTATCGTTATAACACACTACTACAAATATTAGAGTTATGAAACGTAAACCATTTCCATCCGATCTGCAATATAAGATTCTGATTGAGAAGATTTGTTAAATTGTCTTATAGATTAGAAAAAATATGTATTAACTAATAAGTAAGTATTCTAATTTCTACATACTACGAAATGAGGTATAACGTGAATATATAAATTAAATACCTAGTTTTACTTTATTTGAGCTTAAGAGGTTGTCAATGTTAATTTACAAAAAAAAAAAAGAAAAGTAACTTAAAAATACATAATACTTTATAATTTTATTTTACCTTAAAATTAGTTTCAAACACGCTTCGTTTATAAACTATATCTTAACAAAATAATCTACAAAACAAAAAAAAAGCTTGCTTATTATTTCTTTGACAAACAAAAAAAAAAAGAATTCTAATATCAATTTGCATCTTCAAAGTGGAAAATTTAAATATATCTGTGACGTCCAGATTTAAAGTTCGGATTTGACGATAACAAAAGCATCTGCTATTTTTATGAAAAATGTATGGAACATATTACGTCGTTATTCTTGTGACAAAAATATTATTATTACTAATTAACATAAGGGTATGTATTGTTCATTCAGTGATCGTCACACATCATATACGAACACAATGGAACTACAAAAAATGTGATAGCATTAGCCTTTCGAAACCATAATCAAATATTAAATGAATAAGTACAAAAAAAGTGTAAATAACCAAAAGTAACAACTGTCCTATACGTAAAAGTAAAGCCACACACAAAAGCTTAAAAACAAAATGGTTTACGGAGATTACTGCTACTAATAGCTACATGTATGTATACTTAAACTTACATCAGTGAAAATAGCTGCGCTTCTTCCTCGCCACTCTGCAAAAAAAAAAGTGAATAAAGTTTTCAGACAGCAAAAGAACGTGTTACAGAATTTTTCTATACTAATATTATAAAGAGGAAAG
The DNA here is from genome assembly GCA_036419045.1 of Scirpophaga incertulas. Lineage (NCBI taxonomy): Eukaryota > Metazoa > Arthropoda > Insecta > Lepidoptera > Crambidae > Scirpophaga > Scirpophaga incertulas. The sequence continues at coordinate 5,778,120 of CM071641.1, forward strand.
ATTTGTTTGTTTGTTTGTTTGTAATGAATAGGCTCCGAAACTACTGGACCGATTTCAAAAATTCTTTCACCTTTGGAAAGCTACATTATCCCCGAGTAACATAGGCTACTTTTTATCCCGGAAAAATCGACAGATCCCACGGGATGCGCAATAAAGGCTTCGCTGAAAACTTACTGCACAGATTTTCATGCGGTTTTCATCAATAGGTAGAGTGATTCTTGAGCAAGGTATTGCGGTGTTTTTTATCTCGGAAAAAACGGATAGTCCCACGGGAAGTGCGATTAAGCCTTCGCGCCATAAACCGACTTCCGCGCATATGTAGCCGTGGGCAAAATAGACCCAATCCCGAAATCCACGCGGGCGAAGCCGCGGGCAGAAAGCTAGTCTTCAATAAAGCAAAATTTTAGAGTATTCCTTTCTATCGGATAAACAAAATACTGTAATAATTAAATGTACATATATCTGGAAATATCACAAAACTTTTCATGTGTAATTTAGAATTTAGAATTAGATGAGATCCGTCATGTAACATGACATTCAATCCGCATACAAAAATCTGTTTTGCAAAAACAAAGATAGAATGCAATTTTTAATAGCTAATAACTTTAAAACTTTTCATTGTAACTTCACAGCAGACGAATTTTTGAAACAATAGAAAACTAATTCGTATTCGAAATCGTGCGATTCGTATACGAATTACCGAATTCACTATTTCTGAAGTTTCATTTCGTGCGTTGTGCAACGAGTGGTTTAACCCACTCATTTTTGATTTCTACTAGTAGAATATCCAACGCTGAAGTAACGTTGACAGTGATCCGTTTCACGTGTGGGTCATCGCCGGTTTTTTGTATTTATTGTTGTGATTTTGATTTTTTCTGCGTGAAACGGAATTTCATTAAGAATTTGTTTTTTATGACAACACTGAATTCGAGCGATTCAAAAATCTATAAAATCGTAAGCAGTAGAAAATAATTTCGCGCACGATTTGTATTCGAATTCCAAATTCACGTCTAATGATTCAAAAATACGTCTCCTGATCTTGTGAGAGATGTTATTTGTTACAAGTTTATTTTCAATTACGACGACCTCTGTAGTCGAATGGTTAGTACACCGGTTTCAAGGTGTCTCCATCTCTGAGGTCCTGGGTTCGAATCCCGGTGGGGCAGATTTTTGCATCATGAATGCGATCATTTGTACCTTAGTCATGGTTGTTATTATATATTTCCATCAAAAATATTTATATGTGTATAATATATGTATGTCTATCCGTTACCCTAGATCCCATAACACAAGCCTTACGGAGGGAGCTTTGGGCTAGGCTAAGTGGTGGAAGTGTAAAAAAAAAAAACAAAAATAGTTACGTGTTGCTGATAAAATGATAATTTGTTTTTCATGCAAATTCCCTATTAATATCCAAGAACTTATGAAATAACGGTAACACTCAATGACTTGTTTGAAAAGAGGAGCTCTGTTAAAGTTGTCATTGAATGAACCAACTCCGTTTGTCTGTATGAGACATTACAATATTATTTGTGAAAAGCAGCGCATCTAAGTACTAAATATATTTAATACTCAATAACTTTATTGCGTTCCATAATGTGATACAGGTGATCTTAAAATTAGAGGCAGGTACAATTATGTACCCTGTCGGGCACAGCAATAGGAACGAGGAAGTATTTTTATGTGTATTAATCATTACTGATAAAATTGTATTAACTTAAGTATATATAATTATTTATTATTATTTATATGTAATGTATAATGTATTAAGTATATTTTATTATTCATTTTTAATTAAAATAAAATACATTATTACAATTTTTATTATATTTCCACCAAAGAATGAAAGACAGCAGCTTAAAGAATGGTTATATGTAAAATATTTATATATATTTGTGTATTTGAATTTATTAGAAAACGAAAGAAACTATTATAGTGGAAAAAATGGTAACGACAAACCAATTTGCTCATGTTTTGACGAAACCTATGGCTTGTGTCGGGAACTAGCATTCCAAGATGTTTACAGTTTGTTATATACTACATAAAAATTCATCTTTGATTAAGCGTCAAAGTGCGAATGAATATAGTACAGTCAATCTGTAGGTTGGGTGATGAAAAAATTACCTAACGGCCGATTCTTGTTTTTTTTGTTGCCAAATGAGTCACTAAGATAGGTACCTTGGCGATGGGAATGTTCAACTCTTAGCGGTTTTTTGAAAAACTCCGAAAAACGACAAAAATAAATTTTCTGTGCATTTTAGAACGGTAAGTAATACAAAAATATTAATTATACAAAAGTTGTTGATAATTATGTAAGAAACAACTTTTACATTTTAAGTTTTTCATAATTTTTCAAAAAACAATTGTTTTGAGTCTTTAGCGCCACCTACAGTGCGCATTTTTTGTTGTACGACATTGGAACAAATACATAAATTGTAGTACTCAACGCCCTCTACAATTTTTGTCTACAAAAAAAGTTTCTAAAATGCATAGAAATCGAGAAAAATGCATTTCAAATTTTTTTTGTCATTTTTCGGAGATTTTCAAAAAACCGCTAAAAGTTGAACATGCCCATCGCCAAGGTAACTTAGTGACGTCATTTGGCAACAAAAAAAAACAAGAATCGGCCGTTAGGTAATTTTTTCACTGAAACTACCTTTTTTTCGACAGATTAACTGTACTAAATATAATATTGACGCTCATGAAAGTGGAGGAAGCAAGAGAAGTGTGCCAGGATCGTAGCAAGTGGGGAGAGGTAGTCTACCCTACCTACCCCATTGGGAACAAGGCGTGACATATATGTATGTATGTATGACTGTACTAATAATATTACTGTAATGTCTGATTCTTAATAAATTCGTGAATATTATATGTTATTAAACAATTTTGTGTTAAATTCCAAAGTTATTGGATTTGTCCAGCGCCCATACCCAGTGTCCACCGGCGAGAAGAAAAATCCCCTGGGTTTAGGCGGAGTTGGGGGGGAGTCGCTGGGACACGCCCACTGCGCCCAGAAGTCGGCCGGCAGCTGCAGCAGGAGCTGCATCACCTGCCAGTCATTACGCGCCGCTTGTTCATTATGATTTCACCTTGCACAAATGTACGGTGTACACTTGAGTATGAGTGTGATGGGGTTGAGTTTGGTCGGTTTGCAGAGGAAGATCACCATAAGTTAAACTGACGCATATTGTCGAATAATAATAATAATAATAAAAGTTATAAAAGTAAAGGGTAAAGTTGATTGGCTAATCTCTGTGGCTGTTAATCGCACACTAAACATACTTATTACACAAAAAGAATATTAATAAAGTTAAGCATTACAACTCAAGGTTGTAAACGCAGCTAAAATTATATGACATAGTAAAATATTGCTCAGTATGTTGGCAAGATGATATGTACAGTTTGAGACTGTACAACAAGTATCTACTGTCATGCCATTAATCTATACTAATATTATAAAGAAGTAAAGTTTGTATGTTTGTATATTTGTATATTTGTTAAATTGTAAGGGGTAATCTCAGGATCTACTGAACCGATTTTAAAAATTCTTTCAGCAATAGAAGGCCACGTTATTGCTGAGTGTCATAGGTTATATAAAAAACCGAAAAATAAAAAGGTTTTTACGTGGTAGTCCGTTTTGCAAAGTGAATCGGAGAAAAAAACAGGCAGCGGACGGCGCGCGATGGCTTCGGGTTTAATTCGGATCGCGTTCGTGCTCGCTTCGGGGATTATTAATATTATGCCCAACGAAAGTGGGCACGGGTCAGCTAGTCCTCTATAAAAGAACCTATAACAATTATCTCATTGCCAACATTAAAACAATCAATGATATTACGATCATTATATGATCCAAACGCGTGATATTATGAATTTCAAAAAAAGAACATTCTCATGCAATGACATTTTCACCAATCACCAATTCTCAGTTCATGTGATTTGGTTTCGAATTTGATATTATATCAAGCATCTTTTATCGAACGTAAATATCACAAAAATCTCCATTCACAGAGAAAATTGTGTTCTCTGGTCTATTTGATATAAAATTCGCTGTCATGTCGATCACGAACGAACGGAGCGCAACCAAAGTTGGCTGAAGGCCTAGAAGCCATGGCTGTTATATATTTATAAGAAAAATTATTGAATGAAATATAGACATCGAATATTTTTGTAATGTTTGGATGTTCATTTTTGGTTATTAAAAGAATATTAATTAGGAATTAAAGAAAAATTTTGTTGAAAAATTAATTATGAAAACAACGACATTTTCAACAAAATCGAATATAAAATCGTCAGCGTCGATATTTTACTCACAACAATAAGAAAATACAAAAGGAATATAAGAGAGAGAATCTTATTTTAATCTAAGTAAATTTATAAAATAGCTTTGACAGTTAGCAACATCACAGACGATATTTTTGTATCAGCTACGGTAGAGCACTCGTTGCGTATGGAGTGCTAACACTGGATAAATATCACGTTTGATATCCCGAAAATTCCAAATGTCACGATTAAACTACGATTTTTAATTCGAGTCAGTAAAATGACAAGTGCAACTGTCACTGATACAAAAAAGGGTGACCCACTACAACCCACTACAATAACCCGTTCGGCAATCAATAGATTTAGACATTTAGTCATGCTTTATTTTATTAGGTATCAAAGCGTTTTTTTTATTGTAAATATGTAATACATACCATATTAAATAATATGATTTGTGACACATGACACTGGAAATGTCATTTTACTGACTCGAATTAAAAATCGAACTTTAGTTGATATCCGCCATGTTTTTTCGATAAATATCGAGTTCGACATTATAACAAAGGAGTAACTATGAGTTAGCTCCCTGATCACTTACATGTTGAAAAATAAATTATAATTTATTCTCGATAAATTGTCGACTAATTCGTATTTTCAATAATTGTACGATCCAAAATGTAAATAATTATTACAATAAATAATTCTTTTACTTATTAAGGTTCGTTTATTTCACATGCTTCGCAATTAGACTTTTCTTGAATTTACATAGTTCTTACAACACTGTACAACACCCTATGGTATTAGAGTCTTTTATAGAGGATCCACATCATGATTGTAGATAAAGTCTTGTATGCAACTGTTATAATTAGGTTTTAAAACACTCATGTGATACTATTATCACATTTGTGTTTTAATACCCCTGATTATACAACAGTTGCATAAATAACTAATATGATACAAAAAATAAAATCTACAGATGATTTAATGTATCTATTTCAATTTATTGCTATAACCATCTTATTAATTTCTCTATAGATGCAAATATTTTGAATTAATTCTTAATTTTTGTTTAATAAAAATAAAAAAAAAAACAGTATAGGGACTATGTCTTTCGTTTGTTTGCATCCCTCATCAGTTCTCCGTTCTATAATAATAATCTAATTTCAACGTAATTCCCAGCAAAAGCTTTATTTAATGCTTTTGCTGGGAGGAAAATAAACAAGTGATAAGTTCAAAGTTATTCTACTGATTCGTTCCTGTCAGAAATTGTGACACATATATTTGTTATACTGTTGTATGTATTTGAAATGAAGCAACTCACGTTGACCATTTGTGCCGTAGTGCTGTACATCTCTGCCGGTTGTGTTACCAGCCCATAGCCCACTACTGTGGGGGCAAACACTTTCGCCAAGTTTTCTATCCCCATCTCGCATTCTGGACTCTCAGCTACCCTGTAAAGAAACACTTGATTTATCATTTGAAATCTGACTGTAAGAGATTTTATTTGCTGTCATGAAAAGTAGATTAAATATATTAGTGTCCCGGCTGGGCGGCGGTAGCTGCCAGATGCAGCGCCAGGAAGGCCAGCGTGTCGCGGTTGGGCGGCGGCAGCTGCGTGCCGGCGCGCCGCAGCTGGCACGCACCTGTGCAGATGCAGCGCCAGGAAGGCCAGCGTGTCGCGGTTGGGCGGCGGCAGCTGCGTGCCGGCGCGCCGCAGCTGCGGCACGCACCTGTGCAGATGCAGCGCCAGGAAGGCCAGCGTGTCGCGGTTGGGCGGCGGCAGCTGCGTGCCGGCGCGCCGCAGCTGGCACGCACCTGTGCAGATGCAGCGCCAGGAAGGCCAGCGTGTGTCGCGGTTGGGCGGCGGCAGCTGCGTGCCGGCGCCCCGCAGCTGGCACGCACCTGTGCAGATGCAAGCGCCAGGAAGGCAGCGTGTCGCGGTTGGGGCGGCAGCTGCGTGCCGGCGCGCCGCAGCTGGCACGCACCTGTGCAGATGCAGCGCCAGGAAGGCCAGCGTGTCGCCGGTTGGGCGGCGGCAGCTGCGTGCCGGCGCCCCGCAGCTGGCACGCACCTGTGCAAGATGCAGCGCCAGGAAGGCCAGCGTGTCGCGGTTGGGCGGCGGCAGCTGCGTGCCGGCGCGCCGCAGCTGGCACGCACTGTGCAGATGCAGCGCCAGGAAGGCCAGCGTGTCGCGGTTGGGCGGCGCCAGCTGCGTGCCGGCGCACCGCAGCTGGCACGCACCTGTGCAGATGCAGCGCCAGGAAGGCCAGCGTGTCGCGGTTGGGCGGCGGCAGCTGCGTGCCGGCGCGCCGCAGCTGCACGCACCTGTGCAGATGCAGCGCCAGGAAGGCCAGCGTGTCGCGCGCGGGGGCGGCGGCAGCTGCGCTGCGCGGCGCGCCGCAGCTGGCACGCACCTGTGCAGATGCAGCGCCAGGAAAGCCAGAGAGCGTGTCGCGGTTGGGCGGCGCCAGCTGCGTGCCGGCGCACCGCAGCTGGCACGCACCTGTGCAGATGCAGCGCCAGGAAGGCCAGCGTGTCGCGGTTGGGCGGCGGCAGCTGCGTGCCGGCGCGCCGCAGCTGGCACGCACCTGTGCAGATGCAGCGCCAGGAAGGCCAGCGTGTCGCGGTTGGGCGGCGGCAGCTGCGTGCCGGCGCGCCGCAGCTGGCACGCACCTGTGCAGATGCAGCGCCAGGAAGGCCAGCGTGTCGCGGTGGGCGGCGGCAGCTGCGTGCCGGCGCGCCGCAGCTGGCACGCACCTGTGCAGATGCAGCGCCAGGAAGGCCAGCGTGTCGCGGTTGGGCGGCGGCAGCTGCGTGCCGGCGCGCCGCAGCTGGCACGCACCTGTGCAGATGCAGCGCCAGGAAGGCCAGCGTGTCGCGGTTGGGCGGCGGCAGCTGCGTGCCGGCGCGCCGCAGCTGGCACGCACCTGTGCAGATGCAGCGCCAGGAAGGCCAGCGTGTCGCGGTTGGGCGGCGGCAGCTGCGTGACGGCGTGCAGCACGGCGGCGCCGGCGTCCTCGGCGTCGGCCATGCGGCCGGCGCGCATGAAGTCGTCCCACAGCGCCGCGGTCACCAGCGGCTCCCGCAGCGAGCGCAGGAAGTCCTTGATGCAGCCGCACACCGCGTGGATGTCCTCGCCGCTTAGTTGAGGCGAGCCGCAGCCACGGAGGAAGCGCTCCTGTATTAAAAAATCTAATACTATATTTCGATACAAGTGTTGATAGTATGTCATAATTATCCTTAGAAACAAATATAAATAAATATTTATTAAATTAAATATTTTACTATAATATTTCAAAGCTACACTAACCTTAAGCCGTTTGATGTCCTTATCTAAAGCGCTGATTCGATACAATCCTCGTTCGGAGAGCCCCCGTTTTTCCACCTCATTGATGCAGTGCACCATTATAGCTGGCACCATGGGTGGGGTACTTGGGGCGTAATCAGATATACAACCATCCTGCGTATGAACAGTCACAGTTTAATACCATATTTATTTTTGTTCTTCAATTACGTATAACTTAAAACTATACACTTCTCTTTCATTGTAATGGAGTGTGTGGTTTATACTATTTTTTCTCTATATCGTAAATTAATATTATTCTTTAAATCGGAAGACAAAAGAGAGAGACTTTAGTATTACAAGTAGTATTATCAGTTTTTAAAAAGTATAATATTCTAAAATAGTCGTGTTGGGCGGTAGCAGCACGCACGGCGGAGCACAACGGGTAATACCTGCCGGCACAGTACCTGCGGCGCGTGGTGGCGGCGCGACTGCGGGCCGGGCGGCACAGTACCTGCGGCGCGTGCTGGCACAGTACCTGCGGCGCGTGGTGGCGGCGCGACTGCGGGCCGGGCGGCACAGTACCTGCGGCGCGTGCTGGCACAGTACCTGCGGCGCGTGCTGGCACAGTACCTGCGGCGCGTGGTGGCGGCGCGACTGCGGGCCGGGCGGCACAGTACCTGCGGCGCGTGCTGGCACAGTACCTGCGGCGCGTGCTGGCACAGTACCTGCGGCGCGTGCTGGCACAGTACCTGCGGCGCGTGCTGGCACAGTACCTGCGGCGCGTGGTGGCGGCGCGACTGCGGGCCGGGCGGCACAGTACCTGCGGCGCGTGCTGGCACAGTACCTGCGGCGCGTGCTGGCACAGTACCTGCGGCGCGTGGTGGCGGCGCGACTGCGGGCCGGGCGGCACAGTACCTGCTGCGGCGCGTGCCACAGTACCTGCGGCGCGTGCTGGCACAGTACCTGCGGCGCGTGCTGGCACAGTACCTGCGGCGCGTGCTGGCACAGTACCTGCGGCGCGTGGTGGCGGCGTGACTGTGGGCCGGGCGGCACGCAGGGCAGCGGCAGCAGCGCGCGACACTCCGGGTGCGCCTGCGCGCGGCACGTCTCGCACCTCAACCCTACTTTCGCGAACTTTATACTGTAAAGGACCGACCACAATTAGAATGATGACGCACGTTCATACTGTGCGGTCGTAATGTGCATGTATATGAAATTTTAGAACTTCAGGCCTTTTTTTACTTGAAGCAAAATTATTAACTATAATTAAGAAGGAGTTGTTAAAGTGCATTTGTCACATTTTGCAGAATTGTACTATCATCTCATGAACTTTGTTTAATCTAGTGAAACAATTTCACAAATCAAGAGATATTTAAGTTTATTTATTTAAATAAAATTATACATATTTGAGATATGGTGAACGACAATAAAAATTTTACCGTAGGAAAATATATTATTTTTCTAGTGAAACATGTTATAATAACTGTTAAATTGGTTTGGCGCAATTTCAAGGCAGCTTATCAGTTGGGAGAGAACTAACATAATAAATTAAAAAACACGTGTAAGCTAGTAGAACTCACGTCTTGCCACAGGGCCCGCAAGTCTCGCGCTTGTAGAAGTTCTTGGCGATGAAGTTGTGCTGCCGAGGCCGGGCCCGCGGCGAGCCGCCGTACAGCGTGGAAGCCACGGACGGCGTGCGCTGCGGCGGCGCGCGGGGCGTGTCCGAAGCGCCCTCTGACTCTGAACAACAAATATGGAAAATATGAAATTTTTTTAGGTCACTGAAATCTGGTGGCTCAACCAGCTCTTGGTCCAGTCGAATCGCAAAAGCGCACCCCGCCATGTGCCACGTATGGGCCTAGAGAACTCGGGGGGGTTTTAGTGGGTAGGCCGGTCCTCTATGACCGAAGATCCCCACACACGGACGCGCCTAGCCAGCGCGGTGTCATGGTGCTTAAGGTCGCATTTCCCCCCCCTCAAAATAAAAATAACACACTAGAAGTGAAATGGACTCATGACTTTGAATCCGCTCAGATGACGTTAACGCCCCCACTATGATCTTCAATTACTTCCAAAACGTATGTGTGTGTGTAATGCTAACAAAATTAATAAATTCAACCAATAAAAGAAAATCATATAGTCAGTTTTAAACCGTGTCATTTGTAAAGGCCAATATTTTATACGAATATTTTGAAAATATGATGACACTTTAAAACTAGTGTACAAACTGTTTAACAGAGATTTTCAATATATAAAGTACATATTATGTGAAAATGTTTTAAAAGTTACTTCAGAATAATCTCGGTAGCTAAGGAAATCCCTACAAAAAATATATTAGAGTAATTATTACCAGTCTTAGGTGGTGCAGACGGAGTGCAGGGCGGGCAAGGTTCTTGAACACGCAAAGAAGAGCACCCGTTGGACTTACGCGACGGTGGAGCTTCATCACTGCTCTCTGATATGGGTTGCTACAAGAAACATTATTACTTAATGAAATTAGATCGCCATTATTCAATACTGAGTACCTAAATAATATGTAGCAGGTTATATGCAATGCTTGTTAGTTGTTTTGATCTGTTAATAAAACGCTGTCTCTTTTAATACCGACCTATTGATTCCAACAGGTTATGGGCCCAGCCCCATATGTCTTTGTAGTTGCATTGTGTCGGGAAAGTTATTAAAAATTATAAAAGTCACACGCGTCTGTGGCATGCGTGAGTACGGCCATTTTGTTAGCTGTTTGAATTGTGCAACTCATAGTCTATAAAGAGATTGGCGGAACATATAATATGTACGAAATAGATAAGGATAAAAGTTTTCTAAAACTCAAAGGTGTGTCCCATTGGAACGTTTGGAATTTCCAGATACAAACTTATTTACGATCCAAAGGTCTAATTGAGTTTATCTTGAACAAAGAAATAGATAAAACTGAACTCAAAAAAGAAAACAAAGCTCAAGTTGTTTTGGTTTCAAGGATGGAAGAATCTGTGCTGCTGCATGTTTTGACTTGTACTTCGGCATATGATATAGAGCAAAAACTGCTAAGTGTATATGAACAAAAGTCAGATGTGTCCATAGATCTTTATCAACAAAAGTTTTTTAACTTGAAGTTTGAAAACACTAATATCTCAGATTTTTTGGCAAACATTGAAGATATTAGAAACACACTCTGTGCATACAATGAGCACATATCAGAAGAAATGACAATTACAAAAAATTTTAATGAGTTTACCATCAGAATATAAATATTTCACATCAGCTTGGGAGTCAACAGAAAAAAACAATAGAACACTAAATAATCTAATTGCAAGATTTAAAACAGAGGAAGAAAGGTCTAAAGAGGATAACACAACTACAGCTTTAATTTCAAAATAACAACAATTTAACAAAAATGGAAAGGTTTGTTATTATTGTAAGAAGAATGGACATATTCAGCGAAACTGTTGGTTCAGGAAACAAAAGGAATTTGGTAAAGATCTCCATGATAACGACGCTTTTATAAGTTCAAACAACTTTGGAAGTTCTACATCGACTGCGACAACGGAGTGGTTACTTGATACAGGTGCTAGTGAGCATATGTGCTGTGAAAAGTCATTATTTAGTGAGATAAGTAGTAATACAGTGCAAAATCGTGTTAAAATCGGTAATGGTACAACCTTATCCGTTATTGGTATTGGACAAATAACAGTGGAGGCCTGGAATGGTTCAAAATGGATCTATACTACTATTAACAACGTTTTGTATGTACCTGCTCTTAAAATTAATTTATTCTCTGTAGGCAGATGTCTAGTAAAGGTTACAAAATGAAAAGTGATAAAAATTGTTGTCAAATTTTAGATACCAATAATGCTGTGAAAGCAATAGCTAAAAGATATAATAAGTTATACAAATTAATATTTAGATTAAACTGTGAAACTGCTAATGTAGTAAATTTATCAGAATGGCATTTGAGGTTTGCACATCAGAATTTTAACCATGTAAAGTCATATATAAATAATCATAACATAAAATATAATATTGACAAAACTTTTTGTAAAAATTGTTTAACAGGAAACAACATAAAATATCTTATCATACTAGTGATTCTAAATCAGAAATTGTAGGCGAAATAATTCACGCAGACATATATGGACCAATAGAAGTTACCTCGATTGGTGGTGCTAGATATTTTCTTACTTTTTTATTACTTTTAAGAGATACTGTTTATTTTATACAACTATAGATTTGTTTATTTTTTGAAAAATAAATATGAAGTAATTTCTTTTTTGCAAACATGTGTGATACTTGTAAAAAATCAAACAAATAATAATATTAAATATTTAAGGACAGATAATGGTTTAGAATTTTGTAATACAGATGTAAAGAATGTGACTGATAAATATGAAATTTGGCATCAAAAGACTGTATCTTACACTCCACTGCAGAATGGGCGCATTGAACGTGACAACAGAACCGTGATGGAGGCGACACGAACTCTAATAAAAGGTTTGTCAAAAAGATTATGGGCTGAAGCTGTCAACACAGTTGTTTTTACTTTAAATGTTTGCGGAGCCAGTCCTGTAAGTAATAAAAGTCCCTATGAAATCTGGTTTAGAAAATCCTATGACATAAATTTTTTGAGAACTTTTAGTTTAGAGTGCTCTGTTTATATTCCTAAAGAAAGTAAAAAGTAAGATAGTAAAAATAAATTTGGAATTTTAGTTGGTGTAGACAATAATACTCAAGGGATATAGAATTTATTTTTCTGAAACAGATTCAATATAAACAGCTAGAGATGTAGTTTTTATACAGGATAAGAAGCAGATAGTACAGCAAGAAATAAAAGATAAAAGGAACATGGACAGCGACACAAGTGATGATGAGGAAGTGGTGAAGAGCTTTGAAGACCAAAGTAGTGCAAGAGAGGAGCAAATAACACTTGAGATAAGCACTGGTACAGAGGAAGAGATTCAAAAAGATGACGAAGAAAACTGTAACTACAGGACAGAGGAAAATGTACTAGTACCAGAAAATACATATCAAGGTTGTGAAAATAATACAGAAGAAAATATTAGTAGTTCAGAGCGGACAGCAGCTATTGACAATGAACCAGAGACATATCAGGAGGCAATAGTAAGTGAGGAGTCCAAGCAATGGAAGGAAGCGATAGAAAAGGAAATTCAAGCATTAGAAGACAATGAAACATGGACTCTAGAAGAAAGTCAAAAGTATATGGTCATAGATACTAAGTGGGTGTTTAGAAGAAAGAAGGATAACGCAGGTAAGGTACAGATCTATAAGGCGAGACTAGTAGCTCGAGGCTTCCAGCAGTCGGGAGTAATATACGAAGAGGTATACTCGCCAGTTATCGGGCTAACAACGGTAAGATGCTTTATATCCATTGCAGCATACTTTAGTTGGCATATTTATCAATTAGATGTGTGTAGTGCATTTTACATAGCAAAATAGATGAGACAATATATATATATATATATTTACCCGAAGGTCATATACGTGAAGGAAAAGTTGGAAAATTAAATAAAGCAATCTATGGTTTGAAAAAGGCACCTCGTTATTGGTATGATACATTTACTAATTTAATGTTTAGTCAGGGCTTTGTTAAGTCAAAGACAGATATGTGTTTGTATATTAAGATATCAGAAAATTATAAAACTTACTTATTACTTTACGTCAATGACATATTAATTACCGGGTCAGATATAATTGTAATTAAAAATTTAAAGTACAAGCTAGGAGAACAATTTAAAACTAAAGATATGGGATTAGCATCTAACTATTTGGGTTTACATATTGAACAAAATGTTGAATTAGGTTATATTAGTCCGGACCAAATATCTTCTTTGAAACATGTATTAAAAGTATTTAATATGTCAGAGTGTAAAGGGGTTAGTGTACCATTAGAGAACAACTTTGATAGTAAATTGTTATTGAGAAATACATCTGAAAGTGTGGAAACAGAAAATAGATGTACGAAGCTTATTGGTTGTATATTATTGGCAGCATAAATAGCAGACTGATTATCCTTGAACACACTGACATATAACTTATCTATTGATACAATATTTAATTCATCATCATCCTCTTGCCCATTTCCTATTACCTGGGGTCGGCGCAATAGATCTTTTCCTTCCATTCCTCTCTACCAGCCGTCATTTCCATGCTTACTCCTTTCATTCTTATATCATTCTTCACACAATCGATCCATCTTTTATTCGGCCTTCCTCTGCCCGTGTATCCCTCCACTTTCATATTCAACATTCGCTTTGTGACATGACTTTCATCCCTCCGCATCACATGTCCAAACCATGCTAATCTACTTCCTCTCACTTTTTCTACCACTGGCGCTACTTTCAGGCTTCCTCTTATGTACTCATTCCTTATCTTATCCATCCTTGTCACACCACACATCCATCGTAACATTCTCATTTCATTTGTATGCAATCTATTTTCATCCTTCTTCTTGACAACACAAATCATACGTCATCATGTATCTCAAATACAGTAAATTTAACAACACAATAGAGAGCTTAGGTTTTATTAAATTAAAGTTATGAATGCTCTAAGTTCTATCATACTTACAAAAAATATGCAATAACTTCACATTAGGAAATAATTGTGTACAAACAAATGTACATACTAAAATAATCAAAAACTATGAATCAATCAATTTGAGAAGCATAAAAATATTCATCAATCATTATTTTTTTAACGTTGTTAAAACGTGAAATTAAAGCTTCTTTGTCAAATGTAGTCAAATTCAAAATAAGCAATCAGAATCAAAACAATATGCTATGGGTCGAGCGCAGTAGTGATGGTGCACACAAGTTGTAACTTGTTAAGTCATGCATTAGCAAATATGTATGTATTCAATAATAAATAATAGACCACATTACACGGGGTGCCAGATTAGACAGGGGCCGGATTACCGGGGGTCCATTGTATTATATTACAATATCTAGTATAGCTAGACTTAGCGACTTGTTGCAATGAAAGTAACAACTACATATAAGTGTAGACTTACAAAATTTTGTGGTGGTTTCAAGTCGTGGCTGGTGGTAGTTCGCTTCATGTCATGATTGGCAGTAGCTCGCTCCAACGTTAGTGTAGTGGTGGCAGTGGCCAGCACCTTTCCACCTTGCAGCTCCACTGTCTGCAGAAATATACATTAACACAATTTAAAATAAATAAGTTGATCTGCAGCTTAATCATGTAATCCAATCGATATCATCGTTATGGAGTCACATCAAAAACAACAACTACAAATTAGACTTTAATTACAAGAAGTTAAGGTATTTGTTACTGTGTCACATAACTGCTAACATTTGATAGCAACAGTTTCTTGACATTTCCACTGAAATACATTACTGATTTCTATTAAATGGTTGTCACCAATGGTATATTTGATGTTTAGACTTAATATAGACTCTTTTTATTTAAAATAATAATATTAAATAGACATCAGCGACAAAAATTCTATAATGAGCATCAATTCAATAAAGACAGGTACCTTGGTGGCAGAAGAAGTAGATGAGCGTCGTTTTTTAGTGGCCGGAGGTACATCGCGAGCCGCCCACCCGCCGCGCTGTACCCACGAGCGGCGAGTTGACGCTAACGACAGGTCCAAGTCCTCCTCAGAGCGGGAGTAAGACATTTCAGACAGCAAGTTCCCTAAACCATCCAAGTTACAAAAGATTTATTGTTATAACTTTTAATTGATGATGGATAAACTAATGAGATATAGAATGTTACTATTAATTACAACCTCAACAAAATATTGTAAAGTGCATGCATCATGAAAACACAAAGTAATTCATGTGTACAAGTTAAATATAAGTAATGCAATCCTTTTATACAAGTACAAAATTGGAAAGCATGATAATACTGAGTTTTTGTATTCTCATACTCACACTTATTAATTTTAAAACTTAAATTTCTACAAATATAATTTACTTCTACACCCATTATTTATTAATTTATAAGAATTTTATTTTATTTATTTATTTATTAAACTTTATGCAAAAAAATTACATAGGCGGGCTTAATACCTAAGGTATTCTCTACCAGCCAACCTTTGGGTGGTGTGGAGACGTGGTGTAGGTGCATCGAGATTTTGATAGGTCTATACTTAAACATGAAGGTATCTGTATGAATAAAATGCTGCAGGATACATATTATTATAAACTAATATATAAAACAATTATATACATATATTTATTTTATATTATTATATTAACAATCTTGATTTAATTGTTGTTATTACACAGAATATTTATTTTTCTGTAACAATTTACCTGTGGAATTCAGTTCTGGGGCTCCATTGACCCTAGCATTATGGTCTTGCTGGGCAGTGCCATTCAAGAATGCTAGTTTCTGCAGGGTCTCATCATTCAATTTGTTGCGGTTGTCATTGAAGAGTAAATCTCGGGCCATCTCCAATAACTTACTCTATAAGGTAATGGTTCAATTTTTACAATTGGTAATTCTGAATAAAAACTATTTATTGTAGGTGTATATGCTCTTATAGATTTGGGATCAAACAAATCCATAAAGGCACAGAGTTTTGGCAGTTTATAGGAATGTTCTGAATGAATGCAAGCAAAATGAAGCAAGGTGAAGTTAAAAGAGATGGTTATGAAAGTGTGTTGGCAAGCTATGGTATAGGTGTAGTGGATGTTGCTATTGATGTTTATAGAGTGAGCAAAGAAAAAAGAAAGTAAGGCGACCAATGTATGTTTTGATAAGTATATAATGAATGCAGTTTCTGATAACAAAAAAGCTTGGTTAGATTGGATTGTTACAAAAGCCAATCAATAATGCCACAAATAATACTTTAAATGAGGCAAGGATGCAATATAATAGTTTGATGAATGGAACTAAGGATATGGTCAGAAGAAAGAAAATAAACTTTGAGTTTTTTTTATTTCATAAGAACAACTAGAGTTAAAACAGTGACCTCCCAGCTGTTAAAAGTCAGAAGCTTAAGTGGAGATAATTTTATAAGATCAATATTTCATGCTAGGGAAATAGAGAGAATATTTAAAAAGGGAATAACGAGGGCTAAATAAAGGTGTTGGGGAAAGAATAAGAAAGCTGAGAGAATTCAAGTTTGAGGTGCTAAAAGAGGTAAAATATTTGCAAGGAGGAAAGGCTGCAAAGTATGACAGGATTCCTGCTGAAAGGCTAAAGACAACTCTTCTTAACATTTTATTCACACTTTGTTTGAGAAAATGCCAAGTACCGGAGCACTTCTACATGTTTGTGATTGTGCTACTGTACAAGGGTAGAGGGATACATCAAGATTGTAAAAATTAGCAAGCATTAGATTGTATGCAAAAGTTCTGATTAAAAGAATGATGGATGAAACTTACAATAAGAACATTTGGGATGTACAAATGACAAACAAGTAAAGTAAGGAATTGAAGTGCTGGATGCACCAGGTCTATTCCTTAAGATGCATATTCGAAAGATGTTTTACTAGAAACCATAGTGTGATAAGGGAAATGTGTGGCCTGAAAAAAGATATAGTGACAAAAATCAAGCAAGGATGCTTAGATGGTTTGGTCACTTAGAAAGGATTGATGAAAGACAACAAACAAAGAAATTTATATGACAAGTACCAGTTGGTAGGGAACAGCCTAGAAGACATACTTGTACCAAATAAGTGATACATGCATGAAAGCATAAATTAAACTTTACAAAGCTAGGAAAGTATGTTTACATTGTAGCAAGTGTGTATTCATGATAAATGACAGATTAAGATAACATTGATTTACCAATTCACTATATTTCTTCAATACAATATTCCTTTCTTTTTTTTCTCCATCTAAAAGTCTTCGAACATGTGCAAATTTTGCTTCCCATCTGGCAAGTGTCTTATGTGCTTCATCTAGCTCAGTTTGAAGCCGAACCGCCTCTGCTTCAGCAATAGCCCATTGATTACGTACCCAGTCCATTTGCTTCACAAAAGCTAAAAAATCTGAGAAAAACAGATTTTCATTGTATAATATAGGAAATATAAAACACAACTCACATATTAGATCGAGAGCTTACTCTCTTCGGCGGCTCCATCGTTGAGAACTGCGTTCAAACGATTGATATCATCAAATTGGGCCACCAGAGATAGCGCTATGTTAGAAGCAGAATCCGAGTTATCCGAATTCATCTTGAAATCAAACATTTGTTTATTCTAAAATATATACAAATATTCAATATAGAGAAATAATAACATTTCACTTTGGCTCGTAAACAAATAATTCTCACTACCGCACAATTCAAGGAATCAAATTTTAACGGCTACCGACAATTTTCGTCTAGAGGAAACGACATTGACACTTCTCTAAACAGTCAAGCTTCCTTAACACCACGGTCCGAGTAACGCAAAGATTACCGAAATCAGTACAATCTCGTGTAGGTATAATGCGCAATATATATAACGGTATACACATTGTATACCATAGCACACATTATATGCAACGGTTATTAACATTCCTGTCAATATTAAGTGTTATTACCAAATTGGTAAGTAGCCGATAAACATCTCATTCATTGAAAATGTTTACTTACCAGTTTCAATTTTAAGATCTTAAAGAAGCTTTAAAGGAGATGTTCCATTTTTGTATGAAAGCTGGGCCCCTCTCAGCCTACAGAAATAAAATAATATTCTATGGAAAGAACAAAGAATAAGAAACCTTTACCCGTAAGAAGATATTTTTTTAAAACCTGAAGAACATTGTAAAAAAAGAAAAGGTTTTGAAGTTAAGATCAATAAAACAGCAACCCAAAAGTTTTTTTTTATATTGGCAGCTTCGATTTTGCTTGTCACATTGAGTGACATGACATCTACGGCTTCATTTTCAGGAATAAATCTGCAGTAAGAACATATATTTACTATCAGAATTTAGTAATAGTTTCGGAAAAATAATATAAATAGCTTGACGCCTTCATTAAAACCTATAAATATAAAAAAAGCTTTATGTAAGAAACCAATATTCGAGAGTTTAAGTATTATTTTTTAAAAGTTCGCAGGTTTTTATATTTTTTTTCTATTTGGATACTTTGTCTTCTAGTGGAGATCTATCAGAAAAACATCACACAGTAAGTGTAGAAAAATAATATAAAATGGGGCTCAAAAAAAAAAACGTCTCCTTTCTTATTTCTATCGTTATACTTTCAAAAGTTTAATTTACATACACATATTGTTTCATTTTGGTTAGTATAAAAATAAAAAGAAACGAGACCAAGATTATGTCCAATTCTCATGAAGCAAATTTCTTTGTACTTCTACTTAAGAGTATACAAGTAATAATAATAATTAGTAAGTATACAAGGAAAAACTACATTCCTTGAAGGATCTGCACTAATCTACCCCTACAGTCATTCTAAGCCACACTATATTTTTGTTCAGCTTAATTGTGCTCTTAGAAAACATGATAATGACTGTTTCTTTAGCGTAAGTACTATTAGAACGGCATAATGATCTCAGTTCACAACGAACTTATCATTCGGAACTACAAACGCGTAGAAAACGTTTAATTAAAATCGAGTCATGTTATATGCATTTTATACAGGATACATACAAGCTATCGGTACCATTAAAAATATTCTTAATCTTTCGATTTTAGCAATCTGTAAGATATGATAACAATATTACAAATAGGTACTTACATAAAACAGACCTCATAAACGTCAAACTATAATTGTAGAATAACGTTTCTATAATCTGTAATCTATTTTTAAAAATGTGCTGCCATTACTAAATTATGGAAATATTTTAAAGGAAATTATAATATACGTGCTTCAGAGCTTGAAGTTTGTTGAGATACATAGTCAATCGTATTGGACGATGTCGTGACAGATTTGTTAGTTTAAGTGTATCGATTATCATTTACTGTAATTGATTTAATTTGAAACTGTCTCTATTTGTGTTTTTTTTATCTAATAAATGATTTTAACCATCATAATTTTTTTTGTGAATGCAAACCCTTTGTTACTAGATTGTCATTTTTTACTTTTTACATGGTTATGCAAAAAGAAAAAAAAATATTTTAGCTTTCAAAATCTGTCTAACTTAATTTCACAGCTAAAATTGAAATTAATATAAATATCGAACACATATTTAGTTTTTATACCATAATATTTAATTAATAAGAGTCAGACTATTCTATGTGTTTTTATTATATTTATGAGTCCAACTACAAACTTTCCGTTTACAAATTGTGAAAAATATTTTATTAGATAGCTTTGCAACAGCAATTGAACACAATAATTATTTGGGCTACCTGTGTATACTTAATTATAACATCTACAGGGCACTTAAAATTATATTTTGGCAACATTATGAGATATTTGACGTGCCGTGACATTGACAGTAAAATATTTTTTCACGAGGTTGCTGTGCTTGCTTTTCCTTTGACAAAGCGCAATGACGTTCCGTTGAGAACGGAAGGCTTGTCGGTACGGGTCGCGTAGTTCTGCGATTTATTTTGTGAATTTATAGTTTATCCCGGAGCCAGTCGGCGTTCTTGGAACGCGTGTGACGATGGCTGACGAGGAGAATAATTGTGATGATGGTGGTGGTGAAATGAAAACGAATCAGGCGTTTCGGTTGCGGGGCCGTAAAGGTGCTCTGAAGAAGAAGAATGTTTACTTCGTGAAAGACCACAAGTTCATGCCGAGGTTCTTCAAGCAGCCAACGTTTTGTTCTCACTGCAAAGATTTTATATGGTGAGTACTTATTTTACCTTTATATGCCGGTTTGAAGTTGTAACAATTTAAAAATACACTATTTGTTTACATTTTAAATGCGGCAAGTTACTACTAGCTGTTTTTATTTTATGAATATTGATAACACATGCTGCATTCCTCTTATTTTCTGCTTTGTTGATATGGGTCAATAGTGCAGGGTTACCCATCGTATACTGCTTAACAACAATAGCATCAGTTTTCCTGCAGTCCATAAATAGATGACTATTTATATCAACAAATAATCATACACTGATCCTGTTTAGTGAAAAACTGGTACTACATACATTTTATACTTATGTCAATAATATATATATAAATTCCAATTTAATAATCTAAACAGCATTAATTGTTTCGGCTATGAAAATCTAATAAGGCTTATGATTAATGATAAGTATTATGATTACAAACTAGTTTCTATTAAATACTTATGGAAATCTTAATAAAGATCACCATGAGTTTATTGTATTTTTTCGTTCTACAAAAATATAATCAAACTATTTTTCAAGAATAACAAAGATATTTAATCTTTGTAACTTCAAATATTTTTGAATCCTATGAATCCTAATAATGCATTGACAATAGATAATAAAGTGCAATATAGAAGTGAATAATTACAATCTTTTTTTGCATTAAATAAAGAATACAATGTATAATATTAAATAAATTATTTAAAATATACATAAAATGCTGATAAATGTTAATAATTAGGCATTCTATAGATTTTTTGCAAATGTAATCAGTTTTTGTCTATTAGTAAAATTAACTGTCGACAATATTGAATGAATTTATTTTAATATTTTCCAGATATCCCACCTTAAGCCATTCTTCCTGTTATCTCAAGAATTCACTTTTATCCCATCCGCAAGATAAATCGTGCATCAAAATATTCTTTACCATACTTTACTCTGCAGTGTAAGTTGGGGTGTAAATAGAATGGGTGAATGTATAATGATGTGGATCAAATTAACTCTTTTTGAACTAATAAGATAAAGTAGTTAAGTCCAAAGCTGATCTAATCAAGATGTTGTTAAAAAAAGACCAGAGGAAAGTAACTTTCTCAAAATAATATAAATGTGGAAAATTCCCTAAACTGAAAAAAAGACACTATGTTGACTTTTTGCAAGTAAACAAAATGGTAAAATGTTGTTAATCTTACAGAATTGTTACATATTTGTATTTGAATTTTAGTTTCCTAATATACCTATTTGAATCAATTTCTTCTTTTTTTTTATTATTATTAAACATTTTCTTACTATTACCATTAAAAAGGTATTTTATCTTAAATCACTTGTTTAAATTCATTTTAATTAACAATTGACTATGTGATAGTTTGGATGTCATAATTTACACCAATCTTGCTAATTTCTTACAAGGACCTGCTAGAGTAGTATGAACACTAAAACTGGATATGATAAAGTGTATATTGTATTAAACTGTCAAAATTCTCCAAAAATCTATTGTGATGTAAGGCTTTATCTTATTGTGTGTTGCTGTAAGAACAGTAAGCTGGCCAGGCTGGTGTTCTATTATAAATTGAGTGTTTTTTAGAGTAATTCGGATGGTTTTAAAAAGTTTCCAACTCCTGTAAATTCTTAAATTTTTTTTATTGTGCATAGTTTATGTGATTTAGGTAGTTTTATAATAAAGTGAAATTAAAAAAAATACTTCACATGTAGTTAGTTATATTTAAAATAGAGTATTTTGCTGGATTGTTACCTGTACTAGAAAGATTCTTGTGTTATCAAACTTATGCACACAGTGCTTTTTAATCTGGTATGGTAATTAATAAATAATATAACTTAGTACCTGATGATAAGTGGCTAATTTTCTCTATTTCCTTTGGTTTCCGTAAGACTTGAAATCCAAAGAAATACAACAATTTTAAACGAAGTTATTTAATAAGGGCCATTCTGTGCCAGGTCTGTTTGACTCACCCGTGAGCAGGGCGTGATCTCCGAGACTTGGTGTAAGGACCAATTCCGGTTTGATGGATTTTTCGACTTGTAAGAATTATCGTGACTTGGCTCAGGATGATAGTCTGATCCAATGACAATGGTACATAAACGGACCTCTCTTATTCGACTCTTATCTCGTCTTAGAGACTGACAAAGGTTTTTGGCGAGGGCTATGCACGGAGTTTCTCTGAATAATCTTATTAAACATTATTAAATCCGCATTAGCTCAAGGATACTGATATAGTCCAAATAATTATGATGGCAATGGACAGGGAAAATATCTCGTGTGACTGAGAGCTAACGAACGAACTTGAGCTGACGAACAATGAGTGTCTCTTGGAGTGATGAATCATCGGATATAGAGTAAATTAAGGGTAAACATATTTTCACAAAAAATGTACGCTTATTTGTGTAAATTAATGAGAATATTTGTTTTAATTCCTTAAATCTTATTATAGGTCTGCTTTTTACACACCATAGAAATTCATCTTCATTTATCTGATCGTAAGTGATGATTAGGCAGGTGGAAGCGAGTTTCATCAAAGGAACTGCCTAACGTACTTCTGGTTATCAACTAAGAACATCTGATTGTCAAGAAACTTATCATCAATCATATTAACTTTTATCAATTTATTTGGGTCGCAGTTGTGTATCTTTTCTTTCTATTCATCCCGTTTATCTTTCACTTATTTTTTTTTCTTGCTAGCTGTACTCGCGTCTTCGTCCGCTTAGAATTTAACAAGTGGCATCCGCGGGAGCTGCGCGCTGAACTGGACAGTACTTAAAATTGCAACATTACTTTATTTTTCTAAAATAAAACTCTTTATTACATTAGCTATCTGCCAATAAAAGGCCCGTCAAAATCGGTCCAGCCATTTCAGAGATTAGCCGATTGTAGCCAGAGAATGAACAGACAGGCATACAGATGACACTCTAATTTCAATTATATGTATGGATTTATTATCCTGTCACCCATTACAGCGACTCCCGTATTACATTTTCGCAATACATCCATAGCTTTTTAGGTTTACATTTGTCCCCCATCCATCCTTATTCGTACTGATCACCTTTCTTGTCGCTTTCATTCATTTCAACGCACTACCTTTCAATACCTTGCCGTATCATCTTATTTAGCGAAGGAGACATTTTTAAACTCTGCATTTCCTAACATCTGGGAATCACTTCTCAACTTCTATAAGTAATGCATCTCTGCATTTCCTAACATCTTGGAATCACGTCTTAACTTTTATAATGCATAGTTCATGTAGTACACACATACCTTATTCCTAGGTAATCTAGTCTGGTAGGTATTTCATATAAGAAAAATGTATCTATAATCGATTATATTCTGTTTTGTGTGTAAAATAAATAAATAGATTTTAGCTTTATATTTTTACGTCTGACATGGCTAAAGTATGATTCATATATTTATTTACATAGTGGAGCACTATATCTTTATCCTTCCATCCAAAAAAAAAAAAAAAAAAGGGTAAGCTGTAGTGTCCTTATGTTCGGTTGCGGTGTTATTCATGAGGAATCTCACCCTATTCTCTCCAGAGAGATAAAAAATATGTAATTGTAAATGTTAAACTTGTTGCATCTCGCCGTTATAAGGGGAGAAGATTTTCATTAGCAAAGCAGAAATTCTTCGGGCTTTGTGGGTATTCTTGTACCGGACCGCCCCATCCGGACTGTTTGTCTGGACTACTACGCAGGAAAAATATGGAAACTAGAAAAATATAAAAACCAGATGAAAGATTTGTGTATATTACAATACAAAATATACAATTAAAAAAATACCTTTTAGTAAATACTTACTATCCGCCTCACAGTTTTATGTTATGCTATATTTCCAATGAATATATTTCAAATATACCCAATGATGTATACAAACAAAGGGTAGATGGCGTCGAAATTCTGCGGTTCAAGTTCGGGTAATTGGTGTGAATTAATTTAGTGGCACAGTCATAGTGAGAAAATGAAGTCGTTCCTCGCTTTGGATTCTATGTTCTGCTAGCGCAACGCTATTTCCATGGCGTACATTTCGTATGATCTGTTTCAGTTTCATTCTTATTAATTTGCGAAAAAAGGCAAAAGGTCGCACAATATGGAAATTCGTCATCTATAGAAAAAATGTCATTGTATACATAAACCTGATAATATTATTTAGCTCATAATGAAAATCTCATAAGTATTGTTTAATTAATCGCGAATATATGTTGTTTTATGGCAAAATCTCAAACAGTCAGATAAGACGGTGACCTTGGTTTTCGCATTGCATTATTTTTTGTAGCGGTATTGATACTTACTATAATTCGTTTTATCAAAATTGCATGAAGTTTCGCGTACAAGCTGGGCGTATCCCGTGAATGTTGTTTTTTTATTTGCCAAATATTTTGCTTTGATCGAAATATTACAGAATAATATCCAAACATCACGTTGTTGGCTCACTGCGAACAGAGGGACGTGTTTGGGGAATTCGTATTTACAAACGAAAAGCAAGAATCCGACAGCGAACTATAGAATCTGGTTTGGGCGTTGTCGATAGCTTGGGCCTGCAATACTATGTACGACGGCAAATAGCATAGAAAATTGAAAATGGAGATTGTTATGTTGTAGCTAAACCGGCAGGTTGTATATTTCTTTTCAGGCAAATTTACAAGTTATTGTGATGATCTTAAAATTTTGAATCGCAGGGTCCGAAACTAGTCAGATAAATCAGACAAAGTCAGATTTTTGGGCATTGGTCAGTTAAAGTCAGTTTTTTTGGAAAATGGACAGTTTTGTCAGATTTTTTGACGAACTAGTTTTTAATTTTTTTTATGAATCATTGATTCAGCATCTTGAAGAATTAATGATTGTCTTTTATGACAAGAGTGAGGAAACATTATGCAGCTGCCGGTAAACACCTCTTTTCTAAAACATCTATAGACAACTCATTAGCAAAAACTCTACGTATTTTGAACCCTAATGATATTTCAAAAACAGAAACATGTCACAAAGATTTTCTCAAAAATTGCGAAATTGCTCATTGAGTTGGATAAATCTGATTTAATAAATGAAAGTCGTCTTATTTCAAGCAATTGTTATTGGCAGCTCGTATTATTTAAAGGGTCTTGACCATAGTTTGTTTCCTGCAGTAATCTTTGGAGGAACAATTATTCCATTCACCAAAGTGGTTAAAAACTTAGGAATTGTATTTGACCAGTGCATGACATGGCGGCCGCAGGTTGAGGCTGTCCGGAAGAAGTTATTTGCTGCATATCAATCATAAGAATCAAGTCCGTGTTCACTTCCTGTCAAAGATTCCTTAACTTAAACTAGTTATAGCCTATTGTCCTGTCCAATCACTGTACCCATCCTATATTTAAATCTCCTTTTAATATTTCCCTGGTCCTAGGTTGCCTGGAAGAGATTGCTGTTTAGCAATAAGGCCGCCTTTTGTACATTTGTTATTTTCTTTTTTTTTGTATGTGTATTTTATGAATACAATAAAGGGTTATGTTATGCTATGTTATTTCATATCTATCGCTCTGTGACAACTCGAATAAACAACGCATCGAAATGTGGGTTGATATTTTTAAAACTACTAATGATACTGGAAAAAAATGTACCCAAATTTAGAGAAATTATTATTTTTATACCTTACACCTACAAAAAAATGTGTGGAAATGGTCAGATAATGTCAGTTATTTTAAAAATTTTGGTCAGCAGAATCAGATTTTTTGGACCGTAAATTTGTTTCGGCCCCTGGAATCGATCAAAATGCACATTTATTTCGTACAACGCGGGCACACCAATATGCAGGTATGACCTTAATCGGCACTCCAATTGGCCAATCGGGCAATAGAGATTCCCGATTCACGTTTTATCCGACAGTAAAAACAGCAGTAACGGCTGGCGTGGGCGAGTGAAAATAGTGCCAGCTATCTGTGTCATTACAGTACAAAAACAAACTATTTGCGCAATCCGGACAAAGTTACAATATCTACTGTAACGTAAGCGGCACCTAACCATTATGCGTATTAGTTGAAAAAAAACAGTAAGCTGATAACGTAAGTCTGTTGTTGTCATATTTTGATTGACATTGACAGATAGTACAGTTACATTGTTGTTTTATGAATATAATAGGCTAGTTGACAAAATTTGGAAATTCGTTTAAAACTATAGTTTAGTATCTATTTTACACCTAATATATATAATTTTTAGAAAAATAGGCCTTTCTCATAAGTATTTTGCTTTTTTAGAAATGAACTTATAATTGACTTCGAAAAAGGCCAAGACTGTCATGGCGTCTTGAATGACGTCACTCCTCGCGAAACAATCGAGTTTGTTTATGTCAGTCAACGAGATCATTATAATAAATAATGAATCTCTCTTATTATAAATACTGAATCCCAATGTAAAAGCACAACGAAAAAAACGCCAAACAAATTATTTATATACAAAATCTGTGTTTGCTGCGAAAAATTTCCCAAGCATAACGGCGTCAATTTTGGGCAAATTACTGCCGTTTGCTTTGGTAAATCTTGATTGCATGGCAAATGTCCGTGTCTTTTAAGATAAACAAACTGTATTAATTTAACAATAGTCACTGAAAACAAACTGTATCGAAATAACCTGTTCAGTGTTCACTGACAGCACAGATTAGATAGATGATGTACTACAACCGTGTATTTCGCGAGGCGTGACGTCACGCTTCTCTGATTGGTGTTTAATGTCACGTGATTAAATAAGTAATTTTGCCGAATTTAATTTCCAAAAATATTAGTAATCTTATATTATTTTAATAAAAAAGTAGTTTTTTTGTTTACTACATATCATGATCAATCATTAGAAACTCTAACCCATCCGATTCATTCTTAGTGGAAACAAGCCTATTATATAGACAGAAATTATTATTTTTTGCATAACACAACGATACTTACACACGATTACCTTTTACCTACTGACGGGCCACATTGGGATCTACCAATAAAAAAAAAGACCACAGTAAAAGTCTTATGGTTTCCGAGTTTTTTGATGTTTAATGAAATTTTAGAAAATCTCTTCCTTTTATCAGGTTCTTCCATGCCATTTCTACGAATGAAAACTATTTCGAGTACAGCTTTTTTATTTTAATCTTAAATCATTCCATTATCGATTGAATACTTATAAACTCTTGTTATAACAATTTTAATCCAAAACGATCATTTATTGCAAATGTTTGAAATAAAATTGTAATAGCAAAACATGTTTATTTTTGGGTGTGTGGATGTAAATAACAACAAAACAATAAAAAGTAAATAAAATAAATTTATTGTTTTCAACTACAGTAGGTGTTCGAAATGGCGTTCAGTAGGTAAAAGGTAATCCATGACTTTTTGGACACCCGGTATATATAATAGCTATTAATAAGCAAATCTTCAATATCTTATTGAATCTCAATAAAGCCGAAACTGTAATCACTGTCAGTGTCAATCAAATTTGTTAACAACGGAGTACGTAATCACTAGGCAGAACACGTAGGCGAGTTAATGTGAGAATTCAATAAAGCTAGACAAAGTTAAACTAAAAATAGAATTTATTAAATTCCATAGATAGATTATCTACAATACACATAGTATGTAAAAATAAAAAGAATACGTGTCTTAAGGCACTCTTCGGAAAATGAGTCGAGAATATACTGAATAACTCTCCGAACGCTGACCAGCCGAGTTGGGTCCGTTGTATTTAATAAATTTGTCTTAAAAAATCTCCAGCGAACCATAAAATACTTTAGATTGGATGAAAAAAAAAACTTTTTGCTGTTACAGCTCATTCACACATCACATAAAATTAAAATGAACTTGTATAAAAAATGTTACAAAAAAATAATGTGTTCTGATATCTGAATATTTTCACAATGTAAATTGTGAAATCATAAAAGCATATTAGGCGCGTATTACGCGCAAATGCTATATTTACCGTGTAATTCTTTCTTCAAGCAAAACAATCCTAAATGTTTTGCAAATGTACTTATGTATAACGCCATATTTTTGTAAATCATACCTTCGAAATCGGAAATCGATTGTAGTTACATTTTTATGGAAGATTAATAAATAAATGTATGTTTTTGACTGCATTTTCATTAAAGATGTTAAACCCTACTATTTTCAATATGAATGTCTCGCGGAGACGGCTGAAACAATTTTGATAAAATTTTGATTTGACATATGAAATTTTTCCCGCGAAAAATATATCTTTGTTTCTACGGAAATCCAATAAAAGTGTCAACTTCATTAGTATATATAATTTGACACCTGAGGAAAAATAAAGGATAATTTTTATTATGGAAAAATAACTCTTTCTTATGGGAGAATGATAGCGGTCGCGGTAACAGATAGTTAGTCAACATTTGTAAGTTTGAAAACACAACGTAAGAATTATGAGATACGTAGGCCCCCTAATTATGTGACTATGTTGCTGTCAAATCTGATTCAAACTAACAGGTAATGTAGTTAGATTGCTGGTTTATTATCATTCACAACTATATTATCTATAGTATTGTACCTACGGGTCCTAACTTCACTCCAGTGGGAATACTCCATATGCACAACGTCGTAAATGTTTCTTGCGTTATTTTTTTTACACATATTAAAATACATACTATTTTTCTAAGAAAAAATAATTTAAAGTGTTACGTTAAACCAATCAGAATGTCAGATTGTAACTTCCGTAACACATTGCACTAGCCATCAAACAAGTATAGTATATATTTAAAATACACAGTTATGATCTGTACGAAACTGTTGATTATTTATTTTATCGTTCAATTGTCTTTTTTTTTTATTTCACGTACTAAATGTCAAAAGTTATAAACTTGCGTATAATTCAGCTCCTAGAGGCAAATTCAAAAACCAATTATGGGACGGAACTAAAGTTGTCACTTTAGTCTCGCTCCATAAGCCTACTTGATTTACTTTTTAGAGCATGAGAGTGAAATAGTATATTGTGCTAAGGGAGCAAAGAACTATTTTTAAAGCAAATTTGTTTTTTGAATCCAGAATGGAGCGGGTAAAGTAGAATCCTGGTCGCAGTGAGGGCTTCAAAGTGTTTGATTCCTGTTTAAAATAGTGTTGTTCTATTAGATAGTAAGTTAAACTTTTGAGTAATAAGACACGTTTACTTACTTCATCATTACCCGAGGAGGAAGTCCGACTCATTTATTATAAAATTTTTATGCAATCACCAAATATTGTATTTGTTAATGTATTTCGTTCGATCTTACTTTTTCACAAGCTTCTTTTTTTAATTAACGCGCACACGCGTCTCACTTATGCTGCCAATATTTATTTTCACACAAAGATCGCGATCGATTTCTTTGGCGAATGTAACTTTTACTCACAATTCTAAATTCATATCATTTTTAGTTCCTAAGGGAATAAAAAACTATTTTGGTTCCTGTTTACGGGGAACTAGGCAACAGCTTTCCGTTAGATGTCATAAAAACCAATTAATTACAGTCTGGACAATTCTTTCGTCCGTAAAATTATCTAAAAGAAAGAAAGAAATACGATATATCTACAACGATGCAAAAATAAAACGACAAAAGAAACAGAAGCTTATATTAGAAGCGGCTTTAGCTAAATGCAATATTTCCTGCCCCAGACATTCCCTAACGAACCAGCCGGGAAATAAATTTCGCTAAGATAACAGAAAGGAGGTGATATAATATCGTGCGAGACAAAACGTTTATTTATTTCATGCGATGACAGCTTCTAATATTTAGGAAGATAATTTTAACTAATACAATTTATTGGTGTACGTCTTATTTAAAACAATATTTTGTGGATACGATGACGCTGATGACGTATTAAAAAAAACTTACTAGATTACTTACTAGATCTCGTTCAAACCAATTTTTGGTGGAAGTTTGCATGGTAATTTACATTATATACTAGCAACCTTAATATCAGTTTTAAAAATCTATTCACATATATTCCACATTTACGGGTGTGATAAAAAAAATGGGTTTCAGTTTTAAGTATCAGTTCTAATTTTTTTTAAACTTCGCTCGTATCGAGCAGGCAAAGAGCAGAGCCCATACAGCCTATTCCGTGGTAAATCTCTTCATTCTTCTTTGCTTTCCTATTTCTTTATTTTTTCCGCGTTTTTATAATTCCGAGACAGTGTGGGTTATAAATTTAAAAAGATGTGGTATCAGTTCTAAGTAAAAACCTTCAATTTTTTTTTATTTATGTGTCAAATTGTTAATGCGGTTAAGAGAATACATCCACTTCCCAAGTTTCAACAGTAAAGTTTCGAAAAAAAGTGGCTGTGACATACGGACGGTGAGACAGATCAGTTCCGTTTTTTCCCATTTGGCTATGGAACCGTACTCGTACTTCGAAATATTATAGCAGTCTTTATAATGCAGATCTTAAAAATTCCTGCCTTATCAAACACTTACCCCATAAGCACCACACCTATTACATTTTTTGTATATCCTGGCACTTTGACAGGATGAATTAGTCACTTGGCGTCTTCTTTCATGATAAAAGAGCCTCAAAAAAGGATTTTAGAAAGCTCAACCTATAACTGGTCGAACAAAAAGTTTTATGGAAAACGCAATTTTTTAGTTAGAAACATGAAACTTCAATGTTTATTCTAAGATTCTATATAGTATTCTAAGTTTTTATCGAATACGAAGTTAGTTTCGAAAATTCTTCTACAAACTCTTCATTATTGTCTGTGGTTTAATCTAACGTGTTATGTTTCTACAGAAAAGGCACAGGATACAAGATTCTCGTCTGGATACTCAGTGTATATTGTGCGAGTGAATAAATCAAACGCGAGGTGCGTTTTTGTGCGCTCGGCGAATCATTGTTAGGTGAGCTATTTTCGTTCTAGATAAATGATGTACAACCGGTGACGTTGCGTTATACGAATGGCTCTGTTGATGACGTCACACGCGAGCCGGCTGACAGAAGGAATTCATTTGTTGATGATATCTTTACAACAATTTTTTCTTGTTACAAAAATATGCGTTCGGTTTCTGCTTTAGTAATGTTTGGCAATGTCATCTACGAATTTATCGTTTACTGTTATTATTTTCAAATATTGTACGAGATATTAAATTGACTACATCTGATGTAAATAATTGTATATAACAGGATCAAGCGGCCGATGTTTTGTTAAGTTTCTACAATTAAATATTTTTACTATCTCTTAAAAAGTCTCTGTTTTCGAACGAATATTTCTTGCTAATTTTATGATTAATCTTATACTCCAAGAACACTATAGGTAATGCAGTACCGTCGCACACAAAGCTGCTTACGCACTTTAATATCCATCCAAAGTAATTCAAAATCAATTTTTAATAATGCAACCATCGAATGGCTGGACCACATTACTACAAACATTATGATAAGTGTATATAGCATTATGACTTGTAATGTTAATAAAACATTGGAAATGATAATTGAAGAGCTCATCATCATCACAGTTCACGCTGGCCTAGTTTGGTTGATGACGACACATACCTTTGAATTTCTTCGCGGGTGTATGCAAGTTGCATCACGAACTTTTCCTTCACCGTAGGAGTGCCATATAAATGGAGATGAATTTGTAAAACGAAAAACATGGCGGAATCGACCCCGGCCCCCTCGAATCTTCTGATTCGTAGATCGATGCCGAGATTACAGCAGTAGTGTGTTATTGTTCCTTCTAGCTCACGTTCAATTGTGAACACGATTTCACTCGAGCTAGAAGGAACATGTTCCTTCTATATCTCGTTCAATCGTGAACACAATTGAATGTGATATAGAAGTAACAATAAAACATATGGTAGCAACTTCTTGTTAATAACTTATCAGATTAGATTCAATTCAGGTCTGAATCTCGAGCTAGAAGGAACATGTTCCTTCTATATCTCGTTCAATCGTGAACACAATTGAATGTGATATAGAAGTACCAATAAAACATATGGTAGCAACTTCTAGTTACTTACCAGATTAGATTCAATTCAGGTCTGAATCGGTTGTAAAACATATCGCTATTTATAACATTTTTACGCGACAATGCAGACATCATTTTGTTGAAGTACATGCATCACATCGGTCTTATTTAAGTGTGGACATGAAATTTATCAAACAAAAACAATCACTAAAATTACGATGTATTTGTCCTACGACAATGAATGAACCAAAACGTCATGGCAACTTACTACCAAATACCATTCGCTGTGTAGTCTGCGGCCCATCGAATTGTGGAAAGACCAACTTAGTAATAAGTTTATTACTACATGAAGATGGTCCACGATTTCAAAATCTCTATGTCTATTCAAAGTCTTTGTATCAGCCTAAATATACATTCCTAGAAAAAGTATGAGTAAAGTTACGAAACACGACTTAACTATAAATAATAATAATAATAGTGAAATTTTAAGCCCTCATGAAGCTTTGCCGAACTCGATCATCATATTTGACGATGTTGCTTGTGAGAATCAAAATAGCATCCGAGACTATTTTGCTATGGGACGTCATAAAAATATTGATTGTTTTTATATTAATCAAACTTATACTAAAATACCTAAACAATTAGTTCGAGATAATTCTAATTTGATTATTTTATTTAAACAAGACGATATTAATTTAAGACATGTTTACGAGGAACATGTAGGGTCTGACATGTCTTGGGCTCAATTTCGGGAAATGTGCTCAACTGTTTGGAAGCAACCATTCAACTACATTGTTATCAACAAAGACTGTGAACGGAATAAGGATGCTATAGAAGGGATTTGACACATTTATTATGGTAGACCAACATTCATAAATAGTTGTTACATAAAATATATAACCAGTTTCATTTCTGATTTCATACCGAAAGGAAATATAAATTAAAACAAAATGGAACAAAATTTGAAAGAACAAATTATAAAATCTGCGGCAGCGGTGAAAAGGAAAGTTATATGATAAAGATGCAAAAAATGCTAGCAATATGGCATTGGAAACAATATTCAAGCCTATTGTTGAACCACTTAATGTGTTAACAAGCAAAAGTAATAAAAACCATCATGAAGTTTTGGATATTCACCGACACCACCCAATAAAAAAAATGAAGTACAGCGAAAGTGAATCATCAAATTCTGTAAGTGAAGATTCTGAGGAAACTATCAATGAAGAAGATGAAAAATCTGATGATGAAGAGGCGTATAAAAATATCTAACAAAACTCTTACTACATCACCTTCTGAACATCATGATGACCATGAGAACTCATTTAAATCTACTCAGTCATCTCCCACTCTAACAAAAGAATCTTTCTCTCATTTCCTACGTCGTGTGATGTAATAAAAAATATACCTTATGGTGTCAGAAATGAGCGAGGTAAACTTTTCATTGGCAAAACTCGCGTTTACGACCATGGTTGTAGACTGAGCGTTGGAAATTATGATCTGGAAAAAACTTCCGGCTTAATGGAATTATTATATAAAAAAATACCAAATTTAGAACTTGTCACTGATGATGATTTACAAAATTATAAACAAATACTAATTGATACTAGTGCTCATAAACGTAATTACGATCCTTTAAAACCAGTCAACAGTAATAAAGGATTTAAATATACACGTATTATTAAACCACTGCTTAAAGACACAAAGAATATTATAAATAGTGTGGAAAATATTCCTCGAGGAGAAGGTTTAAAAACTTTTAAAAACGGTTAAAACCGATACTGATTTAATTTACTGGGACGATCCAAATGAGTTAGTGGAAAGATTAAAATTATTACTAGCATCAAAAAGAAGCTGGCAATACCGGTGTAATAAATGAAATATATGCAATAATTGAAGAACTACATGAAGCTGGCATTATAAATGTAGAATATAAAAAGCATCCATCACGAAAATTAATCAGTGTTGTTTCAATGAACAACGAACCAAGACGACAATGAATGTTGATAAATTTGGACATCATGTACACAAACGTTTGAGATTATCAGAATTTATTAATACTCTCAATGACACCTTAGTAAAATCTGAAACAGGAGACTTTGATTTAAAATCAACAAAATTGAAAGGATTACAATTCCCTGAAAATAACGATGAAGCAGTAAATAAAGAATATGTGGATAAATTATTTGAAGAACTAAGACAAGAAATAAAAATATAATAGTGATGTTCTAAGATATTTACATAACTTAGAAAAGACGACAACTACTAGCTTAAATACCATATTTTACACCAAAAAAGAAGAACCTTATGATCCAAGCAAAGTCAAGTAAGGATGAGTAAGCAAGACGTAGTTGACGAACTTCACAAAGCAGCACGAAGAAATTTTGCTCGTAGATGTACATTCATAAAAGGAATTGATGATCTATGGCAAGCGGACCTTATGGATTTAAAAAAATTTTCACAATTCAATAAAGGTCATAAATACATTCTAGTAGTGATTGACTGTTTATCTAAATACGTTTGGGCTAAGCCTTTGAAATCAAAAACAGCAAACTGTGTTATGAATGCTATGCAAAATATATTAACAAGTTCGTCACGTAGACCCAAAAATTTACAAACCGATTTGGGAACAGAGTTTTATAATACCAGTTTTAAAAAATTGATGCAAACGTATAAAATAAATCATTATTCTACATATTCTGTAAAAAAAAGCATCCATTGTGGAGCGTGTCATCAGAACAATCAAGTCTCATCTTTACAAATTATTTAGTCTACATGGACGATATCTATGGCTTGAACATAATTTGGATTACGTGATACAAAACTATAACAACACAAAGCACCGAATTACGAAATTTAAGCCTATTGATGTTACTAAGTCAAACGAAGTTTAGTTAAGTCGAACATTGTTAAGACGCAAAAACCTAAAACGAAAAAGAGATTTTCGTTTCGAATAGGTGATTATGTACGAATAAGCAAATACAAAGGAGATTTTTAGTAAGGGCTATACTCCTAATTGGTCCACTGAAATTTTTCGCATAGTAAAACTTAATGAAACCGATCCTCAAACATACCAAATAGAAGATAGACACAAACAAATTATTTTAGGATCTTTTTACGGGTATGAGTTACAAAAAACTAAAGTTCCTGATCTTTACCTCATTGAGAAAGTTTTAAAAGAAAAGGAAACAAACTATATGTAAAATGGTTAGGTCTAAACAATAAAGAGAACAGTTGGATTGACAAGATTAAATTGGTTCAATAGTATAAATATCGCTATGCAATGCTATATCTTCTATTCACTTTAAAACTATCGATGAAGGAAGGTGGCAATATAATTAATACAATAATAGACAATTTACCGATAGAGTTACATTTGCCGGGATATCAATTTTGTGGTCCTGGAACAAAACTTCGTAAACGGTGCTCAAAGGTGAACGAGGTATAAACAAATTAGATAATGCTTGTATGCACCACGATATTGCTTATACCAATAGAGACTTAGACATTCGACATAAAGCTGATTTAGAACTTCTTGATATGGCCAAGAGAAGGTTGAAATCCAAAGACGCTGGAAAGGAGAAAAGTTTGCTTCTTGGATAGTTAAAAATGCAATGAAAGCTAAACTCAAAGCAGGGAGTGGGATCAAATCATTTATGACCGTGGTGAAAAAAATACGCTCACAATTAAAAAAAAAACTTAAATCCAAAGACAACCACTCAGCAATTAAATATGCCCACGCTGCTGCAAAAAAGATATTTATAAATAAAAAGGGAATACGTTTGCCACGTTGCATTCCTATTCCAAAATGTGGAGGACTTTTACCACTTATTCCGATTTTCGCGGGATTGTCGGCTTTAGGTTCATTAGCCGGAGGAGCAGCAGGTATAGCAAAGGCTGTTAATGATTCTAAAGCTGCACAAAAAAGTCTTCAGGAATCCGAACGACACAACAGAATGATGGAAGCTGTGGCTCTTGGGAAAGGGTGGTATATAAAACCTCATAAAAAAGGAGCCGGGCTGTATTTGAATCCATCAAAAAACTAAGTAAGAGGCTACCCAGACGTGCACTTACCAATATTGATATACTAGAACATGCTAGTGACATTCCATTTTTCGCGGCGGCGTTTCATGAGAGATACGTTACCCACAAAAGCTAAAAGAGATAGATGTGCGATATTAAATTTGGATAGCTCCAAAAATCCTGGAACTCATTGGGTAGCCTTCGTAAAGCAAAACAACTACGCTGAATATTTTGATAGTTTTGGTAATCTAAAACCGCCATTAGAGTTAATTAAATATTTACAACAACTTACCAATAAACTATAATTATGTACAACAACAAAAATTTGGTACTACTAATTGCGGTCATCTATGTTTAAAATTTTTTAAGAAGTTATTGGAAAGATCACTTATATAAAGTGTAAAATAAATAAAATTGCCAGTATCAAAATGTCTTTCACTGTGTCTATAACTGGAAGAGAGCTTCCTTGACAACTAACTATTCACCAACATTGGATTTACATGGCGACTATGAATGTGGTCTTTTATATTCTCTACTTTTAATTCTATTCCTAACATTGACGAAAGAAATAACAAATTTTATTATGGTGAAAATGAAATCATCGAAATTCCTGAAGGTTCCTATGAACTTCAAGATATTTGCGATTACATAAAAAGTAATATTAAAAACACCGTATTACAATTGACTTGTAACAACAAATACTCTAAAGACAAGTATATTGTGTTCCAAAATGTTTACTTTACAAGAGTGATTCACTAGGTCAAATTTTGGGGTTTGGAACTGAAACAATACATGCAAATATAAGGACCGAATCTCAGAATCCGGTCAGTATTTTATCAACAACCATCGTGAGGATTGAATGCGACGTAGTCAGCGATTCATTTGTAAACGGAAAAGCTAGTCATATAATTTATGAATTTGTACCTAATGTACCACCAGGATACGGATCATTGAAACACCTAAAAATTTATATATTTTCCTGTAAATAAAAGTTCTATAAGTGCGATTAGCATATACGTTACTAGACGCTGAAAACAAACAGGTTAATTTACGAGGTGAAGAAGTACAACTATATATACATTTTCGAAAAAGAAATGATTGATTTCAATAAAAAGCAAGACGCATCATGTACTCGAGCCAGTTCGAAAAGACCACCTCAAAAAGACGCACCGCTTCGACTAAGAAAGAAGTTGACTAAAAGCAATAAGGATTTTTTGAAATTAGTGGGATTGTTAAAATGAATATATTAAATATAGCTCAACCAACGTCAATAGATAACAGCATTGAAAGTTTTGAATATCACTCGTACAAACCATATGTAACAAGTTTCAACAAGAATGATGAAATACGAATACCTATCAATCAGCAAGATTTGTATGTGCTGCCCTCACTCAGCACTTTGTATATTGAGGGCAAAGTTAATGTTTATAACAGCCTAAGAGAAAAAGTATCTAGTGTGCGTTCGTGAATAATCCGGTGTTATTTCTGTTTCAAGATATTCGATATGAGCTAAATGGAGTGGAAATAGACAAAATAAAAAATGCAGGAATCAGCACAACTATTAAATCTTATTTATCATTAAATGAAAACGAATCCAAAAGCGCCAAAGCTTGGGGTGGTCAACTACAGGTACAACCAATGCTGGACGGCGGATTTTCTGCGTCTATACCATTGAACAGAATATATGGGTTTTGCAGAAGACTATGAAAAAGTTTAATAAACTGCAAACATGAGTTAGTTTTGTTGAGAAGCAACACAAATCTGAATGCTTTGCAATTAAGTAAAGATGAAACACTTGATGATATTATAATAATAAATTGTTTGGCGAGTCCGCATATTAAAGTATCGGATCGTGAAAGAATTAACTTACTAAAACATTTAGAGAGAGATCGAGCAATCACTTTAGCTTTTCGTAATTGGGATTTATATGAATATCCGCTATTACCAAAGAACTCGTAAGCATACTTGGTCTATCAAAACATCTTCACAAATAGAGAAACCTCGATTTGTTATAATTGCCTTACAAACTAATCGGAAACTCGACGCTGAATTATCAATGGCAGAGTTCGATCATTGTCATGTACGTGACGTACGAGTCTTTTTAAATTCGTCATATTATCCCTACGAAGGACTGAATGTTAGTTTTTTCAGATGGTAAATTTACTTTATTATACGAACAGTATATAAGATTTCAACAGTCTTATTATGGACGTCGACCAGGAGCCGTTGATGAGTCTTAAAGAATTCAGAGACATCGCTCCATTATTCGTCATTGATTGTTCACGTCAGCACGA
The DNA here is from genome assembly GCA_036419045.1 of Scirpophaga incertulas. Taxonomy (NCBI): domain Eukaryota; kingdom Metazoa; phylum Arthropoda; class Insecta; order Lepidoptera; family Crambidae; genus Scirpophaga; species Scirpophaga incertulas. The sequence continues at coordinate 5,816,597 of CM071641.1, forward strand.
AACCTTAAAAGGATCTATTGACGTTCGAGTTGAAATTGAAACAGATCAAGAAATACCAGACCAAAACGGCTGCATATTGTTTGATTCTGAACGATTGCTTATTTGAATATAAGCCTTTAAGCAATATTGTAAGAAAATATCATGAACAACGGTACAATAATCGTAGATTTGCAAGGATTTAAAAAATAGAAAAAATGAGTTCATAGTAAAGAATTTGTTATATAACTTTAGAGTTTACCAATGTATTTTTAATTAAACCTCCTTATCCATTTTCTACACTAACTGATGAAGAAAAAAAACGTGTACGATGGATAGAAAGAAACAGAGGTTATCAATGGTCTGAAGGACATATAGATTATAGAGAATTTAGCAGAATTATTAAATGTTTCTTAAAAGACAGGAAAATTATTGTAAAAGGCAATGAAAAAGTTAAATGGGTAAAAGAATTATGTGGTCATAATAATATTATAGACATAAGTTATACAGGTATACCAAATTTAAATACGTTAAATGATTTGTATAGTAATAATATGTTCCATTGCTTAACTCATAAAAAAAGATGTTGTAAGAAATTCATTGTGTATTAAAAAATGGTGTACGTTAAACGGATACACATTATATGATTTTTGAATCGATTATAAATTTAGTAAAAAAATATGTTTTAAAATTTATATGTGATGGTAAGAATTTTTTAAATAAAATATGATGTATTATGAATGTTGATTTTATTATGTCTGCAACCGCAAAAAGAATAAACCTTACTACTTGAAAATATATTTTATTAGGAAAACATTTTAGAACACATAAACATTTTATATTGTCTAGAAGTTATCACCACAAAGTTTTTTAGATATTTTCTTATAACGGTTTCCGTAAGGTCCATAATTTCATCCATCGGTCCTGCACCACATACTGAGCACTCAACACTACGTTATCTTCCACATCAACAACGTCAGAGCAGCTATTTGATGAACTTGGAGAATCGTTCACTAAGTCCAAGACGATTATTTTAATCAATTTCATGCCTTTCTGATCTTTAGTGACCACATATGATTTTATAGATTTTCGAGCTCTTTTTCTGGTGGACTGAAGGACATTCCGTTGTCTTCTTTTTCTCTCTCCCGTTCTTGATTCATTAGTTTGTTCTTCCCGACATATTATATTTTGAATTTCTTGCGTGAGGCCTTCGAATGGATCTTGTGCATATTGTGAAAATAAAATATCCGACGAGTTTGACATTATCTGTAATAGGTTATAAAATGCATAAGTTGATATCAATAATTATGACCTTAAAAGAGACATAAAAAGAGAATGATACTTACAATAAAATTACAGTATGGACTGCTTGTCACGAAACAACAAGTTATAAACTGCATATAAATATCAAATAAAGTTAAGATTTTACAAAATTTGCTTATTTAGCATTGCATCAATACTTGTTCTCAATACAATACGCGGAAACATATCACATGTGCAAGTGCTATGCTATTTTACTACTTATTCAGCATTGCATCACTTTTAACCTCAATAACAACGCGCATTATAGAGTGTGATATTATAATAAAACACAGTATTCTGTTAAATTGTATTTATTCGGCTAAATAAGATAATCTTAACATAGGTACATTTTACTAAATAATGACTATCCTAAAACTAAATTTTCATGTCCCCACGCCCAGGTTCTAATTTTATCGGACAAAATAAAACGTTTGTCATCTTGATTAGATAAAGCTACTTGTTAACAGTCTGAGTAGAAATCTCATGCTTAATGCACTAAACACAAATTATTTTTTTCTCAATATTTTGTCCTGAAGCAAAACTCATGCCTTTTTCTTTTTTATTGTTAGTGGCAAATCTATATAAGTTGAACCAGACCCTCTCAGAGGATCATATCTGTTAATGTTAACTTCTAAGGAAACATTACTTAAAAATGTCCATCCACTATCGCGATCTTCAAATTCTTCCACTTTGTTCTTAATAGTACTTACAAGTAATTCAAATAACTTGTTATAATCAAATTGCGATGAATCGTAAAATTTTTTGTTACAATGATTTAATATCATTTATCTCGTTCTTGAATAAAAGAAAATTAGCAAAATATTCAAAATTTTTTAAACATACATGCTTTTTTAGAGACATTTGCAAAAGATTATTAACTTTTGAAAATATACTACGCAAGAACGAATCAGGTAAACGAGCATCGGTACTCATCTGCAGGGACAACTCTGTATGTAACGATGCGACCTCTGAAAGCACTCGCGAGTTCAAACACACCGTTTTCGTTGTGCGCCTGCGACGGCGCTGCGCAACTGCGCTTGTGCACGTTACTTCCTCAGGTGTCCTACCCATTGTCTGCTACCTACTTGTATCGAACACTCGGGACAGAAAGGCATCGTTGCACTTCAGAAAAACAAACTATTAAACTTGTTACCTCAACACTAAACTGTGGTCTTATTCGTTAGTTACTTAATTAATAGAATGTTGACCGTACCTTATCGTTACTTAAGCTACAACCATAACTCAACTTGGACTTTACCTGGACGTGGCCTTAAAAAACTAGATTAAAATATAACCTATTGTAAGCAATATTTACTTGTATAAAAGTATTATTTAAAATTTATTTATTACTATAAAATACAGGCTTATCTCTAAAAAGTAACTTTGAACGCTTTATAAACTTTTGTAAGCATTCCCCAGGCTGCTCTGGCTCAAGCTGCACCTTCAGTGTGACGAGCGCCTTGGTGTACCGCTGATCGGGCGGCACGTTCAACGCGTCGTCGGTGCTGTACACGCGCGTCTCCACGTAATAGCGACCGTCTAGCTGACTGCGTCGCAGGAGCGTGCCGTGTGCGGTCTTGCAGGCGAGGCTGCTGTCGACGCGTTTGACTTCCGCGCGTGCGCGTGTCACACGCTCAGCTGCTATGTCTTCGTCGTCGTCCGACACCAACCGGACAAATTTGATATTTCAATTGAGCTCGCCTTGGCCTTTTTAGACGAGTTTGATCTGTAAACAACAAAATTAATTAAATTACCAATACAAAAAATGTATATGTAACACACTCACACCAATTAGCCTAGCTTAAAGTCGCTCTGTAAGGCTTGTGTTATAGGTACTAGGGTAACGGATAGACATACATATATTATACATAGATAAATATTTGATAGACGTAATAAATTAACAACCACGACTAAGACATACATATTCATGTTCATCAACACAAGCGTCTGCCCTCATTGGGAACCGAACCCGGGACCTCAGAGATAGCACCGGCGTTTCTAACACCTCGGCTATGGAGACCGTTCTCCTGCGTTAGAACTCTACTTTATTTTTCAAATAAATACTCATATCTCACCTAATAGTTTCGCGAGTGACCTGCTTTCTCTTTGTCTTAGGCTTTTGTGCTGGCTCGAAGATTTCTTGCTCGGAGTCAGACCTGAAAAGTTAAATTTCATAAATATGTTAGTCTCCTAGCTAACACTGATCAGCAAACAGCATACTACTATCACGCGAAATTGTTAAGTACTTCAAACTATTTAATTAATGGTGAACTCTCAGCATACTTTAATAAATAGTTAATGTAGCATTATCTCATAAAAACTTCACTAACAATTATAAAAACATAAAACTACTATGACAACAACATTTTATAAACGTTACCTTGTTTTATCTCGCGATGTTGATTTAGTATTGCCGGTGTTGGGTTTGGTCTTCTGAACTGTTTGGATTTCAAACTCGGAGTCAGACCTGAAAGTGAATGCAAATTGAAAACATGAAAATCACGTTTCTATATACACCTCGAGCGAGACAATACAACACTTAGGCCCGTATTAATAATCGTATCTAAGTTGAGATCGATCTCAAGTAGCTGTTTTTGACAGATGTTCCTTACTTTAAACGTCAAACCAGCTACTTGAGATCGATCTTAAGCTTGAATTGCGTTTATTAATACGGGCCTTAGGTACACTGATCCCTCATTGTAAATGTGAGGAAAATAGTAATTACAACCAACTATCAGTATGCTTCTTAATGTACTTACATAATGAACACTCACAAGTAAAGTACTGTACGGTCGAAGATCTGGGAGCTGGTGCTGGCTGAGGAGGATTCTCGATCAGAATGATGGCACAGCTGTAGCTAGTTCCTTGCTTCGGAGCACTTTGAAGAACAGAATGAACCACTGCTCGAAAATCGCGCGTTATATAGGAATTTTTGAAAATTCAACAATTTTTGTCAGGGTTGTCACAAATGCAATTGTCGATTTTTGAAACCTGAATATGTAAGGACAGGTCACAAAAAATTAAGTATGAAATATATTTATATCCAAATAGGAATCAATCTATATAAAAATTAAATGCCGGTGAACAGGTCTTAACTTTAAATCTAATACAAATATAGCAATACGAAGTGATGAGCTGCTGTTGTTGTTGACTGTATCTCGAAAAAATTACCTGAATGTTGTTTTACTGAAACTACGTCAGTGAAAAACGTAATTATGTCGTATAAAAATAGTAGTTTATAAAGTATTTTGTTTCTATTATTTTGTATAAGTTTGATATTTCTATAACGTCGTATAATGTCACCAATAAATTAAATATATGTATGTCTATCCGTTACCCTAGATTCAATAACACAAGCCTTACAGAGCTTACTTTGGGCTAAGCTAATTGGTGTGAGTGGTCGACATATTTATTTATTTATTTAAACCTAAATGTTTTACATGTTAGTAGTTCTTAAACTGATTGATTCCTAATGCTAAATAACAAATTGAAGTGTCTGTAATGTCAAAATAACTGGATTTTACTAAATGTACATGAATTTATACCAATAATAAAAATCACATTTTAATAAAGTTTGTTTGTCTGTCTGATTGTTCTCGCTAATCTCCAAAACCAGTGAATTGATTAAAACGAGACTTACAAGAATAGGTAGCTAATTCTATAAGGGATAACATAGATTTCTTTTCCCTTTCACTTTTTTGCCTTTTTCATGTGGACGAAGTCGCAGACACATCTAGTCATTCACCAAAATCTTGTAGTCAATATCTCACTAATCTACTTGTCACTCGTGACAACCCTATCGAGAGTTGCATGCTAGACAGTTTTCGCCGCTGTGCTGTGGCAGCCGTGTGCAGTAACCTTCGTAATTCCGTAAATGACATGATATTGCTTAATAAACTCAATTTTCTTGGTAAAAACTTTCCATTCGATATTTAAATAATTGTGTGGAATGAAACGAAATTATTAGATTTCGAAATTAAGTGAATAAGATATATAATATAAACAAGTATTTTACTAAGAGGGCATTTGTCCCTAAATAGTTTTAAAAAATGCAGTAATATCCTTATAACGGTATTTTAATTTAACTTTACAGTGTTTTTAAAATTTTTATATTTATTTATGTTTCAGTGTTAAAAACAAACTAAAAACTAATAATGAAAACATTATAGCCAATAATAAACATCAACCCACCATAAACATTAATTTGGTCTCCGTTTATGAATATAATAATAGATTTATTGATTGAAAATTAGTTGCTAAGTTTATTATTGTATAAATGACCAACTGCCTATACCTGGCTAAAATGTGCATACGCTCATCATCCTGATAGTTATTCTTTACGTGTTTATGTTAAACCTTATATTTTGATTAAAACAGTAAGTAGGCATGACTCCTACTCGGTGGATAGGCGACCTGCTTAAAGTTGAAGGAAGGAAAGGATTCATAGGGAGGTCTATGTTATCTAAGCATGCAGAAGACTTCTAATGGTTATTGAGGATGTTGATAATTAATTCTAATTGTCCATATCCATTAATTTAACTTACATATATTAATAGTTACGATCTATGAACTCAATATGGTATGCAATAAACTGTTGAGCTGAACTGAATATATTAATATCTAGTTAATGCTTATTATTTAAACCAAATTTTTCAGGATGTACAATATACTAGTAAAATATGTATGAAACACATGAAGTGTCTATTTGTTAGCGAAATTTTATATTTTTCATTGGAATTTTTTCCGCAGATAAACGTAGCCTATTGTTAATCCAGTTTGTCAGTTGACTCCAAACTATCTTTTGAAAATCCATTCAGGATTTTATGCATGAAAGAGTAACAAACATCCATCCACACCTATGAACTTTCACGTTTATAGGATTAAATATTTACTGTAAATTATAGTTTCGTCATATAAAGTAAGGAGATGTATATATTTAGCGCAAGAGCAGTAATATTAAAATATAATTTCATCAAAACGTTTGACTGGTCGTGCGCTAATACTAGTAGGTTAAGACTAGAAAAACCGTAAATGTAACATTTTTTAGATTTAGGATTGTATTAGAAAGTACCTAGGTATCTAATTGATAAAATAAATTATCAGTTTTACCTATTCGAAATTATTATAGACAGATATCAAACCATCCTGATAAAATTCAGTTATAATCATGTAAAGCCATGTGGAGCTGTATTCAAATATAAGCAATACCCACTTAATCTCGTTATTAACATCACTTTATGTACTTCACCAGTTCGCAGTTGCGTTCAATTCATTTGAACACTCTGTTCTCTGTTAAAAAGTTGGCCAGAAGATATCACTTTTGCGATAAAGACTATTGAAATTATACATTATCGCTTTGTAAAACTTCTGTAACTGTACAGATTTTGTGTCGGGTTAGAAAGTGTATCTGCTTTATCACTTCGCTTCCCAGGGTGTGATTTGCATAAAAAAGATAACCATTCCAAAACATCTTTTGAATGAGGAATTTTTACTCAACCTGTCTGACGCCATCATTTTTGGACATACCAATCGTCTAAGACAATCTGTTTTCGCAACAAGTGTTAGTTAAACAAATCTATATTATTAATTGCAATATTCAAATAATGCAATATACAAAACAAGTGTTGCGACAGCACATGGAACGCGGCAAGCATTTCCGAATTTGCTGACCATAACTTACCTAACCACCTTCCTCGAAAACAAATAATTTGCTGATAGCAAATAATTGCAATCGTACATTGTCATTATCTGCATTAAATAGCGATATGTTTTACAACCGATTCAGACCTGAATTGCATCTAATCTGATAAGTTATAACAAGAAGTTGCTACCATATGTTTATTGTTACTTCTATATCACATTCAATTGTGTTCACGATTGAACGAGATATAGAAGGAACATGTTCCTTCTAGCTCGAGTGAAATCGTGTTCACAATTGAACGTGAGCTAGAAGGAACAATAACACACTACTTACAGCGCCAACGATTACAATTTAAGAAGTTCTAATTGGTGTGGTTATAACAATCAAAACCGGCCGTTCTTCTCGACAAGGCTTTCCTAATTTACAAACGGGTGCAGAACCAGCTTTTTGCTTTGTATGTGTAGATATTTGTGATCTAATATAGAAGTCAATTAATATCTGTAGAAGCCTTTATTGTATACCGATATATAAATATGATATTCATCAATTTTTTCACATTATCTTTCATCGCGATATAAATTCGCGAATAGAGCTTGTATTGCGGTGTTTACATTATTAGCGGCGTGACGCAGTTTACGAGTTCAGCGTCCATTGTGTCAATATTCGTGTATACGCGATTCATGACCGCAACAGAAGTAAACTTACTTCTAGGTATAAGTATTATGCGTTTGATTGCGGCAATGCTGGCGGATGAGGGAGGTTGGAGGGCTGTGGCCTCCTTCTGTGAAGCAGTGATGCTCCAGAAGGAGGCCGCCGAGCGGGGTCGGGAGATGGCCGATCCCGCTCGAAGGAGGCGACGCCGGGCTCGGTAGCTCGGCTGCGGCGCTGGGTCGCCGGCGGTCGCGAGTAAGTCGCGCCCGCGAATACAGTGACCCGGGAGGGGCCACGCTCTTCCAATTTCCGGGGGGCGTCGTTGGTGGAGGAGATAGGGGAAGATATTGCCACCCCCGAGGAGAACTCCCCTGCACAGGCAGGGGAGCGGAGGCTGGAAGTTCCCGGAAGTCGTTATCGTTCCCAGGGGCTCCCTACACGCCTGAGGAAGGCCATCGCTGAGGTTTTTAGTGGGTAGGCTTCTCCCTTCTGGGGAGGAGAGCCCCACATAACCGCCGGCTCTCCGCAGCCGGGGTATGCAATTTAACGTATTTTCCTCAGCGGCACAAAAAAAAGAAAGGTATATATGCGTATTATGATAACACAGTGGAATGAGTCTTGTCCGTAATATATACAGTAATAACGCTCACGACAGCAGCAGCCAGATATCCGGGACGAAGACGTGTTCAAATATTTAACGCTGACAGTGACGGATTAGGTCTCGCCAAAGAAGAATTACTTACACAACAGTATTACAGGAATAAAAGTCGTTCTTGTCTACATAGAGGAGGTAAAGAATATTATATTCGCATTCCCGAATTATCTTGCAGTTCCTGCAATTTCATGCAAATAGGCTTACACGTTTTTTTTTAACTTATAATAGGTAATGGAAAATACATTATAAGATGATAACATCTCATCTTCTATGCGATAAATATACGGATGCCTTCGAACAAATGGATGAGGTTGAGGCGCCGAGAGAATGCTTTTTTGACAGGACCTGTCAGATTCTGACGCTTTATTCTGTAAGAGTTTATTTTGTGACTCGTGTTTTGAATAATACAAAAATATAGCTCATCTATTTCACATGCAATACCAAGATTATTATTAAAGTACTGACACAAAAAGGTGTCTATCAAAGGTCGCACCTTGTTCACAGACTTTCCACGGACACTATATAATGTACATTAGTTAAATGTCAAATCATATTTCTATTTGCATTTTGTGATCTGAAATGATGACATAAAAGAACATCTTACAAAAGCTGCACTACTATAGAAATAAATAAACGAATATTTAACATCTTAACAAGTGTGTCGAACATCTATGGCGATAACGGAAGATTAATATTCACGAAAATGTGGCTCCGCCATTACTTTTTAAAATAAACACGCGGTATTGAAGTGGTGAATACATTTAATGTCGACTGTCGAGACAGGCGCTATTGAAAATTTATTTATACGATAGTGTAAAAAACTTTAGATATATATATTTTTAGCTATATCTTTTATTTTACAGTAAAGTATAGGAGTACAATCACTGCTGTTTTACGGCAGAAATAAGTAAGGAGTTATAAGAAGACCATTCTACTTGATACAGTCTTCCGAACTTACATTTCCTGGTTTAAAGGAGTCCTTCTACGTACTACCTTAGCCACAAAGGCTGCTGGCCAATATCGCAACAAAATAAGGGGAGCATCTTCCACTTTAGACCAGGACAAGTTGATGGGAAATTCTATAGTTGTATTTGTTGATAGCCTTTGCGCGCTGTGAGCAGGTGATGCTATTTAAAAATACGAAAAATCTAGAGGAAATACCCAGGGGCGAGAATTGTATAGTGATTCATAAAATGAGTTGCTGTCACGTTATGCTCGCACTGACTAGTAGAGTGCGAGCATAACGTGACAGTTGTCCCTCTCGAGGGACAACTGCAGGTCGGACAGATAATGCACATGGACATAAAACAATATCTAATTTGAGTTGCCTATTAGTTCTATTTAAAACTCCAAAACTGAATCGACTTTGAAAATTTTAGCGGTGTTCGTATGTTTTCTTTTATTTGAAAGTTACGTGACATTTGTTTGGTTCACCAAACTAAACACACTGACTATTTTTTAGGTCTTTGAATATTTATTTTTCTATATCAATATAATCACTATCAATACATAGTATAAAACAAAGTCGCTTTCGCTGTATGTCCGTATGTATGCTTAGATCTTTAAAACTACGCAATGGATTTTGACGCGGTTTTTTTTAATAGATAGAGTGATTCTTAAGGAAGGTTTGTATGTATAATAAATGCATAATATAGTAGAGAAACACTGATAAATTTAAAGGTTTCTGATGTGATGTCGTAAATAAGCACGTTTTTTTGCGCTTATATTGCAAACGCTGGCTGAACCCTACGAGATAGACCAAAATAATGTACTACAGTATTGTACAACTTACAAAAATCCACAAAAAAGTCCGCGATGGTATATGTCTATCACTTAGGGATAACCCACCATAACCATTTTTTCACTGCACCCGTGCGAAGCCGGGGCGGGTCGCTAGTATAGTATAAAACAAAGTCGCTGTCCGCCGTCTGTCTGTCCCTATGTATGCCTAGATCTTTAAAACTAAGCAACGGATTTTGATGCGGTTATTTTTAATAGATAGTGTGATTGAAGAGGAAGTTTTATTTATTTATTTTATTTATTTATACTTCGTGTACAATGTGTACAGTGGCGGACTTAATGCCTGAGGCATTCTCTAACAGCCAACCAAGCCAAAAAAGAAGTTTTATATGTATAATAACGTAACATACATACAATAATAACATAAGCACCCCCGTGTTTTGTTCAATAATATTAATTTTTTAATAGGGAATTAATCTCTTTTTTTGAAAATAATCTTAACTTGATCCTTGCGTGTCAGTAAACCATATACTAAAAATATAAAAATTTTATACACTCGTTAAGTACTATAAAAATTGCATTAAAATTTAATATTTTTAAATTTCGCGCGTAATTAGAAATATTACTCTGTAGCGATGACGTCAATACGACGTCAATAAAGCTCTATGTTTGATGCTATGTTTTATTATATTCATAATTTAATAAGGAGTTATTATCTTTTATATATAAACAACTAATAAAGGAATAATAATACTCGTAAAAGAGTAATACTGACATCGTTGTTTTAATACTCCGTAACTCGGTAGAACAAAAGTCGGGATTTGCAACAAAGAATTTTCCGACCATTAATGCATTTATTTTTGGTAAATTCGTACTATCTCCTTTTACAAAACTGCTTTCTATAGTGTGATTCACGTGCGATATCAATTTAACTTATATTATTTTATATTATTTTTGTTATTTTATGTACTTAAACATGATGGTTCCGACTATTTAATGCATAAGCTATCATAGTTATATGCTTTTAGATCTTTTCTAATATAGAGAGAAATACCCTATTGATTACCACAGTTTTATTTTTATTTCAATAAATTTTAAATGCGTGTTTTTTTTAGTATTTTATACAATAATTTGTTATATACAACGTTCACAGTTTTACTGTTGTGTATTTAGTATCAGCACTGCACCCGTGCGAAGCCGGGGCGGGTCGCTAGTTTATGACTAAAAGAATAGATGTGGCAATAGAAATCATAGATTTTTGCTCTTGTGTGATTTGCCAGGGAGTGAACAAGGTTCTACCATTGTGTAGAAAATATATCGAAATGTTTTCTATCAACATCGGGTTTAATCGTCCAAAGATAAATACAAAAACTGTTAATTCTGCTAAAGAAAGTTAACGCATTAACGGAAAAACCTAACACAGATCCAATCTATTCAGTTTTAGTGGTATTTTACGGTGCATAATTAATTACAATGCGATTTTAAAAGAATTATTAATAACATAGGTAGACCAGCGGGTACCGTAACGTAATTTCGCGGTGAAGTCATGTTTGGCTAGTGGACGAGTCTGGTGACAAAATCTGATATTCAGAAAGTGTAATTTTATTTTCTTAACACACTGGCATTTATTTATAATGTTATTATGTATATGACGCGCGTATCTTGGGACAGTTTTCATAAATTCAACGCAACGTTATGAATAACTGATTGATTTGCCGGGGATATCTCGAGGTAAAAATGGCGACTCGGCACCCACGTTGCCATCAATCACTTCTTCTGTCAGCGGTATGAATTGACATGCGACATAAAGTTCTATGTCGCGGTGTTAAGAGCTCGTATCCTTCAAATGTCAACCGTCTCGTGTCAGTGACGTAGCTGTGTAATGACTGTAGCAGTCACATATGTATAATTTAACTTATTAGTTAATATAGTCGATCACGTCGTGACTATGAAACGCATAAGAAAGTCCAATGGCTGATTCTACTAATAATTGACAGTCAAAACGGATCAGAACCGTTGTGTTTACCAATCGAACGCAAGATTATCTCGTCATCTATCAATTGGTGTGCTCCTATTGGTCGAACGCATCGGACAGTTCCCATTCAGTACGGATCTGTTAGCTTAATTGGTGCACCAATTTTACCCACTTTAAGCACCTGAGTGATTCATCCAGGTGATCAAATTCATATTTTCGTATCATTTATTTTTGCTGTCAATTTATCTCCATAATCCAATTGTACATTTTTATTTTGTATACCGGTTTCAAGGTGTCGCTATCTCTGAGGTCGTCGGGTTCGAGTCAGGAGTAGTTCAAATATAGACAAACATTACGGCATAATCCTTAATGAAAGGCTGTTCCAATTAAATAAATCAATGAAACTATGAAATGGCAACACAAGACTATGTAATAAATGGTAGGTGATACAAATATACAATAGTGTGTAGTAGTCGAGGTGGGTAGTTCAAGAACGATGCAAATGAGAAAATGGAACTAACAGTGGTATTCGGACGGCAGGGCAGCGCTGTGGATGGTGATATTCTTCGATCAAGCATTCGTCGAACAGAAAGCGGCGCAGTGTGATATAAGTTGTGTAATTGTATATCTATAAAGGATCGTATACTGAAATCAAACTCTAGATAAGTGTAAATAAGTCAAGTCTAGATAAGTCAGGCAGTGATTTCAGTTGAAGTTTGATTTTAGAATATAAATCTAAGGTCCGTATTAGAGAACGATACTTAAAATCAATTCTCTGCTTTACAGTACATTTAGAAAGGGATGGCGCCATTGAGTCCACATAGCGCTGTCCCTTTCTAACTATATTTAAACAGTGATTTGAGTTTGATTTTAGAATACATCCCTAACCTATAAACGAGGTCAAGACCTGCGCCTCGTTGCCACCACGTAGCTTTTTGTTTGACAAACCCATAATACTTGTGGTATTTAAAAACAACTAATAACTAAATAGCTTCATAAGCCTGTGCCCGGCTGCTTCGATTTTCGAGTTGCCGCTGACGCCATAGAAATTAAACGCCGAATCAACGTTGAACGTTTAGGTACAGGGCACTTAATTATCTCCCAAACGGTAATTAGTGTCTTTCAGATGTATAATTGAAATTCTCTCGCAGTCATTAGTTCGTTAGAGCTCGGGGCGAGGGTCCGCTGTCTGTCGTAATCCCGAATTTTCAATTTGCTTAATACAAACACGTCAAACGTGTAATACAATTCCGGGAAAATATAGAAACGTGACGTCTTGTCTAAAATGTAGGAACAATAATGATTGAGGGAGATTTTGTTAACAATTGGTCTTATTGCTGATAATCGATAATGATTATATGACTGCACTCAACCACGTTGCACTGATAATAGATGCTTATTTTGAAGTAGTCCCGCAAGTCATATTTCACAACAAGACTCGCTTTTAAAAGGCCGGCAACGCAGCTGTAACTCTATGGATGGCGACAATCATTTACAATTAGGTTAATCCCTTTGCTCGTTTGTCTTCCAAAAAAAAAAAAAAAAGATATAATGCAAAAGTGTGATTTCACTTGCGGTAATGAACGCTACCAAAAATACTTACTCGCGCTGTTTATACTTGTTTTATACACTTCAATCAGCTAGGATAACTAGATCCGTATTTTTGTATTTAAGATTGATAGCGAATTTTCTGTGGATGGAAAGGTCTTCAGTTAAAAAAGTTTATTGTCGTGTCGGTACATTGTCCTATAGCTGTTTAGGTCTGTCGTTAAAAGCTGCTAAAAATTAAAGATTCAGACGTCGAATAGTCTAATGGCGAATTAGTTGTAATAGAACGGTTGCAGCATTAGATATGATCATGGTGTTTTCCAGCAGACACCAGGCATCACCGTGAAAGTATTCTCAGGATCGGATACTCACCAGGCTGTTCAAGCTGTAAATGGATCGACGCAACGTGAGCCTTTACAGGCTTTGATCCCATGATTTGTATGTAGTAGAGAGGTACGAGTATATAATATGTAGCCGGGTCTTTGCACAATTGTTCTACGAGTACAGTGTGTGGGAGTAGTGCATGGATGTTGATAATTTTGTCTGAAGGTGGGTGAGGAAGTTGTTCACATCGTTTTTTACGTGTATGACAAAGAGGTCGTTTCTCAGATGGCTTTGCTTGGCCGCTGTCACTAGGCTGTCGTCTCTTATCCCTAGTTCTTTTGTATTTTCATTTTTCGTCATCATGAATGTGTTGCATGTGTGAATGTTAAATAAATACAATTATATTGTCGTGCAACTCGTTTCTATTTTTGAACCACTCGCAATCACTATAGCCACCACCGGTTCCGGTGGGCCTATGACCTTAGCCGTATAGCGAGCGCTCAGCGGCCGGCGCACACGCAGCGCGCCCATTGTTATCACAGGTGCCCGACTCCATACATCATACTTGTTTAGATACTCGGGATTCCATTGTCTTTGTTATTCTCAGCTGAGTGATAAAACAAACCGCGTTGCGTGTGCGAGGGCATAGCTTTATCTTGATATCTTGGTGACGTAAGGAATTCTGATTGAATGGTCACGCACCATTTGTTAGACAGTGCCCTGCAATATGTAGCAGTACTAGAATGTTTGGTTATAAATTGACGACTTGTTAATAAATGATGCATCGTTAGAGTGATGTTCAAAAATCGGTTATTTATTATCTTTCCAGGCAGGTTACTGTATCTATATAAAATACATATATATACATATAAGCAGGACTTCTTACGTTAGTCAGATCCGTAACAGACACCCACACATAGCAACACACAATTTTTTTATTAAGGTCAGTGTAATAGGCGGCTAGTCTGTTGCCGCTAACTGGATTCTTTGCAGTATTGTCTATGGTCTTTTTGTCAGCTCTGAAGACAATTACGGACATAAGAGTCCCGACGAGAGAGAGTTATTGTATAGAGAGAATAAGATAGTAGTGCACTCGTTTTATAACCTATGTTTACGCTATCTTCAGGCTCATTCATATCTCTTAATTAGGTTCAGAACAAAAATGGCTCCAAAATATTAATTTGGAAATTGAAAGAGTCGTAAAGCACAGGGCCTAGGGCTGGATCCTCCTTTTGCGAGAAAATCATCTCGCAGAAGGAGGCAGCGGAGAATAGCGGGAGGAGGACGTCGAGGCCGCTCCTCTCCGCCGCAGACGGATAGGTAGGAGAAGGCGGGCACACGCAAGAGCGGTGCTCGCCTAATGACCCTACCGCGAGGCTGCGTACGCGTCTGGCTACCGCGCACGCCGTGGTGATGTCTCTCCGTCAGGGGGATTGGCCAGCGGTTCTCGGACAGTACCTCCTTTGGCGTTGGCTCGACCAGACTAAGGTCGAGCCGGCCCCGGAGCTCATGGCGGTAGAATCGCGAAAGCGGACCCCGCCATGTGCCCCGCATGAGGACTAGAGAACTCAGGGGATTTTAGTGGGTAGGCCGGTTCTGTCAGACCGGAGAGCCACACACATGGCCGCGCTTAGCCAGCGCGGTGTCACGGTGCATAATGCATTTCCCCTGTAAAAAAAGGGCCTAGGGCTGGATATTCCAAAAAACTTATTTATACCTTACGACGTAGTGTTTACGTCGAAGGAGAAAATTACAGAAGTTGTATTATACAAAATGATACAATGCTTACGTATAAGATACTATGAGTTCTTTTGGAATCGGTTGGGACACTAATAGTAGGTTGAATGATTTCTTATCAAAAGTAATGTAAGCCTTAACTCACATTAGCCAGATTTTTTATATACAGGCTGTAATGTTAGTTGACATTTTTTGATTTAAAATGATATAATAATTTGGTCATATATACAATTTTTATATTGTACCTTAAAAATTAAATTCTCATCATTTTAATTTTATTCATATTTTAGGACAAGATAATCCTACTACTATTATAAAGGCGAAAGTTTGTAAGTATGGATGTTTGTTACTCTTTCACGTAAAAACTACTGAATGGATTTGAATGAAACTTTACCACAATATAGCTTATACATCAGAATAACACATAGGCTA
This sequence comes from Scirpophaga incertulas, assembly GCA_036419045.1. Lineage (NCBI taxonomy): Eukaryota > Metazoa > Arthropoda > Insecta > Lepidoptera > Crambidae > Scirpophaga > Scirpophaga incertulas. Next base: position 5,832,578 of record CM071641.1, read on the forward strand.
CAATTTTTGAGGATGTGAGGTCGTAAAAAAAAACACATTTTTTGCGCTTACATTGCAAACGCTGACTGAATCCTACGTAGTTTATAGGAGCATACTGCAGTAGCTACCTATAGGCCTATGCAGTGCTTAGTTACCGTATTTCTTACTTATTACTAGACTAGACGGGACGAACCTGAAGTCCACGCGAACGAAGTCGCGGGCAAAAGCTAGTATTTATATAGAATTAGGAAATTTTGGTTCAAAATTTATAGTTATATATTTAGAGGATGGATTGATAGAATTTTTAGATTATTGATGCACATAGACACATACAGACTTATGGCATGGAACATAAACCACAGTAAGTAAGTTACAGTAAGTTGTAGTGTAATAGATTCAAAATACGATAAATGAATTCGATATTAAATAGTGTAATCATTTTTTTAATAAATCCTTGAAAGACTTAGTTACTGGAGATTGTTCGCTATTTCGCTTCGGATAATATAAGCGAAAAGTTTATTTTGAAATTGCACGCATCATTTTTTGCCACTCAATACAAATTTGAACTTATCGCACCTCGCCTGTTGTTTATTCGGCAATGTAATGTTATTACGTGGGTTGCTTCGTTTGAAGATGTTAACTTTGATATTGCCGTGGGAACGTTTCGCGGAGAGCAGCCATTTTGGGGAGTTACACTGGTTATCTGCTAACGATGTGTTTAGGCAGCGTGTTGCGTGCTTATTCGCGAATGTTAGTGTCTGGTGATGTGGCGTTTTATTGTTCATGTAAATGGTTGAATTAGTGGCTTTTCAGTACGCTCATGCAGTAATCTTGTAAACATTTTGGGAGGGACGTTACGGATGTACGATGTTTGTATGCTGTGCTATGACAAAATACTTATGGACTGTCTGATGGAAAGCAGTAGCTTATGGACGTCTGCAAAAACTTAGTATATAGGTTTTCTCTCTGTCTCTTCTCGAAGAACAGCATACTGTATTGTGTGTTCGTGATAGTTAAAAGTAATCCTAATGCAAGCGAATAAAGCTTTATTTTTATTAGCTAGTCCGCGCGCGGCGGTTGGTCCCAACCAGCGTTCCTACACATACCGATTTTAGAGGGACGTCCCGATTTTTATATCAAAATTAAATGTCCCGCGCGGAACACGCTCAGGAGACGTATTTTTGAATCATTAGACGTGAATTTGGAATTCGAATACGAATACAAATCGTGAGCGAAATTATTTTCTACTGCTTACAATTTTTTAGATTTTTGAATCACTCGAATTCAGTGTTGTCATTAAAAACAAATTCTTAATTAAATTCCGTTTAACGCAGAAATATTCAAAATCACAACAACAAAAACAAAAAACCGGCGATGACCCACACGTGAAACGGATCACTGTCAAGGTCAGTTTAGCGTTGGATATTCTTCTAGTAGAAATCAAAAACGAGTGGGTTGAACCACTCGTTGCACAACGTATGAAATGAAAGTTCAGAAATAGTGAATACTTTTTGTGTTTTCTATTGTTTCAAAAATTCGTCTCCAGTTCCGCATTTCAGGAATAACTCGACTATGCGTAAAATACATTTTTCTATGGATATTTTTGTTATCTACTGTCACGTAAATGTACTTAGAACTCAAATAAAAAAATAAATATTCAAAACCTTTTTTTTTAATATATCCTACTTTCGCCGAAAAAATCCCGTTTTTTTTTCTCTCAAAAAATTCCAAAATTTAGACTTAGCAAAAAAAAAATCTGGCAACGCTGGTTCCAACGGAAATACGATAAATCCGATCTTCGTATCGTCTAACAGTGAATGATATGAGCTGTCAACGGCGGAAAATGGCGGAAATCCAAAAGTAATGTTATAATATCTATATATATTTTATTTCTGATAATTTTTCTTATGTTGAATAGTATTGCTATTTTTGCGAATGCAACAAATAGGTGGCCATTTAATATTTCTTTTTTGAGTTGGCTCCTTTTCCTTTAAAAAGTAACAACAACTCAGCCAAATGATAGATTTACAACAAATTGCAATCATTTAATAGCTAATTATACTATTATACAATATTTATTTTGGTCACGTGTTGTGTAACTGAAGCCTACGAAGTATAAAGGAATCTGAAATAATAACAGAAGATAACGTGAAGGTCACAAAGTGTCAGGGATATAAAATAGTAAAATTGCTGCACATTACTCCTACAATACTTGTTAGGGAATAAATATTGAAAATAAATATTAGGGAAAAATTGTCTATATAAACAACGTGCTGGCCCCTATTATCGTTGTTTGTTAAATGTCAAATCAAATTGTTGCCGCGTTTTCACTGCGCCTTCGGAGAACCCTTATTTTTTTCGGGGGGAATTGCTCCTTACGCACCATGACACCGCGCTGGCAAGGCGCGGCCGTGTGTGGGGCTCCAGTCTTCGACCGGCCTGCGATTCAACGGCCATGAACCTTCGGAGAACCCTAGGGCGACCATAGGAATTACCCACTGATTTCTTCTCTGCTCTTCAATATTCTCAACGGCACATTTTAGGTACGCTCACAATAAATAGAAATAAAAATGTAAATGCGTGGATCGCGCATAGGTCGGTCTGTTATTATCTGTGTCGAATAGGACGGGAGGGATCGACACATTGCCACCACTGCGCATCCGACCTCGACTCGGCCCAGCACACGCTGGAGGAGTGCCCCGCGTGGGCCTCCGAGCGCCGAGTCTTGGTCGCAGAGATCGGGCGAGATCTATCTCCGCCGGCATTGATTGCGGCAATGCTGGCGGACGAGGGAGGTTGGAGGGCTGTGGCCTCCTTCTGTGAAGCAGTGATGCTCCAGAAGGAGGCTGCCGAGCGGGGTCGGGAGATGGCCGATGCCGCTCGAAGGAGGCGGCGCCGGGCGCGAGGAAGTCGCGACCGCTACGGCGACCCAAGATGGACCACGCCCCTTCCGTGGCCGGGGGGCGTCGTCGGTGGAGGAGACCGGGGGAGGTAGTGAGCCTCCCCCGATTAGGGCTCCCCTGTATCGGCGGGGGAGCGGAGGCTGGGGGCTTCCGGAAGTGGCTTGATGTTCCCGGGGGCTCCCTACATGCCTGAGGAAGGCCATCCCTGAGGTTTTTAGTGGGTAGGCCTCCCCCTTCTGGGGAGGAGAGCCCCACATAACCGCCGGCTCGCCAGAGCCGCGGTATGCAATTTAATGCATTTTCCTCAGGGGAAAAAAAAAAAAGGTTGGTCTGTTATTGTCGCGTCAGTCCAGCCACCATGTTGCAACACTAACTACAATCTACTAGCGAGCACGTGTGGGCAACAAGCGCGAAAGAGGTTTTTGGTAAATACTAGCAGATTTCATTTGTATGACTAATTACACAGTTCTCAATGGAATTGATAGAAAGATGTGTTGTGCTTGAATATTACTAGATCATCTCTACTTCACACCAGTGGTAGTGCTGTATGGGAGTGCCCTAGTGTATTCTACACACAAATTGGGTCTTGCGAGCATTTTTCTACTTTTCTAAGGTATTCTCCCAGGTCCTTGCAGACTATTTAGAGATGTTCATTCACTCCATTGTTTTAATTTTAAATGGCGGAATGCGTTATGTTTAGTTGCATGCGCATGGTAAAAAATGAAATGAAAAAAATCGTATTTCAATTTAAAGTGAAATTATATTATTCTTTACAAAACCTTATAAATATTTTAGATTTTTACATACTGACGCTAGACTTATAATTTAGTTCGTGTAGGGTTTGCAGGCGAATCTCACTATTCTGTCATTTTAATCTATACAAATAAATAAAATTGAAGTGTTTGTTTGTAATATTAAAATAACTGCTTTCTACTACATGCATGTGAAATACGGTACACATAACAAATACATATATTTAAAATTTTTGTCTGTCTGTCTGTTTGTTCCGGCTAATCTCTGGAACGGCCGGAACCGATTTGGACGGGACTTCACTGGCAGATAGCTTATGTAATAAGGAGTAACTTAGGCTACTAAAAAACTATTTGTTTAATTCAATCCACGCGGACGAAGTCGCTGGCACAGCTAGTGTTATATATGTTTGATATCTATTAGTGCCTGTAAAGACGTATGTTAAATTAAGGTTATTGTGATTTCGATTTGATTTTGATTTTACTTCTGATGGATACATACCATTAAATATTATTTCGTCTTTATAAAACATTAGTACGTCAATTGCGTTAATTACTAGACATGCTAAACGCTGGTTAATAACAATTTCTCTCGCAGTTTTGACTGGATATATTATTGTCTCCTTAGCATTTTAATACGCTTTCTTATCTCTCTCCATCGCGGGCCTAATAGAAAATCATTAAGGATGAAATGGCCCATAAATGTAACAACAGGTAATAAAGCTTAGCTTGTGAACCTTCTGCTATGGTGGGGAAGTACGCGGCGATTTGCATTTTTACTGCGACGCCAGGTGATTATAATGGCGAGAGATTTTTCAGTTAAAAAGGCATTACCAAACTCGACGGTGTAGGTAATGCTAACTCCATTTCTGTGTAGGGAATCCATATATATTCCATGTTTTAGCGAGTGGCATTCTTAGCCTAATAAGCCTGTTTAACCATCCAGAAATGTTTGTTTTTATGCTTACGGATTATAGTTGTCATTTCTCACTTCAGCGTAAATATTTTATTTTATTTCTTTTAGGGAATTTAATAGTTAGACTAAGTTAAATCACCTAAAGATCTAATAAAGCCAATTATAAAGTTCCTCAACTATGCAAACTCTTAAGGAATGGTCGCTCTTACTACAAGTTACGGGGTCGTTAGGACCTAGTCTTAGGCTGGTTTTGGTCGGTGGGTCACATCGATCGGGTTTCCTTGATCGGTCTGAGGTGCGATATAATCACCGCGGCACTTAGTATTTGGCAGTAGGCATTGGTATCCATAAGGATATTCGGCCTCTCACTTCTCGAGACGAAAAAAAAAAATCGGGTGAGGCTGTGCCGGGGCACACGGCCGTTGGTTTTAACGTGAAACGTCATGTTAGGGAATCGCTTTTGAAGTAAAAGATTGAAATAAAAAAAAAAACAAGATTGGCGGTGTTTTAAGTATTTTAATAAAAAACTCAATGTCACAACAGCGAGCTGACTATATAAGTGAAATATTCACACCACATTTTTGTTTCTAAGACTAATAGTTTTTTAATTATTAAGGTACGATGATATAGACCTTTTCGTTACGGTCCACTTTTTAAACCTGCTACCCGTATGTTTCGGCGCGATTTTAAAGACGTTTCACGTCAAAAATACACAGTACTTATTAAAAACACTTAACGCGTCCGCTTTAACTGTGCAACCGACGTTGTAAATAACTCTATACCGTGCACACAATCTCGGTATTAAAAATGTGACTCGCCCTCACCAGAAATGCTTATAAATAAATATATGTGTGTACTAGCGATGGGCGATTGTTGCAAAAAAAGCAATCGACTAAATCGAAAATTGTATCACTGCGCATTCGATTGTCGATTTAGTAGTTCCTCATCATGATTATTCGAATAACAATCGACGAACTACTAATTCTATACTACTAACTGGGATTGCGATCCTCAATACATAGTATGTATTGAGTTAGTAGTATAGAATTAGTAGTTGTGCGACGCATGAGGAATTTTTGCGTATATTTTACTACTACTGAATTACTAAAACTACTTTCTGATTGCGTATGGAATGGCAAACGGAGGGCATGCGGATGGTGTATTACTTAAAGTATTACTATATTACTTTAACATTTGGTTTTCTCATATAGGTACTTACATTATTAATAATTCAAACTGATATTTAAAGATATAATAAAATCAAGACGGTGCGCTTCTATTGTATTATGATTTCTTTGTATTAACTATTAATATAGAATCTTTTTTTATGATTGTGTAATGATTGTGTGTATGTTTGTAAACTCTTTATTGCAAATAATACACATACATACAAAAAATCTATACACTTGAAATGTCATTGTGTTATTATAACAAATGAATATACTATATAATTTTTTTTTATTTTATTATCTCCTGCAGTATATAGGTAGTTCCTATTCGGATAAAACGGCGGCTGCGGAAAGTTAAAAGCTTAACTACTCGTTATTTCTGTATGAAACTATGAAACCTATTGTGTAAATTAAATTGTTAGGTAGAATCAAATTTTAATAGTTGTAGTTATCTGTTCATGTTACTAAAACAATAATAAATAAAAAATAAATAAGCTATGAGCTGATAAAGTTGTAGATTTTTATTTTCTTACCATATTTTTTTATTTCATTAATATACTAGCTGACCCGCGCCCACTTCGTTGGGCATAATATTAATAATCCCCGAAGCGAGCACGAAAGCGAACTGAATTAAACCCGAAGCCATCGCGCGCCGTCCGCTGATGATGATGATGATGATGATGACACTCCGCAATAATGTGGCTTTCTATTGGTGAAAGAATTTTTAAAATTGATGATGATGATGATGATGATTTGAGATTTAAACTATCCTATCTCTCAAGTTGGATCGAACTGCACATGGTGTGCGAATTTTATTATAATCGGTTAAGTAGTTTAGGAGTTCATTGAGCACAAACATTGTGACATGAGATTTATATATATTAAGACTAGCGACCCGCCCCGACTTCGCACGGGTACAATGCAGATACTAAATACACTGCAAAAAACCTGTAAACGTTTTATAATATTAAGATTTATCATAGCAGCGCCATCTATTGATTACTTACTCAACCCAGTCGAAAGGTATCGACATCTGTTAGAATCATTTGGAGTTAACAGATAATTGTGACTGTCAAATAATAACAGCAAAATAATTAGCAATAAATTAAAATTGCAACGATAATTTGAGATTTAAACTATCCTATCTCTCAAGTTGGATCGAACTGCACATGGTGTGCGAATTTTATTATAATCGGTTAAGTAGTTTAGGAGTTCATTGAGCACAAACATTGTGACATGAGATTTATATATATTAGATTACCATGGTAACATATTAATGAAATAAAAAAATATAGAATTATGAAGTTAGTAACTAGGTACCTAATGTAAATTTTTGATCACACAATTTAATAATTATATTTCATATAAAATGTTTCTAAAAACACATGAGTGTAACATACAATTACAAAATAAATATGAAATTGTTAATAAATTGGTGTCGAAAGTACACAACACAGCGCTGAGCGCACCATCTTAGTATTTAAATTACTTATTTAGTAGTATACGAAATTAGTAATACGAGAATCAATAGTAATGGCGATGAACTACTAAATCGACAATCGAACGCGCACAGCGCAGTGGTACAATTTTCAATTCAGTCGATCACTTTTGCAACAATCGCCCATTGCGTGCGGTGTGTGCGCTACAGTTTAGTTACTTTAGTTATTCAGTCAGTTCTCGTCCGCTGTACGGCACGGGCGCACGCCGTTAGTAGATAACAACGGAGCGGCGTCGATTGTTATCGACTTTTATCGACTAAACTGAACAATCGACTAATTCGATTACTTTTAGTAGTTATCGCCCATCGCTAGTGTGTACACGACTACATTCTTTCATCTATTCTTTTCCCTCTGCCTGAGAAGCCTGAAAATCTACATGGGGTTATGTCGAACCCCGAACCAATCGAGACGGTTCGATCAGCATGACCTACCTACTCAGCCTGACCCTTGGCTATAAGACCCTATGACTCGATAACAATTGTGATGACAGCTCTTGTTTCCACCGAGGTACACGACTCTATACTAAGTTTGAGCGAATAGATTTTACTCTTATCACGCCCAATCAATGTGGATGGGTCGACTTTACATAGATCTTGGAGTTTTTTCACTGGTGTGCCGTGTATCCATCATAGAAGGAGCTTTGAATAAATATACACATGAAATTAGAATGAAAAAGTTGATGCACATGAAAATTCAGGCCCAGATCACAGCGCTATCGACTTTTGATTGTATTGTTAGATAGATAAAGCGTTTATTATTTTCTGCAAAATACATATTTATGTAGTATATATCTATTACATAGATTGACGACCTCCATAGTCGAGTGGATAATACACCGGTTTCAAAGTATCGCCATCTTTGAGGTCCCGGGTTCGAGTCCCGGTGGGGGCAGATGTTTGTGTGATGAATGCGAGCAATTTGTACCTTAGTCATGGTTGTTGATATATATTTCAATAAAAATTATTTATATATGTATAATATATGTATGTCTATCCGTTACCCTAGATCCCATACGCCCCCACAAGCCCTATAGAGCTTAGTTTGGGCTAGGCTAATTGGTGTAAGTGTAACAAATATTTATTTATTTATTTATTATTATAGATATCTAGTAAATCAATGATAATAATTGAGAAAAAGAACATACATTTAAACAGTATAATATATGTTGCAGAAGTAAAAGGACAAGGCTTGGCTAAATATTTGCCTAATTTAAACAAATCACTGATTTTCTACCATCACCTTATTGAGTAAGTTGAACTTTACAAATTGAGCAGATAAAAGCCACTAATGTGAGAAAAATATAGATAAAAGAGCCGCAATCGAGACAAGCACAGATCAATTATTTTAAAGAGTCAATACAGCGAGTAGGGGAGGGAGGGGCTTCTTGTAACACTTTTCATTAAAACTAATATATCTTGAGATCTATTGATTAAATGTCCACAAAATAAATATGGATGGATGCTGTAACTCTTCCTGTACCAAATCAAGTAAAAAGAATACCATAACTATTCGTCATTATTTTACAATCAATTATTTTCTAAAAGAAGTGCGGTGTTACAACTTACCTCGTGCTTGGGGCAAGTTGTAACATCTTTTTTTTTTTTTTTCTTTTTGTTCCCCTGAGGAAAATGCATTATAGTAACGAACAAAAAAAAACGACAATAATTCGCTAATCATTTATTCTTTGCTTGTTTTTTAAAAAATACACTTTTTTTTGTAAAGTAAGTATTATATAATTCTAATCAAAAATCAATACCTAAAACTTAAGTATTAGCTTATTTAGTTAAACACTACTTATAATCATCATGGCACTTTTAAATCACAGTGATTAAATTGTTTATATCTAAGGTAAGCTTCATAATTATCTTTTCTTAATATCTATCTAACTAAGGATGATACTTATACATGAAGAATCAACATTTGGTGTGTTTCATTATAATTAAATTCAGTCTTCGTCTGAGCTACAATTAATACATATAAAAGACTAGCTTTTGCCCGCGACTTCGTCCGCGTGGAATAGTGACTTCCGGCAGATTTTTGGTTAACCAACAACATATTTATATTTATATTTGAATAAAGATTAATATTATTATGTTGATACAACTTAAACAAATTATTTCGACCAAATTTGGTACCATAAAAACGGTCATTGTGACTAAACCTTAAAAGATAGACATATGCCGTCGCGGACTTTTTTTTAGATCATGTATAGAGGAATAATTCTTTCATACATATTTTTTGTGTATCTTGAACCGTTTTCGCAGCGCACGCAAAGAAAGCCTTCAAAAATGAATAATTTTCCCCGTTTTTTACACATTTACCGCTCTGTCTTTGCTCCTATTGGTCATAGCGTAATGTTATTTAGCCTATAGCCTTCCTCGATAAATGGACTATCCAACAAAAAAAGAATTATTCAAATCGCACCAGTAGTTTCGGAGATTAGCGCGTTCAAACAAACAAACTCTTCAGCTTTATATATTAGTATAGATATAATGTCTCCTGTAACACATCCTACATGTGCTCACATCTTGTAAACCATATACTCTACCCAATCTTTATTTGAATCGGTGTAAGCTTCACGACATACTAGACAGAACCACTCTTCTGATTCAGATTCTGAATCTGAACATAAAACCTTTCTTCTAGCTCTATCCACTCCGGTTTTATTTTTTGTTGCCTTACCTTACCCATTTCCTTTGCCTTTTTTTTTTAATTTTGTCATCGTTTTTCTGTTTTCTTAATCTTTTCCTCATATTCCTTTTGTAAAGCTTCTTTTTCAGGAGTGTCCGTCAACACTGTAGATTTTCTTTTGCGTCTGTTATTTGAATATGCTTTTCTTGGTGTTTTATGTTACAAAAGTCCACCTGCGTGGAAAGGGGTGCCGCTGTGAGTGTTCTCCCTTTTTTTTTCGAATAGGTTTTTGGTTTCGAATAGGTGTGGAGGCTTCGCCGTGCCGAAAGCTAAAGGAACAAATATGTGTAGCCAAATCAGGCGATGACCAACGCGGGTGTTGCGGTTTGTCGATGCAGCGTACGGAAGGGCCCCCTGTCCCCCCTGTGGCAACAGCCGGGTTTCACTTCGGTCTTCTTCTCCGGCACGACTGCAACCACAGGAATTTAACGCAGGCCGGCAGTTCAGCCTCCCAAGGCGGAGATTAAGTAGTCCCTGGGTTCGGGAACTCTACTAACCTGCGGGCGGCCAGCGGTTAGCCGTTTCACCGGGACTCCCTGATCGCTGCATCCACACTCTGCGCCCGCACCGGTCAAAGCCCGTCCAGTGTGCAACACTGGCCCCCCGCTGTCGACACAGCCAATCCTCAGGAGCTCTGGATACCTTACTCACCGTGCCTTACCTCTCTTAAAAACGTTTGTGCTATGGGATCTAGGCTAACAGATAGACATACATATATTATACATATATAAATAATTTTTATTGAAATATATATCAACAACCATGACTAAGGTACAAATGCTGGCATTCATCACACATACATCTGCCCCCACCGGGATTCGAACCCGGGACGTCAGAGATGGCGACACCTTGAAACCGCTGTATTATCCACTCGACTATGGTGGTCTTCATCGTCGTTGGAGGTCGTCGTAATACAAAGTATATACTAATACCAAGATATGATACTGATATATATGTATAAAGATATTATATACTAGTTTTCAGTTATTATATCTTTATATTATAAAGATATAATAACTGAAAATAGTTCGGGTATGTTGAGCTTCTATTATACAATGCCGTTTCCAAAAGATTACCGTAAACTGTTATGTAGTTAAATCTACAATTAATTCTTAATGTCAGGGCGCAAAGTTCAAATTCGATTTGGATCCATTGCTTGAAATGACATCGGTTGTACATTTGCAGTTCCTTTTTCCTTCCTCTTCACAGCTTACCGATTTGTTGGGATTGTGTGTTCCCAAAACTTCAAAGGTTCAGCTTACACAACCTTTCTGTTCTCGTTTAGTTTGCATAGTCTACTGAACTCGGGGCAAACTAAGGTTTCTTGCAAATAAGATTAGACGCGAATGGGAAAATTTGTCGTGCGGAAATCCCGATGTGTATCTGCCCGTGGAGGGTTGCCTTCCCTTTTTTTTATCTAGATACATTTTTTTTTGTAGGCAGAATGGGGCCGACCTGCGTTTATTTAAGACTCATTATCGAGACAGTCTACAAAAACCTACGCCCTATATAATTTAAGGCAAACTTTCCATATTATTCGGAAAAACGACTCCGCAATGCAGTGATTTAACTACAGCACACATATGCGACAAACGGAGCATGCCAAACCTTCACCGATATAGACGAGCCCTTATGGTTCGAGTAGGGTCTTATCGCAATGTGTAATGATCAAGGGTTCAATATGACGGCGAGGAAAATCCTCGAGTGCTCGAAACTCGAGGGACTGAGGAATATATTTTCGTTTGCTGATTGTGAAAAGTATCCAATTCGATGTTTTGTGGAGTGTGTCTTTCACGGGTCTATGACAGTAATATCTAACCTGAGCTACAGGTATGTTCTTTTTCAACGTGGCTGGATTAATTCTAGAATATATAAGAAGATTATAATACTTGTAAAAGTTTTGATGTTGTCCCCGAGTGGAAAACTCAGGATATTATTTTGCCTCATTAAAAACAGTTGTAGAAAAAAGGATCTCTAAGAACAACTGCAGGAATCCAAGGTAACCTCAGTCAGTCCTAGTTTCCTAAGTTCAGTCGTAAAGCTGAAGATGACCAAACCCTTACTTCCTTTCCTTCTTAACCTACATCATAGCAATCCGCTTGTGTTTTTCCCTTTAGTAAATCATCCCAACTAATATTATGAATGCGAAAGTAACTCTGTCTGTCTGTCTGTTACGCTTTCCCGCTTAAACCTCGCAACCGATTTTTATGAAATTTGGTACAGACAATCTTTAGACCCAAAGACAGAATATAGGCTACTTTATATTTCGAAAAAAAAAGGGATGAAGGGGTTGAAATAGAGGTTGCAAATTTGTATGGTATTTCTTAATTTTAAAAGATAAAACCATGAAACTTTATATTTAAGCACTTGACAAGAAATCATTAAACATTTGTTCTAGCATTTTTGAAATTTCGACCAGCTAGGGGTGACTTAAGGCTTGAGAGTTCGTCAAATATCACGTCATAGGAAACAAAACAAACAAAATATTTTTGTACACATCGTGAGGCTGGCCCCTGTAAGAGTCTCTTAGACATAAGGGATCAGGATTGACAAAAACTAATTTCACGCGGGCGAAGCCGCGGGCGGAAGCTAGTACATTATAAAGGTTAGCCAGCTACAAAGTAATCATCATGAATTTACATTATGTTTATCAAAGGAACAAAGGAGAAAACATATAATTCTACGATTGTTATTATATTGAACTGAAACATTTGTTTAATGAAAAATAATTTCTGCCTAATATGTATTATAACATTTTTAATGAGATCCTCTTGCGGGTACACTCCATTAAAATGTAAAATATAATCTTCCTGGCAGTTTGGACAATTGTCAGAGTACAGATCATTTCCTTTTCTCGTCGAAAATTTAAACACATTCAAAAGATTATGTACAGCCCAAATTCTCATAAACAGAAAGAGTTCCCTTCGATTAAATATTCCTTTTTAAATGGATAAATTGTAAAATGATTTTGCTTGCTATGCTATATAATTTGTATAATATTTCTATGATGTTTTCCAGGTGTCCTATCTTATATTTGCTGCATGCATATTAAAAAAAAAAAGTTATAAACATTTATTTTTAGTCAGAATAGGAAATCTCGATTTGATTACAATGGAACTTATGTAACATGTTTACTAATTTATGTACAATAATAAGAATGAGTGACACTTTACATATGATTTACAAAAACCAGCTCTATTACGAGCGAAATAAGTCTCTCAAGGTCAATATGTAAAGTCTGATGCGTCGCTGTGTGTACGTGTTTTTGTACTAAATAACGCGCTGATCTTAGACAAATACAATATTTAACTGGTATGTTAGGTACTGACTCAAAAATAATCTTGCGGTTTCAACGTTCAGGCTTCACAACACTAGGTTCGCTCATGGGGTAATGTGTCATCATTATCACAGCTCATATACGTCCCCACCGAGGGGCTCGAGCCTACCCTAACTACGTTAGGGCGATTAGGCCTTAGTCAACCACGCTGGCCCAGTGCGGGTTGGTGGGTAAAACACTTTCAGAAAAGTGCTAATGCTTTGCCATTTAACAACTTAAAGCATTTGTTAAAATACTTTAATGAAAGGAGAGTATCATAACGTCAATGATTGGTTAAGTAATAATATGTATATATTTTTATGTTATACTAGCTGGTTCTCGCGACTTCATCTGCTTAAGAAAGTATTTGGAGTAGCTTATATTAGATTGACACTTATCGTATAAATTATACGTTAATCTGATGTATAAGCTATTCTTAACAATTTAAAAGTAAGGGTAATTTTTAAAAAAATAACAACCGAAACAACCTATATACGATTTACCGAACTGAAATCAATTAGAACACGGAATGGTTAATTATCTATAGGACACCAATCGCACGTCCGTTGCGCACGAACCCGTAGCAAAGAGTGGCGGTCGAGGCGAGCTGTTGTCTGGCGGGGCTTGCGATTGCGCCACCGGTTGTGACGTCACTGAGTAGAGGGGCCGGGCAATGGAAAATTCTCTAACACGGCCTCTCCTGACAGCTGAACGTCCTCGTCAGCCAGGTTCTCTCCGGTCTGGGCATCTCTGTTCACCGCAGCCTGGTCTTCTTGTTCCATTGTTTATTTTTTTTTTTGTTACTTTGTAGCCCATCCACTCTAACCAGATCGCAAGCGTATCGGAGCGTAGAACAAGCCGCATTATCGAGGCGCGCGCGCGGGTTCGCCACAATGTCGGGGCAAAACAATAGTCACGATGTCGGGGCGAAACAATAGCCACAATGTCGGGGCTAAACAATAGCCACAATGTCGGGGCTAACCTATGGCCACAATGTCGGGGCGAAAAATAGCCACAATGTGGGGCAAAACAATAGCCACATGTCGGGGCTAACCTATGGCACAATGTCGGGGCGAAACAATAGCCACAATGTCGGGGCTAAACAATAGCCGCAATGTCGGGGCTAAACTATGGCCACAATGTCGGGGCGAAACAATAGCCACAATGTCGGGGCTAAACAATAGCCACAATGTCGGGGCTAACCTATGGCCACAATGTCGGGGCGAAACATAGCCACAATGTCGGGGCTAAACAATAGCCACAATGTCGGGGCTAACTATGGCCACAATGTCGGGGCGAAACAATAGCCACAATGTCGGGCGCTAAACAATAGCCACAATGTCGGGGCTAACCTATGGCCACAATGTCGGGGCGAAACAATAGCCACAATGTCGGGGCTAAACAATAGCCACAATGTCGGGGCTAACTATGGCCACAATGTCGGGGCGAAACAATAGCCACAATGTCGGGGCTAAACAATAGCCACAATGTCGGGGCTAACCTATGGCCACAATGTCGGGGCGAAACAATAGCCACAATGTCGGGGCTAAACAATAGCCACAATGTCGGGGCTAACCTATGGCCACAATGTCGGGGCGAAACAATAGCCACAATGTCGGGGCTAAACAATAGCCACAATGTCGGGGCTAACCTATGGCCACAATGTCGGGGCGAAACAATAGCCACAATGTCGGGGCTAAACAATAGCCACAATGTCGGGGCTAACCTATGGCCACAATGTCGGGGCGAAACAATAGCCACAATGTCGGGGCTAAACAATAGCCACAATGTCGGGGCTAACCTATGGCCACAATGTCGGGGCGAAACAATAGCCACAATGTCGGGGCTAAACAATAGCCACAATGTCGGGGCTAAACAATAGCCACAATGTCGCCGTCGCAGGCCAGCGCGTGCAGCAGCTGGTCGCGCTGCGCGGCCACGTTGTTGCGCCAGCACGAAGCGCCAGTGCCGCACGCCGCCGCGCCTCTGAATCATATGTTCTGCGGCCGTTTGCGTCAACAACTATAAGAACATGGCGGTAGCCATTCGATTCCGGCAATGGACCCAAAACATCCATATGAGGGGTATCAAACGGTGCATCAGTTAGGGCCTTTACTTTAGCATGGCTCGGTCTAACCTGACCTTCGCTAATGCTTCTGCCAAGGTATTCAATTTTCGTACACAGAAAAGCACACCTTTTTAAATTAATCGAAAAGCCCACAATTCAATTGATAGCGTCACGTATGCTTTCAAGTTCCTGACTACCCAAGCCCTTAAGTACGCGGAAAGCAGGTTTACGTACACAATTGAAATGCCTAAGTAAATTAGACGAAATAAGCGATATGGTCGAGCCACTATCGATTAAAACATCAACAGGTACCCCCTGTATAACGGCTACAACTCCATCACTACTGAGGGTAGATTCATTTTCGCGACAAAAATTCACGTTATTTTTATTATGGACCTCAGATCAGATCAGAGATTTTTGTTTAGCAAAACATGTGTCAACTTTGTGACCAATCTTTTTGCAAAAAGAACAAGATTCAGACTTAGTCGGCAAAAAGACAAGTTTGGAATTTGAACTGGCACTAGTATTGGCGGTAGTTTCATTCGCTACTCTCTTAGTACAATTAGCTTGCCTATGCCCCGATAACCCACACGTAAAACACTTGCCGTCCTCAAACTTACCTTTTCTCGGAGTAAAATTAGAAATCGACTTACTCTTCGAATAATGAGTTAGGTGAGCATTAGTACGCAGTACACTTTTATTTGCGTTCGGCTCCACGCAAACAGAGAAATCTCGACCAAGTCATTGGGCAAAAGCCCAGCGTCCGCAGCCGACGCCCGTATTTGGGGGTCTGCCACACCACGCACCACTATCGCTGAAATCAATTCATCAGAAAGACCCCGCACCACATGCAATCGCAGCAGCGAGCGACGAGCACAATCGGCATAAGCAGGGCAAATGTCCGAGCCTGCACCCACCACCTCGAACAAAATGTTAGCGATATCCGGAGTCCGGGACACAAAGGCTTGAACT
Source organism: Scirpophaga incertulas (assembly GCA_036419045.1). Taxonomy (NCBI): domain Eukaryota; kingdom Metazoa; phylum Arthropoda; class Insecta; order Lepidoptera; family Crambidae; genus Scirpophaga; species Scirpophaga incertulas. The sequence goes on from CM071641.1 coordinate 5,848,840, forward strand.
CTCTTTTAAGCCGGTCCAAGTGCGCTCGCTCGCCACCCACTCGCTCAACCACGTACGTGCATCGCCCCCCAAACAGTTACCCATACGAGACAGACACTCGCAGGGGCGGCGTGCCGCAACCCGACCGGCCGCGCACAGGCGACGGGGACCTGACCGGCGATCGCGACGCAGCGCGCTCAGACGAAGCATGTCCCTGCGCCTGGCGCGCCGCGCCACGCGGCCGCCACGCGCCCGTCCTCCGAGCCTCCAATACTCTGAGGCGGGCGAGCATCGCGTCCATCCCGCACCGCAGCCGACCGTCGAGGATCGGGGTGCGGTTACGGCGCGAAACGTGACGCGGCTTGCGACCCCTGCTACGAGCAGTCTCACGTCTCTCACCATCCACCATTTCTGCAATAAAATTCAACCAACACCAAAAACCAGATAGAATCACGCAGATCCTATCCCACTTCTGATCTTAACAATTTAAAAGTAAGGGTAATTTTTAAAAAAAATAACAACCGAAACAACCTATATACGATTTACCGAACTGAAATCAATTAGAACACGGAATGGTTAATTATCTATAGGACACCAATCGCACGTCCGTTGCGCACGAACCCGTAGCAAAGAGTGGCGGTCGAGGCGAGCTGTTGTCTGGCGGGGCTTGCGATTGCGCCACCGGTTGTGACGTCACTGAGTAGAGGGGCCGGGCAATGGAAAATTCTCTAACACTATATTATTATAAAGTTTCACTAAAATCGATTCAGTAGTTTTTACGTGAAACACTAACAAACATTCATCCATACCAACTTTCGCTTTTATATTATTAGTTGGGATAATTTAATGATTCTGTATTAATAAATAAATCCTTGTACCGACCAGTATATCCGATATGTTTATAGTATTTACTAGCTTTTTACGGTAGACAATACTGTAGTACATTATTTTGGTCTATCTCGTAGGGTTCAGCCAGCGTTTTTGCAATATAAGCGCAAAAACGTGCTTATTTACGACATCACATTAAAAACCTCTAAATTTATCAGTGTTTCTCTACTATATTATGCATGTATTATACATATAAACCTTCCTTAAGAATCACTCTATCTATTAAAAAAACCGCATCAAAATCCGTTGCTTAGTTTTAAAGATCTAAGCATACATAGGGACAGACAGACGGCGGATAGCGACTTTGTTTTAGTAATGTAGTGATATGTAAATATATTTAATTGTATAATTATTGATTTTGCAAAGAGAAGATAACAAGAGAGGATATCGTGACAAGAATAGAGAAAGGGATGCTTGGGTGGTTTGGGCATGTGGAACGGATGGGTGAAAGTAGACTAACCAAAATGATTTATGAAGCTGGAGTGAGTGGAGACACGGGACGAGGAAGACCTAGGCGAACATATTTCGAACAAATCGAAAGTGTCCTCAAAAAAGGCCAGGTCAGAAGTACCCGCAATCGTCGAGCATGTATGAGGAATGTTATGAAAGTAGATGAAGCGAAAGAGAATGTAAGGACCGTAGCAAGTGGAAGGACGTAATCTCTGCCTACCCCCGTGGGAAAAGGGCGTGAGTGTATGTATGTATGTATGTATGTAAGATAACAAATTCAGAGTTTCTTTATGACTGTTTATCTCGAGAAGAATCTCCCAACTTTCGAACAGTAAATGTAGAAATTTTTACACCTAGTAATGGTTTTTAAATGAAGAATCTCCAGAACCCTTTATAAAGTTTGTCTAACGCAGTCAGGGACAGAAGACCTTGTTACAATCAAGGATTTATTTTTAGATTACAAACAAAAGTAGGCTCGCTTTCACCGCGCAGGCTTCTGATATTTGTATTTATTTTTCCGCCGCGAGCTCCGGGCGGTGACTAATGGGTTTTTGAGTGGTAGCCAGGTGACCGAGCCTCGGCCATTATGTATTCCGTGGTTTTACATATCTGGCGGTGACGCTGCAGTTTTGGTAGCGTGTCTCATTGACGAGTAGTGTTTGCCGTAATGATTGAGTGGTTAACATTGCCTTGTTTAGACGAATTATATATAGATTTAGACTTGATAATACTGTTTTATTTGTTGGTATGAATAGATTAAATACTATTAATTTTTCACTGTTTTCCTTTTTTATTTTTCGAAAGTGACGGTGCCAACTTTATAAACATGAATAAAACTGCCCACGTGTTGAATAGCCGCGCCATATTAATAAGTAACCATACAGAATTACTCCGCCGTACAATTTTTTTATTTGTTAGGTTATATTAACTCTTAACTAACGCTCTTGTGCAAATATTGGCGCTGAGCTATATACTTTATTGTACAACAATTATTCTGTGTGGCAGACGAGTCCATATTACTTTCCCTATTCCTGCCATAAATTTGTTCAATATTTTAATCTTCTTTAATTCTTAGCAAAAACTTGCTTTGGTCGTAGTAAATAAAATAAAAAAAAAATATATAATACCTGATGTTTTTATGCATGTATAACATACACAGACTAGAAGCACTCGAAAAATGTATATAATTTTAATTGCCTGGTATTAGGAGACTCATAATAAATACACTTTTATCTTTATTTTTTTTAAATTTTTTCATAGTCGACAACCCTAACATTTTTTAATCGACTAAAACACTGACATGTATACAACATTGAAATAGAATATCTATAAAACGGTAGGGATAAAAATTATTATAAATTTCGAGGTATTCAAACCTCTCGATGAATATCAATCGGATTAGTCAATAACAAGTTTTTGAAAATCGCCTTATAAATTCGATTTATTTTTTCAGGTAAGTTGTTCATGGAAATGCGAGCACGTTCCGGTGAGTTGGTATTTATAAGGGTTGGCGTTTTTATTGGCTTATTATGTATCTGGTGTTAAATTATGGTTCCTTTCAGTTTCATGAAACGAGATTATCTCTTTGTTTGACCTTGGGAAAATATCAGTTCATTTTCAGGAAAGTATCGTATGACTCAATTCTGCTGGAAGTTTGGTGTGGAAAGACCAAATAATGTCGCATTAAAAAAATATATGATTATGGGATAGTTTTGAAATAACGAACACGTTTTCTTTTTTTTTTTGTTTAGTTAGTGCAGAAATTTATATGATTTTCTAAATCGAATTATTGATTTAACGTGCCAGATGAATTGCCGAACTAAATTCAGGTGAAGCAATGTGAATATTGTGTTGTGGTTCGTCTGTTCAGACTACATAGTCCATAGTTCCATAGGCCAAGGTCTTGCCTTGATCTCGAGAGACTCATTGATATTGGTAGATCGAGTATGCGTGGACCCGGCATTAAAAAAAAAAAATCACAACATTGTATCGCAACTGAAACTGCTAGATAGTGCAGATACACTGCCAATTTGAATTTTCATAAAACAGCAATGTACTTTTACCATCTGTTAGTTATCATCAAATTTAATAACAACCGAGCTACATCAGAGGCCCTTGACAAAGTATTGTCCGGGTTCGTTACCTTATCGACATCGTTTCAGCATCAAACGGCATTGTATCGAAATGATTTCAAATTGCGGAATCAGTCCTATACATTCCATCTTAAAAAGTGATAGTAACAAAATTTGATAGCAATAGAGACACATAATTTGCATACTGATATTTTATTTGTTACAAACGAATAATAGGTTTTTTTTCCCCATCTAACGAATCCAGAGAATCCACCAATATATAAATATGATTTATCTGTACGGGTTACGCTGGATTCTTTACCAATTTAACTCTCCAGAATTCACTAGCGCTATCAGTTGTCTAGGCTGATTGGGTAGTGACTTCAAGTGATAAGTCAGATACATTCATTATAGTGAAACAAAACAAAATTGATTAATAGGACATAGAATTCGTTTTTATCACTTACCACAGGAGAGGCATAGATTTGTCACTAAGGAGAAAGCCCGCAGCAAAATACCGTGGAGATTACGTTGGTCTTCATCGGGATTGAATAGGTCAGCTCGGGCTGCCTACCACCTGCTTTGAGTCGTGTTCCTCTCGACCTTATGATTTGAATGGAGAGCGATCGCTTCTCAGGAGAGACCGACGTCCGTCCCTTTCTGCTTATAATTTAATGAAGGAGGAAGAGAGTTAATTTAGTTTTAACGAGCCTCTCAGAATCGAACGCAGTGTCGTATTGTTTCCTAGTAATATTTTCAGCAGATTTTGAAAGCTGTCAAAGGATTTATTCATGCAAATCCATTCTCTATTAAGCAGTGTTATGGTCTATATTCGCAAAGAGCTGCTATAGATCATTACAGGACTTGATTACCCCGATGTGACGGCATTCATCGTGCCCCTGTTTTGCCTTTTGTTAATCCCACAAATGTTGACTGTTATGGAATTTCGTGTTCTAAATTTTCACGTCTAAAGTTATATTTGGCTCGCGTTTTGGAGCGCAGGTAAAGGGGATTTTAATGAAGGGGCAAGCTCAGCTGAAATTTAATGAGTGGATCCATGATCATAAAAGGTCGACAGCAGTGCGGCACTGCCTGATTTCATGATTTTCACGACACGATTGACGCGGATTATATTTCAAATAAAAAGCTTAATCATAAATATTCATTTGTAAACTTTAAAGCTTAACCTATCATCACGAAGCCTATTAAGTTGGATGTTGATACGTAGTTATTTGTTGCCAGTGAATTGACTTTGATCTTAATATAAAGACAAAATATAATCGTAGAATACAGTAAGTAATTCACTGCGTTTCTTATTGAAGGTTAAGGCATGATGAATTTTTCCTAATACTTATAACACATGTACAAATATTAGGTAATCAAAATAAGCGTCTTCAAATAAAATGCAAACACACATACATATATGTAAGTTTGCTTTATTTTTAATCGAATCGTAAGAGATTTAAGATTTTTAAATCGGATATTAATCCATAATTGACAGAGAATAGCGTGTAGCTTAGCTAAATAAAAGGCGAATTTATTCGGCAACTGAATTGGTTAGTTCGCAATCGAATATTATTTATTGCTTTTTTAATATTTTTAGGAAAATTCTATATTCTCTATTTCTGCTTATTTGAATAATAAGCCTTTTGAATAGAAAATACCGAAATAGTTATTAAAATATGAATTTATAACACAACGATAAGTATGGCATTACGGCCGAGAGATCGGCTATTGAGCAACGGTCGCGAGTTTGATTGCCGCATATATTTACTAGGACAAATATTTTGAATGCTGAATTCTGAAATTAGTTCCGGTTAGGTTCGAAGATTGAACATAAAATCTCTAATGCACATGCATGAGATATCTTATGTTGTATCCCCGACACAGAATCAAATTCTAGTGTGTGGCGATATAAAAAAAAGTTATAAATTTACTGGTTACACAGAAACTTGATGTGTTGTAACGTCTTCTTCTACACACAATAAACATACATAAAATTTTATTACGAGAAAGAGATGGGATGCGATTGCCAATAGCTTATTCAATTTCCATTGTAATTACACCGTTCGGAGATCGATCGTTAGAGAATTAATTAAAATCGAACGGAGCGAGACAATTAAGAAATCTAAATGTCGCGAGCAATCCAACCCTGCTCCAGATGTAAATACAGTTATCCTCAAGGCGTAAATATATATTCATCAGTAAAAAATCTACATATTAATCTACACGTTCTGACTACCTTATTCTCAACAAACAGTTTATATCGCGCCATTTTTGTTAATTTTTTATTTATTAAGGATTTGTCGAGGCGAGGAACAGAGCATCGATTTCCTTTCGTATATTTCTATATTTATAGGTCGTAATGAGTTGATCTTTAGATTATAGTGAATTCAAAGATGCATTTAGTCCAGGTGGTTGGATATAATATGAAAGTTATTAACTTAGATATACGAAAGATATAATCAACAATTTCATAGCTAAAGGCGTATTAGGATCTTTTGACAATAAATAATAAATCTTCAAATAATTGAATCGAAGCATTCTTCTATTGCTTTTCTGTAGAAGATATAGAGAAAAGATAAGTTACAAAATATTTTTGTTATACTTATTTAGATTTTTTATAGATTTAAAATGACCCTAATTAGCACAATAATATTATAGATGGTTTTAGGGTCGAAATAATGAATAACCGATTTGTACATAAGCTATAGCTTATTTTGTTGTACGAGTATGTAATAAAGATTTTTGTCATAAATAACTCCACTGTGTATTTATTCTACGAAAGGATAATAAAAAAATTAAGCCTGGAAGTGTCTTTTGGATTCTTTCGTAACATAATACTTTGATGAAGGTTTTTAATTTAAATCAGTTGTTGCGTTTTCCCGAACGCCCGTTATTTGCTTATATTATTTAATTAAATAATAATATTGCTTACCGGTCCGTAGTTCTGGCTTGCTTGAAGTGTGTTTTGTGTTACTAATGTGCCCTACCGTATGTGGTTATAAAATATATCATATACTACAATACTTGTAGTGTATAAATAGGAGAACGCGTGGCCGACCACTTTTCCAATCTAATCCCGTCGAAACCGTAATATGCAAATATTAGTCCAATGGTATATTTAAATACACTTCCGTAAATGATCAATTATTAATCCGCCGTAAATAAACCAAAGAATATATTTAAAATAAACTCAATAAAAAATGCCTGAAAAAATCCGAAGTGACAGTCAAGTACCGAAAACCGTAATGTCAAAATCTTTTTTTTTTTACTTTTTTAAATTTCCTTTTCCGCGGTCCGAAACTCATAAGTCCTAAACAATCCCCCACCCCGAGATGAGCAACCCTCATCTCGCTAGTCTACGGTAGACGGGACAGGGTTGCCACCGCACGGCGCATCACAGAGTCGCCGATCGAGACCTCTGCGAACCGAGGTACACCGTCAGAGCCTGGATAAAGCTTCAAAATGCGTCCTCTACGCCAACGTAGAGGAGAAAGATTTGAATCCTTAATCAGGACAAGATCCCTACCCGTGCAGGAGCCGTTTTATCTGTCCATTTCAGCCGCTGCTGCAACATGTGCAAATACTCCGAATAAAACCGTTTATAAAAATTTTGTGACATCTGTTGCAGCATTTGAAAGAGAGAAAGTCGACTCAGTGGTACATTCTCAAAGGGATACTCAGGGAGAGCTGCAAGGGCTGGCCGATGAGGAAATGACCCGGTGTCAAAACCTCCATATCGTTGGGATCCGAAAAGAGTGGGCATAAAGGCCGTGAATTTAAAGTTGCTTCCACTCTGTAAAAGACCGTAGTAAGTTCCTCGAACGTAAGAACCGTTTCCCCAATAACACGTCTCAAATGTGTCTTAGCCACCTTCACGACAGCCTCAAAGATGCCTCCCCAATGAGGACATCCAGGAGGATCAAACTTCCACGTAATGCCCTGAGTAGCCATTGCTTGTCCCAAGTCCGTACTATGTTTCGTTAAAAAATCATGGACCTCCTTAAGATACCTGTCAGCACCCTGATAATTTGTGCCGCAGTCCGACCGTACCAAACTCGGTAACCCCCTCCGTGAAACAAAACGTCCGAACGCCGCGATAAACGCTTCCGTACTAAGCGAAGATACTATTTCTAAATGTACTGCCTTCGTTGACAGACAAACAAATACACAAAATAAACTTTGTAAGTCTTAGAGGTCCGCAAGTGAGAAGCCCTGACAATAAAAGGACCAGCGAAATCCGTACCGACACCGTGAAAAGTCTGGTGACACTAACCCGATCGCTAGGTAGGTCACCCATCATAGGCTGCATGGTGTTAGCCTTTAACCGATAGCAAGGTATACACTTAAAATAAACCGATCGGACGCACCGTCGCGCCGATAGTATCCAAAATTCCCGCTGAACAATAGCAAGCAGTGCCGTACAACCTGCATGCGAGTTAGTAATGTGCCGATCACTTACTATCAACTGCGTCAAGGGTCCGTCCTTGGGCAGCAAAAGGGGATGCCTAGCCGAATACGGCAGCTTCGAGTTGCGCAGCCGTCCGCCAACACGAAGTAATCCCTCGCCATCAATGAATAAGTTAAGTTTCTGTACGGCACCCTTTAACCGACCCGTCGTCCGTAACGATTTAAGCTCGTCAGAAAACCGTTCCGATTGTACCCGTCGTACCCAAAACATGAGAGCAGTACGCCGTTCGCCTGCCGTCAGAAACAAAGATGTATTTCTTACAACCGGTTTGCGAGTATTCGTTATAAACCGACGCATCCATCCCGTAACGGCCAGTAATTTATTAAGAGAGCTAAACCGCAGTAAAAGAGGGTTTGTGACGATTTCTTTCTCCACAGCCATGACACGCACACAGGGCAGCGGATCCGATCCGATTAAAACCGTAGGGGGCCATGACGACTCCGGTGCCGTCAACCAAGCAGGTCCCCACCAAAGGTTATGACTCACCAACGAGGAGGCATAACAGCCGCGAGAGGCCACGTCGGCGGGGTTCAACTCGCCGGGTACGTGCCGCCAATTCAGATTCACTGACGAGTTTTGAATTTGCGAAACCCGATTCGCAACAAATGTTTCCAGCCTATGTACCGAGGTCTGGAGCCACGCCAAAACAATTTGGCTGTCAGTCCACGCATAAACGTTACCTATGTTAATGTGCTTCCCGAGTGTATCACAAACATGATTCAATAACCGAGTAAGTAACGCAGCTCCCGAGAGCTCCAATTTGGGTATGGTTTGGCGGTTGCGTATAGGAGCCACCTTGCTCTTCACCGTGATTAAATGTAACGCTACTGAACCATCTGGCTGTTATCGTCCGAAGATATACGACTGCCGCGAAACCCGATTCCGAGGCGTCACAGAAACCGTGAAGTGACGCATGATACTTCCCCGGTGGAAGTATTTTACGAGGTATAACAACCCTTCCGATAGTGGGTAACTGATCAATAAATGCGAGCCAGTCCGTTAAGAGTTCAGTAGGTAGGGTCTCATCCCACTTAAGCTCAGCCAACCATAACCGTTGTAGAAAACATTTAGCCCAAAATATTATAGGAGCGATCCACCCGTTAGGATCATAGATACGAGCAACCGTAGACAGGACTAGCCGCTTAGTCCATATCTTTTCCGTTATTGTTAAAACCCGAAAAGGAGATGTCAGGAACCGGTAAATACTGAACACCTAAAACCGATGTTGAACGAGGAGAGTCCGGATTCTCAAATAACAATGGATCTTGAACGTGATCCGCTGGTAGTCCTTCTAAGAGACGTAGACTGTTCGAAATCCATTTCCGTAGTTCATAGCCAGCCGTTGCCAATAACGCTATGAGCTCGTTACGTAAAATTAAAGCCTCCTGTTCTGAAGATCCACCGTGATAACGTCATCGACAAAAATTTCCGACTCTAAGACGTCCGCCGCACGAGGGAATCGAACGCGTTCCGTTGAGCGAGTTCCAACAAGCACCGCATAGCCATCCAGGGCTAGATTTCAAACCGTACGTGTTTTGTGTCAGTTCGTAGACGCGTAATGGGTGAGACGGGTCCTCGCGCCAAAGAATCAGCTGATACCGTCTATCAGCCTCATCAATCACCGTTTGCCGGAACATCATGCGTATATCCGTCGCGAAGACCACCTGGTGTCTACGAAAGGCCGAAATAAGATCCGAAATATCTTTATGTAGTTTAGCACCCGAGTGCAGGATTTGGTTCAATGAAACACCGTTAGAGGAAGGGGCCGACCCGTCAAACACGACCCGTATCTTACCGCTATCCGATTTAAAAACCGCGTGATGTGGTATGAAATAGTGTTCTTCCGATGAGTAGTCCCTCCGTGCCAGGGACATGTGACCTAATTGTTCATATTCCCGCATGAACTCAATGTATTTGTTCGCGAAACTCTGTATCTCGCTTCATGCGACGTTCCATAGAAAGCAGGCGTTTCTCAGCAGTGAGGTAGGACTGCCCAGCGGTTTGCGAATGCTCACAAAGGGCAACCGAGTAACGAAACGACCGTTCGGTAACCGATAAACATTTTCGATAAAATGGCGCTCGCATTCTTCGTCGAGCGGGTCCTTCCGTGAAACCGTGGGTACCTCTTCTGTCTCCCAAAAACGCTGTACTAAATCCGAAAGAGAAACGCCGTAAAAACCGTATCAGAAACCGTATCATATGCTGGACGCCCATAATCATATATCCGTAGTGCGATGGTATAGCAACCAAGCCATTATTATTTAAATTTATAGTGCGTCCGGTGCACAATAATTGACCAAGCACATCAGTACCAAGCAACAAATCAATTTTTCCAATATTTAAAAATTTTCTGTCAGCCAAAGACAGGTGAGAAGCCGAGTTCAAAATTTCCGAAGGTAATTCCACCTGTGGATGTTCTCTAAAATATCATGCAACACTAGTGCTGTAACTGTAATAACAGGTTGAGAGACCGATTCTCCAACAATGTTAAAGGTACATTGACCATAAACATGTGACACGAGCACATCACCTATGCCACGAACCGAAATATTATTATTAAATATGTATAGGCCTAACCGTCTCGCCAAATTAACTGTTATCATGCAACCTTGCGAACCCGTGTCCGCTAGAGCCCGTGCTCTAACATAAAAACCGTTAATATCACAAATCCTTACCGCAACGGTAGGCAATAAAATAGTATTTAAAAAGGTTGCATTTGGCGAGGCGGCGGCGACTACCTATTCTTGAACGTCACTATGAAATGAAGCATTCACCCGATTAAAAACCTGGGCTGCCGACAGCGCCAGAGGGTTATATGTAGGGGGTCTCGAGCGCCCCAATGGTGCCCGAGTCAGGTGCCAACTGGCATCCGGTGTCCGGTAACCAACCGGATGACCGAAAGATGGCGGCGTGTTCCTCAATCGCGGCCGTTCCGCGAGGGTGGTGAGAAACCCCTCGCTCTCGCTGCATACGAGGCCGCAGACGCATACTGTTCCGCAGTGACGTCACGAGATTCGTCCGCTTGAATATGCCCTATGCCCGCTGCATAGGGTGCTTGTACCATAGGCCCGGTGCCTCCCCCACCCGTATGTGGAGATGCCTGTGAAGTAGGCCTAAAGCCACCCCCACCCGTATATGGAGGTGCGTCGCGCACGTCCACCCGTCGAGGCGACGCTCGTCCAGAATGAGGAGGTGAAGTCCGTACTTGTCCGCTTTGACCCCCTCCTGAAGGAGAACCAATCCGTGCCGCTGCAGGCCTAACTCCACCATTCCTATTCAGGCATAACATCCCGTGATGTTTGCCGTTACAATGAATACATGGCCGTGCCACTGCACAACTATTAACAAGATGATCCCCTAAACAAAAATAACATAACTTGTGATTTTGCACAAAACGCCTCCGCTGTTGAGGGGAACAATTTATAAAATGTTGGCATTTAGATATAAAATGGCCTATGATGCCACAAAAGGTGCAACCAACCCGCTTGGATTGCAACCTATTATTAATAGTATGGTCCGATGTAGCCATACCTACCCTAGTCCCCCGAGTGGGTGGCCTAATCCTACCCTGACTGAATACAGGTCTTCCCTGACTGGACACAGGCCTCCCAGATGGCCCTGAGGTAGCCGTTGCAGGAGGTGAGCCTACATTGTCAACAATCCGTGCTTCTTCCTCCAAGAAGGTCAAAAGGTCAATAAATTTAGGCAACGGGCTTGCCTCATCTCCGCTTCCATATTTTTGTTCAAATCTTAATTTTAAATCAGAGGGTAACTTATTCAATACAATATGGAGCAACAAGAATGACCACTCCGTTACTGGTAAATTTAATTTCTCCAAACAATTATAGGCCACCTTTAATGGATTTAAAAATCATCCCTTATAAACATGATATTCCTTAAATAAGGCAAATTTAATATCTTTGCCACATGGGCATCCGCAATTAACCTAATATTTTGATATCTGCCCATCAATAGCGCCCTTGCAGTCTCATAATTGTTATCTGTTATGGTTAAATGTGAAATAACCTGGTGAGCGTCTCCCGATAGACAACTCAACAGATAACTTAATTTTTGTGAGAGTGATATATCCATCCGACAATGTACCAAAGAATCAAAAATGTTAATAAATGACATCCAAGTTTCATACCCACCAGAATACTTGGGCAAATTTAAATCCGGCAATCTAGTATAAATTGAGGCATTACTACTTGACTGACCCTTAACCGTGGGACTACTGGCCAGATCCAGTGTCCTTACCGCCTGAATAATGCTGTCATAATATTCTAAGCATTGCTTGTAGTCTGCCTGGCCTTGAATCAACCTTGCCTGCAAAGTTTCATTGTCTGGATTCATGTCAGCCCTATCATAACACATTTGTAAAGCTTGATCCAGATCCGCCATGTATCTGTTCGCATTTGAAGCCCGCTCTTTCAAGGCCTCAACCCTGTCTGGTCTACTCACCAGAGAAAATGCGCTTACCAACCATTGCAAAATGCGACGAATTTCGTTGTAACCGTCCGACATTTTAATAATTAAAGTAAATACAAAACAAAGAATTTACAAAATAACAGGTCCGTAACCGAAAAGTAAACCACGCTCTGCTACCAAAAAATGTTGCGTTTTCCCGAACGCCCGTTATTTGCTTATATTATTTAATTATAATAATAATATTGCTTACCGGTCCGTAGTTCTGGCTTGGCTTGAAGTGTGTTTTGTGTGTACTAATGTGCCCTACCGTATGTGGTTATAATATATATCATATACTACAATACTTGTAGTGTATAAATAGGAGAACGCGTGGCCGACCACTTTTCCAATCTAAATCCCGTCGAAACCGTAATATGCAAATATTAGTCCAATGGTATATTTAAATACACTTCCGTAAATGATCAATTATTAATCCGCCGTAAATAAACCAAAGAATATATTTATAAACTCAATAAAAAATGCCGTGAAAAAATCCGAAGTGACAGTCAAGTACCGAAAACGTAATGTCAAAATCTTTTTTTTATTACTTTTTTAAATTTCCTTTTCCGCGGTCCGAAACTCATAAGTCCTAAACATCAGTTATATGGCCAGTACTGTTTTGCCTTTCTTACAGATCAGTTATGATTCTGATTAAATAAATATCCATGAAGATTAAATTCATACACCAGATGTGAAACGAATACACCAGCTTACAGACGCTTGCACTTCCATTGATATCGTTCGATAATCAAGTCAACCAAGTTGATTATTGACTTCGTAATGTTTATTTCATTTCATTAATTTTAACGTGTGCTTTAAGTTTATAAGGGTAATCAGCGACACTGTCTAGAATTTTAATGAGAAAAGTTCAAGCTACTTAAACCCATAAACGAACCTTTAGCCTGTACTTTTCAAGTTCTTTTGACTGTTAAATTTAATTAAGCTGAATGTTTAATGAATTTGAAAATTTCTGTTAAATTTATTTCAATTGTTACACAAGGTCAAAATAATATTTTGCATCGCGCCCTCGCGTCTAATAAGGAGTGGACGCTTTCACTTTAAGCCACATTCGCTTTAGGCTGAGTTTGGTCGGCAGGTCTTCCGGTCGAGCCGCCTCTTGAAAATTTCTGTTAAATTTATATCAATTGTTACACAAGGTCAAAATAATATTTTTCACCGCGCCCTCGCGTCTAATAAGGAGTGGACGCTTTCACTTAAGCCACATTCGCTTTAGGCTGAGTTTGGTCGGTAGGTCTTTTCCGGCCGAGCCGCCTCTTGAAAATTTCTGTTAAATTTATATCAATTGTTACAACAAGGTCAAAATAATATTTTGCACCGTGCCCTCGCGTCTAATAAGGAGTGGACGCTTTCACTTTAAGCCACATTCGCTTTAGGCTGAGTTTTGTCCGGCAGGTCTTCCCGGTCGAGCCGCCTCTTGAAAATTTCTGTTAAATTTATATCAATTGTTACACAAGGTCAAAATAATATTTTGCACCGCGCCCTCGCGTCTAATAAGGAGTGGACGCTTTCACTTTAAGCCACATTCGCTTTAGGCTGAGTTTGGTCGGTAGGTCTTTCCGGTCGAGTCGCCTCTTGAAAATTTCTGTTAAATTTATTTCAATTGTTACACAAGGTCAAAATAATATTTTGCACCGTGCCCTCGCGTCTAATAAGGAGTGGACGCTCTCACTTTAAGCCACATTTGCTTTAGGCTGAGTTTGGTCGATAGGTCTTTCCGGTCGAGCCGCCTCGATCGGTCTGGTCCGACATAACCTCCGTGATACTTGGCTCCAGTGGTAGCCATGAGGGTCTCAGCCTAGAAAAGAAAGTATTTCATGGTATATATCAAAGTGAAGGCAAAAAAAAAATATAAGCAATAATCATATTTTTACAGGAACTTCACTTCTGATGTAACTTTCGGTATATATATTTCCTTAAATAAACCTCTGAGAGATCTTCATACATTTTTTTGAGTACTTTCAATATTCGGAGTAAATCTAAATCAAAATAATCTTTATTCAATATAGGCCTTACTTATTGACGTCAAAACACATTATAAGCATACGAGAACAATAACTTGGCTCGTGTATACGAACAAGGAACAATAAATTGAATAAATTGTTAAGGAATCGGAGGAGCCTTCTCGAGAGGAACAGATAAAAAACTGTGACCAAAATATAGATTTTATTTAGATCCCAACAAGATGACTCTATGAAAATAATTAAAATAGACTATTCTGTACTAATATTATAAATCGGAAGCAACTCTGTCTGTCGTGCTTTCATGCCATAACTGGTGAACCGATTTAAATAAAATTTCGTATTCAGATAATCTGCAGCCTGAAAAAGGACATAGGCTACTTATTAAATTGTAAAAGTTGTTGTAAGGGGATGAAATAGAAAATGAAAGTTGGCAGGGAAAGTCGTTTTTAAAGTTTGCTATAAGTTTGAAACTTTTGCACTTTTAAAAGAGGGTGAAAATACGCCATGAAACTTTTTGTTTGAATAGGCTGAGAAACTACTGAATCGATTTTTATGACAGTCAGTATAGGGATAGTTTGAGCCCTGAAGAAGGATATAGGGCCTCACTCCTCACCAACCTCACCCCCGGACGGGGGGTGACGTCGTAGGAGGTTGGAGGGGAGGACGCGGCAAGATCACTCCTCCCCGAGAAGGGTTTCCTTACGCACCCAGGGGTGCAAAGGCGGGGGTCCTCAGATGCGACACTCGATCCTGAGGGCCCCCTACACGCCAGAGGATTGCCATCGCTGAGGTTTTTAGTGGGTAGGCTCCCCCTTCTGGGGAGGAGAGCCCCACATAACCACCGGCTCTCCGCAGCCGGGGTATGCAATTCAATGCATTTACCTCAGCGGAACAAAAAAAAAAAAAAAAAGGGGCGTTTACTAATTGGTCGAGTTTTGATACAACTTGGTATAGGGATGGTTAGAGACTTGGGAATGAATATGAGATATTTTTTTGCCGTGGGAAAATATCTATCCTACGCGGGTGGAAAACTAAGCAAAAATGAATAACTAAATTATCTTAACATGTTGGCGTCTGTACCCAACTGCCTCTTTGAATATAAACTAAATCTTCATACTTAATCTAGCTGCTTGTAATTTTAGCAGCGCTGAGTATATTTGTCGTTCGGTTGCCAGTTTAATTGGACTCATAAAACAAACGAAAGTGCAAAGTGGATGATTATTGCGTCATTACCAGGCTCGACGCTTAATCACTTAGCATTTGTAGGCTCGGCTATTTGGCTAATTATTAATTACGCGCCAGTTAATAAAGCTACTAGCTTTACAGTTCTCGGTGTAGTGCGTGTTACTATTATGTTTCATGTGATAGATACAATGTGTCGAGTATTATGTAACTATTACTTATGAAAAATTCGACAAAATACCTTATGTTTTTGGTCATTCAATAGGGATCGTCACTGAAAGCCTAGATTAAATGTAACTATAAATATCTGAATGACTTTATCGAAGGAATTGCCTTCTTATTCGTTTATATATACACATATAAAGTACTTAAAACATCTGTTATTCTTTGGCTACGGCTCTATGCTCTATGGCGGTTATCAGATTTGAACGTGGAATGTCAAACAGTGATATGCGTTGGCGAACAAAAGAAAAAGACAGTCGAGGACAGACGCCCAAGATGAACACATGTATTTGTATTAACGAAGGAAGTATGGAAAGTAGTCAAAATTATGAAAAGGTTATTAAAATGTTCGACAATGACGAGTTCCGAACCTGCGTCTTCCATGTCATTTGTGTAATATTTTGGTGTTATTTTACAATAAAATCGAGCTAATAAACTTGTGTTTTCCTCAAAATAAGATTGATGATCGCGCGGATTGTGAATGTGTTCTTTCTCATCTAGATCATTTAATTTTGTCTGAGACAATAATTACTTTATATAAATGCAAGTAACACGGCCCTCTTTATCCTCAATCTTTAGAATGTTATTGAATACTCATACATCATCATCAAAGCCACAACCACGCTAGCCCAGTACGGATCGGTTCGCTACATACACCTTCGAATTTCTTCACTGATGTATGCTGGTTGATTCACGATGTTTTCCATCACTGATTTCATAACAATGATCTGTAGGCCTACTATGATCGCTTAAAATTGGAATAAAAATGCAGTGCAAGCGAGATGGCGCTACATGTTGGCGCTTATCCTAGCAATAAGGACGGTAGGTTCTACCAACACTAAAAGCGGGGTTGTTAGGTAATACCATAGGTCGCTTAAGATGAATTTCCTTTTGGGGAAGAGTTGAAGAGTAAGTGACTTGCTGTACCCTACTGTACTGCTACGAATAGAAACAGCAACTCACCTTCAGCAGTCACGGCACCGGGCTCACGAGCTGCAGCTCTCCTGCTCTTCCTCAACAGCCTTCGAATATGTAGCGGTGTGAAGGACCAGCCCCGACTGTGGCAGCCAGTTGAGACAGCGGTGAAGCACAAGCACTTAAGCAGGCACTGGCTTCGCGATTTTTATAAGCGGTAGAAACCGGGATAGCGTCCGGCTGAGTCGCCGTTAATTCGTAAACTGACTATAGAGTACAGCAAAGCGAGTATTATATAGATATCAGATTTTAGAAGAAGGTAGTGTAATAAAGTTAACAAAGAAGGTATATGATATATAAATGTACCTAAATTATTCTAGGTACCCGAAATCGGCACGAACACTACACGCTGCAAAAGAGAAGAGGCATCACGTCTCTGTTTCAATATTGTTTGAACTCTACCATAAGCGGTTATAATAAATAAATAAATATGTCTTATGTGTTATGGCTACGGTAACGGATATATTAGAATATGCCATTTATTAGAAGTATATAAATAAAGGAGATAATTTTTTTTAGGCCCGCTAGAAAACGGCAACGTTTATTGATATTACTGAACTCTATAATATCAATTTATTATTAAAAGCAATTGCACGATATTATGAGTAAAAATGAAACGGGAATAATAAAATTAATTAATTAAACTTAATAATGACTTTTGACATTTGAGGTAAAGGAACTAACGTTTTTTAAATCAAAATGAAAGATGATTCAATATATACACAAATAATAATAGATAAAGGATAGTGTATTATTTCTTTTTTTATTTTATTTAAAAGTATTGAACTCGCAATTAATACTATTTTAGATTATTTTAACTATTAGTTCGTCAGTCCAGTATCGTCGTGGAACGGAACGCGCAATCATTTTTGACAGCGACAGAATGGTACCTACACTGAAATCCAATTGACGTCGGTTTGTTTTCAACCGAATTCTGTGTTTACGTTTCCGGCTTTAACGGCTTGATTTCGTTTTCTTTTCCGTATCCCGTATTTAGAATGCAAAAAAATAATACGATTTAGGGGTTTGTTATACTGTACTTTTTTTAACGAAAATGCATGAGGTCGCGTCGACGCTCCGCGAGCACTGCAGCACTGGTGAAACGCCTGAAATTTCGGGCGTTTGGTAGTGGCCAAAGAAGATTGTATTTTTCAAGACTTAAAAAAAGTGTTAAATAGCATTTACGTAAAAAGCAATTTGGATACAAATCAAAATAAAGCTACTAACTACTACTATTTTTAGGTTATTTAATCTTCATGTTTTAATTGATTTCTCAATATTCCCGTTAGATAAAAACAAGCTAATGTTCCTTATAATATCTAGGGTTAATAAGAAATTATTTAACGTATGTCTCATTAATAAACGTTACATTTTGTAGTGGGCCTATTCTCCATACAAGAAAAAATTATCTCCTTTGGTAAAAATATATAACAACCATGACTACATGGTACAAATGCTAGCATTCATCACGCAAATATCTCCCCCATCGGGACTCGAACCCGGGACCTCAGAGATGGCCTTGAAACCGGGATACCAACTACTCGACTACGGAGGTCGTCTTCGGAGGATCTATGATGAAACAAGCTTGCACGAAACTGTTCGTACTTACCACAGTCTGGAAGGCACTTTTTGAAATATGTAATGGATAATTCGTGAGCCTATTAAAATTTAAACTTCTCACAAGTGGGTGGCAACCTGCGTGTGTGTGTGACTAGCGTTTTTGACAAAATTCGTGTCATCAAAAAAACTGATCGTTTCTGACCTTAGTCTTAAATGGCCGAACTGTGGGTTTGTTTACATCGCCAAGGGAATTAATGGTCATTTGAGAATGACTCGCGCGTTTTTTATGCGATGTCGGTAAATGCGCGGATTCGCCTTGAGAGCGTGAGAAGATAACATGATTGATCGCTCGCATATCCTGGTGTAGTGGAATAAACAGTGGCTATTGTGCGTAATTACTGACCTGATCTGTCATAAACGTATGATGTCTTTGCGTGCGCTGTAAGTTGGCCCGTGTCACCTTAAAACCACTTAGGACTTCGAACTTAGCATTTAAAGCAACTTGTATTTTTTTATTTTTGCTCGTCATGGTGGCAGTGGGCAGGGCATATTGCTCCCAAGACCGACGGACCCTGGGACGGAAAGATCTTGAGTAACAGGCATGTGTCGGACACCGTAGCAGCTCGCCGATTGACAGACAATTTGGCGAGGACCGCAAAGGCGCTGTACGCTAGGACAAAGAGGTCTATGTCCAGAATTGACCGTCTACTGGTTCAAATTGTGATGATCTGACATCTAATATATTTTTTTTGCTTTTTCCTATTTAATACCTATGTTCACCAACTTGTGTGCAGAGCTCGGTGCCTTATATATATTTTCCAATTCTTGTTCACGATAAATTCTATTCTCTTTGGTTTTGTTGTTAATGGACTTTAATTAATATTGGTTATTAGAACGGTAGGATCGCTCTAATTCGGCTACGCACGCTGGTGTGAAATAATGTATATGAGAAATTCGCATTAGGTCGAATTAAATCGATTTTTAGAAGCATTTTAAATATTGGTTATTTGCAGGCAACAACAAAGGCAGGCTTACAATTCCCTATCTAATCAGGGATTAAATGTCAACTAAGAATTCCTAATTTTGTCTATTAAATTAAATGGAAATTTATTTTCGAACTATTTGCTTGAAACTCCATACTTAGTTGCGAGTTAAGTCATCGTCCACTTTTCAGTCATATGATATTGTTTTTAAAAACTTTAAATCGTTCTGAAACATTTAGCAAACAATTTTTTATGGCTGCATTATGTTATTCCTTTGTACACTAAAGTCAGTGTATGTTCTCTTGTCAAAACGAATGACAGTGATGCGTAAGATTTACTTATAGTGACGAGTGGGTAAGACCGCTCGGTGTAATCGATCTATAGCGAAATAAAGAGGTCTGCTGACCTAAGTTGTCAATCGAAGTTAGTAACTAGAGTTAGCGTTATACACCATTGAATAAAGTCGCTCAAGTAATCTGCTCTAATGATTTTACCCGTGGCCACGTGGCACCACATTAAACAAGATGGTGTGTGCTGTAATGGTTTGTAGGTGTTTTATCACTAATAACATTTCACAGCCGCGCTTAATTGCTTGGAAAATTGCGTATTTGATGAACAAATGTCTTTTTATATTGCGTTTTCTTGCGCTGACGCGGCGGACAGCATTATGGGCTCGTAATTTATATTATAATCGTAAATAGAATTTTTTTGAGTTAATTTGAAATAAAAAAGATTTGTAGCGAAATATTTAGAAATTTACTGCGAAATATGTACTTTAAGTTCAATCTTGAACTTCATGTACACATATAAAGACGTCATGAATCAGAAACTACGTTTAAATCATGTATTGTCTGTTTTTTTTCTTTCATATTTTTTTTAATAAAATTAATAATTAATATTAAAATATTAATTACCTTTGATTAATTTACAAAATTTCACATAGGCATAATTAATTCGCAGATCACGTGATAACAATTATTTAGAATGTAATATGAACCTGCACCCGCCTTTTCAGTTCATCAGTACTATAACTGTTACTAATACATACACAGGGTCGGACTGGGCCGGAAGAGCCCGGGTGGCTGATCGCAATCCCGAGGCTCGAGACTCCTTTTTTGTACGACGCATAGTTTCCGAGACATGCACGCGGGCAACCGTAGCACAGGGAGCCCGCGTAGCGTTGCCCCTGTGCTACGTGCCCTGCCGCATGCCCCGCAACCAGGCCCGTGGGGGCCCGCGCAGGCTGGGGCCCGGCTGGCAAATGCCACCTCGGCTGTATGGCCAGTCCGACGCTGTACATACATACTTCATCTACGCTTCATCTACTTTCATAACATTCCTCATACATGCTCGACGATTGCGGGTACTTCTGACCTGGCCTTTTTTGAGGACACTTTCGATTTGTTCGAAATATGTTCGCCTAGGTCTTCCTCGTCCCGTATCTCCACTCACTCCAGCTTCATAAATCATTTTAATCAGTCTACTTTCATCCATCCGTTCCACATGCCCAGACTACCCAAGCATCCCTTTCTCTATTCTTGTCACGATATCCTCTTTCAAACCACATTTCTTTCTAATCACTTCATTATACAATCTGTCACTCAGTTTTACTCCTGCCATACTCCGCAAAGCTCTCATTTCTACTGCATTTATTCTGCTTTCATGTCGTTTCTCCCATACCCAACTTTCACTTCCGTACATTAATGTTGGGACCAGCACGCCCTCTGCATATATGTTACTGTGTTTGTCATATATTGTAGTGTAGATATTTTTATTGCTTCCTTCGGAATATTCGTTAATTTTATCTTTCTGTCATTTCTATTTTATATGTATATATATATATAACACCCATCTGTAGTACTTAATAAGGTATTATAATATTACAGATAATGTATGTGTTAATGTACCACAGATCTTTCAGCATTACGGATCGTATTATTTAGTTGTGTGATTGTTGACTATTTAAATTCAAATTCATGTTCTGAGTTGTTTTTCGTACCTGGTGTCAATACTGTGGCAAGAAGAATACCATTAAAGCAGGTTATGCTTGCATTCTTAGTTTTAGTTTTCAGTTTTAGTTTTTTTTAGTTGTGCTAATTTACACGGGTACCTGTTTTTGGTAATTTGTATCCTTTTGTGGCTTAAGGGTAGTCATACTCTCATTAAAATCTCTTCGGCAGTGTCGTGTGAGGCGGGTCGTTACGTTCCTAAAACATGGTTGAGCGAAGCGATGGCTGGTTCATGCGTCATGCTCGTGAACGGGTGCTGCCAGCGGAGATGAGTCTGCTCTTTGCTATACTGGGTACTACTCGTATTTATTATAATTTTAAATTAACTTTAATATATTCTTTTATAACTGTATGACACGGCATTCCTAATATAGGCATGTTTTCAAATTATATATTTTTTTATTATATTATGTAATGGAAAGTGACTTCATGAATTATCAATATTGAAGTCATTTTCCAAATTGACGACTCTGTATCTATTTAATACAGGGAAAAAAAACAGCCCTTGCTGAGTTTCTTGCCGGTTCTTCTCAGTACAAGGTCTCCCGCCGTAGATTTGCGAACCGATGGCGTAGCTTTTCGACATTCACAAGTGCTTGTAACAGCCCAGACTGAATAAATGATTTTGAATTTGAATTTGAATTCAGGAGAACATTTAGGATATACTTTCAACAATTTCAAATCATGTCCCATACTGTTTCAAAAAGAAATCCGAAACATACGTAATCCAACTTATCTATTTCGGATTTTTATGGGTCTAGATCCATTGTCACCATGTGGATTGACACACAGATCGACTTGGACAGCAGGCCGTAATTTGGGGAATACAAGAATTTCTACGCTTATCCAGACTTAAATAATAAAAACGTCGTTTCCCGGTCCTCTCTTGTATTAATAAACAACACCAATATCACCAAATATTGCAAAATTAGGACCACATTATAAACGTAATGCCTTGTTATGAGTTGGCTCGTTAGTTCCGACACCAGCTGAATGTTCCAACTCAAATTCCTTATTAGGTAAATTGACACCAGCACCGGTTATTTGGAGATTCAATGTAATGAAATTAGCTAACGAGATTAGCTGCAGGCTTTTTCTTGTGTTTAAACAACTTTAATATTAATTGGGGGTACGTTACATCGTGCTTAATTTTCTTGTTGTCTTTGTATCGCACGTAATTACACGAATACATATATACTCGTATCTATATTATTAATATTAAAAAAAGGAAACGTTATACTAATATTATAAAGAAAAGAAACTCAAAAGTCCTGAGCACATTTCGAAATTCTTTTACCATTAGAATGCTACATTATCTCAGATTTTTTTACGTATGACAAAATTTATGAACTACTGGATCAATTTCAAATTGATATTATAATTATATTTATATATTACATGTATTTATATGTTATATAGATGTTATAATTATAAATCAAAATAATAATTTTTCGCGGGAAAATATTACTTTCCTATAGGAATATTCTATTTTTAGCTATAGCTCTATAACAAGCATTACTGTAGGACATTTGTAGCACTCTTGCGTTATTCTTAATAGCGACGGTGTTCGACGCAGTACTGTATCAGATTTTTTTTAATATTATTAAGAGAAAACAGTTACATAGAAACAAAAGAATATATTAACATAACCTATATCTGAACCTACAGTCCCCTAAATATACGAACAAATTTGAATAAAAAGGAAAAACTATTTCTAAACACGAAAACTCCTCATTATTAATAGGTGTAATTAATTCCTTAGGATCATTTAAAAATTAATTACTCAAAGTATATATACATATTTAATTTTATAAATAAAATACTCATGTCTAAAACTTACCATGACAAATGAGATTTTTAAATTTGTCCAAGCGAGAACAACATATGTCCGTCGCATCATTAAAACGCTCATTTATATTTAGAGGTTTTATTTATTACTCGGTAATTTCCTTCGTTTTTCACATGAAAAAGAATGTTTTTTGATCACATATATGTTAATAATTATTATTTGTGTATATATAGCTGGGAATATAAAAATAAATTATTAGAAGTCATGATGTAAGGGTCAATTTTCTTATTAATGGCCAGCGTTGCTGTAAAGTTGCTTTAATATTATATCAAACGGCTCAGAGCTTTTCCCCATTATATAGGCGCGAAGAATTTTCGCTACACACGTAGCGAAAATTCTTCAAAACTTATATTGTGGAAGTATATCGGCCTAATTTACTTAAATCGAGTTAGAAAACCAAAATACATTTAAAATGAGAATCAGCGTCGACAGTTAGCGAACTTCACGACAGTTGCTTGTTTCAAGCAAGTGGAAAGTTGGCCCGTAATGGCGTCGCCGCCTTATCCGCCTCACCTTATATCTGCCGTAATCTTGTTTCGAGTTGGTAATTTGTATGAGATGGATGATTATATGTTTGTATGCCGTGGAACCGAGGGATACTGTTGTGCCGAGGTATTTTTATGTCGATAAATTATCGATAATTTTAGTGACACTACCAAGACATCGATAGCGTATTAATTTTAATTTCTCCACATCGTAATAATATGCCACGCATCTTGCCTTACTTAATTTCCTGTTGCTTACATTATAGAAGGGAACTTGGTGTTTGTTTGTACCGCACCCTCTCCTGGGGAGCGATTACTCTCAAACGAGCCATGAGATATTAGCACCAAGACTGAGTTTGGTCGGAAGGTCATTCACAATAACCGCAACACTTCGTTGTACTATCCATGGGGATTCTCAGTTTCTCATCTCCTGAGAAAAAAAAAAACCAATCGCATTAGCCTAAGGACTAAGGCTTTGAAACAGAATTTAGTTGATAAGACTGGGTGTAGCCGTCTCGGTCTGATTCCAACATAATCAATTCACAAGTCTACGGCAGGAGACTATAAAGAACCAGTAAGAAAATTGGAAGCTGGATTCAGATAAATAGTCTGATGATAATCTTCGCGGCGCTTGGTTGCAGAGGTATCCGGAGTAGACTTCCTGTTCCTGTGTGAGGATTCTCCATCTTTTTTCTCTTGAGTGAAAATTAAAACGCATTAATAATTCTAAATAACTCTCCGTGAAATGTCATGCGTCAATAAGCTTAAATTATTATGTTAACGAATAAAATATGTTCGCGTGCAAGTGATATAAATATTTTAACCGTTCGGAAATTGGGGAACGGCAAGAAAGTCAGTTTCAAACGTACGCATAGATGAAATGAATATTAATGAAGTTCACACGAGACGCTGAGACGTTGGCTCATTGTATACCTACCAGCTGTTTGAACTCGTATTGTCTCTCTGTCTGTTCATTAATAGTTGTTTGTTTCAAACAAGAGCCCAGTGATTGAACACTGCGGTCTTGCGAGCTGGATAGGCGTGAACTAAACTTTGTACCCGCACCTATATAACTGAAAGTTGAACGATGTATACAAAATGGTGAGATAAAATAAGCACGGTTAAAACTGAAACAAGAAGCTAAAACAGAAATACAGAAATTCTAAATCGTCAAGTAAATATGTCACTCAACTCAAAGATCATTTTCACGTATGATAGACATTCTGCGTGTTGAAATCAAAAATTTATTCTTAAAGTGGAATCACTTTTGCAATACATTACAAAGGATATTGGTTATGTTTGCTGATTCCGCGCAGTTGATGATGACTTGTCCAACAAGCAGACAAGGTCGACACGTGTTTCGTCTCTCAGCGAGACATCTTCAGGATCTGTTGCCCGCTCGGTGTCTCACGAGCGACGAAACACGTGTCGACCTTGTCTGCTTGTTGGACAAGTCATCATCAACTGCGCGGAATCAGCAAACGTAATCAATATCCTTTGTAATACAATGGACTTCCGCAAAAATAACACCTGCTACAATAGAGTCACTTTTGCAAGTTAAAGATGCTTCGCCATTGGTTCACAAGTGTACGGCGGGAAGATTGTACTAGAAAGAACCAGTAAGAAAACCAGCAAGGGCCATTTTTTTCTCCCTGTATTTTTACAGAGTCATCATTTTGTCAGATTCAGAAGCTGACGTCAGCTAAATAAAATAGTCTGAATCCAACTTCCTTTACAATTTCAAACAAATTCACATTATATCTATTTAGTTTCATTATGTTATTTACTATAGTTAAAATGTTTGATAACGTAACTATATGATAATATGAATAGGCACTACTTGTTATTGTACACGTATATTGACTACTAGCTGACCCGCGCCCACTTCGTTGGGCATAATATTAATAATCCCCGAAGCGAGCACGAAAGCGAACTGAATTAAACCCGAAACCATCGCGCGCCGTCCGCTGATGATGATGATGATGATGATGATGATGATGACACTCAACAATAATGTGGCTTTCTATTGGTGAAAGAATTTTTAAAATCGATGATGATGATGATGATGACACTCCGCAATAATGTGGCTTTCTATTGGTGAAAGAATTTTTAAAATCGGTTCAGTAGATCCCGAGATTACCCCTTACAATTTACAAACACACAAACTTTACTTCTTTATAATGTTATATAGTATAGATATATTAATTTATACGAGCGATCCCAAATTAAAAATTACAACAATCTATGTTATTGTAATTCTTTAAAAAGTAAATCTTGCTACATTTTTATGTGTATTCGTTTAGTTATTGATTGCACACTGCTATATTATCATAAACTAGCGGAACCGACAGACTTCGTGCTGTCAAAAAGATTTGGCAAAGTGGCAGTTTTTTGTTCCTACTTATTTTATAGATAATTTTTTGTAGATATTAATATATTCTATAATATTGTCGAACATTTTTTTGTCCTCTCATTAATACTCTTCGCAGCTATGTGATGAAAGACATTTTATTGCAAATTTTTTTACACCTTCAGTTGGTTTTAATAAGAATTTCTAAAGATTTCTATAGTAATGTAGTACTAAATATAGCCTATGTTACTCAGTGATAATGTAGCTTTCTAATGAAAAAAGAATTATTAAAATCTTTCCAGTAGTTTTTGAGTTTGTTCGTTACACATAAAAATACAAATCTTTCCTCTTTATAACATTAGTGTAGATATCTCTTTACTAAAATTGTCTCGAAGTATTATAATAAAAAGTAATATAAGTATAATAATAATGTCATAACGACGACGGCGACTCGGTCGCTGTCGCAGACACCTCTCTAGCCGTTCACACCATAGTTGCTCCCCTTGAACCAATATTGGTCTGCTTTTTTGGAAGGCCCATGTAGTGGGCGGCGAGTAACCACCTGCTATATTTAAATTAATTAGGGAGCTTTGAGAAGGCAGGTGACCGGAGTCTCTTCTATAGCCCGGTTTTCATTATCACTAAAGTCGAATAGGGAGGGAGGACACGACACGATGCCACCATTGCGCATCTGACCTCGACTCGGCCCAGCACACGCTGGCGGAGTGCCCTGCTTGGGACTCCGAACGCCGAGTTTTGGTCGAAGAGATCGGGCAAAATGTGTCTCCGCCAGCGTTGATTGCGGCAATGCTGGCGGATGAGGGAGGTTGGCGGGCTGTGGTCTCCTTCTGTGAAGCGGTGATGCTCCAGAAGGAGGCCGCCGAGCGGGATCGGGAGATGGCCGATCCCGCTCGAAGAAGGCGGCCTCGGGCCAGATAGCCTGGCCTGAGGCGCCACGGGTCGCTGGCGGGCGCGACGCAGTTCGTGCCCGTGGAGGCGACCCGGGAGGGACCTCACCCCCGGATGGCCGGGGGGTGACGTCGTAGGAGGTTGGAGGGGAGGAAGCGGCAAGATCACTCCTCCCCGAGAAGGGCTCCCCTAACGCACCCAGGGGTGCAAAGGCCGGGGGTCCTCAGATGCGACACTCGATCCTGAGGGCCTCCTACTATGCCCGAGGAAAAAAAAAAAAAAAGGCGACAAGGTGTCACAAATGGCAGCAGGTAAGGCATTTCACAATTTCACTGCAAGAACAGTATTTACACAGTCAATAAAAAAAACTAGTATCGTAATGCTAATGAAGTTTATCTAAACTTCGAAAATGGATCTGCAAAGGATGTCAAAAGATATACAATGCCATAGTCAGGCAGATATTAAAATGTTAATCAAACTTCGCTCTAACTCAGGTAGACAATTATGTATGTACATTCATAAATTATGTGTAACTTTCCTGAAACTACTAAGCGCAAGAGGAATGCATTAAACTTTGCAGCGCGTGTGTTAACTTTGTCCTCTAACTTGGAGATTGTGCAGTTGTTATTTTTCATACACAATCTCATATTCACCTTTACTTAGCTTTTTTCTGTTATCACTAACAAACAGTCATTCATATAGTTTAATAGCTGATTTCTGCTACTTCGTCTGCACAGATAGTAGATTTTTCCAACTTACTTGATACTAATCGTCATATTTTGGATAATTGACACAATTCCTATATAACAAGGCGTGACATATATGTATATATGTATGTATTCCTATATAAACGCGAAAGTGTGTTTTAAGTATGGGGTCATTCATAAATTACGTCACACGAATTTAGTGATTTTTTGCCCCCCCCCCCCCGTCCTTGTCACAGCTAGTCACATTTGTGAGACTCACATATTTTGAAAATTTATATTTAGACATTATTGAATGATAAAAGCGGTTTCGTAATCAGTTCTATATCCACTTTAATAAAATTAACGTCAAATCAATTAACATATATATTTCTGTAAATGTCGTTGCTTCTGTAAAAGTTATAGAGTTTCTTGCGCCCGTTCTTCTCTATAACTAAAAGAAGTCCGAATGGGTAGTAGGGAAAAAAAAAATTTGGACTATTCAAAAGAGCATATCTAATTGCCTACTTGAAATAAATATTTTGACTTTGACTTTGACTTTAACAAAACGATTACTTATATTGAATAAGTAGGTATATGGTCATTTTATGATTTTCATTATATATTTTTCAAAATCACCTACTATAGTACAATCAATTAGGAAAATAGTACCTTTCTAGAGTATTTATTTATTTATTTATTTGACACACAAAACAGAATACAATCGATTATTGATACATTTTTTAAATATAATATTGTAGACCAGATTGTATTCCTAGGTATGTGTGTACAACATGAACGACACATAACTAGAGTAGTACACATATATGGTAATATAAAACTTAAATTTACTTTACTTACTTATAATTACTTTAATATAAAACATAAACATTTAATATAATAATCACGTATAACACAATATGTTCATCACGCTCTTTTTAAATTTTGTGAGACTTTGACCAAATATGTCTATTGTCTCGTGATGATTCTTTGAGACATCATTGTATTGGCGACACATCCTGACAAGACCCCTATTAATAGATAGAAGAAGACACTATTCATTTATGAGAGTATACAGACTTTACAATAAAAAATAATATTTACAACACTTTTCATACTAATAGTAATAATTTACAGTTTGTGTTTTAACAGTTAGCTTATAATAGATTTTGAAATGTGACGTCACGAAATTTGTCACACAATGTCACACTTCGTCAACCCCCTCACTCCTCCTTACCGTGTGACGTAATTTATGGATGGCCCCTATAGATGCATGTTTGTTACTCTTTTATTTGACAACTACTGAATGGATTTTAATGAAACTTCACTACATCATACATCAGAATAATACATAGGCTAAAATTTATAAAAATATTGTGGGAATGGTTCCAAATATGACAATTAGTGTCAAGTATGTAAGAAAAAATCTACCATCTGTGTAGACGAAGTTCGGGGGCATCAGCTAAGTATCTTTGTAAATTAATTGGTATGTACAAAAAATAGTTGACTGAGCGAGAATACCCTTGGCATTAATTCCGCCATCTTCCAAAATCTTGTATTTACTCGTACGTAAAAGTTAAGTCAAAAACTATTGACCGGTTTCAAAACTTCTTTTATCATTAGAACGCTACTTTATGGATATATTATAATTTTTACCGCGTGAGAATATTTGTTTTCTATGGGAACTACTGGATCGATTTTCACTATTAGAAAGCTTCATTACCACTTGTTAATTTACGCTATAATATATTTTTTATCGTGGAAAAATATATTTTTCCCATCTATGCTGAATATATACATCTATGCTATATGAAGCTGGCGTGGGCCACAAGTATAAGTATACATATAAAAGAAATCACAATATTCATAATTTAAATCTAAGAAATAAAAATGACCTTACTGTGCCCGGAAGTAGGCTCCATAAAATAAGCAAATCCTTTGGTTGCGCTGGCATTCGTTTTTACAATAAGCTACCAGGAGATATACGAAGATTTGTCAATTAACAAATTTAAAAAATACATAAAATGTAAACTTATGAAAAAGGCGTACTAAACACTGCTTGTTACCTCGAAGATAAAAGCCCCTGGGCATAATTATCCTGGTCCCAGTTCTTGGTGATCCTAATTATATTTAGCTGTATTATTATTTTTTTGTTACTTGTATTGTAATATCTTATTTGTATCATAACTTTCCTTTTGTTTGTTTTAAGTAGCTGATAATATGTTTTTTTTTTTGTTTGTATATGCCGATTGTAAGTGATCACGTGTGATTCTAAGCAATAAAAGTGTTTGACTTTGACTTTGTATAATATATTAAAAAAAATCGAGGATGTGGATAAAAAAAAAACATTAAATTATTTTAAGTATTTTTAGACCGTCTAAGACCGTTTTAAAATTCCCGTCTTAGACCGTTTTGAAATCCCCATCTTAAACCGTTTTGAGATTCGTATCTGAGACTGTTTAATGCAACAGTGATGAGATTGCGCTAAATCCTGCGCACTCAATAATACAGCGAAGTGGCCGTCGTGCAGTGACCGTGACTCTGACGTCAACGCTTCGACTTCCTTAGTTTTTGCGAGCAACAAGTTGTATCATTCGAATGCCATTGTTTAAAGCGTGCTCAAAGATTAGCGCGTTGGCTCTGTTATGTAACATTTGCGCACGTTATGTGTGTGACAACGGATCAAATATAAATAAAATCAACTGCTAATATTCTTAAAATGTTTGTGCTTATATTATAAATGCGAAAGTAATTGCCTATCGCCAAGACTATTGAAATATTTTAAACTAGCTTTTGCCCGCGACTTCGTTCGCGTGGACTTCAGGTTCGTCCCGTCTAGTCTAGTAATAAGTAAGAAATACGGTAACTAAGCACTGCAGAGCCCTAATCATAGGCCTATAGGTAGCTACTACAGTATGCTCCTATAAACTACGTAGAATTCAGTCAGCGTTTGCAATGTAAGCGCAAAAAATGTGTTTTTTTTTACGATCTCACATTAGAAACCTCAAAAATTGTAGCCTATGTGTTATTCTGATGTATAAGCTATATTGTTTTTTGAGCGCAGTTTTTGAGCGCATTGTTGAGCGTAGGCTATACTTTCGAGTCTTTACCTTTGCACCTCGGAGTAAACAATACATTCTGACGGTCGCACACAATAAGTTGACAAAGATTAAAACACGACAGAGCGTACAGTGCCGTTATTGGTGATGAGTGTTTCTCTGAGAGTTGCCAAGATGGATTGTACCGGGTGTAGAGAAGCACTAAGTGAATTGAATTCTTTGAAATGTAATGCATGCGACTCTCATTACTGCTTGGAATGTTTATGTCTTGATACAAATAAGAAGTCTAGCGAATTAAATCAAGATCAACTTTCTGCGCTGAAGTGCCCCTCCTGCACAAATGTATCACGTAGGAAGCGAGGAGGCAAAGATCCTGTCTTCTCACCGAGCGTAATGAAACCAAAACATAATATTGAAAATATCCTCACGATTGAGAAAATTAGCAACTTATTAGATCAGAAACTAGCTCCGAAGTCTAGCATTATGATAGCTTTGCGTAAGGAATTAATTCAGGATGTTAAGAGTATGATAGCCATAGAAACGAGTAAAATTGTAAATGAAATTAAAGATGAATTCACCAAGACTACCGAATTTATTATGGACGAGATAAAAGTATTAAAAAGCGGTTTGTCAGAGAGGGACATTATCATCAAAACACTGCAATCTGACCAGACTCAACTTAAAGATGAATTGAAGCAAATGCAAAGCAGATTCTCCGCAATCGAGAGGCTGTCACGTGCCCGTAACATAGAAATACAGTCGGTTCCGGATAATAACAAAAACGAAAATGTTATATCTATGTTCAAAACTCTGTGTAACACACTAAAGTTTCCTATCTCTGATTCGGATATTTACGCCTGTCGCCGAGTTGCAAAGATGGATACCAGCAATAAACGCCCTCGTAATATTATTGTTACTTTGAACTCCCCAAGTCAACGCGACGGGTTGATCTCAGCGGCGCAGCGCTTTAACAAGGAGAATAACGGAAACAGGCTAAACACACTACACCTTGGTATGGCAGGCGAATCTCATCAAATCTACGTGGCTGAGCATCTGGACCCCGAGACCAAACAATTGTTTGCCGCCGCTAGAAAATTCAAGCGGGATAAAAACTATGCGTACTGTTGGGTGAAGTATGGCAAAATCTACCTTCGTAAAAATGATAATACAGACGCAAAGTTAGTTACATCACAAGATTTTTTAAACAATTTAAATTAACTAGACTTTGTAACTATAAAAAAGTATGTAGACTGAATTTGATACCAATGTTTTTAAATTTTAAAAATTCTCATTTGCTTAATATTATAAACTCGCAAACAATAGTGAATATCACTGATTCTTATATCTTGTTGACTATAATTGTTATTATAATGTTAGTATCTTTAAATTCTTTAAATTGCACTTATGCATTACTTAAGTTGTTTGCATTATTTTTTGCACGTTACATGGAGTTTTGCTCACTTTGTTTGTTTTACTCATTATGTACTAATTCCATCTCAATTCTTAATTTGAAAGTAATAAACAATAGGTATAATAGACAAGTAGTGTGGAACATTTGTATAGATACCGATTACCTTCTCATGTTTTTTGTTTTAATAGAAACGTATCATAAGTATGAAATTAATTCTTTTTACATTAATTTACTGCTCAGATATGTAAGTAGTGATATTTTAATTTTTATATTCACTAATTTCTTTAAAATATACCACTCAACATTACACTCAGCGTCAGACTCTTATTACTTGGATATTACCAATTGCGATAAACTGGGTATTGAGGCGATATTATGTGGTAATAATAGTAATCATTCAAAATGGCAGGTGAAGGCATGAATATTTATTATCAAAATGTCCGTGGCTTGCGAACTAAATGCGTGGATATTTATAATAACATCCTTAGCAATGAGTACGATCTAATAGCGTTGACTGAAACATGGTTACAAAGCGATATTTTTGATAATGAAGTATGTGATGATAGGTATGACTTGTTTAGATGCGACCGCGATCTTATTGCTCGCGGCAAACAGTCTGGCGGTGGAGTGATGTTGTGCACTCGGCGTAATTTGTGCGCGACTCAGCGCGTCCGGTGGGATCTGTGATATGGGATATGTGAAGGATCAGAGTCGCTTTGCATTACTGTGCCGTCCCGGTCTCTACGATCGACTACCGATTTGCACATAATCTGTGTTTATATACCTCCCGATGAGTCGATAAAATCAGAATGCTTGCACAATTTTAAATGTTGTTTCTCAGAGTTAGTTCAACGGTACCCAAACGATAATTTTATAATTCTGGGGGATTTTAATTTACCATGCTTACAATGGACGGATGATGGATACACGCTATTGCATATAAGTAATCAGTTATCACAAATAAACGCAATCGAATTAATTGATGAATTGTGTTACTTGGGTATTAATCAGCAGAATTTTACTCAAAACTCTTGTGGTAACATATTGGATCTATGTTTCTCAAATTTGCATTTGGATATATCCGCGTGTGTACAACCACTGACAAAGATCGATATTTTTCATCCACCTATTACAATCACTGTTTTAGACTTACAATTAAAACCATTTAAAGAACTGCCACACTCAAAATATACATTTTTTAACGGTAATTATACACAAATTAATAATCACTTAAAGTTAATAGACTGGCAAGAATTGTATAAATTTGACGAAATAAATTTAGCAGTTGAATATTTTTATGATAAAATTAATGAATGCATTGCTCTTTTCATACCTAAAATAAAAACGACAAACAATAGATACCCAATATGGTTTAGCCACTCTCTTATTAAAATCATTCGCGAAAAAAATAAAATGCATCGAAAATGGAAAGCTTTTCATAACCCTAAAGATTATGATGAATTCTCTCTTTTGAGGAAAAGACAACTCCGCATCTAGAAACAATGTTTCACTAGTTTCACTAATCGCACAGAAACACTTATTAAAAATTCACCGAAGCATTTCTGGAGATATGTGAAGTCCAAAAGGGGAGGCTCAAACTATCCGCAAAACTTCACCTTAGACTCGGAGTCTTTCGATGATGGTCAACAGATATGTTTGGCTTTTAGCAACTACTTTCAAAAAGCTTTTTCCACGCCAAGAGTGTCGTCTACAAACATGCATCATGTGTTGAGTGGAGTTTGTAATGACTCTCTGTCCCAAATTGATTTTAACTTGGAATCAGTAAAAAAAATCTTAAAATCACTCGATATTAGTAAGGGTACTGGTTGCGATGGAATACCACCTGTTTTTCTGTCTCGTTGCGCGGATGTTCTCGCATCACCAATCACTTTATTGTTTAAACGTTCCTTAGAAGAAGGTAAGTTCCCACTGTTGTGGAAAAAAGCCAATATTATTCCCATACATAAAAAAGGTTCAAAAAACAAAATAGAAGACTACCGCCCAATATCTAATTTAAACACGCTTGCTAAGGTTTTCGAGAAGCTAGTTCATAATAGTATGTATTCAGTTATTACTCGCAATATTCCTAATACACAGCATGGTTTTTTAAGAGGGCGCTCAACAACATCTAATCTCGCTTGTTTCAGTCAGTTTGTCTTAAATAACATGGAAAAAGGTGGGCAGGTTGACGTGATCTACACGGACTTCGAAAAAGCTTTCGACCGTGTGGATCACGTGATCCTTTTATCAAAACTTAAAAGTCTCGGTATCCATGGCGACTTGCTGAGGTGGGTGGAATCCTACCTCAGCAATCGTTCGCAATCTGTTATTTTGGGTGGCTACAGGTCTGACTACATCACTGTTCCTTCAGGAATCCCCCAAGGGTCACATCTTGGGCCTCTCTTCTGGAACGCTTACATATTTGATTTAGACGCACATACCCACTTTTCCAAACATCTGCTGTATGCGGATGACAAAAAAGTATTTACCTCTGTGCGGTCTGAAGAGGACTGTAGATTACTTCAACAAGACCTTGACCACTTATATAATTATTATTTAGTTAATAACATTACAGTCAGCCTCAATAAATGCCAGTGTATTACCTTCACCAGAAGAAAGGCACCAATTGTGTATCCCTATAACATTAACGGCTGCAGGTTAGAAAGAGTTGCCAAAGTGAGAGATTTAGGCGTATTACTGGATTCAAAGATGAACATGATATATCACGTAGACAGTACTGTTAATCGAGCATCGCGTAGTTTAGGGTTCGTTATGCGTACATGTAGTAGTTTCAAGAGAGAATCGAGTTTCAAATTAGTATTTCTGGCCTATGTGAGAAGTATTTTAGAATATGCCTCCGTAATCTGGAATCCCTTTTATGCAGTTCATATCAGCAGAATCGAAAAGATACAAAAAAAATTTTTGACACATCTAAATTATAAATTTCGCAATCCTCCCGTAAGTTACGCCGAAAACTGTCACCGATATAATCTCGTCTCATTGGCAGATCGACGGAAAATACTCGACATGCTTTTCTTATATGATGTCATCCGAGGTCGTCTCGACTGCCCCGAGTTACTTGCGGGCTTATCACTATATGTGCCCTCACATGGCACTAGAAAATTAGCCACCTTTAGCGTACCATTTCACGCTACTAATTATGGAAAAAACTGCGTCCTTACCCGCATTTCCCAAACCTATAATACCCAGTTTATCGATGTGGATATCTTTGTAGGCTTCAAGACCACCTTCAGGCGGGGATTGAATGATACTTTACCGGGGAACAGGTGAATTACCATTTAAAAAATAAGTAAATAGTTAAATAGCGGTAATTCTATAACGGTATATATGTATTTTTAGGAATCAGAAGAGAAATTCCTCAAAAAAATAAACAATTTAACAAATCACTTATAAACACAATAATTTGGCAACAAAATAATTTTACAGAGGAACGAAATCAGCCTAACGCCTACTTTACGAATTACGCAACGTTACGCAACGCAACACGTAATAACATTACGACCGGTCTACCCGCTCCGAATGCCCGATGATAAGTAAGTCGCTAGCCAACCGCAGCGGCTTTTATAGGCAACGGTCGGTAACCTTACGCAACGTGTGGGGGTATCCGCTTATACGGCCTCTCCTGACATAGTGTCGTCCTCGACACGAGCCTCGGGGTTCGTCACCCACTCAGTCATCCACATTCGAGCGTCCCCCTTTAGACAGTTGCCTATTCTGGAAAGACATTCGTAACCGTTCCAGTTATTCATCGACTTGGCACGATCGACTTCTTCACACCAATCTTCGAAGTTATGCAAATTAGGATCGAAACTAGAAATATAAAATATTTGGTTGGATCTCACCATGCTGTTGATGGAGCGTATCGCGTCTACTATACGCTCGGTTACCGTGGCTGTGACGCTAACGTCACTGTTGGCGACCTCCGGCGCAGTCTCGGGCGGGCCCTCTGACGGCACGACCGGCGTCACAGGAACGTGCGGCGGCGTGTGCGACGGTCCCTGGCTCTGCGCAGGCGTCGTAACCGCACAGCGAGCCTCCAGCGGCCTCGCAGTCGTCGCGCGCCCAGACGGCGCCGATGAAGCGGGTGCGCAGACGGAGCGCCGCGTAGTCGGGCGCCGCATAGTCGGCGGCGTGTGCGCGCGGTCCGATCGCCTTGACAGCGACGCGGCGCTGCGGCGAGATGATGGCGGCATGTGCCCGCGGCTCGGGCACCGGGGTGATGTAGACGACTGGTCCCTCACGGACCGGTGGGCGTCCATGGCGAGCGTCCGCCTCTCCAAGGCATGGAGTCGGGATCGCATCGCCTCCATCTCTCGTCGTCGTTATCTAGCGCTACGGGCGGAAGACACACTTAACAACGCCCATGGACGGAAGACACACTTAACAACGTCCAAAGTTATTTAGCGCTACGGGCGGAAGACACACTTAACAACGCCCATGGACGGAAGACACACTTAACAACGTCCAAATTTATTTAGCGCTACGGGCGGAAGACACACTTAACAACGCCCATGGACGGAAGACACACTTAACAACGTCCAAAGTTATTTAGCGCTACGGGCGGAAGACACACTTAACAACGCCCATGGACGGAAGACACACTTAACAACGTCCAAATTTATTTAGCGCTACGGGCGGAAGACACACTTAACAACGCCCATGGACGGAAGACACACTTAACAACGTCCAAATTTATTTAGCGCTACGGGCGGAAGACACACTTAACAACGCCCATGGACGGAAGACACACTTAACAACGTCCAAAGTTATTTAGCGCTACGGGCGGAAGACACACTTAACAACGCCCATGGACGGAAGACACACTTAACAACGTCCAAAGTTATTTAGCGCTACGGGCGGAAGACACACTTAACAACGCCCATGGACGGAAGACACACTTAACAACGTCCAAAGTTATTTAGCGCTACGGGCGGAAGACACACTTAACAACGCCCATGTGCAGTCATATTTACCTTCGAAGAACGCTGCACAAGTCTCTGGGCACCACTCCCCTCGCCACGGCACCATATGCTGTGCTGTAGCTTGCGTAGTCTTTCCGTAGGCTCCGCTCAGCAAGCGTAGCTCGTAGCGACCATTCGGCAGGATCCTGACTACTTTGTACGGGCCACGCATGCCAGGATCAAGTTTTCCTGTGCTCTGCGAAAACTTTATAACAAAAACGCAGTCATTTATATTAAATTTCCGTGGAGGGTGTCGTTGCCGGTTCACGCGTTCATCCTATGAACGTCGTATGTACCCCCGAAAATAACTGGCTAAGCCCATAAACTGACTTACCTGCTTAACATTTTGAGGTTCAGCTGAAATTCAAAAAATCAAAGCTCTAACCTTCTCCTGACTCGGCCTAACCTGACCTTCACTTATATTGCTAAGATCGACGCAAGACGGTCCACGATCGAATTAAATGTGGAATGAATAGCCAAATCCGGGGTATGTGACCTGCTTGAAGACCGCGATCTGTTCAAGCGACGATGATGGCGATCACGATTAGGCGTTTTTTCTGACGGTGTGAAATTTTCATTACGCGTCCTACTATATGACCGACGTCGCGATCGGCGGTTCCTAGTGGACACTTCGTGACGGCTACGTGAACGGTGCCGCGACTTATCACGGGAACGACTTCGCGACCTACGGTCACTCCGACTGGATCCGCCAGCCATTATTACAAACATGAACACTAAAGTACGCAGAAGACTTTGTTCCTCGTAATTGTGGGCTAAGAGTTGCTTATCCCAGTTCTGATTTTAGGAATCAGAAGAGAAATTCCTCAAAAAAATAAACAATTTAACAAATCACTTATAAACACAATAATTTGGCAACAAAATAATTTTACAGAGGAACGAAATCAGCCTAACGCCTACTTTACGAATTACGCAACGTTACGCAACGCAACACGTAATAACATTACGACCGGTCTACCCGCTCCGAATGCCCGATGATAAGTAAGTCGCTAGCCAACCGCAGCGGCTTTTATAGGCAACGGTCGGTAACCTTACGCAACGTGGGGGGTATCCGCTTATAGTATATATAAGTATAAGTTTATAAATGTTACTACTATATTGTGAATATGTGGATGGTTATTTTAGCTTTCTGTATTAGTATATAAGTTAATTGTAAGCAATTTAGATATCAAGCTGTTACCAACCCAAATAAAATAAATAAATAAAAAAATAAAATAAATAAATTGTGGTAAAGTTTCATTCAAATCCATTCAGTAGTTTTTACGTGAAAGAGTAACAAACATCCATACATCCATACTTACAAACTTTCGCCTTTAAATAGTAGTAGGATTAAATTTGTTTAAACAGATTGTCTAGTGTCTGAGAAATCTGGATATAGGGAACTTTAGTTGCTTATCCGCTATTTAAACGCTTGAAATAGGGTATGAAAGTTTGTATGAAAACTATGTCATTTTTATTAATTAATAAATTAATTACATACGACATTCAAAGTGTGTAAAAATTTACCCTAAAGGAGCTAAAAATAGGGTAAGAAAGTTTAAGTTTTGTCAAATCAAGAATCAAAGGAGAATCAATCAAAGAAGCTATTGAATCGATTTGGATTAAATTTGATAAAAAACAGCCACTTGGATTCTAATGCAATTTAGTTAACATAGTTGGAGCCCCGGGGAAGAAGAAGAATATAAGATCATTTTTACCGTGGGAAAATGTATATTTTCTTCTGGAAAATGTTCAGTATAATGGGAGCGAAGCTGCGGGCGGGAAGCAAGAATTCCATAATGGTAATGGCTACTTCTACAAAGAGTCAATGTTATTTTATGTACAATTATATTGACAAGCAAGCAGATAGCAAACAATAACAGTCGCTCATATTACATGTAGTTACTGTGAGATTTTGAGTTAAATAGTAACTCAAAATACAATAGTATTATTTCATCATTGATCATGGGCCTAACGGTTTTTCAAGGCCGCAGGGGGGCACCTCAGTTTCTCTCACCACAGATATCGCAAACTCGAAGATGCTTTATCCGATGGCCCTGTTAACCTGACGCGGGATCTTTACCCTACTTGCGGGGCTGGCGCCGTCTGCAATATCGCACACCCGCAGTTCCCCATTCCTCACCTTCTGTTCGCATGACTATACGAGTAATATGACTCGGCCCCAGTAGATTACGTCTTTATTAATAATATAAATAGAGTGACGGTGATATCAACCATATCGGCCAGTGGAGGATTGAAGTGAATCCGGAGAAAAGCTCCGCGGTTCTCTTCGAACCAAACCGCAGGCTCGATCCAGTCCCCACCGGGTTCCCCTCTCTCCATTTCCGGGAGAAAGTCATCCCTTGGCAGCGTACTGCAAAGTACTTAGGCGTCACCTTAGACAGGCAGCTCAATTTCCGGGCTCATGTCAACAGGGTGACGCGAAATGCCAACAGTTACATATCCCGTCTCAACTCCATGTTAGGTAGACTCAGTCCCATGTCCCTTAGGAACAAGCGTACCCTCTATAAGGTATGTATTCGGCCCGTCTTCTCTTACGCGAGCTCGGTATTTGCACATACCGAGCCGCAAGTCCTCCAACAAATTCAGGTCATTCAGAGCAAGCTCTTGCATAGAATGGCCAACGCCCCCCTGGTACGTCCGAAACGCTGATCTCCACAGGGACTTCGAACTTCCCACCATGCAACAACACTTTAGGGAGTGCTCTAAGCGGTTCTTTAGAGCTGCGGACGAGCACGTCAACCCGTTGATTTGCGAGTCAGTAAATTACCCTTCAACACCGCCTTCAGCGGATCCATTCCGGGATATCAGTCCATATTGGCAGAGGACACGTAGACCACGACATGTCCTAAGCGACCCCCCCCAATCAATTAACGCAGGACCTTCTAGACCTGCAAGCGGCGGCGTCTGAGCCGTCGCCTCCTTTGTCTCACCTTATTCGGCAGCCTTCTGCTTAGCCATGTGTAGGTTCCCGTCAACACTGGCCGGTCCCACTTTGGTGAACCGTGCCTACTTCTAGCGCTTATGCCCTCTCCATGGGGCAGTGCTAACCGTACCTCTCCTGAGGTGCGGCCCTCGTCAATAAAGCCAGTAGGGTCATTAGGACCAAAGGCTTAGGCTGAGTTTAGTCGGTAGGTCTGGTGGGTCGAGCCGCCTCGATTCACCAGGAGTCCGACATAATCAACGCATCCCTGCTTGTCTGTTGCGTTGGTATCCATGATGGATTCTCAGCCTCCTCTTCTGAGGAAAAAAAAAATATCAACCATATCTTATTACCCGTCAAGCTGAACTATAGTAATGGAAGCATTTTTTTAGGCATTTTTATTGTTACTAGTTGTCATAGTTTTACACAGCACTTTAAGACTTTTTTTTTTTTTTTTTTTTTTTTTTTTGTTTCCCTGAGGAAAATGCATTAAATTGCATACCCCGGCTGTGGCGAGCCGGGGTTATGTGGGGCTCTCCTCCCCAGAAGGGGGAGGCCTACCCACTAAAAAACCTCAGGGATGGCCTTCCTCAGGCATGTAGGGAGCCCCGGGACAGAAAGCTTCTTCCGGGAACCCCCAGCCTCCGCTCCCCCGTCGACACAGGGGAGCCCTCCTCGGGGGAGGCTTACTACCTCCCCCGGTCTCCTCCACCGACGACGCCCCCCGGCCACGGAAGGGGCGTGGTCCATCCCGGGTCGCCGTAGCAGTCGCGACTTACTCGCGCCCGCCGGCGACCCGCGGCGGCGCCGCAGCTGTGCTACCGAGCCCGGCGCCGCCTTCTTCGAGCGGGATCGGCCATCTCCCGACCCCGCTCGGCGGCCTCCTTCTGGAGCATCACTGCCTCACAGAAGGAGGCCACAGCCCTCCAACCTCCCTCGTCCGCCAGCATTGCCGCAATCAATGCTGGCGGAGACAGATCTCGCCCGATCTCTGCGACCAAGACTCGGCGCTCGGAGGCCCACGCGGGGCACTCCGCCAGCGTATGCTGGGCCGAGTCGAGGTCGGATGCGCAGTGGTGACAATGTGTCGATCCCTCCCGTCCTATTCGACACAGATACTCACCGAAGCAGCCGTGCCCGGTGAGTATCTGAGTCAATCGGTAGGTGACCTCTTCCTTCCCGTGGAGCCAAGCTTCGAGGTGCGGGAGTACGGCACCGACGGCCCGCTGGCGCGCGCAGATCCGTAATTCGAGCTGCGCACGCCAGGAGCACTTTAAGACTACTTACGTGAAATGGCTACTTTTATGCCTTGTCCGACCCGCCCGACCCGATGTCTCTCTCTCACTCACCGCGCTCGACGGCGAGCGCGAAGACCCGGGCCACGCCTACGTCAAACATATACCCGGTACCGTCATGTACCGGGTAGATTCTCACCCTCTACTACACGGCGATCTTGAGCGTTCGAGCCATTAGACGGCGCGCTTAAGCTGCGTCGATTCCCTTTGCTTCGACCTTAACGACACCGGAACGGTCGCCGGTGTCGTTAGTTGGCTAGGCGTCGAACCTTCCGTTCGTGCGCCTTCCACAAACACACTCATTGCAAAGCTGAACATAGCCATTTGAGGCTTCCGCATAGGTCCGTCCAAAAAAAAAGGCTACTTTTATGGAATGAAATAATTAAGAGGAAGCATCGCTTGATATTTTCTATACGCAGTTCTCCCTAGAAAATCATACTGTTGCAACATTCTTTGTCCTAAAAATTTATGACTGCTTTCGCCATGTATATGTTTTCGTTATTTTAAATAATTTATTTAGAATAATATAAAAGAATTATAAATGTTTACAATAATCTATAAAAATATCTAGATTTTTTGGTGTGTTCAGATATGTGGCATATAAATTTCATGTGACCATTTTGAAATGCAAAATGTAGAGTCATGATTAAAGCTTTTTTAATGAAGGAATGGGTTCAGTTTTGGAGAAATAGGGTAATTTCGTCTCCCATTTTTAGGTATTTTCAACTGGTGTTGTCCATATCGTAGTTGACAGGTGGATTGGAACAAAGCGCGACTACAATAAAGTTTATATATTAATACTTATTTTCAAATTATTGTGGTTTTGGTGTTTCGTCTTAACCGTAGATTTCTGAGTCCCCATAGTCTCTCGCCGTAGATATCTACATTAACGTCGTAGCTACTTAGACCTGCAATTTATTTATATATTAATCCTGTTTAAATAAATGATTGCCGAAATTAATTCCTAAAATGTTACCGTCGTATCGACCGCTGCGGGATTATGTTCATTAACATTTTAACACAATCCATCACCGCAGTAGCGGGATCATTAAGATCACAGAGTCAGTCCACGGTTAGTTTTAAGGGTCGTCAATTATTCCCAAGTCAGAATCTAAACTTCGCGGCGCTCATTAATTTAACGTCGAATATTCGCTCGAAGTTTTTCGTGAAGTTTGAACAAGATCCGTGAACACTACTTGGAACGTAACCAAGTTTTAATTGTGAACAAGAAGAACAAAAATTGTTTTAATATAAAATGTATTTATGCGGTTTTATCTCTAGGAAAGATTTTTACCATCAAATCATATGCGATGTAGTAAGATTGTGTTCTATGGAATAATAAAATGCATAGTGCATTAGCATTGTGTTATGTATATTTATTATAAACAAAATCTACAAATCTACATAACAC
This sequence comes from Scirpophaga incertulas, assembly GCA_036419045.1. Taxonomy (NCBI): domain Eukaryota; kingdom Metazoa; phylum Arthropoda; class Insecta; order Lepidoptera; family Crambidae; genus Scirpophaga; species Scirpophaga incertulas. The sequence goes on from CM071641.1 coordinate 5,891,458, forward strand.
GATGATACTCATATTATACCTTATATATATATAATATATATATATATATATATATATATATATGTGTGTGTGTGACGACATGATTGGCGCAGCGGTCGAGTGATCGGCTTCTAAACAACGGTTCAATTCCCGCACGGAACATATATTTTATACGACCTACAAAAATTTGTTCTTGTCTGAGTACATGTAAGATTTCCATATTTATAATTGCACCGACGACACAATATAAAATCCTAGTGTAGGGCGACATTGAAATATATAGAACGATATATTAAAATATTTATAAAGATCCATATTAAGTACTCTATTGTAGCAGGTGTTATTTTGCGGAAGTCCATTGTATTACAAAGGATATTGATTACGTTTGCTGATTCCGCGCAGTTGATGATGACTTGTCCAACAAGCAGACAAGGTCGACACGTGTTTCGTCTCTCAGCGAGACATCTTCAGGATCTGTTGCCCGCTCGGTCGGTCAGCCGCTCGTGAGTCACCGAGCGGGCAACAGATCCTGAAGATGTCTCGCTGAGAGACGAAACACGTGTCGACCTTGTCTGCTTGTTGGACAAGTCATCATCAACTGCGCGGAATCAGCAAACGTAATCAATATCCTTTGTAACAAAGATCCATATTAATACTAATATTATAAAAGGGAAAGTGTGTCTGTCTGTTTGTCCGTCTTTCACGGCAAAACGGAGCGACGAATCGACGTGATTTTTTACGTGGAGATAGTTGAAGGGATGAAACTTAGGCTACTTTTTATCGACAGATCCCACGGGATGCGCAATAAAGACTTCGCTCAAAAACTACTGCACAGATTTTCATGCAGCTTTCGTCAATAGATAAAGTGATTCTTGAGCAAGGTTTTGCGGTATTTTTTATCTCGGAAAAACGGATAGTCCCACGGAAAGCGCGATAAAACCTTCGCACCATAAACCGACTTCCGCGCATATGTAGCCGTGGGCTAAAGCAATGACCCTTAACCCTCCAGACCCAAGACCCAATCTCGAAATCCACGCGGGCGAAGCCGCGGGCAGAAAGCTAGAATATTAATATATACAACACATATACAGATTAAATAATACTATTGATATTTGGAACGAAAGTGGTATTTCAGTTTACTTTCAAATATGTCAATATATGTATTAGCGATATGTTCTATACTCGTAAGTCTGGTGAGTAGAACAGACGTCAGAGGTGTCGAAAAAGAATTTCCTGTGTGATAGAGGAAGGATAAGGGTGGTAGTTACATATGGACGAACAGTTCGACATGATTGGAAAATGTGGTGAAAACGGCAATGCAAGTATTCAGTAACTTAGAATGATCGAGGATGTTATAGGTAAAGGCTGACTGAAAAAAGAGACAAAGTATGCGATGCAAAATTTACAGAGGCTGTCGGCTATCTTCCAACTATAAGAGTGGTACCAGAAGTCTACCGTAGATATTTGGTGGGCTTTAATTTAAAATTTCTTCATTTGATTTTCAACCTTATTTAAAGCGTAATAAATGTTTTTAGAATGCTTTATAGATTATTGACTTTTCATAAAAGAATCGAGTAATTTAAATTAATAAATTTTTTAAACATGTCAAAATTTTAACATTGGTAGTATGTAGAATAAAATTCCACTTAGTGACTATACAATTAAAAAATTTTCACAGATTTTTTGAAATGTGCCAAAAGTTTCCATCAAAGGCCCATGAAAACTTTGATTATAACTATCTTTGTATATATATACTTCTGTATTATATAGTCTAATAAAAAGTTGAGATCAGGAGAGGGATTCTTCTACACTATACGACCAAGCTGCTTCATGATAACTCAATTTAATCCTTACAGCTTCATGAACTAATAATGAACTCAATCAATCAATATTAAAACTAATCGGCCTTTATAAAGGCAAATAAAGTCTTTAATTTTATATGTGTTTCAATGGTCATGCTACGAGGGCTGTATCACATATGGTTCATGTTCGCAGCAAGTTTGCCAGCCCACCAAGAGTTACGCAGTTAGGAGATATTGTATAATCATGGTACCGAGTTATTTCACTTAAATCCAACACAGGACTAGTAAGTAAGACAAGGTGGGTTGTAAACATTAATCTCCCTCTAATACAGGGTTTCCCAACCTTTATTTCACTGAGCCTCCCCAATTCAAAAATAATATTCTCATGCCCCCTTAAGTTTAAAAACATTAAAAACACATAATTTTTTTTTACAACTAAATTATTTCTTTGAATTAAAATTAAAATACAGATATTTGTAGATATTTATGTTTTAAGAATAAGAGAAGATATATGTATCTACACTTGAAAACCATTAATTACTTTCACTTTAGGTAAATATCCTAGTTTTATTTTAATTATTAAATACTAATGAGATACTTGAGCTTGCATCTTCTGTACCAGTATATCGATTCTGGGTTCAGTCTTTGCTAGAGCGCTTAAGTACTCGATTACGCCCCCCCTGGTATTCCACTACGCCCCCAAGGAGGGCATGCCCCCCTGGTTGGGAACTCCTGCTCTAATATGTTATTGGATTGGTACAAATATATTATTTTATTTATAACTCATCGTTGCTGAACTATTTGCTCGTCATCGAGTTACTCGTAGATATGGCAAAAATGAAATCAGTATATTGAGATACAGTCGAATTATTTGATGCGGGTCCCAATACCCAAAAGGACCCTTCTCAATAACCTAAAGATTGCTCGAAGTCTCTTGATGTGTATCAACACTCAATTCGTTGGTGGCTCAGAAAATAGAATAACAACTATTTAACCGGCGGAGTTTCATAACCAATTTTTATTTTTCTATCCTGTTATCCTATAGTCCGATTCGTGAATACTTTTATTTTATATTAAACTTAATAATTTTCCATTCAATAATATGACTGGTTAGTTTTCGTATTATATTTGTATACGTTGATTTAGTAGTTATGTTTTGTATAATAGTTATGTAAAATATCTTGTGTTTGTTGCACTTTGAACAAATATTTTAGCACTCGCTATTAACGCTATTAACCTCAAACAGTATATAATAAATAACTACATTTATAGGGCATTCTTTTCTTGTGCTTATGAACAAACAAAACAAAATGGAGAGTCTGGAGTCTACTGTGGAAGTCGGTCTTTGCGAGGAGCCGGTTTAATTACCTTCAGATATGTTGGTAAGAAGAATTTAAAACAAATTTAAATTAGTAATAATTAAGAAGTAGCAGCTTCATTGCTAACTTAAGTATTGCTCATATCGTCACTTACAACTTAATGTCAAATTAAAAATTGAGTTTACAACGAGTTTATCTTAGATATTCTACCCTAATAGAAGAAGAGTACTTTTGATGCAATCTGTCAAATATTTGTCAAATTTGCAAACAGTCCGTACTCGAATTCCCTTTACTGTACTTACACCAATTAGCCTTTTTAAGACACTTCTTTTCAATCGATGCATATAATAATATTTTGAAATGTTCTGAATAACACGGTTAACTGTTTGCTTTCTATTTTTATATTAAAATTTTCTTCATAACAATACATATCCTAAGAAGTCTGACAAAGCTTTCTGTAGCATTAAATTTATTTCAGCCCACTTACTACGAAGAGCACGCCTGTAGCCAATCGTAGTATCTACATTTATTCGTAGCACGATCGTAGACCGCACACGAATAAAACATTTAGTACTCATGTGTTTTCTTCGATGTTTTGATGAAGAAACAAACATTTTGTTATTTTATTAATGATCTACTGTCAAATGTGTCCGACCGAATATGAATCCTAGAATACAATTCATAAAGTTCGAAATTGGAAATACTTTTGAATATTTTATTTAAATAACACGCTAAACAATACCTGAGCGAACATTGATATCTGTATATTGAGTTGATAATGCACCTACGTATTTCTATATGTTTGTATGTGTGTAGGTATTTATGCGATGTGTATGTATATAGTTATATGACTATTTGTACATATAAACTATATATATAATATTATGTACAGTTCTGTTTGTGCGAACTACTTTTTTCTTATTTACTTTCCGTTCGGTTGACTGGTAGAGAATGCCTTGTTGCATTGAGTCCACCCTTTGTACCTATTCAGTGCAATAAAGTGCCAAATAAATAAAACAAAGTTTATGTAAAATCCCTAAGATTGGAATCTAAAACACACAAATAGTTTTGCTGCTAGCGTTAAATGAAAATACTACAAGTCAGAAACTCAATAATTTCAACCCATCAGAAGGAGCCCTCAAAATGCTATGAGTACTTTGTCTGGACATTGAACGAATTGGCAATTATTTTTAATTGAACTTGTCAGCGATATTGTTTAGATAGTCAACAGTAGATAATAACCGTGGGTTTTATAATTGTACCTCTGTTCTGTTCCACTGTTATTTACATTTCAATAAGGGCTGAAACGCTGCGTTGTTCAAAATATTAATTGTTTTTATAGAGCTCAGTGACAAAAGTGTGGTGATATAAAACTATTTTTTCGTTACAGTTAAAGGAATTGCATTTTCTGTTTAAAAATAAAGCCCTTATTATTTAATCTGATGAATTCATTTTGCACGAAAAATATTATTATACATATGGCTTCATATGCGTTACATCGGATTTCCTCATTGCACATCAAAATTTATGAAAACTGGATCACTAAAGGGAATTACCGGTGACATTTTAATGACCAAATTTACTCCTGTTTAATATATTATATGATGTGAGGATGTGGATGGGGTTGTAGTCTCTGGTTTTAACTGGTTTTCTAATCGAGACGCTCTGGTCTATCCTGACATATAATAATGTGCTTTTCGTCTTTCAAATTTTATATGTACATTTTTGTACATATAACGCTCCTACGGTGAAGGAAACCATCGTGAGGCAAACTGCATACACCTGCGATGAAGTCGACCAATCAGAACTGGACCAACGTTTGACTGAAGCCTAACCACCCTTTTTTTGCGAGGGGAAATGCTTCTTATGCACCATGACGCCGCGCTGGCAAGACGCGGCCGTGTGTGGGGCTCTCCGGCTTGAGAGGACCGGCCTACCTACTTAAAGCCTCCGGTGTTCTGTGGGCCCATGTGAAGCACATAAAACGATCCGCTTCGCGATTCCACTGCCATGCGCCCTGGGGCCGGCTCGACCTATTGGTTGAGCCAACGCCAAGGGGGGATTGTCCGAGAACACTTGGACAATCCTCCAGACGGAAAGGCGACACCTCGGCGTGCGCAGTAGCCAGCCGCCTAACATAGTTAGGATAGGTGTGGTAGGAAAGGATATAAGCTATGGTGATGATAGCTGGACATAACTCAACCTCCAAAACCTTTAAAATAAAATTAGCTTTCAACCCCTTATTATATAATAATTAATTTTCTATATAACAGCCAAGTTAATGTATTTATCACACTTGATGGTTAATGATAGTAACACCGTCGTACCGTACTTCACCAGCACATAGGTCTGGCTGGTGGCTATCTTCCTTTAAATAATAAATGCTAGTGGAACTTAAATTATACCTAAACGTACATTCGTATGATTGCTCTCTAAAGAATCTGGTGCTCCAGCGATAATAGTTACTACAGAATCATTCCGAGCCGCGTAAATTGGAGCGACACTCTTGAGACGCTCCAGCCATAAGACTAAGTAAACACATAGAATGGAGGGTCAGTACAAAACATCTACAGTTTTAAAATTCAGGATCGGAGCTGGAATTGAACAGTTTTCTTAGTTCTAGTGTTTTAAATGACTTACAAATCTCTAATGAGGAAAAATAGATTCTTTATTTTGCTTTATTTTTCTTTTAAAAACACTTTAAAGAAAGTATGTTATATTATGTAGGTGCAGTGAAGGAAAATAATTAGGTAAAAATACACTTGATATTTGCAAAAATCGCTGCCAAAAATAAAGTTGATATGTACATTTACACATACACTCATATTTACTTATTACTTTTAAGTTATTATGTATTCTAGTTATATATTTTCACGGGGGCAATTATCAATAGAAATTTAACTCAAATGTCTTATCAGCATAGTTGGATGAGATGTATCTATCGAAACCGCAACAAAATCAGACGTAGGATCTTCTGCACTGAGGTATAGCATCATGCTTAATTTTAGCATTTGTTACGCAAATCCAGATATGTTATTTTATCTTAGGAGACCGACTGACCGCTACTATCAGTTCAGTCTATCGTGTTTTTTTTGCCTTCTGCAGGTTAGAGCATCGCACTTTAACACCATGCCACCTTCCGTACAGGTTTTGGTTTCAGGGTGATTTATTCTGTGCAGCATAACCCAAGTCTCAAAGTGACTTATCAAGGCTTAAGTACTAGTTTAGGTAGTAATTCTAAATGCTATTGTTCTACTGAATTGCTGTTTCATATTTGTAGGTAGGTCGAAAGCGTGCAGAAGTACCGTCCTTGCCATAAGTATTTCATTCTGTTCTATTATTCCTTACTCACATGGGCGGGTTGGGACTACTTTACATAATAAAGGGAAGCGTAACGATCTCTGAATAACGTTTTTTTCGCCCTTAAAGGGAACAAATTCGAGACGAACAGGTGCCATTGAAATGTGACGCTCCGATTCACACGAGCATTGTGATGGTATTCCTAAGTTACGTCAAGAAAATATTAGCTTATAGCCTATTCTGTTGGTTGTGAACATGCTATGTGTATCTTGCTTATTTCTATCGCAAAGTAGTATTGCTAGCAGAATCTCTAGTTAAAGATAGATTGAACTCAGTATAGAGAAATAGTATTAAGATTTCTAACATCTGTTACTATCATAAAATAATAATGCCTATCTGATTGTATATTTTTTATTCTTTGAATATATAGTTGAAAATTGTTTCGTATAGTAAAAGACAAAACAATATAGTAAGAGTGTGGTAACTTCCGTGAACACTTCATTTAATCAAAAATATTTAATTATTAGCTATGTAAATAGCTTACGTAATAAATTATTGAAGCTTTATGATTTGAATTGTAATTATTATTTTTTTAAATTTTTGTCATTTTTGAAGTTATAGTAAAGGAGATGTCCTCTTATTACAAGGAGGTTGGTTTTTTGTGATCAGCGTTAACTAACAAACACCAAACTACATTAAATTGAAAGCCGAAAAAATATGAAGTATGAAACAAATAAAAGAAATATTTTTACCACCCCCAATTATTTTCAAATAAATAAAACATGTTTATAAGAAATATTTCATATGGTAACACCTTAATGATGTTTTTATTAATCTGTGACTACCGCGCTATCTTACTCTATGTCACAGATTAATATACTATTGCTGGTCTGATCATAATCATAAAATCAAAACTATGACATTGACAGCAGGTGTCTGACTTGTCAGTTCATTTTTTATTAATATTTTTTTCTGGCTCTAGATAACATACATTAAGTAACATAGCAGTCCCTATATTTTGTTAGTTAAAAACTTCTCAAAATTAGAAATATTCGGTTCATTAAAGCAATTATGTATGTATTCAGATTTTTAAAAGGCTTGTTGATAATTTTTTTAAGCAATGTGTAATTATTGCATTAAAGATATTTCATTTTTTATTATACTAGAATATGAATGATTAAAAATCGGGGGTCTTGAAAATAACATGACTTACGGCGATTACTTTCTTTTAGACCTTTCTATCCAAATATATCAAATTTACCCGAGTTAGTTACTATAAACCAATATGGGACATCTCCTTTAGCTTATTCCAAAGATAAGCAGATAAGAATAAGCAGTCTTTTAAGAGTGCAGCAATGGGGAAGTGTGGTGAGGGGGGTTAGATCATAACTGACAAAGCGAATCAACATTGCCTTACGACGTGACAATACGACGAGCCATTTTAGTGCATATTAAATTGTTTTGGAAGATTATTTTTGAAGTCTATTATTTGTTAGAATATTAGTGTATTCTTGTTTTTAGTGAATCTGAGGTACACTCGACTATTATATTGAGTTATTCGATCAGTTGTTGTTACATTTTATGAAAATTTCAGTCATATGGTTTTCTCACGAATGTCATTATCGCAATTGGGTCAAATTGAAATGTGACCTCACTAGAAGCATCAGCTTCCAACTAAAAAAATCATCATATCCGGTTCACCCAGTATACAGAGTTCTAAGGTAACAAACATAAAATTCAATAACCTCAACTCAACCTTTTTTGAGGTCGGCTAAAAAAAGTATCCGCCATTTAATTTAACGAGGGGCGTGACGTAAAGTCGCCAGTGTTCATTGAAGCTACATAAATGAACGATGTCATTGTTTATGTAACATAAGGCAATATTTTTTATTTCAAGTACACAATACAATACAGCAAACAATTCTCGCCTCTAGACACAGTGACAGTAAACAATTGAATACATGACACATACATTCTGATTCAGAGGAACATAGGAGCATGTCATGATCTGTGCGAAAGGAAATTTAAAACAAAAGCTATTGTAACAACACCTGCTTATGACGTAATTTTGATGTTACTGTGCCTAAAGTAAAGACTGTGAATTATATCATATTATTACATTAACTTTATCATTATACATGCTAAACTAATTCTGTTTGTCAGTCGCGCGAAACTGCTGAAACAAATTTAAAGAAATTTGGTACAAAAATAGTTTAGAGAAGGCCTGATAAAGAACGTAACCTATTTTTAATACCTAAAAGAAGACTATAGCAGATGGGAATAGAGGATGACAATTTTTTTTAATTTATTAAGGAACAGCAAACAATTACAAAATACAAATAAACACAAAACATTACATAAAAGTTGGCAATATTGTAGCCCACAACGCTACCCACTTGTTAATTAATAGTGATAATAACAAAAACACCGTCGCGAGCCGCTGTATAATACTAACAGTAAAACAATAATAATAATAAAATAAAAGTTCAACTGTGTTACAAAGTAGAACAGAAAATAAAATAAAAGTATACTACCACTTAAACTATACTACTTAAACAACTCATAAAATTAAAAAGGTATACTACTTAAACAACTAAAATAACACATAAAATTAAAAAGAGATTAAAACCCCTGCAGTTCTTTGAAGATAGACTTTTTAAAACTATTCATATGAATTAAATACAAAATACATTACAAAATAAATCTATATCTTTAAAAGATTCGTTATAATTGTGCATCATCCGACGGAGTGGCATGCGCAGACATGTGCCAGTGGCGAAAGACGGCCTGTATGTATAGAACGCATTTGAGCATTTCTGGGTACTGCATAGTATACTCTTGATACAAATGCAGCACAATCAAATTTATTGTTAATTATTTTATGCAATGTTAATGCTTTAAGATATTTACATCTATTCTCGAGTGACAGAATACCATACCCGTTGAGCAACAAAGTTACACAGTTTATATAGAAATTAGGTCATTTTTAAAGCTATTAAATATGACATTTAATATTTATAAAACTGTTATTTTAAACGGGACGACAGATTTGTTTGAATAAGCTTACAAACTATTGAACCGATTTTGGTGAAAGATGATATGGTTAGTTTGAGACGTGGAGAACGACCGACATTTTTACCACTTATTTCTTCCCGCGGGATAATCAGATAAAAACAGCTAGTCGGGTTTTGATGCAAATTGGTATGAGGATGGGACATAGGGAAGAACATAAAATAGCTTCTACTGAAAAGATATCGTTTCTTTTGGAAAATCCGAAATAACGCGGGCGAAGCCGCGGCCGGAAATCTAGTTTTATTTATTCTTCATTATTCCAGTCAAGGCACGGCTACTGTTGGACTTATACCCAAGACTGTAGCATTACATAGCAAAATAACGTAACGTGATATGATATGACTCATTGCACAAACCATTTCAATATATAAAAATGTTTTGTAGTTGATTTTAAACTGTACTCAAAAATGTATGTTTGTTACTCGATCATTTCATCAATTATAAAATGATCTTTACGATTCTTTTATCAAAATTGAATCGGTGTTCTCTTTAGAAAATCGACAAAAGCTGCAAATTAAAAAATAATAAAAAATGATTGTAAAATTAAAAGTTTAATAAAAAATTTAAAATAGAACAAACAGTACAGATTGTTACCCAAGGGAACAAAGAACTGTTATTAAGTGGAGAGTATTTGTTGAGTGTAGCCAGGAACTTGAAAGTTCTCTGCTCGTGCTTAAAAGTATACTAAACACTTTGGCCACGATGTGGACATCTTGATCTATCATCAGCTTCTATGTGAAAATAAGTGAGACTTATGAATAAGAATACATATTTTTCATATATCGTCAATATTTAATGAATACACGGTTATTTTTTTATATTTCAATTTGTATGCATTCACAAATGAACAATAAAGCAGAATGATTTTCACAAACTTCTTTTTTTTTATTAAATCCGCGCGCGGCTTAACTATTATGCTGCCAGTAACTATTTCAAACAATGGTGCCAATCGATCTCTTTCGTTATTGCAACTTTTACTCACAATATTCACATTTTAAATTTAAATCTCTTTTGCCACTGAGAAAACTGAGAAATACAAAAGCTATTTTGGTTCCTGTTTTCAAAGAACCAACTAAACATTTTCAATTTCAGGTCTTTTATAATTTTGAAATCATAGACTATTCTACAATTCACTTTGCTCCAGTTAGTTATGAGAGCTTTTAACGTACCCCCACTTAGGGGTTCGCGGGTAATTGTTGCATAATGACGTTTACATTGCGGAGGCCAAAAGTATTTACGGATTTAATTTGAATTAATGTTAGTATAATGGATAAGAGGCGAGGCCTCGGTTTGTGAGGCTCTTATCCCCTGATTTATTTTGTACTGTGCTTCGCTTCTTGAAATAATGTTAATTTCTACTTAAAACTGTAAATGAGAAAGTAACTCTGTCCGTTTGTTTGCTACGTTTCCACGACAAAACACTAAAACTGATTTTAATGTAATTTGAAATAATAGTACATTACGATATTAGTGCATTATGATGGTTATAACATGCGAGACGGAATTTCAGCCCGAGCCGAAGGCGAGAGCGTAATTGAGCCGAGCATGTTATAACCAATACGCACGTACATATATCGTACGACGTTTTTTAACACATTAGTGAACAGAAAAAAATACATTTAAATAAACTCAATCTGTGAATGCACACTGTTGCTTTCCCGCCATTTTGCTACTGATTGGCGCCGCGCGGCGATTAGTTCGAAATTTGAATAGCAACAGCGCGTGAAATGGCAAACAATACTGTTATGGAATTTGTATGGACTGTAACTTAACTATTTGCTTTGGTACACACGCGTTTTTTATGACCCGCTTTACATATTTAAAACGGGTGGAATCACATCAGCTTTACGAGCAAAGGGGTTAAAAAACATATAACAATTCACCATGACAAAATGTGTCTTTTATACGGAAATATCACATGTAAAGCGCGTAAAGTCATGGCTAGAAAGCTAATGTATTTTCTAACTAACCGCTACTGTAGTCTAGGTTATTTTTATTTGTTTTTTTATTTGTTTTTATTTTTATTGACTCCTGTGTTTTGTGCAGTGCTGACACCACAGCGTCACCGACGGATGCTTAATAATAAAATTATACGAACATTTTTATTGAATGGCTTTAAAATATAAAATATAACTACTTATACAATGAATTGCTAAAATCTAATTGTTGACATCAGAAATGGATTCTTGTTAACTAAAAACTTAAAAAGAATTTTTATGTTACATATTTCATGTTGGTTTTTTTTGTAATAATTACGCCTATTTATATAAGCTTTAATACTTTGTAAAATTGATGGGTTAAGCTATAAATTTAAATTAAGCTTTTATCATGTAATGTGATCGGTTTATTAGAAATTACATCCTCATATGACAAAAATAATTTTGCGATATTTCCACAACAAACTGAACCGCAAAATGCAAGCTTCAATTGACAATATCTAAATATGCAGGTATTTAGATATTGTCAATCGAATTAATCAATCTCCTAACTTTACCTTTTTTTTTTGTTTACCGATTTTGTTTTCAAATTTCGAAACGCCACCGATATCCAATTAAATGTTGAAAACAAAATTCTAACAACTGTTTCTAATCATTAATTCTGTATGATAACTCGATTGACCTGAAAAGTAATTTACCAATAAAATAGCAATTATAATTGTGCTTTATAGACCAGCCGTGTTAATAAAATTGCCTCTATTTTTTTCGATGAATTGTTTTTGGTTTCAATGGATATATATAACTCCGCTCATCACGAAGTTCAGCTTCGGCACCGAGTTGAGGTTGTTGACGTAAACCCTCTGCTTCTAGTTAACCCCAAAGGTAATTATCCAGGGGTGTGAGGTCACATGATGTTGCTGGTCAACGTTGATCACTGGAACGAGAGACTAAATTCGTTGGGCTCGAATCATATGAGTAAAGTTTTCTCCATTTTTAGAAAATATGTTACAATTATATATGTTCTTTAATCCGAGTAACGCTCCCAAAATAATACCAATAAATGTGAGTAAACGACACCAACGTAACAGCAACTGTTTACTTTGCTTAAGATACCAGTGTTGCCAACTTAATAATATAACCTCGAACCGAATCAGCCTTTATATTATATCTATCACATTGACCATATGGATTCATCATTATACTTAAAAGGTCCGTTTTTTTTGAGGGGGGAAATGCGACCTTGTGCACCATGACACCGCGCTGACAAGACGCGGCCGTGTGTGGGGCTCTCCGGTCAAGAGGACCGGCCTACCCACTAAAACCCCCCTGAGTTCTCTGGGCCCATACGGGGCACATGGCGGGGTGCGCTCTTGCGATTCGACCGCCATGTGTCCCGGGGCCGGCTCGACCAAGAGTTGGTCAAGCCACCGCCAAAGGATACTTAAAAGGTCCTATGTATTCTGTTGGACATACAGACTTTCCGCAAATATGAACCTACTATTACTAAACCAATCTCCGTACTATTTTATTTTTAAATCTTCAATTAGAAGTATCCTTATGTGCACTAATGAAAAGCGTACGGCGCACAAAAAGAAAATTGAATGTACATTGCACAGAGAAACAGATTGAAATCCTAGCTAAGCTAATAAGATAGCCGAGGGTCGCATTAGCAGGACTGAAAATAGTAAAGTAGAATTTCAGCGGAGTGCTGCGCTCCCGGCCTGAGTACCACTTATTTGCTTCACAATCTTGGCGTGGAGAGCTTTGTAATAAAGTGTCCTTTACACTTTAAGCGTTACTATTAATCTGAATTAATATTGATGAGACACAACGATGAAGGAGTCTGAGTCGCGTACCAATCCGAACTAAAGTTAGAGGCGATATAAGTCGGTCCAATCTACCCTTTCTATGTAGATGTATATTATCTTGAAATACGCATCTGTGGATTTAAGATACAAATACTGATACTGCTGTAATTACAATCATTGACAAAAGACTATTTAATTTATTTTTACAGGGGGAGGGCACGGTGTGGGAAATTTACTTCTGGACGAGACCTTGTGCTCATCGCTATTATTAATATAGTTAATTTATAAAATAAAAGTTAAAAGAAATTAGTCGAATGCGGGAATCGAACCGTAAGCGTTCACATGGTAGGTTCAGACTCTGCTGACTAGGTTATTTCGTCGTTCGTACTAGTGATGATAATAAACTAGTATATAAAGTTACACGTGGAGTTTCCAAGACTTATTTCTCCAAAACTATTGGCCATTCTGAAATAATCCTTAAGGGTTTCCCATCAACGTGAGAGACCTACGCTATTGGGAATACATAGGTACTGCGATATCAGTGTCCAGCACCTTCCTGCAATTTTTACCAAATCATCGGTGCACATTATGCTAGGCCTTTTTACGAGATCGTAACAATGTTAAATTAACAGTTTTTTATATACGATCTGTTAGTTTTACTGTAATTGTTCAATTATATTTGTTCTTATTTTATGTAATAAATAAACTATATATGTTTTCATTTATTTAAATATTATCTTATGCTAAAAAACTAATCAAGTACTGGCTGTTTAGCTTACGTCAGCCACTACAAGAATAATAAATATAACGATTATTTTGGTGCCTAGGGATCTGGTTTAACTATTTACGGTTTATGTCAAGATAGAAACATCTATTCATTGTATAAAGTATAACATGCAAAAATTGAATGAAACAGATTTTATTTCGAGGTTCATGAATCACTCTCTTTGCTCAGGATTCTACACTTGAGTCACGGGTATAGCGACTGACCAATCTTCATGATTCTCCCCTACATTCTTCGTTAGAATCCTTCACTTGTTTGTGATTGATGGCCCTTGTTTTAATTCTAAAATTAAATATGTAATTAAATAGTTTCTGTAAGTCTTAAATGTATTAGATATAAAATTTGCTGGGTAGTCATAAAAACTGACCTCACTTTGAATTTACCTCCTTATCTACATGTAAGTTTCGAAATATTATTAGTGAATGAAACAGATCATATATAAACAACTGGACGGAAAGAGATAGTTTAATGTTAGTCAAACATAGCATCGGAGTGAGAAACGACGTCTTCACTCGCTCGTTATCGCTATGCGACTAAATGCAAATGATATTTTTTTGTATTATCATTAATAATCTAACATATGTCATTTCAGCACTGAGATAGTATATTAAATAGAATGTTTTTCAAAACTTCTTACATAGCGATATATCGCTGCTACTGGATATCCAGGCTTAAAAGAAAAATTGCTCATTCCGAACTGCTCTCTAACCCGTACAGCGACGTGGGTAATATTTTCCTTACAAATTTATGCTGTACCTAGAGAGATTTTCTTGTAAATTCGTGCTACTTATATATTTTCACGTAACTCGTCGGTACCTACAAAACGTATCCAGACTTAGCTAGGAGAAATATATAAAATTTATAAATTGAAGTGTATATGTTTTTATCCATATTAATAATATAAATCTGTAAATAATGTATGTTTGTAATGGTTTCATATTGAAATGGTTGAATTGATTTCGGTGTTTATAATTTAGTAGTGTGTTATTGTTCCTTCTAGCTCACGTTCAATTGTGAACACGATTTCACTCGAGCTAGAAGGAACATGTTCCTTCTATATCTCGTTCAATCGTGAACACAATTGAATGTGATATAGAAGTAACAATAAAACATATGGTAGCAACTTCTTGTTAATAACTTATCAGATTAGATTCAATTCAGGTCTGAATCGGTTATAAAACATACCGCTATTTATAACATTTTTACGCGACAATGCAGACATCATTTTGTTGAAGTACATGCATCACATCGGTCTTATTTAAGTGTGGACATGAAATTTATCAAACAAAAACAATCACTAAAATTACGATGTATTTGTCCTACGACAATGAATGAACCAAAACGTCATGGCAACTTACTACCAAATACCATTCGCTGTGTAGTCTGCGGCCCATCGAATTGTGGAAAGACCAACTTAGTAATAAGTTTATTACTACATGAAGATGGTCCACGATTTCAAAATCTCTATGTCTATTCAAAGTCTTTGTATCAGCCTAAATATACATTCCTAGAAAAAGTTATGAGTAAAGTTACGAACACGACTTATAATAAATATAATAATAATAGTGAAATTTTAAGCCCTCATGAAGCTTTGCCGAACTCGATCATCATATTTGACGATGTTGCTTGTGAGAATCAAAATAGCATCCGAGACTATTTTGCTATGGGACGTCATAAAAATATTGATTGTTTTTATATTAATCAAACTTATACTAAAATACCTAAACAATTAGTTCGAGATAATTCTAATTTGATTATTTTATTTAAACAAGACGATATTAATTTAAGACATGTTTACGAGGAACATGTAGGGTCTGACATGTCTTGGGCTCAATTTCGGGAAATGTGCTCAACTGTTTGGAAGCAACCATTCAACTACATTGTTATCAACAAAGACTGTGAACGGAATAAGGGATGCTATAGAAAGGGATTTGACACATTTATTATGGTAGACCAACATTCATAAATAGTTGTTACATAAAATATATAACCAGTTTCATTTCTGATTTCATACCGAAAGGAAATATAAATTAAAACAAAATGGAACAAAATTTGAAAGAACAAATTATAAAATCTGCGGCAGCGGTGAAAAGGAAAGTTAATATGATAAAAGATGCAAAAAATGCTAGCAATATGGCATTGGAAACAATATTCAAGCCTATTGTTGAACCACTTAATGTGTTAACAAGCAAAAGTAATAAAAACCATCATGAAGTTTTGGATATTCACCGACACCACCCAATAAAAAAAATGAAGTACAGCGAAAGTGAATCATCAAATTCTGTAAGTGAAGATTCTGAGGAAACTATCAATGAAGAAGATGAAAAATCTGATGATGAAGAGGCGTATAAAATATCTAACAAAACTCTTACTACATCACCTTCTGAACATCATGATGAGCATGAGAACTCATTTAAATCTACTCAGTCATCTCCCAGTCTAACAAAAGAATCTTTCTCATTTCCTACGTCGTGTGATGTAATAAAAAATATACCTTATGGTGTCAGAAATGAGCGAGGTAAACTTTTCATTGGCAAAACTCGCGTTTACGACCATGGTTGTAGACTGAGCGTTGGAAATTATGATCTGGAAAAAACTTCCGGCTTAATGGAATTATTATATAAAAATACCAAATTTAGAACTTGTCACTGATGATGATTTACAATTATAAACAAATACTAATTGATACTAGTGCTCATAAACGTAATTACGATCCTTTAAAACCAGTCAACAGTAATAAGGATTTAAATATACACGTATATTTTATAGATTTTCGAGCTCTTTTTCTAGTGGACTGAAGGACATTCCGTTGTCTTCTTTTTCTCTCTCCCGTTCTTGATTCATTAGTTTGTTCTTCCGACATATTATATTTTGAATTTCTTGCGTGAGGCCTTCGAATGGATCTTGTGCATATTGTGAAAATAAAATATCCGACGAGTTTGACATTATCTGTAATAGGTTATAAAATGCATAAGTTGATATCAATAATTATGACCTTAAAAGAGACATAAAAAGAGAATGATACTTACAATAAAATTACAGTATGGACTGCTTGTCACGAACAACAAGTTATAACTGCATATAATAACAAATAAAGTTAAGATTTTACCAAAATTTGCTTATTTAGCATTGCATCATACTTGTTCTCAATACAATACGCGGAAACATATCACATGTGCAAGTGCTATGCTATTTTACTACTTATTCAGCATTGCATCACTTTTAACCTCAATAACAACGCGCATTATAGAGTGTGATATTAATAATAAAACACAGTATTCTGTTAAATTGTATTTATTCGGCTAAATAAGATAATCTTAACATAGGTACATTTTACTAAATAATGACTATCCTAAACTAAATTTTCATGTCCCCACGCCCAGGTTCTAATTTTATCGGACAAAATAAAACGTTTGTCATCTTGATTAGATAAAGCTACTTTGTTAACAGTCTGAGTAAAAATCTCATGCTTAATGCATCTAAACAAAATATTTTTTTTTCTCAATATTTTGTCCTGAAGCAAAACTGATTTATAATCATCTAAAGTTAAGTCTCTTACTACATTTTTTTTTCACACCTTTTGCTTTTTTGATAAATGCGGATTCCGTTTTTATGCAGTATAACTTAGACCTAAGACCTACGAATTCTGTCATAATTACACCTCCTAATTCGTCTTTAAATAAGCCAGGTACTTTTTTGTTTTTTAAAGGCAGATCAAACATATTGTCAGAACTATAGTTACTGGTATCAAAGAAGCTTAAAAAGTGATCTTTTAAATCATGATAAAAATCTTTTGTTTCAATATAATAAACAAAGCTATCAGTATCAGTGTAGCAAAGTTGTATATTATTCCATAGTAAGGTTTTATGAAAGAATAATGGAATTGATACATATGACTTTTGGAAAGTTCTAAAACAGTAAAGCCAATATAAATTGGCTTATCCAGGATAACCCTTTCAGGTTTCATTTGAACCGCAACTAAATTATTGGAAAAAATGGTAGCGCTGTGAAAATTAGGTCTCGCTATTAATTTGTCTGCTGACATGAACTTTTTTGTCTTGTTAGATTTATCACACCATTTATTAACTAAGCGTACATCGACTCTTTTTTCACTGTCTTCCAATGTTTTTCCAAACACTGAATTATTCATCAACTTAAAAAGGTCTTGCTGAAAAGATGTTGAAGCTTGTTTTCTCAATTCTGTGTTTAAATTGATATATTTAGACAAAAAAGGGCTTTGTTTGAAAATTAAGGCGCGATGAATTTTATTTAAGACAAGACCATTATTAATGCATGTTTTTAAATAAACATAATGAATTACATACTGATATTTAGAATACAGATTAGGACAGAGTTTAGAAGTCTTACCCCCGGGTGGTACAAATTTTTCAGGACAAAAAGGATAATCGTTATGGTTTTTATGCAGCTCTTCGGGATATATTAAGTCGACTTCAAGAATATATCCGAACTCAGCATCATCTGCTACGTTCATAACATTTAACGCATCTAACTCGCATTCGTTTAAAAGTCTAAAATCTGAAAGGTAGATACTGACACATACTATAGCCATACAAATTATTACAATCAATGTAAACTAGAAAAGAATCCGGTTTTGTGAAATCATATTCTGACATATATTTATTGTTTGCATGAGCATATCGCGTCGAGCACATACAAATACCTCCTCGTATCCCTTTCTGAATAAAACGTATTATTTCTAAGTCAGTTAATAATTCTAACTGAATGCCGGTCTTAAGTAACATAGCATCGAATGAAAGACTTGGAGCTGTTAAGTAAAAAGCAGGATCTAATTGATAGTTCAATTTGCAAATATCACGAAAATTTTCAAATACATCAGTCAATAGCAATACATCGGTTTTTAAATAAAGGTCTGTGTAACCACCCATATCTTGAATTCTAAATGTAGACCAAACATTCTGAGCATGAGCATAGTCTTTGTCACTTATATGTTCATCAGTTAAAGAATTATAGAAACCGTTTTTGGGTGGAAGTCGTGTCTCCGAAAATGCCTTCCAATGTGTCATATGATCATATGGATATACTCCTTTGCGTGTTAATAATTTAAATTGAGTTACGTTTGGGAAAAATTGTTTTAAATGCTTAAAATCTGTTTTATCTAACCCACTCGCTAATTTTTCCAAACTGGTTCCTAAAAATTGAAATGAATCAACAAATCGTATTTGAGCATATTTTTCGTTCTTTAACTGTAAAAATTTTGTAAATGATACATAATTTTCTTTATTTTTAGGTATGACTTTAACAGGTCCTAAACTTTCAGCTAATTCTTTGATGAACAGATGACAATCATAGCCGGCTAGGTTATGAAAAAAAACAGGAACTAATTTAGGAACGGTAAATCGTAAGTTACAGTATTGATGCGCAGCACCTCGATAACGTCCTGTGAGATGACAATGATCCCTCACTTTATCAAAGAATAATAGCTGATTACAAATGTGACAAACGTTACTACGCGCATAAGCCTCTGCGTCATTTTCATTGAATTCCATAGGCATTTCATCGCCTAAGATGTCATAAATCTTTCTAACGTCAAAATACAGCGTATCGAGAAATTTTTGGACGCAGTCTTTTCCTCGATACTGTACAAAAGAATTCAGAGTGGTATCAAAAGAGCACACAATATGATAAGCAAAAGCTGCTGGAATGTGGTGTTGACGCTGAGAAGTAAAACTTAATGTAGGATCATTCTCACAGCCTTCGAACGGTACAAGAAGAGTTTCAAAGTCGGCATAGACCACAAAAGGAACGTCTTGCTTCCGTTCGAAATTTTTGAATTGTAAATAAGTGCCTTTTTCAGGCAGTACTGTACAAACACCGCTGCATGTATGATTATTAAGGTTAACTTCAGAAGTAAAAAATAGCAAGCAATCATCACAAAAATATAGTTTCTTATGATTTTTCGTGATCTGACTTCTTACGAGGCGAGAAAGATTTTTTATCAAAACAAAGTGACATAAAACACTATTTTCAACTAGAAGTAAGTTAATTTTAGTTCTAGTTTTGGATTTGTATGCAGACTTATAAATGGGACCTACAACTATGTGCTTATTCTTTAATGAATATACATTGACACTTAAATTTGGATTGTTTTGTTCAAATTTCGCGATATCTGAAAACGTTACTGGGAAAGAGATGTTGTCGGTGTTTAGGACCTGTTCAAAGTGCGGATACGACGACGTGCGATCAGCGTTCTTTTTAGCTGGGTATAATGCAGCAACAACGCTCCACAAAAAACAATAATCATCTTTGTTTTTAATATTAATACATGCCTTTTTCTTTTTTATTGTTAGTGGCAAATCTATATAAGTTGAACCAGACCCTCTCAGAGGATCATATCTGTTAATGTTAACTTCTAAGGAAACATTACTTAAAAATGTCCATCCACTATCGCGATCTTCAAATTCTTCCACTTTGTTCTTAATAGTACTTACAAGTAATTCAAACAACTTGTTATAATCAAAATTGCGATGAATCGTAAAATTTTTTGTTACAAATGATTTAATATCATTTATCTCGTTCTTGAATAAAAGAAAATTAGCAAAATATTCAAAATTTACTTTTAAACATACATGCTTTTTTAGAGACATTTGCAAAAGATTATTAACTTTTGAAAATATACTACGCAAGAACGAATCAGGTAACGAGCATCGGTACTCATCTGCAGGGACAACTCTGTGCCTGTAACGAGGCGTCGTGCGATCCGTGGCCATGTATGGGGCTCCGTGTGGTCGCAAGACTGCGCGAGGTCCCCCCGCTGCAGAGCTCTGCTACGGAGCCTGCAGCGGATAATGCCATACGGATCGTACGAGGCTACCGTACAATCTCGTACGAGGCGGCGACAGTTCTGGGACGCTCCCCCCATTCAACATCCTGGCCGACATGTACGCGGCGACGTATGCGTCGCGGCGTGTCGACCGGGGGGATGGGGGGAGCGCCCTGGAACCCGCGCACGAAGTGCCTAAGCGGGAGTGGCACCGACGGATTGTGGCGGCTGGCGTGCGCAGCTCGAATACGGATCTGCGCGCGCCAGCGGGCCGTCGTGCCGTACTCCCGCACCTCGAAGCTGGCTCACGGGAAGGAGGAGGTCACTACCGATTGACTCAGATACTCACCGGACGGCTGCTTCGGTGAGTATCTGTGTCGAATAGGACGGGAGGATCGACACATTGTCACCACTGCGCATCCGACCTCGACTCGGCCCAGCACACGCTGCGAGTGCCCGCGTGGGCCTCCGAGCGCCGAGTCTTGGTCGCAGAGAATCGGGCGAAATCTGTCTCCCTGCATTGATTGCGGCAATGCTGGCGGACGAAAGGTGGAGGGCTGTGGCCTCCTTCTGTGAAGCATAATGCTCCAGAAGGAGGCCGCCGAGCGGGGTCGGAGATGGCCGATCCCGCTCGAAGGAGGCGGCGCCGGGCCGGTAGCACAGCTGCGGCGCCGCCGCGGGTCGCCGGCGCGCGAGGAGTCGCGACCGCTACGGCGACCCGGGATGGACCACGCCCCTTCCGTGGCGGGGGCGTCACCGGGGGAGGTGGTAGCTTCCCCCGAGGAGGGCTCCCCTCTAGAGAGGGGAGCGGAGGCTGGGGGTTCCTGGAAGTGGCCTTTGTGTTCCGGGGGCTCCCTACATGCCTGAGGAAGGCCATCCCTGAGGTTTTTAGTGGTAGGCCTCCCCTTCGGGAGGAGAGCCCCACATAACCCCGGCTCGCCACAGCCGGGGTATGCAATTTAATGCATTTCCTCAGGGGAACAAAAAAAAAAAAAATTTGATATTTCAATTGAGCTCGCCTTGGCCTTTTTAGACGAGTTTGATCTGTAAACAACAAAATTAATTAAATTACCAATACAAAAAAATTTATATGTAACACACTCACACCAATTAGCCTAGCTTAAAGTCGCTCTGTAAGGCTTGTGTTATAGGATCTAGGGTAACGGATAGACATACATATATTATACATAGATAAATATGTTGATAGACGTAATAAATTAACAACCACGACTAAGACATACATATTCATGTTCATCACACAAGCGTCTGCCCTCATTGGGAACCGAACCCGGGACCTCAGAGATAGCACCGGCGTTTCTAACACCTCGGCTATGGAGACCGTTCTCCTGCGTTAGAACTCTACTTTATTTTTCAAATAAATAACTCATATCTCACCTAATAGTTTCGCGAGTGACCTGCTTTCTCTTTGTCTTAGGCTTTTGTGCTGGCTCGAAGATTTCTTGCTCGGAGTCAGACCTGAAAAGTTAAATTTCATAATATGTTAGTCTCCTAGCTAACACTGATCAGCAAACAGCATACTACTATCACGCGAAATTGTTAAGTACTTCAAACTATTTAATTAATGGTGAACTCTCAGCATACTTTAATAAATAGTTAATGTAGCATTATCTCATAAAAACTTCACTAACAATTATAAGACATAATAACTACTATGACAACAACATTTTATAAACGTTACCTTGTTTTATCTCGCGATGTTGATTTAGTATTGCCGGTGTTGGGTTTGGTCTTCTGAACTGTTTGGATTTCAAACTCGGAGTCAGACCTGAAAGTGAATGCAAATTGAAACATGAAAATCACGTTCTATATACACCTCGAGCGAGACAATACACACTTAGGCCCGTATTAATAATCGTATCTAAGTTTGAGATCGATCTCAAGTAGCTGTTTTTGACAGATGTTCCTTACTTTTAAACGTCAAACCAGCTACTTGAGATCGATCTTAAGCTTGAATTGCGTTTATTAATACGGGCCTTAGGTACACTGATCCCTCATTGTAAATGTGAGGAAAATAGTAATTACAACCAACTATCAGTATGCTTCTTAATGTACTTACATAATGAACACTCACAAGTAAAGTACTGTACGGTCGAAGATCTGGGAGCTGGTGCTGGCTGAGGAGGATTCTCGATCAGAATGATGGCACAGCTGTAGCTAGTTCCTTGCTTCGGAGCACTTTGAAGAACAGAATGAACCACTGCTCGAAAATCGCGCGTTATATAGGAATTTTTTGAAAATTCAACAATTTTTGTCAGGGTTGTCACAAATGCAATTGTCGATTTTTGAAACCTGAATATGTAAGGACAGGTCACAAAACAATTAGTATGAATATATATTATATCCAAATAGAATCAATCTATATAAAAATTAAATGCCGGTCAACAGGTCTTAACTTTAAATCTAATACAAATATAGCAATACGAAGTGATGAGCTGCTGTTGTTGTTGACTGTATCTCGAAAAAATTACCTGAATGTTGTTTTACTGAAACTACGTCAGTGAAAAACGTAATTATGTCGTATAAAAATAGTAGTTTATAAGTATTTTGTTTCTATTATTTTGTATAAGTTTGATATTTCTATAACATCGTATAATGTCATCATGTGAGACTTACAAGAATAGGTAGCTAATTCTATAAGGATAACATAGATTTCTTTTATCTTTCACTTTTTTGCCTTTTTCATGTGAACGAAGTCACAGACACATCTAGTCATTCACCAAAATCTTGTTGTCAATATCTCACTAATCTTACTTGTCACTCGTGACAACCCTATCGAGAGTTGCATGCTAGACAGTTTTCGCCGCTGTGCTGTGTCAGCCGTGTGCAGTAACCTTCGTAATTCCGTAAATGACATGATATTGCTTAATAAACTCAATTTTCTTGGTAAAAACTTTCCATTCGATATTTAAATAATTGTGTTGTAATGAAACGAAATTATTAGATTTCGAAATTATGTGAATAAGAATATATAATATAAACAAGTATTTTACTAAGAGGGCATTTGTCCCTAAATAGTTTTAAAAAATGCAGTAATATCCTTATAACGGTATTTTAATTAACTTTACAGTGTTTTTAAAATTTTTATATTTATTTATGTTTCAGTGTTATAAAACAAACTAAAAACTAATAATGAAAACATTATAGCTAATAATACATCAACCCACCATAAACATTTAATTTGGTCTTCGTTTATGAATATAATAATAGATTTATTGATTGAAAATTAGTTGCTAAGTTTATTATTGTATAAATGACCAACTGCCTATACCTAGCTAAAATGTGCATACGCTCATCATCCTGATAGTTATTTCTTTACGTGTTTTATGTTAAACCTTATATTTGATTAAAACAGTAAGTAGGCATGACTCCTACTCGGTGGATAGGCGACCTGCTTAAAGTTGAAGGAAGGAAAGGATTCATAGGGAGGCCTATGTTATCTAAGCATGCAGAAGACTTCTAATGGTTATTGAGGATGTTGATAATTAATTCTAATTGTCCATATCCATTAATTTAACTTACATATATTAATAGTTACGATCTATGAACTCAATATGGTATGCAATAAACTGTTGAGCTGAACTGAATATATTAATATCTAGTTAATGCTTATTATTTAAACCAAATTTTCAGGATGTACAATATACTAGTAAATATTGTACAGTGTTTGTGTATGAAACACATGAAGTGTCTATTTGTTAGCGAAATTGTATATTTTTTCATTGGAATTTTTTGCGCAGATAAACGTAGCCTATTGTTAATCCAGTTTGTCAGTTGACTCCAAACAATCTTTTGAAAATCCATTCAGGAATTTATGCATGAAAGAGTAACAAACATCCATCCACACCTATGAACTTTCACGTTTATAGGATTAAATATTTACTGTAAATTATAGTTTCGTCATATAAAGTAAGGAGATGTATATATTTAGCGCAAGAGCAGTAATATTAAAATATAATTTCATCATAACGTTTGACTGGTCGTGGGCTAATACTAGTAGGTTAAGACTAGAAAAACCGTAAATGTAACATTTTTTAGATTTAGGATTGTATTAGAAAGTACCTAGGTATCTAATTGATAAAATAAATTATCAGTTTTACCTATTCGAAATTATTATAGACAGATATCAAACCATCCTGATAAAAGTTCAGTTATAATCATGTTAAGCCATGTGTGAGCTGTATTCAAATATAAGCAATACCCACTTAATCTCGTTATTAACATCACTTTATGTACTTCACCGGTTCGCAGTCGCGTTCAATTCATTTGAACACTTTGTTCTCTGTTAAAAAGTTGGCCAGAAGATATCACTTTTGCGATAAGACTATTGAAATTATACATTATCGCTTTGTAAAACTTCTGTAACTGTACAGATTTTGTGTCGGGTTAGAAAGTGCATCTTGCTTTATCACTTCGCTTCCCAGGGTGTGATTTGCATAAAAAAAGATAACCATTCCAAAACATCTTTTTGAATGAGGAATTTTTACTCAACCTGTCTGACGCCATCATTTTTGGACATACCAATCGTCTAAGACAATCTGTTTTCGCAACAAGTGTTAGTTAAACAAATCTATATTATTAATTGCAATATTCAAATAATGCAATATACAAAACAAGTGTTGCGACAGCACATGGAACGCGGCAAGCATTTTCCGAATTTGCTGACCATAACTTACCTAACCACCTTCCTCGAAAACAAATAATTTGCTGATAGCAAATAATTGCAATCGTACATCGTCATTATCTGCATTAAATAGCGATATGTTTTACAACCGATTCAGACCTGAATTGAATATAATCTGATAAGTAACTAGAAGTTGCTACCATATGTTTTATTGTTACTTCTATATCACATTCAATTGTGTTCACGATTGAACGAGATATAGAAGGAACATGTTCCTTCTAGCTCGAGTGAAATCGTGTTCACAATTGAACGTGAGCTAGAAGGAACAATAACACACTACTTAATTTGATTCTATAAAGTTTTATTATAGCGATAGTTTGAGATCCCGCTAACTATTTGAACACAGGAATATCTCTCCTCTTCGAAAATCCGATATAACGCTGACGATGAAGCAGGCGAAACCTTTATAAAGAGAAATAAGTTGAGCAGTTCTGTCAACAGAAGTTGATATATACAGAACAAATTATCATATCAAAGAAGAATTGGCAAACTCGAAATCTTACCAGTGTTTCTGCTTAGCGGAATGTATCTACCTTTATTCTTTCTTATCGACGTATAGAACAAGTGTTCGTGGATTTGGAGACAGCAACGAGTCAGGTTTAACGTAACCTTGAGCCAGCCCTTATGTCTCGTTATATCGGCGGCATTATAAATCTTATCTAATATATTGTACGTAATGTGTATAAGATGGTGTGGCAGTGTGTATCGTTAGTATTTAACATAGTTTAAAAATGCTACACTGTTGCATTAGGTAAAAAAAGAAATAAAAAAGAAATTGCGATTTTCAAGAGTTTGCTTTTACCGTACTAACTGTAAAGTTTTTTCCCGGTTTACCAACAATAAAAGAATTATTCATGAACTAAGAAAAACACGCGAAACTTTTACACGCTCTTCAACAGATTGAAATTTAAAGGCAAGAAAATTTATTTTCAGTAAACTGTAGAGAGTAAAGTACATAATCCTGAAACGATAAATAGACGTTATATTCAAGACTTGTTTTCTTGTTTTAATAAACAAAATGTGTGGACATTTTGTGATCAAAACTTGAGAGATACGGTCAATCTAAAACATGTACAATTTATTATCTTACAAGTGCGAAGGAAATAAACAACAATTTCATAGTTAAACTTATTATTTAATAGTCTGTACTCATCACAAGTGAAGATGCTACAGAAAAAAGTTTGCATGGCGCTGATAATTTTCCTGGTGGAATTTTCATTTCATTCTATATAATAATATAGAATTGAAAGCAGTGTCCTAACAAAATGATGGGAAGGAAAAGACGCATTTAAGATAAAAGGTATTGCTTGTATTATTTCGCTAAGCTACACGCCGCCGGGCAGTCGGCCTACCGGTAATTACCGGCGTTACCGGAATTAGCCGTCCTGCACTGATTACATCTGACTTAGCGAAGGGTTTGCGGACATGTTTATTGATATGCGAGTTTTAATGGCCGACTTTATTCAGACTTTTGTACAATAGAACAATTTGGGTAAATTGAATGCGCAAATATATGAGTACCTTTGTATGCCACTTTGCATTCTATGTGCCTTTTCTATTTCTCGGGTAAGTGATTTACTGAGGTGTGTGTAAATTGATGTAAAGAGTATAAATTTAAATATTTTTTACAAGCACACAAAATTAAGCATTGTAAGGGATCTAGGGTATTTCTGATAGAAAATCTACATAATTTTTATTCAAATCGTATGTAAGTGTATAATAATAATAACACTGCTTAATAAGATTGCACTTAAACGAAAAAAGAAATGAATATAAAATTGTTGTTGTACTGTGGCGTTGGCTTGTTGTAGAGTTCCTCCTTTTTTGTTTTTTTTGCACGTATCCGTGAAGAAAATTCTATTATAACTCTTAATACTTAAATTCTTTGTGTCATTAATTTGTATATTTGTTTGACGTCAGTGCCTGTGTTGAATAAAGATTATTTTGATTTTGAGGTATTATTTGCAAGTCGATCGGAAAGAATAATAATAACATTGCAATATATTTGCGTAAAATGTTTCTTACAAACATAAAGCTTTGCTCGAAGAAAAGCTTCTGTTGTTTGTTTTATAAGCTAAGGTTGCTTCGAAAGTTTCCTTCCTTTTATTTCATCTTCATCACAAGAGCTTTGAGGTAAGAAATTCCATATGGTTGAAGTGAGGATGGTGAACGCTTAGACAGGCGGAATTAGTTATTTAGCTGTGATGTGAACTTGGCTGTGTAATAGGCAACATGAATACTGCTGAATATGGCTGTTTTTATTTTTACTATCCGAGTTATTTTTGTCTTTTAATAGTTTAGTTCAGTTACAATAAAAGTTTCAGTTATAATTTATTTACACAATTAGAATAAATTGAACAAATTTCAGGCTATTCCACATTAAATTTAATATTTGTTAAATATAGACAGTATATATATAAACGTGCAAATAACAAAGTTATTGCGAATATGTTAAAATGCTCATACAAATTTGATGACTTTATTCAATTACGGCGTCAATTGTAGACTTTGTATTGAGCGTTTTTGAGCGATCCGCGACAGCGCCATTAATATGTTGCTCTATCTACAAAAGTAATAAGCGCAGATACATTGGCGCTTAGCTACAATATTTCTCAGCTTGAAGGGTAATTTATTGTTAAGTACAAAATACTTCAACAGTATTCTCGCCAATCTCATAGAGTGAGTACTCTATGAGATATCGGTGAGTACCGATTGTAACGTCTATACTATTAGAATATTCTGGAAATTTCTCGGAACTTGCAATCATATGTAAAGTTTTAATCTTCTAACGTCTATACTATTAGAATGTTCTAGAATTTTCTCAGGTTTGCAATTATAAGTAAATTGTTATCTTTTAATGCAAATCTGCCCATCTGATAGTTTTCAAGCTACGCTCATGCAATCTACGCATCTGAATTTCTGTAATAAATCGGGTTATGCATGTTTAGAGTTCAAGTATGGGAATATTGAACACCTCTAGATAGTCGGCACGGATTGCCCTAGGAAAGTGCTCGCTACACCCAACTTGTATGTAGGATACACTGGGGGTACTCCCCACAGCACTGCCTAGTACCTGGTACCGCCTTCCTTTTCCCTTCTCTACCATTTAATTATTATTGTTTGTAATTTTAATTTATTTCTTAAGTTTGGGCCGTGCTGTTTTAATAATTCTTTTAATATATTAGTCTCTTGTATTTATCTTTTTCTTATTATCCTTATCCTATTTTGCTCCGTAGCCTTCCGCTACGTGACACGATATCCTTGAAAATCATCATCCACCGAGCAGAAGTTTCAGTACTGCATAGTCCGATGCTGGATATCCTTGGAATAAGCACTTTAATGTAATTGCACGAGAATCTTATAAAAATAAATAAAATCTTATAAAACGTACGACTCTAAAGAATCTAAGAATTTTACGTAAGATTAATATTAATTTACAAACGTTGTAAAGGTGAGCGGGCGGTCAGTACTCGCGAGGCATTAGACCGCCATTACAATGAATAAGCGTTAATCATGTTGACGCTGCGCTATTTTTATCAGCTACCTTTTTTTTTTTTTTTTGTTTCCCTGAGGAAAATGCATTAAATTGCATACCCCGGCTGTGGCGAGCCGGCGGTTATGTGGGGCTCTCCTCCCCAGAAGGGGGAGGCCTACCCACTAAAAACCTCAGGGATGGCCTTCCTCAGGCATGTAGGGAGCCCCCGGGAACATCAAGCCCCTTCCGGGAACCCCCAGCCTCCGCTCCCCTATGTAGAGGGGAACCCTCCTCGGGGGAGGCTGCTGCCTCCCCCGGTCTCCTCCACCGACGACGCCCCCCGGCCACGGAAGGGGCGTGGTCCATCCCGGGTCGCCGTAGCAGTCGCGACTTCCTCGCGCCCGCCGGCGACCCGCGGCGGCGCCGCAGCTGTGCTACCGAGCCCGGCGCCGCCTTCTTCGAGCGGGATCGGCCATCTCCCGACCCCGCTCGGCGGCCTCCTTCTGGAGCATCACTGCTTCACAGAAGGAGGCCACAGCCCTCCAACCTCCCTCGTCCGCCAGCATTGCCGCAATCAATGCCGGCGGAGACAGATCAAAACAGAATCAAACTACTATATAGAAAAAAATGTCATCGACCCATTTAACAGCCATATAAGATATGGATCTATTCCCTTGCATAATTACAGAAATTTGAAATAATTCTAATGTGGGGATTTCAGTTATTCCATTATAATGATATTCTGTGCTCTGGTTACGAGAGGGCGGATCGTATGCCATTATGTAAGCCCCTATTTCAATCAACAAAATTAATATTTGATTTTGCACTGTGAATGGAGTAAAGCTAAGCAGAAATACTCACGGTAATGAGAAAAGAGCCTTACAGGAAATTTTGTGTTAGGGTATGTAGTATTTTCTTTTATTATTATATATGTAGCTATGTATATATTTTTAGGGTTCGTACTTTGTAGCAATAAAAAATGAAATAAAATTCCAAAATGAGGCAAGTCTTAATGGACGCGATTTATTTTCATTCTAGAAACTTAACCGTTTAGTTTGTAGATTGGTGTAATCCGCACTGTAATATAGTTATGAGCTTTCAATTAACTGTATACATTTCAAGAATGAGTCCCGACTGCCACGACGTTCTTGTTATAGGATTTTTCATTCTCAATTCTCACCCAGAAAGTAATCGGGAATTTGAGTGTCATAAATCTTTTTTTTTTATTTGATATACGTAGTATATACTTAATTACGTTTACTGCAACCGGAAGATCGAAAAGAAAACGCAAAACTGATCGATACTAATTATTACGAATGATGTTGTAGTTCTTAATTTTTCAAATAAATTGTGATATTGTTATTTCATACTGGTCGCAAAGTTACAAGTGGGAGTAAGAACATGAAAGTGCAAAATTTTGAGTTAAATGTTAAGCCCGTTAGCACTACGCATATTCTTCCCATCCAATACTGATACGTCGCGTCGCGGCGTTCCGTTACACTCAGATGTCGCGACACTAATTTATTTAAATTAATAAAATTAACCTAATGCTTCCTACTTGAAGTATGAATATAGAGTCAGTAAAATTAATGTCTGAATTAATAAAGAAACATTGTCCAAGACTGCAGCGTCGGCATCTTGGTTTCGGCGGTGACCTCAATGACGATGTTTCCAAAAAGAGGGAATTCGCAGTGTCGGTAGTCCTCATACCGCAAGTGTAATTACTTTTACAATAAATACAAATGTAATGACACCTATCTAACTAAAATCGATCGAGCCATTAAGGTTGTAGAGCGTGCTAAACATTTCCCTTTGGCGGCTAAAATCAGCCATTTTGATTTTGTTTCATTTTGATATACCCACTGTCACTCTCAGTAAAAGCTAAGCGATCGAGCCGTTTAGGTTGCAAAGCGTGCCAATCAAAAATAGTTCTTCTGCCACAGTCGGTTAAAGTACAGATTCATTATAGGATTACTTCGTTGTCCGTCTATCAAGAATCTTTTTCTCAGAAACGCAAGGATGTATCAAGTTGCAGAATAATATCAAATACTTAAGTTTTCAATCCCTTGCATGAATCCAAAAAACCAATTTTCAAGTCGACCAAATGAATACGACGAATTCAATGTCTTTCTGTTTTGTTTATGTCACATTTAGACATTAGCAAGGGAATAAAAATCTATGGTATACTTAACTCTGTTGACCCAGAATCATGAAGCAATGTTCCAAATAAGAGCGTTGTTGTACTTTGCGTTGCTTTACACTTGTCTACGAATCGTATGATTGGCAATGGCTCGGGGTCGATCGAGCTATGTAACGACTACCAATGCATTTTTTGTTTTTCAAATTTCATATGTATATTATCCTACGTTTCTACGGTGAAGGAAAACATGAGACAACCTGCATTTATATTTAATGTACAGTGCGCAAAGGCGGATTTCTGCCAAGGATATTCTTTTCCTGTGTAAAAAAAAGCATTAAGAGAGAAATACAAATTAAAAAAATAAATAGTTTCTATAAGCCTAAATTGAAATAAAAGTAATAAAGTTGTTATTTTAATAAGTAGTTTGACATTTTAGTATCATGTCACAAAATATATTTTTTATATATATGGTTATATATTTAATTTAATTTATTTTTACAATTTTAAACATTAAATTTAATACGATTGCTATTGTGGTGTATGTGTATATATGTGGTATGTATGTGTGTATGTGTGTGCACTGTGTGGTGCCGAGGTTAAGTGTAGCGCACTATTTTTGTTTTTATTAATCTGTGGATAACGTTGTTGGTTGCAGTATTGGCATGCATATATATAGTTAACTAAATTATACTTTATATATTGTAACTGTTTGTTACCTCTTAATAAATAAGTTATTTGATATTTTCATAACTGGCAAGGTAACAAACAACGAACTGTTTACGTGTGACACGGTACCAAAGTGTTAAAATGTTAATGTTTAATGTTGGTACCAACGAGAAAAACTTATAACTTCATACGTATAGAGGCATACCTGTTATTAGCTGTCTTTAAATAACATAGTAACCTCAACCTTCTGTCGTGGTGCTCTACGGGAAGGTTAGCTTTTTAGGTCAAGGGAAATGCTAGGGAAAGCGCTAGCTCGACCATTGATCAGTCTCGTGAGCAGGTAATATTGATTGTGGTCGAGCCGGCCCCGGGACACATGGCGGTCGAATCGCGAGAGCGCACCCCGCCATGTGCCCCGTATGGGCCCAGAGAACTCGGGGGGGGTTTAGTGGGTAGTGGAGCCCCACACACACGGCCACGTCTTGCCAGCGCGGTGTCATGGTGCACAAGGTCGCATTCCCCCCCTCAAAAAACAAAAAGGTAATATTGATTGTAGATATTCTTATCAGATGCACGCAAGTTGCCTCATGATTTCTTCACCGTAAGAGAGTCAGATAAATGAAAAACGATAAGTACTTTGGTATATGGCAGGAGATCGAACCCGGCGAGGTTGCGTGCGTGGCTGGCTACCGCGCACGCAGAAGTGACGCCTCTCCGTCAGGGGAATTGTCCAAGTGTTCTCGGACAATCTCCCCGTTAGCGTTGGCTCGACCAGTTCTGGGTCGAGCCGGCCCCGGAGCAAATGGCATATGATAGAATCTCATGTAAGCGCATTTTAATGGGTAGGCCGGTCCTCTCAGACAGGAGAGCCCCGCGCCTTGCCAGCGTGGCGTCATGCACCATGACACATGACATGATAAGGAACATTTCCCCTCAGAAAAAAAAACGAGATCGAACCCGAGCATCTCATTTGAAGATTAGTGCCAAGACCATTGCATCACCGACCCTCGATATATTATTACATAACGACTTCCATGGCCGAGTGGTTTGAGCGCTAATTTCAAGGTGTTGCTGTTTCTGACCATCCGGATTCGAGTCTTAGTGGGGGGCAGCTGTTTGTGTGACGAATACAACCATTTGCGCCCTAGTCCATGACTGATAATATATATTTTCTATAAATATAAATCTATTTACTTTATTAATATATGTAGGTATGTCTATCTGCCACAAGACTTACATTGCTTATTTTGGGACAGGCTAATTATGATTAATGTAGAAGTTAAATAAATTATTAATCAATTATTCGACTTATATAATTTAAGTAATTTAAGAGTAGACAAGGATTCTTGTTTAGTCTTTCCATAGTAGAAAGCTCGTTTTGCGAAAATAGCGCACAATATTTAATTACAATTTAAAATAACAAAAGCGAAAATAAAAAGTTTATTCGTTTCAAATTAAATAATATCTTTAAAGATATTATTCGATTTAAAACGATCTCAAGCTGGCGTACATGCGTTCACTCGAGTCGTCCGATGCGTTCGTGAACTACGACAATAGTCTCCACAGTCCGTAACGGCTGTCTGTTGTCAACAAAACGTCACTTGTCGTTGACTTTGACAGTTGCCATTTTATATTGGCGCCATCAATGATTTAACGCAGGGGATTGTCAGACGTTTTAAATTAAAGCGGAAAATAGTCACATGACTCATATATAACCTTTGAATATACTACGACAACTATATTATATATGGAGATGCTGTGACATAGGAAATACCTATACATTATAATACATATATGTACATTATTATACATATTCTGTCGCAAACTTTACCGGTTACAGAACATGTTCGCCTTTATCAGCACGACGTCGTGAACTTGAAAACAGTGCTTACCGGAACGGTTCTTGTGAATAAGGGGCGAAGTTATGTGATCACGCGCCACTGAAGTTACGGTAACTTTTTGTGTAGTTCTCTTGAATTGAATGTATGTATGTGTGTAGGGTTGAAGGAACGTGTGCAAAAGTATAGTCACAACTTATTGAGGTCCGACTCAGGAGTCAGACAATTGTGTACTGATGTCTTTTATTTCAGCTTCTCTTGTGTGTTTATTTATTTGTAAATGTTTGCTTAACAAATTGATTTGAACTTTGTACTTTTCTATACTTGTTTTTACTTGTTCTTTACTTGTTCTATAATCTTACCCGATATTTCGGATACAAGTACAAAAAAAAAGTTTTTCAATATTTGAATTGGAACGACTATATCTTAAGAAAACAGCAACTTAAGTTATGAAAAGTAAATTTTTGTGGTTAATTCAAAAGACAAATTGGTACCCTTATAGGGAACGATTTGAGTTTTTAAATTAACATCAAATTCTTATGTTTTAGGTCCCTTGAAGTTGTAAAAATGAAAGCTTTGAACGCAATTAAAAGTGACAGTAATCGAGCTTCTTTTTATTAATTTTACTATAGAGCATGAAAATTAACAAGAAGGATGACATTAACGGTAGAGGAAAAATTTATTTGAGAATTGTTATTTAGGCATTGTCAATAGGTCGGCAACGCATCTGCCACTCCTCTGGTGTTGCGAGTGTCTATGGGTGACTGTATTCGTTTACAAGAAGGTGATTCGTTTGCTTGTTTGTTCCCCTATAACATAAAAAATAGTAGATTGTTAACCGGAAAGAATCAATTCCCGAGGTATTTAGACTTTAGTCCGAGAAGGAATTGATTCTTTTACCCGTGTTAAACACTCTACTTTTCACTTCGAATATATGAGGAAAATAAAACATTGGTTGTTTATTTAATCTATTTATTGATAATATATGATAATATCAGTAGACCATCAGTAGGCAGAACACAATTTGTCTCGTATTTAATTGAATCTGGTGTCAATATTTCGGAATCGCTTGAACTCATTTTTAAAATTAAAATCTTAACTAGTATAAAGAGATTATTTGAATTTTTTCAAATTCCGTCACATATATATATATAATAAATTCACATCCCGCCAATTTATATCGACTGTTTAATTTTAAATATGGAACTCACCGCGTGTTTGTTGCGGCTTATCCGCTGGAAGTAGTTTGTGCTAAGTTCACACTGGCTGTTTAGAAACTCAGCCTGGCCGCAGCATTTTTTTTATAGTTCACAGCTGACAGTTCGTAGCTGACATTCGTCTCGTTTCTATTTTTTAAAGTTCACCGGCCCTTGGGTGGAAGTAAATTGTATGAGTTTTTCCCTCCCTATGTCGGGAAGCAGCATTTTCCACCCAATAATCAGATCAAAACAACATAACTTTCCTAGTATGAGAAATGAAAAAACTTTTTACTGTTGAGAAAATTTAAAAAATCGTCAGATTAAAAATCTGACTATTTATCTCAGGCCAGCTCCTAATTGACGATAAAGGGAGAAAAAAAAATAGCCCTTGCTGGTTTTCTTGCTGGTTCGTTCGATACGTCAGTTGGCAATTGCATTTTCTAGGCGGCCAAACTGTAATAATAGATTCTTTAATATAAATACGTTAATCATCATCACGTTTTTTGTCAGCAAATTTAGAAAGATGTGTAGAAAATTGACACTTCGCCAATTCTTATAAAGCCCCAGTGTAAATTATTCGCAAATATGGCGGGTACTATAATGTCAGTATATAATAGATCTATATCATAACACCATAGACAACAATTTCTCCATCAGGACTATTTTGTAGTGTGTAATAAAAAATATTAACGCTACTGTTCTTATAACTTTCTTTAAACTAAATAAAATATTACATGTACTAATAGAGGTAGATATTTCTATAAATTACAGCCCTCGATACCTATCAAACCTTGGTTTCATTATATTGACAGTAATAGAACCAGTTTATGTATTATTATTCGCATGCGTCTTGGTCATGTTTGTACTTCTGCTCATTTGGCGAGATTACGAATTGTGGCTGACGACATTTGCAATTGTGGAACTGATATTGGAAACTTAGATCACCTTTTCTTTTCCTGTCCACTATTAGATCATTCCTCATTCCTGGATTCGTTGATTGAACTTCGTGTACCATTTCCAACCCGTATATCCTGTTTAATATTGTATCCAAATAAGTATTATAAAGTATTAGCTAATAATAATAATAATTTTAATATTATTATTTATATATGTCACGTCCTAACTCTACTACTGATCCTTTACCCTTGCCTTAATAGACTCGTTTTATCCGCATTTTCCTAATATAAAAATTTCCCAACCTTTATATCATAATCTACCAAAACTCTCAAACGTTGACACTGGCAAATAGTTAAAACTGATATGCCAAAGAGAAGGAAAAAAAAAATATTTTCGTATCCTAAGTATTGAAAGTGTTAGGATACAAATTGTAAATGTTTGAGTTAGATATCTAGGAACGTATTGGGTTTTCAGGTCTAAGATATCAGTGTCCATCTAATA
Source organism: Scirpophaga incertulas (assembly GCA_036419045.1). Taxonomy (NCBI): domain Eukaryota; kingdom Metazoa; phylum Arthropoda; class Insecta; order Lepidoptera; family Crambidae; genus Scirpophaga; species Scirpophaga incertulas. The sequence goes on from CM071641.1 coordinate 5,927,679, forward strand.
TCTAGATTACCTATACATATTATTTCATTGGTTTTGAAATATGTAGCAATTAAATTTACAAACAACATTAGTAATGACATTAACAACATAAGTAACAATTTAATAATTACATAAAAAATGAGAAAGTTCTTATCTATTAAAAATTGCAGTTTATCTCTTACTATCAAAACAGATTTTTCTAGGAAGATTGTAATGACCAGCGTATAAAGTAACGTCACTTATAGCATCATTCTGTCTCTTGCATGTTATAAGCATTACGACATTGTGGATTTTAACAGATATTGAAATAATTATATCAGTGTAGTCGTTTTTTTTTATATAAACACTTCCACATTAGGATTGTTATGTTATGTTGTGGGTGCAGTTTGAAATAGAATCTCATATACACATATATGGCACGTATAGACCGGGACAATTTTGTAGATCATACTAAATATCTGTCTCGTGTGGGAATTGAACCCGTAACTGCTGTGCCAAACGTATAGTATAGTAAAAGGTATATTATAAGATTAAAATATAAAAATGCATGTGAAGCAACGGAGTGTCTTTGTCTCTCCCCTGGACAATGTTTTATTACAATAGGAAATGAACACCACATTTTTCACACAATAATAGAGTCTATATCTATATAAGCAGAAGTGAGGAGTCGCAGCTAGTTCCTTAGTGAAATGTAGCGGATGTGGGATACGGCTATCAGTCCTGACCATTTGTACAGAAGACTCCGCATCTATTTACACTTTCGGCTTTGGACCACTCTTATGTCGCTTGAAATAGCGGCGATTTCCGTAGTACGTTGGTTATTTGTCGCGCCCAGTGTATAAGTATCTCATCCATTAATGCGCTAGGGTCCGCTTGCCACAAGATAGATGATCGGTATCAATCAGCTCGAGTGAATACAACAAAACAGTTATTTTGTTAGTCAACCTAAAATAGATTATGGACTAGACGCAACAGGGACTAATTTTGAGACTATTCGTTAGCGACGGCGTTAAGGGTCTGGAGTCCGAGGAAAACACTAGTTATTCCAAATATAAGGATTAACGAAACACTCTATAAAACATCTGAAGACTGAATTGCTGCTTTCCCATATTTTAATTTAAATTGTATCCAAATCCACTTTGCCTTCCGAATCGGCAAACTGATATTATTTAGTTGATAGTGGTTGAAAGCAAAAGCGGACATGGTAGTTGCTGCAAAGAAAACCGGAGAAAAGTTGGATGGACTGTGTGAATGATGATATGTTGAAGAATGATGTGAGTGTCGAAATTGGCAAGTGATAAGAGGAGAGTGGAAGAGGAACATACGCAGCACCGACCCCAAATAAAATTGGAACAGGGCAAGAGAATGAAGAAGTTTTTAAGATGAGCCATAAAAATTGTGTCAGATTGAATTCAAAATTTAATATTAATCTCAATAATATTTATATATATTTTCAACTGAAATTACATACGATATAGAAGCATCCCTATGGCTTGTCGTGATAAGGAAGACCGCACCTCAGGAGAGGCACAGTCAGCGCGGCCCTATAAAGAGAGCAAAAAGAGAGCATATGCGCTAGAATAGGCACGGCACACCCAAATGGGTCGGGCTATATTGAAGAGAATCTACTCGTGGTAAGCAGAAGGCTGCCGAGAAGGGGGTGGCAAGGGGCGCGACGGTTCAGACGCGCCGCTTGCAGGTCATGGAGGTCCTGCGTTATTTACAAGCTTTTATTTCCTTTCACCTGTCCCGTTGTCTGTCGTTCTGTAATCAAATCTTGCAACTTAAATTTGATCCACTTCCCGGTTTCCAATTGAGCTGAAATTTGGTATACACGTTTAGTTCAAAGTCAAAGTCAAAGTCAAACACTTTTATTGTTTAGAATCACACGTGATCACTTACAATCGTCATATACAAACAAAAAAAAAACATTATCAGCTACTTAAAACAAACAAAAGGAAAGTTATAAGATACAAATAACATATTACAATACAAGTAACAAAAAATAATAATACAGCTAAATATAATTAGGATCACCAAGAACTGGGACCAGGATAATTATGCCCAGGGGCTTTTATCTTCGAGGTAACAAGCAGTGTTATAGTACGCCTTTTTCATAAGTTTACAAAAACTCGGATGACAATGAATGATTAACTGTGTGACGTCATTCTAAATCCAACATGGCGGCATATCCATATGGCGGACCAATTATTTTTAATGCACTCCTACAATATGGGTATCAGGCTTGCCAAGAATAACTAGAAAAAATAATGTGACGTCATTCTAAATCCAACATGGCGGCGTATCCAATATGGCGGACCAATTATTTTTAATGCACTCCTACAATATGGGTATCAAATAAAAGGGCTTGCCAAGAATAACTAGAAAAAATATGTGACGTCATTCTAAATCCAACATGGCGGCGTATCCAATATGGCGGACCAATTATTTTTAATGCACTCCTACAATATGGGTATCAAATAAAAGGGCTTGCCAAGAATAACTAGAAAAAAAATAATGTTACGTCACTCTTAATCCAATACGGCGGAACACCAAAAATGGCGGATAATTTTCTTTTATTCGTTCCTACAATATGGGTATCAAATGAAAGGGCTTGTTCTCAGCAAGCCTGTAGAGGTACTAAAAAGTTAAAAATAAAATTAAAGAAAAAAAACCTTTTTAAAAACAAGCTTTTATTATTTTTTTATAAAATGAAATAAAAAGTTAAAAATAAAATGAACTAAAACGTTAAAGATAAAATGAACTAAAAAGTTAAAAATAAATTATTATCACTAAAACTTTTCACCATACATAATTATTCAATCTCGTCCCCCCTCTTTATCATAGTCCCCATTTATAAATAAAAGCGTGTTACATTGTGATAGCTTGAGGAAAATGTTGTGTTGTATTAAATGTAACACGCTTTATTTATAAATGGGGACTATGATAAAGAGGGGGGACGAGATTGAATAATTATGTATGGTGAAAAGTTTTAGTGTTAATAATTTATTTTTAACTTTTTAGTTCATTTTATTTTTAACTTTTTAGTTCATTTTATAAACAAATAAAAAGCTTGTTTTTAAAAAGGTTTTTATTAAATAAATTCGCTGAAGGCGGTATTGAACTAAAATACGATACTAGAAAGCGTTTAATTAAATAGTTTTTCTGCGGCTACATTGGCACCTTTTACATCTTTTTAAATATATAATGAACGTGCAAGTGTGCCAACATAATCAATGCTGAACGCAAGAAGAAATATACTGTAGACTTGTAGAGAGAAGAACGCTGTTCAAGTATGTCAGTTGAGCTTTATTACTGTTGCACCCGAGATAAAATATAGTGTTCTATGTTTTGATTTTAGAATGTTAACAATAAACTCGATAGGAATTTTTCATAAATATTTAGAGTATTTTAATATTTTAATTAACAGTATATCTGTAAGCCAAGTTTATTGTTCGTATCAGAAACAACAAAAGTTTCGTTTGCCAAATGTGTATGTCTGTTTGTAAAACATATCGAGCTCCTCTAACCTTCGGAAGACAATTTTAAATAAGGCTCCAAATGCATTTGAATTATGTCATTTTTTAAAATTACTATTTGAAGCATTCGATAGTTCTAAATTAGTCTTGAAAAATTAACATCAAAGGAATGTAGGATCAGACAGGATGACCATGATAGATGTTCCAACTTTCATTCAATACCGAATGGAAATTCGTCTAAAAATTATTCGAATTGTGAACAATTATTTGACTGACGATTTATTATTCAAATTTTCTCGATATCGAATCTTTCGATCAATTCGATTTTTAAATTTTGGAACAATTACTCATCTACACTTCGAATTTTGGTTCCTATTAGAAATTGTTTCAATCCTGTGCCTCATCAGTGCAGGGTCAAGTCCAGGCACTTGTGCAAAGATGCTTCATTGGGCCTGTAACCAATGTAAACGGAACAACATAATATATGGTAATTATTTTTTTTCGTTGGGTCGTCATTTTTGTATCATGGAATCATCCGTACATTGTTATCGGCTCTCAAATATTTTTTTTTTATATAAGTAGGTAAGTATGTGATAAAATAGCCAACAGGTCGCCAATGCAATACCACCTTACAAATGGAAACAGTCAGTAATCAAATGAGCAAATCAGCTTCTGTTTTGATTTCGTTATCTCAAACTAGTGATGTGCCGGATATCCGTATCCGCGGATATCCGAGGTAGAAGAAAGATTCGTATCCGTGTCCGTATCCGTTACATTTTGGCGGATTTTTACTTATCTATCTGGTAGAGCCATCTTTAAAAAATCATTCATATTCTTGAGGATGTTTACGAAAATAAACTATTTTCATCCATCAATCATTTATATCCCATCACAAGTTCTACACTTTCTACATTCATCACTGATTATCGATATATATAAAAATGAAACCCGTTTCGCGTTGTCACGGCATCACGTGTGAACGGCTGAACCGATTTCGATAATTCTTTTTTTTAAATGTTTGTGGAAGTCCAAGGATGGTTCTTACGGAAAAAAATCTCTCAGAAATATTGAAAAGTATACATTTAATTTTGCATATTTTAAAAAACGCGCGTTACGAATGTCAATTTTTTTTTATACGAATGTCAACGTCATTCACAGCCATAGACTATATTAAAAGAGCATCGTTTCAACTATACAAAATAAAGTAGTGCATCAAAGCTACGCTAAGGCGGTACGAAGTTCGCCGGGTCAGCTAGTTATAAAATAATTCCCACTACTAAACTTCTTTGTAGACATTTTTTTTTAATCATGTACCAATACCAAATACAAGCGTTATCTATGCTGCTCAGTGTCACATTAAAGTAAAACAAAACAAAAAATAGACCCGTCGCGCAATGCAAGTCGAAACATGTGTCAACTCAAGATCATGCGCACCGACACCGATTGTGTAACAAAGTTAAGATCCGTATCCGTATCCGTATCTGCGGATCTTGACACTAAATATCCGTATTCAGATCTGTATCCGCGGATCTAGATTTTTGCCAATCCGGCACATCACAATCTCAAACACGTAGGAGGCGCAGATACATCTCCCTATGTGTAACTCGCTTAGTTAACACAGCAGCACGGGGAAGTCACTAATTGGCGTGGGAGCTAATTCCGAATGAATTACGTTCTATTTAACGGAACAGAGCTTGTTCTGCTTTATATATACAATTTGCTGTTCGTTTGTTAAAACTTTTCGAGCTCTACATTTCTTATTCTTTGTAGCTTAGCTTCAAAGATTAGATACATGCCTTTGTGAAGCTTTCTACAAGAACAGCGACATTACAATTTCTTATTGTGAACTTATAAATTACATTGTTAAGCTAAATTATTTATATCACTAGCTTTCTGCCCGCGGCTTCGCCTGCGTGGATTTCGGGATTGGATCTATAGAGGGTTAAGGGTCATAGCTTTTGCACACGGCTACATATGCGTGGAAGTCGGTTTATGGCGCGAAGGTTTTATCGCGCTTCCCGTGGGACTATCCGTTTTTCCGAGATAAAAAATACCGCAAAACCTTGCTCAAGAATCACTCTATCTATTGATGAATACCGCATGAAGATTTGTGCAGTAGTTTTTGAGCGAAGCCTTTATTGCGCATCCCGTGGGATCTGTCGATTTTTCCGGGATAAAAAGTAGCCTATGTTACTCAGGGATAATTTAGCTTTCCAAAGGTGAAAGAATTTTTGAAATCGGTCCAGTAGTTTCGGAGCCTATTCATTACAAACAAACAAACAAACAAATCTTTCCTCTTTATAATATTAGTATAGATAACTGCATGAGCGTGGGTGCGCTGCGGTCTAGCAACTGGTCTACTAATGAGATGATTCGGGGGACCCTGGATCGATCTTACTATGTACCGATGTGTTATTTAATTTTTCGACTTTCATATGTACATTTGGATCTTCTTCAGTGAAGGAAATTCAAGGTGCAATGTAGTCAACCTAGTCGCACTTGGCCAGCGTGGTCGACTAAGGCACTAACGTAGAGTCAGTCTACTTAAGATTTTGTATGAATTGCGCATTTAAAATGTTGTTTACAACACATGTGCTAACACTTCTGTTTTTTTTTCAGGTACGTAACAATATAGAAGCAACCGGACCTAGGATTATCGTGCCAAACTGCTATAAGTAAGAAAACTGTACGAATTTTTATAGCTCCAATACCACAAAGTACGTTCCTAATAACATCGTAACATGTCGGCTATAACATAAAAAATAAATGATGAACCACATTTTTCCTTATTACAATGAAATGAAAATGTATAATAGTATATTTTTCATGTTCCCACATTTAATCTACACTTGTAGTTGTTATTTTTACAGTTTCTCCGTGTATAATTTATTGGGATTATTTATACTTCGAGGAATATGAGAAATGTTGAAATAATGAAATACGCTGTCATAATGGTAGGAAAATATCCGTGAAGAATATGCGAATGTTATGTCAATCGTAATAAATTATAATGTGTTTCTTCCGGCTCTTGATTGTGGAAAATTAGGGGAAAACGTGAATTATTCGGTATAGTCTTCCGACGAAATATGTAATATTATGTTATTTATAAAAATAGTTACGGTTTGGCAAAAATCTATGTTATGATCAAAAATCAAATACTAATAATATGGTGAAAATTTTTGTTCAAAAATGATTGTCTCGTTAGTTTCAATTACGCTTAGACAATTTTTTTATTTATGAAATAAATATTTTATTACAAACTGTGTTCTTATATTATTTTAAATATCACGTAATACATTGCGAGCAGTTTCAATTGCTTCCAAATTACATGTAAATGTTTCTGAAAGTTGATTCTTTCTGCGCAATGCTTCTTTCCCAATATGTGCTAGTTGGTAGTTATTGTTAGATCGCACTAGAAGTGTTTGCAAAATGGCATTTCTCTTCTCGTTACTTAAATTTTTTGACTTTACTCCAGAATGTTGGATTTCCATAATTTAAGGCTATTTGGACCGCGTAGAAAATAACAGCGGCTTATTTTTGTATAGCGTCAAAAATTACCAATTTCAGACACTGATGGTTATTGGTGAAATTATTATAAACTGAATTTTTACTTATCAAAAATTATTCTATGATTCTACTCTGCGTACGGTTCATACACAAATGTCAAATTGACAATCATTTTTGAACGGAGGTAGTATATATTTATTACATACATACATAAGTTATATTTACACTTAAAATAAATAAACCTAATTTATGAACATTTATAAAGCAATCCGAATAAATTATCGGATGCTACGGCGCGCTCACATATTGCGGTGTTAGGGAAACTTCTGGATGCCGCTTCTACTGGCACAGGTTTCGCAATACAAGGCGCACGAGCGCAGCCTCTCCGTGCTTACCTATGCTTATAGTCAGTCGAGATCCTATCCACTACGCCAGCCCGTATCTCTCGGAGTTGCGCATATTATTTACGATCAATTATTAACGCTTCGTTTTGCCAACCAATCACGCCAAATCGCCAAACGCCAATCATGAGGCTAAGTGCAGTGGAGCCCAGCCAAACTAACTAACTAACGCTTCGTTTTTATATAAATTGTATTCATATCTATTGTACATACATACATACATACACTCACGCCTTTTTCAATGGGGGTAGGCAGAGATTACGTCTTTCCACTTGCTACGGTCTTTACATATCTCTTTCGCTTCATCTACTTTCATAACATTCCGCATACATGCTCGACGATTGCGGGTACTTCTGACCTGGCCTTTTTTGAGGACACTTTCTATATATATTGTGTTTATACATTTATACTGTGCTGTGCTTTATTGTGATATTTATATGTGACGTTTGTATTCTATGCCTTTACTTTAATCCTTCTGATTATTTTTATACGTGAAATGTATTTGGAGTCATACTATCAACACAACTACACAGACATTTATTCTCCCCATCGAGCGACACGAGCCCAACTATTAGCTATTGGGGACTTCAATAAACTCTTGAATTTTGTCGTAGGAATGCAGGTTCCCACATGTTTTACTTCACTATAAGAGTGTCACATAAATATAGGCATGAAATTTGAAATACACATTGCTATATGGCATTATCGATCCCGAAATTCCTGATAGAAGATTAATGCCGAGACCATAGCTTTATGAATGTTTATGACTTTGAAATAGTTGAAAATAGTACTAATGGATTTCAATATTTTTAGTCTATTGAGTAAATTTAAGCACTGAATAATTAACAATTGAATATAATTTCTTTTATGTTTAACTTCATACTTGATATTAAATAAAAATAATTTAGCCTCGAATGTAATAATTATAAAATATCGTCAAAAAACCTTCTACTTTCCATTCCGACACTAACAAACTCCGGTTTGAATGAATTCGAAGAAAAGTAATTAACAATTTTCCCTTGTCCCAACGTTATACTGCCAGTACAACGTTGTAATTTAAGTTGCGAGAAAGAATTTAAAATTTTCGTCACTTCGAATTTTTTTATGTTATTTAATTGGTTTAACGAGCATTATTATCACGGAAACCCAGTCCACGGTTCACAAATATCAACAAATTACTGGTCCTGTGTAAACTTTCGGCTATGTAGAGTGCTAGGGAAAAGTGAAAATAAAGTTGGGACCTGATTAAAGAATGAAATACCATATTTAGGAATCTTATGTATCACTCTTTCTGGCGCGCCGTGCACTTGTTGCAATATTGATTGGTAATAATTGATTAGTAAAGTAAGTAATTGATTGATAATAAAGGAACTATAGACGATTTTTTGCCTATGCCGGCTTGTGATTGAAACTAATGGATGAATTATGCAGATACATTAAATAAATATATCTTACCCATATACCATTTATCCTAGCCTAATGTAAGCCCTGTAAGGCTATTGTTATGGGATTTAGGGGAACAGATAGACATATGAAATATATATTTTTGATAGAAATATGCATTAACAACCATGACTAAGGTACAAATGTTCGCATTCATCGTACAAACATTTGCCCCCAACGGGACTTGAGCCCGGGACCTCAGTGATGTGAAACCGGTGTAATAACCACTCGGCTGCTTTATTAAAATTCAATGTGACAATTATCTTCGAAAGCATCAATGCATCTTTTTTTTTTGAGGGGGGGAAATGCGACCTTCAACCTCTCCGGTCAAGAGGACCGGCCTACCCACTAAAACCCCCCCGAGTTCCCTGGGCCCATACGGGGCACATGGCGAGGTGCGCTCTTGCGATTCGACCGCCATAAGCATCAATGCATCTGCCATATCTATTAGCAACTGTAATACAGAAGACGGAACCAAACCATCATTAATTATGATTCACTCTCCCGTGTTTTAAAATCAAACAATCGAACTTAAACAGCCGCTCGAGTACAATAAGAAAATGATGGTACTTGTTAACGCCATCTGTTGACAGATGTATGATCTGTAGTTGTAATCAGTTTTTCAATTCAATTAATCTTGCAACATTGTTCATTCAATTATTTTCTTTCCATGCCGTGTATTATATTATATTCGGAAGTGTCGCCAATTTGTCAGCTCGAGTCACAAGTTAGTTTTTCCATAAGTATTTTGCCTATAACTAGATTAACATTGTATGTTAACAAAAGGCGAGAAATAATTTTAAGTCACGAAGAAAAAAAACGGGTGTTAGCTTGCGGCTAATATCACACCGCATACATTAAAAGGCTCAGCAACTTCACGTTGGAAAGTTTCCAGGTATAAAATTTTGAAAAGAATATTAAGAATGAAAGGCTCCCTCCAAAATTGAATATAATATCTATTATATGTTTTCTTTTTAATTTATTTACTACTAGTTGTACCCACGACTTCGTCCGCGTGAATTTAACAAAAAAGTATATTAATTTAATTTAATTTAGCATTTTTATTTTTAGTGGCATGCGCGTGAGCTGCGCGCGGTACTGCACAGTACTTGGATATTGCAATATTACTTTATTTTTAGAATATACAGTTTTTTTCTAAAACCAAAGTATTCTAAGTTACTTCTTATTATATCAGCTACCTGCCAATTATAGTCTCGTCAAAATTAGTCCAGTTATTTCAGAGATTAGCCGGAACAAACAGACAGACAGATGACACTCCTATTTGACTATAGGTATTAGTGTCTTTAAAACAATCAAAATGTAATACAATTTAAATAAAAGAAATAACAAAAAGAAACTATTTCTGTACGAAGCAGCATTCTACTTTTGATTAACAAAGCAGACTTTTTCATTGTTAATAATTTACCTATGAACATCAAATTTAGAAATGTTTACATATTTCTTGGAAATTCTTCAACGTTTTCATTTCCCGGGAAAGCGAAGCAGACATTAAACGGTATCTTTTCTTCGCTCCCTTACAATTCTTTGTTACACTGTGAACGTTCTTTTAAAATTTGAAAGCTTTTTAGATTACCCCTGTTAGGTACTAGTTGTCGACATTGAGTTTCTACTAAGAAATTCCTAGACAGAAGAACATTGAATAAACTTTCCCGGATTATAGCAAAGAGGTAATTTACTATGCACAAACGACCGGAAGCTATCTCTATTATCCTATCGGGAACTGCTAATGGGTTTCTGAGCCACCCTGAAGACTTTCCCGTTTTTAGGTTAATATCAATTTACCACCGCCGCAAATATAAAACATTCAGTTTTAAAATTATATGTGACATATTCGGACATATCATATATACATTCCTAAAGACAAACATAACTAATGAAAATATTAATAAAAACATTTATTTATTAAATAGAAAGAAAGAAAGAAAAAACATTTATTGACTCGCACAGACATACAACATTACACATAATAAAATACAATAAATAGTTTAAAATAAAATATTGACATGTGCCAAGCCAAAAGGTTCCTCCTACCTCAGCATGTGCTTTGCGCCATATATGATGCCGCAAAGCGCTGATATTCTGGCAGGGCCTTTCATTTGTGACATCCATCCATTTGTGACGTACGGGAAACAATAAATAATACACAATTATATATTAATTGATAAATATACATTATTAATATTATACATAACTTAAAATAGACATACATAACTTATAATACACATGATAAAAGTATATGATAGTACTATAAAAATATATATAAATGTGATATTTTGGTGGTAGTAGTGGCGTTAGGACCATCATATACATGCTTGTGTTTGCGTCCATAGTCGTTTCGAATATTTAATCTGTGGTGCCATTTTATAGTGTATTCCAAAAGTAAGGTAATACCATTTGTTATTTTCAGTTTGTTTGTTAATATATATAGAATTAGAATGTTACATGGGCGAGAATAAAAAAAAACACTTTTATTTATAGGCGCATTTAATAATTCATAAAAAACATACTTTATAAGAACGATTCGCTGTTACATATAAGCAATGTAGATTAAGTAAATATATAGTAAATATCCCAACTAATATTATAAATGCGAATGTAACTCTGTCTGTCTGTCTGTCTGTTACGCTTTCCCGCTTAAACCTCGCTACCGATTTTGATGAAATTTGGTACAGACAATCTTTAGACCATGAGACAGAACATAGGTTACTTTTTATTTCGAAAAAAAGGGATGAAGGGGTTGAAATAGAGGTTGAAAGTTTGTATGGGATTTCTTAATTTTAAAAGATAAACCATGAAACTTTATATTTAAGCACTTGATAAGAAATCATTAAACATTTGTTCTAGCATTTTTGAAATTTCGACCAGCTAGGGGGTGAAATAAGGGTTGAAATTTAGTATACCAGGCTTGACAAAAAATAATTTAACGCGGGCGAAGCCGCGGGCGGAAGATGTTCCCTCTGAAAGACTAGGTGTATTAGGAAATGTTTTATTCATCGCAGTATGATGGGAATGCTGTTGCCGCTTATATTAATTATATCAAAAAATGGTGATAGTATTACCACGTTGTATAGTAATACTTATTCTTTGACCAAAGAAATTACCAGAATTTTATCCACCCGTTTCTTCAATCTATCAAGCTGAAATTTCTTTGGAAATTCGATTCGAAATTCGACTTTTCCTGATATTATGATGCACTTAAAATCTCTGGGGGGTATTTTTATATAGTCTTCGACATACAGCTACAGCAGTAACAGTGTATTTTTTTTCAAAATATGGATGAGATTAAATATTAAAGCGTGGCGGTTATGCCGCAGGATTATCGCCACAGCTCGGCGAATAAATCCCGGAGATTCATAAAAAGCCAGGAATAAATCTCCGGCACAAGTCAGGTTACAAAGACAAAAAGAAATAACAGTCAACATAAAACAAAAAACATAAGTCATTAAAAGTGTAACATGTTTCAACGATGTTTCATACACTACAATTTTTTACATTTCTTTTTACTATATGAAATATAAATGTATTTGTTTGGTTCCATAAAATAGGCAGATTTACTTTGCTGTAACGTTTTTACGTAAAATGCTGATTCCATTTTGATCGAATTTGGTATGAGGTATCCTTCAGACCCGTAAAAATACAATATTTCCTTCGAAATAATATCTCCTTCCTATGAGGAAATTTGTTAAACTTGCTGAACCTATTCCAGTGTAATTTGGTATGAGGATAGCTTCAGCTCCGGAGCAGGACATAGTATAATTTATGCCAGACGAAAATATATGTTTCCTATATGACTAATATCTAACTCATAGACATAGTATAGAATCAAGGCTGGATAAGCAAGAATTAATATATTAAAGATATGAATTAAAGTAAAAATAAAGTTGTTTATGATATAACAGCAAGCTAGCAAACTCGAATGATTAAGTATTAATCTATTTATTAAACAAACGAAAAACTCTGATTTTATAACAAAGCGAACCCGTGTTAAGCTTTTGACAGCAAAAACAACACTACCCTCTCGGCTTTTAAGTGAAGAATGTTACTGGCTAATTACAAAGTTCATTGTTGATAATTGTATTCCATTGAAGAATAATACCGCATAACTTCATCCAATTAGGAATTCTCATTGCAAACATTAATAAATTTGTGGAATCGGCGAAGTGATTAACTTTGAATTGGAACTTTTAGGTAGGTGATCAAACTTGCTGGAGCGGCGGGCACGGTGACGGCGGCGCCATACAAGCTGTTCTTAAACTCGTTAGAGGAAATATCGATTCTATAAGACGCTTACCTTACACTTGAATCACATTAATAATTTTTATGAAAAGACTTTAAATTACGAAATAATAAAGCCTGTATGATAAACGATTACGCTTTCTCCTGCATTAATAATTACTTCAACAGGATTAGGATCGCTGGAGATGATGTTACGGTAGGAGTGGGCGATATACATCGATATTTTAAAAAATATCGATACGTGTACGCGATATATCGCTTCAATCCGATACTAATATCGAATGTAATATCGATATATTTCATCTGATATATCAAATATCGGGTCACGTTCCATTTTCTTTTTATCTAGTTATTTTCTAAGACTTATTTCTTTAAATGTGCAATATTTTAATTTGAGTATAAAACGAAAATACCCTGATTATAGAAAACTAGCTTTTGCAATAACGAAACGCAGACATGAGATGGCAGCACTATAAAACTTTTATAATCTGTGGGTAGTGTCTATGGTCACTCACCTGCTTTAAGCGGAATTGACAATAGTGTATGACGGACATTTGTCAATGGTTGTGCAATGTTTACAAACATTTGAGCTTATGGCCTTGAATTGTTTTTCGTGCAATTTGTAAATAAAGTTTATTTGTTTCTTTTCTATAAAGTCTTTTACTCATAACTAAACCTGATACCTATTTCATATTTATAGACTAGTTATTAAATACAAGTATTAACTTACGATATTTTAAAAAATATCGATATATTTATTAGATATATCGTCAAGTATCGATATAACAATACGATATATTATATCGCAAAAAAAAAAACGATATTTTATTACATGAACATCCATATGTTACGGTAAATAACTAGGGGTTCGTGGACATATTATAGCTGTTCTCTACCAATTATAAACAATAAAATATAAATAAATAATTATAAACGTAAAAGTTTGTGAGTATGAACAGATATTTGTTACTCTTTCAGGTAAAAAATACTGAATAGATTCAGAATCTGAATAACACATAGGCCAGATTTATTAAAGATATTGTGTGAATTGCTCCAAATATCTAGCTAGTAGAACATTATAGAATGATGGTTTATGCTTATAGCTCGTCTGACTAATAAAAATAAATCAAACGTTTAATAATAATTTACAATGCACACTGTGAAAATAATAAATTTGTACAATAAAATCGGCAAATACTTTTAATATAATATATTATATAAAATGCCTTCAACTTTATATGTTGATTCACCGAATATTCTAAATAATTATGCACCAATGTAGCAGTATAGCAAAATGCAGCAACGAATGTTCCAGTGTCACATTTTTCACGGATTTAATTTAGAATTAAGTGCTAATTAAGTATGCTATGCTAAATAATGAGCAAGATCGAACTCTCTGGAACGGCTGGACCGATTTGGACGGGACTTTCACTGGCAGATAGCTTATGTAATAAGGAGTAACTTGGGCTACTAAAAAAAAACAATTTTTTTTATTACATTCCACGCGGACGAAGTCGCGGGCACAGCTAGTTTGCAATAAACATTGTCGCGTAACATGATAGTTGATAAACGAATTCTGTATTGTAATGTAACAAAGCAAAGCATTCCAAGCACAGAGCAGCTGCTCAAACAAAGCATAGAAACGAAATGTTTGCATGTTTTGTTTGAACGCTTACAAGGGAACACTAGATGGCGCCCACGCTTTATTATAACTCTATAGCGTTGTGTGTAAGTTACAGCTATATTATATTTTTCTTTACATAGTCAGTTTCTGCTGATATATAGCTTTAGTTTGATTATATTGTCCGCCGTATAATCCGCTTTACTGTTTTTCTATTATTAAAATTTATTACTTCTTAAAAACTATTTTAAGAATCGTATTCTAAAATCAAACTCAAATTTCTGCTTGATTATACATCAGAGTGAGAAAGAGACGGTGGTATTAATAACAAAAGTCGCTATCTCTTTCAAACAATACTCACTATTACTGCTTTAATTGACGATTGTAAGCTTACAGTATACGAATGTGTAAGCAGCAAACACTACCACAGCAACTATATTGACCCGACGTGTTGGTCCAACGTTGGGCTCAATCTGTACAATCGGCATCAGAGCAGGCTCGTGCCCCTCGGTGGGGACATATATGACCTGTAAAGAGGAGTTAGACTCGGTATTAGAATCGATTTTCAGTCATATCACCTGCAGATAGTAAGTAGGTACTATAGGTCCGTTTTTTGTGGCGGAGGAAATGCATTATCCGAGGAGTGATGTTGGTCTATCTCTATCACTATCCCTCCTCCAGGGGAAGGGAGGAGGGGGGGAGTATGGGGTTCATACATACATACATATATGTCACGCCTTGTTCCCAATGGGGTAGGCAGAGACCACCTCTCTCCACTTGGGGCTCGCACCAACTAAAAACTCCGCCGTGTTCCATCTCATTATTTCGCCGGAGGTCGCGGGGACTACCGATTGGTAATACTTCTATGCGACTCCGGCAGGTGTCAGAGGTCCCTGAGGTGAATGAATTGCTTGAAACTGATTATAGGACGTGTAATGTAAAAAAATATCAACAACAATAAATCTTACACATGTATGTTTGTGTATGAAATAGGTAAAGAAATTCTGTTATACACACGTCCCGTTAACTGTGAAGGGAAGTTAAAATAACCAACATTGTACTCATTATAAAACAGTTTGTTTGTTTGCACATTCATTGCTGTACGAGTAGGGTTTTTCGCGCGATTAATGGGCCCTCACGGCCCACTGGGCCGGTTCAAAGTTGCCGCGCCGCGTGTGCCTATAAACGGTCTCTGACGTCAAACCGACGAGTGTTCTGCATACGTCTCTTTTTGTGGATATCTGCCAATTTATTGATTTCTTCACGTCTAATTGGAGTCAATTTATAAGCCTTCCTTTTTGATGTTCGAATTGTCCTATGAAAACCGAGAAAACGACACGTATCCATTCAAGCCGTAGGGCCCTTAGGGCTAAGGCTAGGCTGAGTTTAGTCGGTAGGTCTGTGTGGTCGAGCCGCCTTGACAGCACCAGGAGTCCGACATAATCAACGCATCCCTGCTTGCCTGTTGCGTTGGTATCCATGATAGATTCTCAGCCTCCTCTCCCGAGGAAAAAAAAATATGACACGTAAATACATAATAGATTAACTAAAACAGATTTGAATCAAAAATATTTTCACAAAGTTTTAGTAAAAAAAAATTATGACGAAAAAATAGGAGTTATTTTCGAGACTTTTTTCAAGGTATATAAACAAATTATGCTACTGAAGATAATTCACAAATTGCATTAAAGTGCAATGCAAAAATAAATAGTTTCTATAACTCTTATAAAATTTATAAAGATTTGATGTACAGAAAATTTTGATGTAAGTACGTATCCAGATGCTCCCGGAGGTGGCTTGGTGTTCCCGGGGGCTCCCTACATGCCTGAGGAAGGCCATCCCTGTGAGGTTTTTAGTGGGTAGGCCTCCCCCTACCGGGGAGGAGAGCCCCACATAACCGCCGGCTCGCCACAGCCGGGGTATGCAATTTAATGCATTTTCCTCAGGGAAACAAAAAAAAAAAAGTACGTATCCAGATAATTTTGTGTAAATTGTAGTAGAAGTCAATTGTTTGGGTATTTATTAATTTTTTCCCTTTGCCTAATGGCTGATTGAATTTTCTTCTAATTATGCTAAATAGTTTGTTTTAACAGTTTAAAGACACCCGATAATATTAAAAAAAGTCTCTGGATTAACTCATTATTTGGTTTATAGTTTCAAACTCGATACCTAAAAAGTAATCCTGTGGGATCACTTCGTTATCCGTTTATCTGTTCGTCGGTCGAAACCCTGTGTCTCAAGAACGCATGCAGGTTTCAGTTGCAGCAGTAACAAAGCATAGTATCAAAATCTGAACTGATTCCGTTTATGGCCTTGATTCAAGGAAATAAAATATATTTTTCCACAGACCTACAATTATAAAATTTGTCATGAAACAACGTGATGTAGCACTAATAAAGAAGGAAATGTAAAATCCGCAAATTTGTAGATGTATCCCACTTTTTTCTTTAATTTGTTATTTTTTCTCAAAATGGCGGCTGGGAGTCGCCATATTGAATTTTCATTAATGTCTTCAGTAACACTTGCAAGATATAGACGAATTAATAAATGTAGAAACATCATCGGCCCACGCGATTGAACTCTAGCGTGTCACATCTATACATAGGACGATGAACACAATATCATCTTCCTATCGTCCTCCATAAAAGGTTTTCAAAAGCGAATATTAAGTTGAACTTCTAAATTGCACTAGTCCATTTGGTGACTGGGTCATAGAAATTAATTTATGTTCGGAAAATTGCAATTCTATTAGATTTAATATCGGGCATTTTGATCGCGCCCCTTGAAGTCAATATTTTTACGAGGTTCTTTCTCCGGACACTTTTATAAGTAGAATCTAATGTGTTTCCTTCCGGAAATTCCCAACATAAATATTGAAGAGCTTTACAGTTTTATTATAAAGACATTCTTTGTATTTTCTCTGCCTTAAACTTTTCATTCATTTTTTTCTCTCACTCATTTTCTTAACTTCCGCGTGTAACCGTGGAGCGGAATATTTATTTCCTGTTCTTGTTCCCGTCGCGCCTGGGGGACTAATTAATAAAAGCTTTAGAGCCCGCGAAAAATATATAAAACTTAATTTTTACTTCAAAGCAAAACTGTGCCGGTTTAATTTGCCGCTTATTATTGTTAATATCCACTAATTATCTCGTTTTGTTTTTCGACTATTAAAAAGGGGCGGCAAAATCTACTTTTTATTTACATTAAATTATATAATAAAGATATTTTTAAACTTTATTTCCGCTTACTTTCTGAACGTGGATATAGGGTACTTCCCTCCATATTAGAAAAGATCTAAAACTATGATAGCTTATGCATTAAATAGTCGGAACCATCATGTTTAAGTACATAAAATAACAAAAATAATATAAAAATTAGTTTCAAAGTATTCACTTTTTTAATCTATACGTACAACAAGAGCGAAACACAGGCCTTATGTCGTGACGTCATAAGGTACTGTAAACTTATGCGTGTCAATGTCATTATGAATCATAGTACGTATAAAGCCGCAAAACAATAAATAAAGAAGTTTGTAGGTTGCTTTTTTAATGTAAGAGAACGTTATAAATACGTAAGTTAAATTAAAATCGCACGTGAATCACACTATGGAAAGCAGTTTTGTAAAAGGAGATAGTACGAATTTACCAAAAATAAATGCAATGGTCGAAAAATTCTTTGCTGCAAATCCCGACTTTTGTTCTGCCGAGTTACGGAGTATTAAAACATCGATGTCAGTATTACTCTATTATTATTATTCCTTTATATAAAAGATAATAACTCATTTTTAAATTATGAATATAATAATACATAGCATCAAACATAGAGCTTTGTTTATTATTTACATGCCGTATTGACGTAATCGCTACAGAGTAACAACTCGTGCGGCGCCTTCGTCTAATTACGCGCGAAATTTGAAAACATTAAATTTTAATGCAATTTTTATAGTACTTAGCGAGAGTAAAAAAAAATATATTTTAAGTATATGGTTTACTGACACGCAAGGATCAAATTACGATTCTTTTCAAAAAAAAGATTAATTCCCTATTAATTTCAAATAACTTCTCAAGTACAGTTAGAGAGGGAGGGTGCTAGTGAGCCCATATCTACACTGATATTGTAAAGAGGGAAGATTTGTATTTTTGTTTGTAACGAATAAACTCAAAAAGTACTCGTCGGATTTTAACGAAACTTAGTACAATTATTGTTCATACTCCTGGGCTGGTTATAGTATACTTTTTACGACGCTACAATTAATAGACATATGGTCTCGCGAAGTTTTTTGTAGATGTATTCTATATTATTGTCGAACATTTTTTTGTCCTATCATTAATACTCTTCGCAGCGTTTGCGATGAAAGACATTTTATGTCAAATTTTTTTACACCTACGGTTGGTTTTAATAAGAATTTCAAAATATTTCTATAGTAATCTAGTACTAAATAACGAATATTTAATTGAATATTTAACGAAAGAGTTGCTAATGTCAAATTCATAATCCGTGAATTTATTAATCTAAATTAAGATCGAGCATAATATTTGATTGCTATGTTTAAAAGCATTGTCAATTTTTTATATAATTTTAAGGAGAACATTTCTTTCCGTCATACATGATTTCTGTGTAGCTTTAACCATTGAGGTTGCATACGCGACGGAAGCTTAAAAAATGAAGTAACTTCTCCCGTTTTCCCAACATTGCCCTTCACCGCTCTGCTCCTATTAATTGTAGCGTCATAAAAAGTATACTATAACCAGCCCAGGAGTATGAAAAATAATTGTACTAAAGTTTCGTTAAAATCCGACGAGTAGTTTTTGTTTCAGAACGGTTATACAGACAGACACAAAAATTTTACTGATTGCATTTTTGGCATCAGTATCGATCCCTAATCACCTCCTGATAGTTATTTTGAAATAAATTTCATGTACAGAATTAAGTACTACCTTATTTAACATTGTTTGAATAGCGATTGTCTCTATCAAATCTGTGTTTAAGTCGTTTCATTAGTATTGTTTTGCCGTGTCACGGAATCGCGTAGGAGCTTAGAGGACTCATTACAAAGGATTGGCTAATAATTATAATACAGCTTATGTAAAGATGGTTAGTACGGAATACGTCTATAGTTGCGTGGGTACTACCGTACTAAAGACCGGGCATGAATTTCAGTGTTTCTTGTGACTTCCACAATAAATAGAGTGTGTTTCATATATATAATGCAACGTCAAGCCGAATTTCACTATGCGGTTAGTTTACGACGACCGACGAAGGCGTTGTGCCTTTGCCATTTGGGACTTCGATCAGATTAATAGTGGAGTATTATGTAACTTGTGTGCAAAAAAATTCACAATAATTTAGACGTTTATTTATTTAACGATTTATTGTACACAAAAGAAAAGAACAGGAAAATACAAAATTATAGATAGTACAATAGGTGTGGCTTATTTCTAATGAAATTTCTTCCAACCCACCTGTGACAGGAAAAAAAATGCTGAGAAACGTGGATGTCCCGTGTAACAAAAAGTACACATACTTAATACTTACATACATACTTATACATATATACACTAATAAATACATACGTATATAAACATATATACATGGATATATACAAACTTAGATTAGGTTTAATATAATACAGCAAAATTACTGAGAGGATAGTTAATTACGTTAAGGAAAGATAGAGCTCTTTTACTTTCTTTTTGAAAAGCAAGAAAGAACGAATGTCTCGCACTGAAGGCGGAAGTGCATTCCATAATTTAACTGCATGAACAGAAAAAGAGTTAAGGAAGAAATTAGTGCGGAAAACATCAGAGGGTAGTTTAAGAAGAGTACGAAGATGAGATCTGCAAACAACATCAGGAGAATGAGCAAACTCAAAACGAGAGCGAAGGTAGGTAGGATAAACTGGGTTATAAAGAATGTTAAAAAGGAGAAAGAGGATGCGCGAGTTTCTGCGGAGTCTGATAGGAAGCTATTTTAGTTGGGAACGAAATTTAGAGACATGATCATACTTACTCAATCCAAAAATGAAGCGTAAACACAAGTTCTGCAGTCGTTCGAGTTTGACGGGTGTTGGGGAACGTTGTGACGGGTAAGAAATGCGATAGACTAATATTGTCGGTGGCGCACGCGTCACCAGTCTACGAATTGACACGTTTAGCGTAGTGGTCGAGTAATCGGCTTCTACGCAACGGGTCGCGGGTTCGATTCCCGCACGGGACAGATATTTTGTATGACCTACAAAAATTTGTTCCGGTCTGGGTGTTTGCGCATGTGAGACTTCTATGTTTGTAACTCTACTCACGATCCGTTTTTTCTAAAAAAAAACCTATTCGTAGATCAGTGATCCTGCCATGTACCAATGTGTTTCTTGTTTTTCGAATTTCATATGTACATTTGTATGACGCTCTTACGGTGATAATCACCGTGGGCGCTCCTGCATAAATCTGGGAAGACATTCAAAGGTGTATTTAGTCAATCAATCCACACTGCACCCGGCCCGGCCAGACCAGGCCAGGCCTTAACATAGAGTCGTGCCTCTCGGTGGGGACATGTACGAGTATGTGCTTTAATGAATCGGATTAATTGTGTAGTGTTTAG
Organism: Scirpophaga incertulas; assembly: GCA_036419045.1. Classification (NCBI taxonomy): domain Eukaryota; kingdom Metazoa; phylum Arthropoda; class Insecta; order Lepidoptera; family Crambidae; genus Scirpophaga; species Scirpophaga incertulas. The sequence continues at coordinate 5,948,960 of CM071641.1, forward strand.
TTACTTATTATGAACTTGAGTGCAACAAACTTAACTATAACTTTGACGTTGATTTATATGAAATGCAATAGACCTATATTGTTTTATATACCAAAGGTGAACGTGATGCTAAGTAACTTACATATTATAATAACTAGCTTTTGCCCGCGACTTCGTTCGCGTGGACTTCAGGTTCGTCCCGTCTAGTCTAGTAATAAGTAAGAAATACGGTAACTAAGCACTGCAGAGCCCTAATCATAGGCCTATAGGTAGCTACTGCAGTATGCTCCTATAAACTACATTTAACGATCTTTTTCCTTTTGTGGGCTATTTCTAAGAAATAAACATATACCATCACGGACTTTTTTGTAGACCTTTTTAAGTTGTACAATACTGTAGTAAATTGTTTTGATCTATCTTGTAGGATTCAGTCAGCGTTTGCAATGTAAGCGCAAAAAATGTGTTTTTTTTTACGACCTCATAGAAACCTCAAAAATTGTAGCCTATATGTTATTCTGATGTATAAGCTATATTGTGGTAAAGTTTCATTCAAATCCATTCAGTAGTTTTTACGTGAAAGAGTAACAAACATCCATACTTACAAACTTTCGCCTTTATAATAGTAATAGGATAAATAAATATTTTTTATAGTTACAATAATTAGCCTAGCCCAAAGTAAGCTCTGTAAAGCTTGTGTCATGGGATTCGGTAACGAATAGACATACATATTATATCCATACAAATATTATAAATGGGAAAGTGTGTCTGTCTGTTTGTCCGTCTTTCTCGGCAAAACGGAGCGACGAATTGACGTGATATTTTACGTGGAGATAGTTGAACGGATGGAGAGTAACATAGGCTACTTTTTATACCGGAAAAGTCGACAAGTCCCACGGGATGCGCAATAAAGGCTTCGCTCAAAAACTACTGCACAGATTTTCATGCGGTTTTCATCAATAGATAGAGTGATTCTTGAGCAAGGTATTGCGGTATTTTTATCTCGGAAAAACGGATAGTCACACGAAGCGCGATAAAACCTTCGCTCCATAAACTGACTTCCGCGCATATGTAGCCGTGGGCAAAAGCTATGAACCTTAACCCTCTATAGACTCAATTCCGAAATCCACGCGGGCAAAGCCGCGGGCAGAAAGCTAGTTATATTAATAAATGCTACGTTGAAATTATGAATTCCACAATAGTCCCGAAAAACGAAAAACTATAAAAATACGACAAAATAAGATTAAGAAAGTTCAGTTGATTTTGTAAATATCGCCATACTCATTAGGATTATTTAGGGAATTAGCGAAGGGATTAACTGGCCGATTTAGGGTACAAAGCAACAAAGCAAATGAGACATCCACTTACTTACAGATAATGATTTCGTTTGTTTGCTGGACATTTAACAGTAAGATGGTCACGTGTCATAGAGTAAGGATAGGTATCCCCGAAATATTCATCTTATTTTAAATACTATATATATTAATTCTTATAATTTTGTTATTTATAAATTGACAATTACAAAAATCTACGCGCTACCTTTGAAGGAGTTTTTTTATCTCTCTTCTGGCTTGCACGATTTGTGCATTAGCCACAAACAAGGTTCCGAAAGAGATTCACAAACTTTTCCGTATAAAGCATCTTTAATTGTCACTTTGTATATGTCAAATTAACCGACTTTTTATCGAGTATGTAGTTATTAGCTGTCATATTTTGCTTATCGATAATTCTATGTTCGCTGTACCGTTGTGGCAATGTTTTGTCGAATTCAACATTCTGGTTAACAAAATTCTTGCTGTTTAATTTCTGGACAACTTATTGGTCGTAGCTTTAATCGATTCTATTTATTTAATGTATCTAGTGTAATAAAAAATTAAATTGACACTAGTACAAGTATTTACCGCCATGTCATATAAGTTTATAGCACTGTTAATGTCATTCAGAAGTCGAAATTAATAACATCGCTTGATGGGACTCGAAATTAAATTCCAGACTGGGGTCCAAAGAAAATACATTTTAGCCATTCGGAATTCAATTAAAATCCTAAAATCTGGGACGGAGCCGTTGCTCACCCTTTTAGGCATAGGGATACTATACTTACAGCTGTTCATTTGAATTGATATTAAATATTAGACATTTTGCAATAAGATAATCGAATTTGGAATCGATTATAGATCATTCTATGGTGTCGCTGATCTAAGTGATCCAAATTTTCCAGTAAATTATCTTTCATAATCACTATTTATGCTCTGAAAGTGTGTTAGAACTTGATTGACAGATGTAATACAAATCTAATTCACATCATCTACATAGTCAATTTGAAAATAGAGCGCGGTTTTATATGCGACATTTTTTTTGTTTTTTACTTTTAATGTCTATGTTCATATTTCTTTTTTTAGGCAAAGGATTTGTTTCAGAGTAGCTCAATTTATAGTCATGTTTGGTCAATATTTTGGATCAACAAACTGAATATATTAAAAGTTTGGGGATGTAATATGTTATATTATATGCCACAATGAAATGCCGGCATTAAATACTAGTATTATTACGTATCGCCAAAAAGTGCATAATCACTTCAGCCAATAGACGCTCTGCTGCGACGACTGCAGGACATAGGACTTTCTCAAAGGATCTAGCTGTTAAATATGTAGTTACAATTATTATAAAAGGTACATGAGATAATTAATGAAAAAACATAAAGGTATTATGGTAATTGTAATTAATTTCTTAAATTAAAATTTAATACATTTAAAAAATGATACTGGTTAGTGTAGGATTTTTGACGTCATGTCTAAATATATTATAAGTGCGAACGTTTCCATTCACTTCATTTTCGTAACAAAGTTGTGTTAAATTAAATCAGTGAATTAGTTTGGTACAGGATTAGGGATAACAAAGACGCTTTTAATTTGTTTCGAATGAACAATCAGCCTAGCCGAAACCTCACAGAAACGCGCTTATATATTTATGTTAGTAGGACTATAAAGTGTGAGTAGTGCCTAAATTCGCGCACGTGTTTTGCAAAGATGTTTATACTACACTTATTATATACAACATATTGTACAAAGTCGTCGTATAGACATGTTCGGATTAGGATTTATTAATATAAAATACGTGGTTTGGCTATAAAAATACTGTCGCAATTAACAACATTATCTTTTAATTTGGGATCTGTTATTATTGTACGAATTCTTCACGCCTATCGGTTGAATAAGTGAATCATGATACAAAGAATAGACTTTTCAACAAGACTCAGTGCTAACCAAACTCATATTTGGTTAGTGACAAATATTTTGGATTTTATCAGTGTTCAAGACTGTCCGTTATCTAGTCCCGATCTTAATCCTCTGGATTATGGTTTATGGATAGTTTTAGGGATTTGCTAAACATCATGATAATTTGGAGCCCCTAAGCAATCCATAAAATTTCCCATTGTGCGTGCTTGAAATGACAGCTGGCCTCAAAGTTTAAATGCCTGTGTTGCAGCCAATGAAGATCATTTCGACTAAGTTTCTTATATTTTTAATGTTTAAATATAAATGTATTATTTACCCTAATTATAGTAAAAAATGTTATGCATTAGAAAAAATAAATATTTTATTTTTTGTAACAATTTTTATCACAAGAAATAATTTTCACAGAGAAAACCAAAAAATGGTCGGCGAAAAACGACAAGTAGGTAGTATATTTTTCCTAAATAAATATATACTTGATAAAAAGTGTACATATTTCACGTCGTCGCTTCTTCTGAGTTCCTTTTAATTACCTCTTAGAACGAATTCGGTATTACAGTTGAGCTCCAAAAGTATTCCAACGAACATTCCCGCCTTAGGGAAGAAGAAAATGCCTCTTTCCTTGGGGTAATCGTGTAATCCGTCTTGGATTAGTGATAATAGGTATTTAGGGGTGCCAATGTGCCCTCTGTTCGACGCATACGAACGTAATTGAATATAGCGGCGATGTCTTTATTTTTTGTTTTAAACGACTTACAAAATAGGTGCCATTTTGGGTATGTCCTTTTTATCGTTATATATTAATACTTTTCAAATGTATTCGAGAATTCAGTATCATCATGATTATAGGTCCATAAAAATGTTCTTTTTTTCAATTTTGTTATTACTGGTGTCAGGAATTGGGCCTATTTGTAATATAAAATTTACAATATAACATAATGTTATCTTAATCGACACTGATTATTTTTTTAATTGTTTAATAATTTGACTTATATTTAAGGCAAGTAAATTGCCATAGTCTTATTAAAAGATACTATTCCTTGTTTTTCATGGTCATAAAGCTACCCTCTCATCCTTGAATTTTAAATACCTTTTCATGTAGAAATACAAAATAAAGAGAAATGTTTTATATTATCATTTTTTTTAATACACCTAATTATGTTTTTAAACGTCAGAATTAATTGTTTATGTATGACGTTACACATTAATTTAGCTTAGATTTTTTTTATTATCGAGTGGCAACAATTATGGAAGTGTAATATACACCGTAAAGTTTTTATATGTTCATTTAATCGCGGTAGTTTTGATATTGTTTTGAAAACTCGCGCTGCTGGTCATCGTTGGCTGACTATTGGATAGAGACACTTTGACTTTCCGATATTCGTCCAAAGACGATACATGTCCTTTGCATATATAGTCCATTAATCTATTAAAGTTTGTCCGGCGCAGAAACACTTTTCAGTTCTTCTTGATGATGCTTTTTCGCTTGAAATTCATCAGGTTCGTCTGCTAGTGGAAAACTTATCATAGTTTTCAACTTACCTACACTAAACCAAGGTGACGCTGTAAACGCTATCTATCTTAGCTAATTTCCTAGACATGGTCTTATGAACTTACGGTCAGCGGTCAGCAAAATGACTAGGATAACATTTGCGATTACGAATCGCACCGCTATTATAAGCGACATAAGAGCTATCACAAAGGCAAGATGTTAACTTTAAGATGTTAATCTGACATACAATAACAGTCAGGAAGACATGAATTCTGCGTGTAAGCAAACAAGCTAGCCGCAGGTGGTTATTTGTATGTAAATGGGGAGGCTAACCTATAAACTTTTCCAATTTAAATATTTCAATTGTTTCGTACGGAACAATGAAACGGTGCTCTGTAAGTGCGTCGAGGGACAATTCCATTTCTCCTTCATTCAATTTAAGTTGGATTTGATCCCTTACCGGCATAGATATGTTATTCAGTTCCTTTTTTCAGTTCCAGCAGGATAGGAGCAGTTTTAAGAAGGCTTGTAAAACTGATCTACCATTGTCAGAAATATCCTATACTGTTATACCATATTCTCTATGTAAATGTTCTAATGTAAACAATGGCAGATAGTAATATAGCTGAAAACGATCCGTTACACACTATTTTTTTAAGATGAAACAAACGAATACCATACTCATATCATTAACTTAAATTTTTATAATGGGGGGGCTGTCCCGGCATCGCACTGGCATTAAACAAATACACTCTCCAATACATACTTTGGACCCTAATCTTTTTGAAAATTCAATATAACCTCTGTTCATCGGAAGTAGTGTAGCTTTCCAACAGTAAAGAATTCTTCAAATCGGTCAAGTAGTTTCGGAGCCTATTTAATGCAAACGAACAAATTAAAAACCAATTAAATCTTTCCTTTTTATATAGAAGTGTTAAAATGGTTGTGCCAGAATGGTTTTGCAATCTGTTTTAAGAAATGGCGACTGTTGTATATTTTGTGGCAAACCATTCCACAACTGAATAGATTTCACCGTATACTATTTCAGGCGATCATGTCGTCAAAAATAATGAACTTCTTAATTAATCTAACATACGTATTGTAAACTCCTATTTAAAGCAGTAGCTGGAAACTGAAGTTCCATGTTGTGTGAGATAACCTGCATACATCTTATAGGTGAAGTAACAATGGTTCTATAACATAATCCTGATTTAGGTATGATAAGCTCCTGTCCTTTGGTGATGATGTTATTATACCAACCATCCCCATACCAAATTGCATAAAACACGTTTTTATCACATTTTTGTTAACCGTTGGTGACTGTCACGATTTATCATCAAATGGGCTGTATTTCCCTTATCATATCATTATAGAAAGTTAGTTTGATATCTAATTGAATAAAATGCTCGATTCGCACATTAAGACGCCATTTGTGCGATTCAGTTCAGAGTTGATTTGTAAATTTGACATTTATTCCATTTTATTATAGTATTCATTTCACGAAAAATTATCTCGAACTGAAATGATCGTCTGTCATGTTAAGCGATTATTGCAATATATAAACTTCATAAATATATGAGTTCTACAAACAAATTAGTTATGTATAGCTAATCTTATATATAAAAATGAATCGCAAAATGTGTTGGTAAGCGCATTGCAACAATGTCTTTACCGATTTGGTCTTGAATTATTCGTAGAAGTCCAGAGAAGGTTTGTACGTAGGGAAAGTAAAAAAATAAAATTTGAAAAAGTGTAAAGTCAACATTTTTATACAAACAATTTGTATTAATACTTAAAAGCCAATTTGAGCCTTTGGCAAGACAAAAAAGTGACGTTAGTTCTGTCAAACAAATTTAATGTCATCATATGTCATTTCAAGTAGGAACAAAAAACTGCCACTTTACAAATCTTTTTTAAAGGACGAAGTCTGTCGGGTCCGCTAGTCATAAAATATTTATTCAAAATGTCCCATGAATGCAACAGATTTAAGAATTTCGTTTCGAATGTCATTTGCAAAAAAGTGGGTGTCGGTATGAAATAATACGACGGTGTTTAGGACTTTATGTCCTACTGCATAAGAGTTTATACCGTTTGATCGCATTGGTGCAAACAATCAGCGTATATTATCGAAGGTAAAAAAAAATGGGTACCTTTGCAGTCACCTCGGCATAGGACACCGTGGCCCGTATAGCGACAGACTGCGAGGTCGCTGATCCTCTCTAAGTGGATCGCATGGCTTCGGAAGCCCCGCCGACCTCCGACGCTAATCCCTGGGTGTGCTACTGGACTGACATAGATGTGGCTGATGCTAATTGATGCGAAACATGGATGTCCATAACGACTATCTATACTAATATTATAAATGCGAAAGTAACTCTGTCTGTCTGTCTGTCTGTTCCGCTTTCACGCCAAAACTACTGAACCGATTTAAATGAAATTTGGTACACAGATAGTCTAGAGCAGGGTTTCCCAACCTTTATTTCACTGAGCCTCCCCAATTCAAAAATAATATTCTCATGCCCCCTTAAGTTTAAAAACATAAAAAACACATATTTTTTTTACAACTAAATTATTTCTTTGAATTAAAATTAAAATACAGATATTTGTAGATATTTATGTTTCAGGAATAAGAGAAGATATATGTATCTACACTTGAAAACCATTAATTACTTTCACTTTAGGTAAATATCCTAGTTTTATTTTAATTATTAAATACTAATGAGATACTTGAGCTTGCATCTTCTGTACCAGTATGTCGATTCTGGGTTCAGTCTTTGCTAGAGCGCTTAAGTACTTGATTACGCCCCCCTTGGAATACACTACGCCATGCCCCTCTGGTTGGGAACTCCTGGTCTAGAGCCTGAGAAAGGACATAGGCTACATTTTCATGCAAAAAAGGTTGTAAAGGGTTGTAAAAGGTTGAAAGGAGGGATAATAGGTTGTATGGAAATATTGTTAAAACTACTGAACCGATTTAAATGAAATTTGGTACACAGATAGTCTAAAGCCCGAGAAAGGATATAAGATAATTTTACCGACGGAAAACATATCCTTCCTGTGGGAAATTCGAATATAACGCGGGCGAAGCTGCGGGCGGAAAGCTAGTTTCCTATAAATAGACGTCTCAAGAACACCTAAGGTATTGTAAATATGAATATTCCTCCATAACAGCGGAGATAACTATCGACACTAACACTTTTTCATTACAGCATTAAAAAAAAAACATTGGAATTAAAAAAAAATATTTTTAATGTAAATATTAAGACTAATTCAATCATACGCTGTCAATAATTATTTTTAAATTTGTTTTTAGTTTTATTATTGAAAAATTACTTTATACCATATGTTAATCAGGGATAATGAAGACTTCTAATGGTGAAAGATTTTTTTAAATAGGTCCAGTTGTTATTACATTTTCCCACGGATTAAAGTTATAATGTAACCTATAACCACCAAAGATACAAATGGGAAAATAATTTTTGAAGTCAGTTTATGAGTTTATTCATTATATGGCACTTTATTCTATTATGACTTGTGTAAAAAACATCATTTGCTTCCGTTGGAATTGCGGCGTGAGATTGGTGATTTATTATTTTTATTTAAGATTGTTTCTGGGCGAGTTGACTGTCCTGAACTTCTGTCACTTATTACCCTTAGAACTCCAGTGAAGTCACTTAGATTGAATGCCCTTTTGTATGTTCCGTTGGTCTCCTCAAAGTATCGTCAGAATACATTTATTTACCGTGCATCTGATAGTTTCAATGCTGCAACCAAAAAGTTAGACATAGACCTATTTAATACTAGCCTAGCAACGGTGAAGCGCCTTATGAGCCAGACTTTCTTTGGTAATTAACGAACCCTTATTGTTTAATTATTTACATTTATGTGTCTTTCTATTTGCATAGTATTCGTATATTTCTAAAATGTATCTATCTGTGATGTCCTTTAATTGGCTTTCTGTTATTACTGTTAAATGTCTATTTTGTATATAGCTGTTGGTCATCCTATTATATATAAATAAAATAAATAAATATACATACAATATTTACACTTAACTATATATTAGTTACTTTAATAATATTATTTATAATGATTCTATTTTGCTTATAGTAGAAGTAGCCTTAATAGTAGATGGTTTACCAAGGTTGCAAACAACTGTTTTTAAGGCGATGTATTTAAAGTACTTCACTCCAGCTTAATACAGTAGAACTCGTTTAAGACGATCACGCTTAATACGATTTCTCTCATAATACGCCACTTTACACCAGTCCTTACAACTTAAAATATATTTTCATACATTACTTAATGCTTAATACGATTCGTCATCCTGTTTATTACATGCCAAGCAGCGCTCCGAGCGAAAGCCGATCGTCATTTGTTTTGACATGTGTCGCGCGCGCGCTCTGATTGTTTTGTAATTTTTAATTTTGTAATAAGTGCATCATTTGTTTGTTACAATATGACTATAATTAAGCGAAAGGCATTGTCACTTCAGGAAAAAATTGAATTATTGAAAGTTTTCGATTTATAGTCGCAAACAACAAATCAAACCCAGTTAGCTGCTGAGCTTTACCAGTTTCTACGTTACGCACCATTTTCAAGAACAGAGAAGAAATTAAAGAAAAATACAGATCTCCCAATCTGTATTTTTCTGCGTGTAGAGAAAAAAGCAAACGTTAGGAAAGTTTGATATATTGGAGAAAGTTTTAGTGGAATGGCTTCATCAAGCACGAGCTTTAAAACTGCCCATAAGTGGCCCCATAATATGCGAAGCGCTTAAAATTGCTGAAGGCTTTAAATCGCAACGGCATTATAATTGAATAATTACAAAAATTAGAACATATATACATAATAAGTAGTACGTTTTTTTTTCTCTATCCCGCATTTCCCGCTTTCTAGCTGAAGACGCGTTTTTGGTAAGGTCCCTGAGAAATCATCTTAAGCGGGTTTTCTGTACTGTGGGTTTTAATGTTACTCCTGAGAAGGACACGCTACTTTTTATTAGCGTATGAGAAAGAAAATGAGGATACACGTTTATTTATTACATCGTTAACACTTAAGGAACATGCGTTCTCGTTGCTATTTACTGTTTACGGGCTAGAGAATCCCTAAAAGAATTGTTCAAAGAAATTAATATTTTAACTTTAGCTAGTCAATATATATATGATAATTTAGTTTTTGTATATAGAAACTATAATAAATTCAATAAAAACAGTGATCTACATAATGTGAATACTAGAAACAAAAATAAACTTGCCGTTCCAATGTTCAGACTCCATAAAACTAGCTGTTCGTTCTTGGGGAAATGTATATCTATGTTTAACAAGCTTCCGCAAAGTGTCATTGATTTGCCTTTATATAAATTTAAAATCCATATCAAAAAGACACTCATGAGTAAAGGTTATTATAAAGTAAGTGACTATCTAAATGATCACACTATTTGGGAATAGGGACACTACTCATAGAGCCATGTTTGGTAACAACATTATTTATAATATTGTATTATTTTTATATGTGTATGTAAACTATAATCGTATTGGGTATGATTGTATCTTATACTATATTGTATTTTTATATTATATTATTATAATTATTAACATTGAAAAGAGGAGATAAAAAATAGACCTTCAGAGATTCTTGCCTGTTCTTCTCGAGAAGGCTCTCCCAATTTCCGAACAGGTGTCGAGTCAATATTTTTTTTTTCCTTAGTCGTACGTACGGACAAGGTTTTTGTTTTTTTTTAAGCTTTTTCTTTTTTTGTTTTGTCTGTTGACGTCAATAAGTGCCTGTAAAGGTCTATGTTGAATAAAGATTATTTTGATTTGATTAAATAGAATATCAAATCTATAAATAATAATAATATAATAATATTTCATACACTTACGCCAATTAGTCTAGCCCAAAGTAAGCTCTGTAAGGCTTGTATTATGGCATCTAGGGTAACGGATAGACATACAAATATATTTTTGATAGAAATATATATTAAAAACAATGACTAGGGTACAACTGCTCGCATTCATCATATAAACATCTAAATATAATGGAAATTCTGCGTTTTTCAATTTATCAATTTATTTTATTGTTCAAATATACATATTTTATTTTTAAAATGACGCAGCGGTGCGACGCATTGCAAGCGGAATTTGTATCTCGACTCCGGATAGCTAACGTCGTTCGGACATCGATTTTAACTATCAAAATAAGCCCCCAGTCTCGCAGGACGAGAACTAGTTACAAAACACAATAGCATTAAAATTAATGCGCAGCGGGGCTCGGAGACCGCTACGCCATTACAACACGGGCGAGTTGTGGAGGCTATTACAGGAGTCGGGGAAATTGCGATTTCAGCGTACACATTGTATTGACTGGTGCTTTATTGTTACGCTTGTAACTACCTATTTTGTCCAATTTATAATGGACAGTTGCTTGAACGAAATTTGCTACAAGTTTCTCTAAGGGTTTTCGCTGACTTCAGTCCTTAGTATTCGAATCAGTGTTACTTCTTTATTTCTTTATTTAATGTGCGTTGTCTTAAACATGTAATTTAGTAGTAGTAAGTGTATGTTAATTACAATTCACCGAGGGATACACATAGCGCAAGTTACTCTTATGTTAGGGCGATCTGGACACGAATTTCTGAAACAATAGAAAACCAATTCGCATTCGAAATCGTGAGAATCGTATACGAATTACCGAATTCACTATTTCTGAAGTTTCATTTCGTGCTTTGTGCAACGAGTGGTTCAACCCACTGGTTTTTGATTTCTACTAGTAGAACATCCAACGCTAAAGTGACCTTGACAGTGATCCGTTTCACGTGTGGGTCATCGCCGGTTTTTTGTTTTTGTTGTTGTGATTTTGAATTTTTCTGCGTGAAACGGAATTTAATTATTATTCAAAAATACGTCTCCAGGCCTTTTTTATAATGAGCTTTACGCACCGATCTGTTAATAGCTGATTAACAGGCGTGTGTGAGACTCACCCGGCGTGAAGCAGGACATACCCACTAAACCATCTCGATGTCCATTCTGTCCTCACTTAGGGCGATCTAGGGCTTGGCTCCGCGGGAAGGAGGAGGTCACCTACCGATTGACTTAGATACTCACCGGGCAATCTGAGTCGAATAGAATGGGAGGGATCGACACGATGCCACCGCTGCGCACCCGACCTCGACTCGGCCCAGCACACGTTGGCGGAGTGCCCCGCGTGGGCCTCCGAGTGCCGAGTCTTGGTCGCAGAGATCGAGCGAGATCTGTCTCCGCCGGCATTGATTGCGGCAATGCTGGCGGACGAGGAAGGTTGGAGGGCTGTGGCCTCCTTCTGTGAAGCAGTGATGCTCCAGAAGGAGGCCGCCGAGCGGGGTCGGGAGATGGCCGATCCCGCTCGAAGAAGGCGGAGCCGGGCTCGGTAGCACAGCTGCGGCGCCGCCGGTCGCGGGGGGCGGGTCGCGCCTGCGGATACGCCGACTCGGGAGGGATCACGCCCGTCGTTGGTGGAGGAGATCGGGGGAGGTAGTTGTCCCCCCAAGGAGGGCTCCCCTGGAACATCGCAGGGGAGCGGAGGCTGGGAGATCCCGGAAGTCGCTTTGCGTTCCCGGGGGCTCCCTAGATGCCTGAGGGAGGCCATCGCTAAAAAAGGGCGATCAAGCCTAAATGAACTATGCTGACCCAGTGTGCACTGGTCGACTACATACAGCTTAGAATTTCTGCGCAGATATATACACATTGCTTCACGATGTTTTTCTTCATCGTAGGAGCATCAGATAAATATACAAATGAAATTTAAAAAACAAAAAACCCACGACTACATGGCAGGATCGATCAAGAATCTCGAATGTTCCGGTTCGTAGACCAGTGCCGAGACCATAGCGCCACCGACGTTCCTTATCAAGGATAATGAAGCCTTCTAATGGTGAAATCGATCCAGTAATTATCAAATTATCCCATGGAAATGAAATATTTTCCTGCGGAAAAATTAATATATAATCATCAGGTTTAATGTAGCAATCTAATGGTAGATGAATTTATGATGAGAGTTTTGAGTTTATCGTTACATATATGTTATCACTAGTTATCACTAGTTAGTAGATAGCAGTGACATCAGAAATCACTACTTCGTCCAACATTACCAGCCCCTTGATTATGTAACTCTATTGTTATCACATTTTATTGAAACATACATATGAAACAGTTACATTGCGGCTTTATTTAAAATCAATGTGATAATTATCTCCAGAAAGCGACAATGTATCTGTGTGTTTGTGATTATGTAGTAAATCAAGCTTCTCTTTTGTCCAAGCCTATTTTCCCAATGATACACTGGATCAATGTTGGTTGTACGTTCGGGAGCTATAATACCCTTGAACACTACTTACCCGTTTTGTTAAAGAGGAAATGTATTTCCCCGATGACATAATTAACCGACGCTACAGTGCCTTGGGGAATTGTTTGAGAGCGCGGGACTCGGGAACAACTACAAATAAATTGCGCTTGCGGTCCTAAATTCGCTAGTTCATTTTCCATGCTTATTACTTTGATAAGTAAGTAGTTATATGTCGAACTGTATTGATCAAAATAACTATTTAGTCAAATAATGAATAGCTGTTTGATTTGACTACTATTTCAATCAGATGGCACATACTCACATTTAACATAACATAACATAACATAACCCTTTATTGTATTCATAAAATATTCACACACAAAAAAAAGAAAATAACAAATGTACAAAAGGCGGCCTTATTGCTAAACAGCAATCTCTTCCAGGCAACCTAGGACCAGGGAAATATTAAAAGGAGATTTAAATATAGGATGGGTACAGTAATTGGACAGGACAATAAGCTATAACTAGTTTAAGTTAAGGAATCTTTGACAGGAAGTGAACACGGACTTGATTCTTAAAGGACTCCAGCGTTCGCGCTCCCCTAATACCCTCAGGGAGAGAGTTCCACAACAGGACGGCATAAGCCGAAAAAGAATATGAAAAATAGTCGGTACTTCGGGGCGGTATATCCAGAGTCAGATTAAAATTAGAACGCAAGGCACGACATGATGAATGGGATCGAAAAGAGAACAAAGATTTAAGGTAGGATGGAGATGTTGGAAGATACAAAATATTGTAAAGTAGAGATAAAACATGTAAGTCTCTGCGCTGGCGAATAGGTAACCATTTCAGTTGAAAGCGACAATTAGAAACATGGTCAAACCTACGCAGATTAAAAATGAACCTGATGGCTACATTTTGCAGCCGCTCCAAACTGTCAAGTAGTTCCTCAGATAAATTAATCTACGCAGCGTCAGCGTAGTCAATCAAGGAAAGCAAGAGAGACTGAGCTAACACTGTCTTTGTAGCTAGGGAGAAAGCTTCTTAATCTATTTAGAGTACTATATGCAGCAAATAACTTCTTCCGGACAGCCTCAACCTGCGGCCGCCATGTCATGCACTGGTCAAATACAATTCCTAAGTTTTTAACCACTTTGGTGAATGGAATAATTGTTCCTCCAAAGATTACTGCAGGTACCAAACTATGGTCAAGACCCTTTAAATATTTGCATACAATTGCTTGGGATTTATTCGGATTTACAACAACACCATATGCTTTACTCCAGTTGTGGATTTCATTGAGATTGCTATTAGTCAATACTATAGCCTGAGAAAATTCAGATAGCGGGGCGTGTGTGTAAATCTGCAAGTCATCGGCGTACAAGTGATAGTGACATATATAGCAGATTCCCTGCAGTTGCGGAAGGAATATGGTCCTTTCTGCGTTCTGTATAGATTCTCTAATAGAGTGGGCCTCATTAACTGATGATGTCAATTTTTTTACCACGGCACCCACCGTGTAGTAGACTTAATGTTTATTCTACATAAGTCTTTACATGCACTTTATGACCTTAAACAATTGTAAAATGTAAAGACAAAAAGAGCCTAAGAGCTACATGGCCTTGTAGAGCTACAGCTATAACAAAAAAAGGTACTCTACACCTATTCGGAAATGGGAGAGCCTTACATAGAAAAATAGGCAAGAAACTCTAAAGTTGGAATTTTCCAGAGGAAAAACAAATCGTCTATATAATCAAGTCCCTTTTCCTCCCGTTTATTTTATAAATTAACATGCAGTAATTACTATCTGTGTATATTGTCTTTATTATCTGTGTATATTGTCTTTATTATCTGTGGCCGCTTGTTGTAGCGGTCTTTGGACCGTTAATTAATCGTGGCCCCAACTATATTCTCGAATAATTACTTCACAAATTGTCTGTCCGTCAACTATTGTTCTACCAAAATATTTTACAACCGGTTTCTGTTACGAGATATTTTCATATAAAAAGTGAACACTATGTGCCAAAAACAAGG
Organism: Scirpophaga incertulas; assembly: GCA_036419045.1. Classification (NCBI taxonomy): domain Eukaryota; kingdom Metazoa; phylum Arthropoda; class Insecta; order Lepidoptera; family Crambidae; genus Scirpophaga; species Scirpophaga incertulas. Next base: position 5,964,017 of record CM071641.1, read on the forward strand.
AAAAAATTTGACTAAGCTGTAGAAAGACTTGTCCAAATGCTGTTATAATTACCATAGACAAAGTTTCATTTGATGTGTTGCTTCCCCATAATAACTTTTTTATAAACGGAATGACGACAGCACAAGTTTTTCTTCATTTATATGTACGAAAACATGAATTCAAACCGAGAACTGCCATTGGTCAGCATTGTCAATATTTTCCCAGCGTTTCCGCTTAATAGTTCTGTCGAATACACAAGCCTATTTTCCTTTGCGGCGGAACTAATAATATTTATTTTCCTGTACCGTCTGTGAAATTCGCAGGTCAAAGCGACCTCTGAGAGAATCCGACCCTCGTACCGCGTTTGTCATGCGATTTGTCACAACACAGTCTTCTGTATGACGTGATACAGTTCCGGCCAATAACTGCGAAACTGTCGAATATGGCGAAATATTTGTTAGGTGACAGCTCGGAGTGTCATGTCACGTTTGGAATTGACCTTTATCAATAAATAAGGTCATCAATTTTTATTAAATGTAGCTAGCTAGGAAAGAGATACAGCCAGATAGATAGCCTTTATAGTTTTGACGACCTCCATGGTCGAGTGGTTGTTATACTGGTTTTAAGGTGTCGCCATCTCCGAGGTCCCGGGTTCGAGTCCCGGTGGCGGTAGATATTTGCGTGATGAATGCGAGCATCTGTACCTTAGTCATGGTTGTCATCATATATTTCTACCAAATTTATTTATGTATGTATAATATATGTATGTCTATTCGTTACCCTAAATCTCATAACACAGCCTTACGGAGCTTACTTTGGGCTAGGCTAATTGGTGTGAGTGTAAGAAATATATATTTATTATTTAGTTGGCGGGTGCTAGCACGCACTGTATATAAATTTTGATATTTATTCCATAAGTCTCTAATGAATTTGTTATTATTATTTACTTTTTAGTTAAAATTAGTACAGTCGGTTTTTACGATTTTATCAATTTTCTAACAAACTTTATTTATTTATATGTCTCTAAAATATGTACTAATGTTACGAGTAAAAAATTAATTCTAGGTCTTAAGAATTTTGCTTATTCCATACAATATTATATATATATATATATATATATATATAATATATATATATATATATATATATATTATATATATATATATATATATATATATATATATATATATATATATATATATATATATATATATCTTCTTTATTAAATCTATGTTCTATACTGTTTTCCTTAATGATAACAGTTTTCATCAAGTTTGAGCCGATAATTATCAAAATCGTGATATAATCATGATGAGATAAAATGTATAATCAAGATTATTTTGTTATTTAAATGATATCAAATCAATAATTGTACTGTAGGGTCAAAGTTATCATCATCATTACAGCTTAAATATATCCCTACGAAAGGGCACGAACCTACCTTAACTATGTTTGGGCGGTTAAGGCTTTAGTCAATCACGACTTGACTGACACATTTTTGAATTTTCTTCGTAGGAGTATGCAAGATGTTTCCTTTCAATGTAGGAGCATCAGATATATGTACATATGAAATATCTATCGATAAACAAAAAACACATTGGTACAGGGCAGAATCGACCCCAGAACCCCCAAATCATCCGCTTCGTAGATCGGTCCCGACCGCTACCGACGCTCAAAGTACCCCGCAGGATCAAACGCAATACTAATATAAATTTTAAGAGTAGACAGTAGAACCGCCCTTATTTATTTCAGACATAATAAACATTTTGCCAAACTTTTTTACACTTCACTGAGAACATTTCCTTACTAATATTAATGCAAAGTAAGTCTTTCTGTCTGTCGCGAGTTCACGCCAAAACTACTGAACCAATTTTAATAAAATTTTGTATATAGATAGTCTAAAGCCTAAGAAAGAACATAGGCTTTTAAATAATAATGTTGTAAGGTGTTAAAATAAAGTATAACTTTTGTTCCGAAAGTACATAATTTTTTAAAGTTAGAAACTTGATTTTTAGGCTTTTGATTAGACATGAATAAATACAACATTCATAGTTTGTAGAAAATTAACACTGAAGGGGATTTTTATTTGAATAACCTTACAAACTACTGATTCGATTTTAATGAAAATTGACATAGGGATAGTTAGAGACCAGAGATTTTGCAGTTGGTTAGGAGACTGGTTGGGTTCCATAGCCTTAATACCAACCGAACCTAGAAAATCATCTGAATTTCGAACTTTTCGACCAACACTCATTGACTTTAATCACTCACAGGCGTCACTATAATTGCTGTTATCAAAATGTCATAAATTACAAAAGAAATTAATTCTGATTATTATACACTAGCTGATGCCCGCGACTTCTTTTTCACAGATGATAGTTTTTTCCTACTAACTTGACACTTATCGTCATATTTCATAAATATATTATGTCAATTGTCTAAAATTTGACGATAATTGTCAAGTAGGAAAAAATCTATCATCTACGCAGACGAATCACGGGTATCAGCTAGTATCTTTATAAATTATAGACAATGTGTTATTCTGACATATGAGCAATATTATTTTAAAGTTCCATTACAATCTATACAGTAGGTTTTATTTATTTATTTATTTATTTATGTACACAACATATCAACATATAGAAAAAACAATACGAATCAAGAGGTACATAGGTGCTGCTTATTTCTAAAGAAATTTCTACCAGCAGACCTGCGATAGGAAACAACATTTGGGTACAATAAAAACTACAACTATTATAGTAATTAAATCTACATAGATATTTATAAACATATTCACATACATACATACAGACACACACACACACACATATATATATATATATATATATATACACACACACATACACACACACACATATATATATATATATATATAAATATAAGGTTACAATCATATATACATATTTTATATTATGTAGGTATATAAACTATCAATGTCAATAGCTAGAGACAGGAATTTAAATAGTGTTCTCTGACGCGGCGCTTAAAAGTGTGCAGTGATTTACATTCACGGATACTGTGTGGTATAGAGTTCCACAACCTTGCAGCGTGAACGGTAAAGGAATTGGAATAGAACTGAGAAGAATGGGATGGGATAACAAGGAGGGTTTTAACCAGTGACCTAGCAACAGCGTCTTGTCGGTGGACGAAACTGAACCGCTCACATAAATAGGAAGGATAGGATGGGTTGTGCAGAATATTGTAAAGAACACAGAGAATATGAGTGATCCTACGGAGCCGGATTGGGAGCCACTTGAGTTCTTTCCGAAATTGGGATACATGGTAATACTTTTTAAGACCATAGATGAAACGAATTAATAAATTTTGTATACGCTCAAGTCTATTTAGTAGTTCTTCTTTGGCATTCACACACATCGTATAGTGCAGTAATTCACAAAGTGGTCTTTACGTGAAAGAGTCACAAACATGCATCCATTTCGCGTTTGTCCTTTCGCGTTCATAATATTATTAAAAGGGATAATAGCAGACAAACCGGCACACCCAAAACAGACCCGCACTAATCCCGCATTTGGGGGAGTTCCGACCGAAACTAAGTCCTCTGTTTGTTTGATTAACTTCCAGCTTCAACTTATAATTTGTCATAATGGCCCGCAACTTTCCAGGAGCAGGATAGGCGGAGTCAAAGCCATGTCATGGACAAAGATCCCTCGGGTTAAAGTTGTGCGGTTCGAGCGTTTTGATGAGATTGATTTATGCTATATTTATTAACTTTAACATTTATTTTAGCAGCGCAAATTGAAAGTTTAATAAATATTATTTTATTAATATTAACACAAAAAAATTAACGCTGCGTTAGAGCTTTGAAAAACTGTTATACATTCTGGAAGTACGAAAGCATGTCAAGAGTAATTACCATTTATTTGTAGAGGCAAAAGACTTACCCGAGAAATACTAGACATCCACATAGGATTTTTCTAGAGCCTAGAACCGCATGCTTCGAAAAAAATTGTAAAGCAATGAGCATTAAGATTTCTAATAAATTACCAGAATACATCAAGTTTCTCCCATATAACACATTTAAAAAAGAATTGCGCATTGCTGGCTCTTGCAGAGAACATTTTACTCTATAGACGAATTTTTTAAATATAAGTCAAAAAAGGTTAACAATCGGTCATTGAACTTTTGTAATTATATAAATATTGGCTAAAGCGGGTAAATATAAGAATTTCCTATGCTTATTATATCGTTCTAGCGGACCCGACAGACTTCGTCCTGTCAGAAAGATTTGTAAAGTGGCAGTTTTTTGTTCCTACTTATTATATAGATAAGGAAATTTTTCCTGAATTTTCGTTGCTATAAACCTCACGGAGCCCGAGACCTTTCCAACGAATGCAAAACCGTGGAAATCGGTTCGTGCTTTCTGGAGATATAGCGTCAGGAAGGAAAACACGACTTATTTTTATATAATCTATACATATAATAAAACAGTAAAAATATTTTGTCTGTACATTTAGTATTTTTGACTGAAATGGATAGAGGGGCACTTAAATAGATTATTAGAAAGCAAAAAAAAATTTTTGGAATTTTTTGTCTGTCTGTCTGTATGTATGTTCACGTTTATCTCCGAAAGTACTGAACCGATTTGCTTGAAACTTTCACTATTTGCTTTGTTTTAACTCAGAATAATATCTAAACTTTGTTTCATCAAAATCGATTCATTAAAAAAAAAGTTATCGTCATTTTAATGAACTCAAATAAATAAAACTGGAGTGTCATCTGTGAAAATTGAAGACGGTGAAATTTTAATCAAAAGTACTGTGATAATAGTATTTGTGGAAAAGCTCATTGTTTTGTGCCATACTATACATACATACATACTAATATTATAAATGCGAAAGTAACTCTGTCTGTCTGTCTGTCTGTTCCGCTTTCACACCAAAACTACTGAACCGATTTAAATGAAATTTGGTACACAGATAGTCTGGAGCCTGAGAAAGGACATAGGCTACTTTTTCATGCAAAAAAGGTTGTAAAGGGTTGTAAAAGGTTGAAAGGAGGGATTATTGGTTGTATGGAAATATTGTTAAAACTACTGAACCGATTTAAATGAAATTTGGTACACAGATAGTCTAGAGGCTGAGAAAGGACAGAGGCTACCTTTTAAAGCAGAAAAGGGTTGTAAAAGGTTGAAAGGAGGGGGTGAAAGGTTGTATGGCAGTATTGTTAAAACATATCCTTCCTGTGGGAAATTCGAATATAACGCGGGCGAAGCCGCGGGCGGAAAGCTAGTAGATTATAAATTAATAGCGACCTGCCTCAGCTTCTCAGCAGCATTGCTGCTGGTATAAATGATCTATGAACTACGTGTTCCTAATTTAAATTAATGAATTCATGAATTTGACAATACAAACTCTTTTCTTAATCATACCGATAAAACGAGACAATGTTTTATTGTGTGGAGACGGAAGTTATTATTAAACATTTTGTAAATTTGCAATGATGCATAAAGCTTATGATAACTCTACAGTTTTATCTTACGTTTGTTCTTTATCCGCTTATACGTCGATATATTTTTGTCGAATTCAATAACGTTAAACGCAGTTGGCATAAGACCGAGCCCACCAAAATTAACAAGGTTCATATATTTAACCTAATTTGTCGCGGGCAACACATGAGGCGTTGTTAATGTAATTCGACATGACCTCGTCAAAATAGCCCAATCATTTTTTTTAGTCCCTTTATATTGGACTAATAACCAGACTGATGATAAATAGTAAAAGTTGCCTATATAGAACATATAGTTCCGGTGAGATTCGCTGCAAATCCGCTACAAAATCCTTGGTGCACGTTGCCAAGTTATAAGATAAGATATAATGTCATAGTATCCAGTAATTCCGCTCTATTTTACCCTTCAAATCGGAACACAGCGATGCGAACAATAGTGCTTTACGGAAGAAATAGGTAAGACGAATATATCCATAATCTGGGCTCTTATACCTGTAGTAACTGTGATGATGAAAAAAATCGTGATAGCCTTGAGTAAAATAATCTACGGATGGACTAGCCGGCGGTTGGGCCAAATGAATACTTATTAATATGGTAATATGTCGTAATTTAGGACCTGCCCGCTAGCACCGTTCCAAGCCCAATTTTTACTAATATTTTAAACGCGAAAGTAGCTCTGTCTATTTGTTACGTTTTCACGCCGAAACTACGGGACCAATTTAATTGAAAATTTAGTATGTACTAATGTCTAGAATCTAAGTATTTTTGATGCAAAAAAGGCCACTATTCATTTGGCCCAACCGCCGGCTGGGCCAAATGAATACTTATTAAAATGGTAATATGTCGTAATTTAGGACCTGCCCGCTAGCACCGTTCCAAGCTCAATTTTTACTAATATTTTAAACGCGAAAGTAGCTCTGTCTATCTGTTACGTTTTCACGCCGAAACTACGGGACCAATTTAATTGAAAATTTAGTATGTACTAGTGTCGAGAATCTAAGTATTTTTGATGCAAAAAAGGCCAGTATGGGCCATTAGATGATGAAATGTGAACGTGGTACAACAAAGGATTGATAAATTGGAGCATAAAGTTTTGTAGATGTACTTATTTAGTTATATAGGTGAATCAGACACATTACACTGTGTTAATTTAGTAATCATATGTATATTTATATACTCTTTATTGAACATAATTAATCACTATAACAATATAAATATTAGGAAGTACAAATTTAATTGGTTCAAAAGCAGTATTCATAGGTTTTGGTTAGTCTCCAAACTTCACTTAAAGCTATTGTTGTTTCGCATAAAAATGTATTTGTAACCAGATAGATATTTTTAGACGTTGATTTCGTGTTCTTTGCTATACGTCTTTGATGTTATTATAAGCGACATCAAAATCACATGAAATGCGTTCGCTACGTAAGACAGTTATTTACAATTTCTCCATAACAAAAAAACTTGGATGATTTTTTGTTGCAAACATTCGGGATTGGCTGCTTTAGTAATTTGTTTTAATCGGTGTTTCTATGAACTGTAATCATGATAGCCAATTTATGCAATGAATCAATAATATCACCAACAGCTAAATATGGCACTAGTTGAACAATGTACTTTGACATTTCAATCATATATTCTGTTTAAAGAAGTTTATTTTTTAAGGCCCTGTTAAGTTATTGTGGATAGGGTGCCGTCTGTCTGTTTGTTCTAGTACTGGAGATTTTTTTTTATTATTCAATTATTCGTATGATGGGTCAAATTAATAAGAAACGTCGTCGATATTCTGTTCCACATAGAATAAATGTAATAAACTGTGACAATTGGAACTAAGTTTTCCATTTGAGTGTTTGGCGCGCTTTTACGACGTGAAGTCACTTTTATCTCAGTGATTCAAAATTTGTGTCTGTGAGGATTTCGTGTAATAAAAAGGGTGTTATTTTGTTGCAGAAGCATCCGTGTCAAGCATCAATTATGAGGAATCTTTGAAATAAAGGTTTATTGTTGCTTTTACTACCTCATTACTTGATATAATAAAGTCTCATATCGTACATTTCGTACAAGTTCTCCGTATATGCAGTAAAATGTGTGACATCAATATTTTGATGAAAAAGATAGAACGAACAATACTAAGAAAGATAACGCCAGTATAGGTTAGATCTCTTTGTCTTCTCATAATAAGAAAACTATATAACAGAAAATAATAGTAAAGGGTTCAATTTTGGCGCACATTCTATAAATCGTCGTTATTATTCGAGTAGTGACGTGTTGATGGTGGAATTAGTTGTTGCAATCGATGAATTGAAATATAAAGAGTTTAATATCTTGAATGTAAAATAAAGAATATCATGAGTTTGAAGCCAGACAAATAATTGTAAAATAGGTCTCCGGGTCGTGACGGTTAACTAATCGGACTATGCGAGATAAGCGACGATAAGGTCGAAAAAGGGCGGAATCTGTACAATGTCTCGTATTTATTTAATCATTCGTCTCACGTCGAGTATTTGTCTCTAGTTTTCTACGCTTTGTTCTTGTTTGTATTTATTTCGTTTCACACAATAATTAGTAGCGTATTAGGAAAAATATAAATGTGATTTTGTTTTACATTAGAAACAGAATAAAATCACTTTATAGAGTAACTAGCTTTCCGCCCGGGGCTTCGCCCGCGTTATATTCGAATTTCCCACAGGAAGGATATGTTTTCCGTCGGTAAAATTATCTTATGTCCTTTCTCGGGCTTTAGACTATCTGTGTACCAAATTTAATTTAAATCGGTTCAGTAGTTTTGGCGTGAAAGCGGAAAAGACAGACAGACAAAGTTACTTTCGCATTTATAATATTAGTATGGATCGAGCCCAGACGATGCTTGACGTTCGTAAGAATTATTAAAAAATAAAGCCACTTGATTTTTTAACAACTGAGGAACGGATCAAAATTCGTCCGTTTTGCCAGTCGACAAGCTTAGGTAAGACGGTTGTTGCTAACTAAAGTTTTCACAATCTTAGAAGTCACAAACGTCATAGTTTTGACAGATAAACTAGACACCTGTCAATGCAACAAAAACACGCTTCTTAGATTGTGAAGATTTTACGCGATCACAGACACTCCACTGGGCACTAAGTCGAACAGAAAAATAGGTACCTAACCAGATTTCTAGATAGACACCCAATGCTATCACGAGCGATGTGTATCACGAGCTAGACCATCCAACAAACGAAGCTCTAGCGCCAAACTATCGAGATTGGCTAGAAAAATATCGCTCCGAACTTATTTTAAGCACATCTATGATCTGAAAAGCAATTTAACTGCGCCTGTTTTAACTAATTCATCTGCTTTCATTTATAGTATTATTAATTTTATTATTATTATATAGATATTTAATGAGATTATGAACAATTACATATGTATTAAATAAATGCGGTTCTTGTAAGATTTGCAGCAAATCTGCAACAACTCCTTTTTATCAATGACCTACATTACTACCGTTACATTTTCACCTTGATTATGAGGAAGGCGATAACTTTGCTGATTGCTTAAACATTGCTGGCGAGAACACGAGCAGGATTACTATAGCACTCCGGCATCACCCCTCGGAGCATATCTAGGACTGTAGAGTCTCCAAGTAGTTCAAGCCAAACGGGGATCACTCAAATGCGCTGTTACAGACTTGGACGTTTGAGTATGTAAGATAGTGGAGGCGACGGAGATGCGACCAGGCACCTAACGACGTCTGGTGTTACGTCTCGATTGTAAACCGGGTCTTCGCACACTTGTTCTACGAATGCACTGTCTGGATACTGTTGAAACTCCCACGAAAACCACAGTGGACCTTGCCAACTTGTATGTTGCAAGTTGGCATGGCATGGAAAGCCACGGAACAAATAATTTTACTGCTTTATCTTACTCTTTTAACAAGAACAGCTACGAAGAATTGCTACTTTACGACAAAATAGGTAAGACAGAGGTTTCCGTGCGAAGAAAGACTGTGGTATAGTCTCTTTCCGGTTATATCATCCCTGTGTGCTTAAATAGAAAAAAATATGTAATTGAAAGAACCTGAGTGGCTACCAGTATCATCGATATTGCCAAATTGTATCTATGGCTCCCGTGCAAAACGCCAATAAAGGCGCAGCGACGTATAAAATATGCATTATGGTAATTGAGCAATTGTTCAGCGAACAACACGCGTGTAGTTGGCCCTAGTTGTAAGCGGAAGCGGGTAAGTTTTAATACATTATAGCTTTAAAGCAATGGCGGTACAAGGTTCAAATTTTCTGGGGACAAAGTATTCGCCAACGTTAAAATGAATAGTTATATTGTTCAATTAGTCACGCAAGTCCCTCTGATAAAAGGCGAATTGTTAAGTGTTTGGTGTGCGAGGGCCCTTAGACCCCGAGGCCGTGGGCCCTCGTCAGTTACATTCTGTCGCGTCTGCTTTAAAGTAAAATTGGCAGTTTAATTGTCTTGTATTTCCTGATCAGATAGGGTAAAGGTAGCCTCTAAATATTCTGTGTAATTAAAAATAGGACTACTTAAAGACTGAACAAATAATATACTGCAAGATCGCTGCTCCTTGAGAAGGGCTCCCCTATCGCACCCTGAGGAGCAAAAGCCGGGTCCTGAGAGCCTACAACGTTTAAGGACGGCTATCGCTGAGGTTTTAGCGGGTAAGCCTCCCCCTTCTAGAAAGGAGAGCCCCACATAACCGCTGGCTCTCCGTAGCCGCGGTATGCTATTAAATGCATTTTTCTATATCTCTTAAAGGATGATAATAATTTCCAGCACTGCGCTTATGTCTTACACTCTACTGTTGTGAAAACTGGGCTCCTGGGTACTTCGTGGTTGCTGTCATAGAGAATTTACATAATTGGAAACATCCATTACGCGTATTAGCTCCGGCAGTAGAGGCTTCATTCACGGTGTAGAGTGCGGCAATAGGCAACTCTCGTAGTGTTTTATTATAGTTTGCGTGCAAATCATGCTTTGAAATATCAAAAGGATAGAAAGAAAGCATCGAATCTCCAGGAATAACTATTTGACAGTTGTTAGTCAGCTGGTGATCACGAATGTTGGAAAGCTTTCGAAACGTCTTGAAATGAATTGAATAAGAAATTTTTTTATGTAAGAATATTTGTGGCTCCAATTATTATAATAACTAACTGGTGCTCGCGACTTCGTCTGCGCATGATTATTTCACTATTTTGGCTATAATGGTTTACACATAATATATAGATATACTGTGGCGGTCTTTTTTTGACGCGGAAATTGTACGCTATGTGTTATGCTGAGTTTTATTAAAGTGCATTCTGTCGTTTTTACGTGAAAGAGAAACACTCGTGGTGCTGTAACAATGCTTTAGTTAGGGGCCATCCATAAATTACGTCACACGGTTAGGGGGAGGGAGGGGGTTGACGAAGTGTGACATTGTGTGACAAGGGGGTGGGAGGGATCTTAAATTTCGTAACGTCACATTACAAAATCTATTAAATCAAATAAGCAAACTGTTAAAACACAAACTTTAAATTATTACTATTAGTATGAAAAGTGCTGTAAATATTAACTTTTACTGTAAAGTCTGTATACTCTCATAAATAAATAAAGGAATAGTATCTTCTTCTATCTATTAATAGGGGTACCCCCGAAACGTACTATTAGTTCTAATTGATTATAGTAGGTGATTTTGAAAAATATAATAAGAAAATCATGAAATGACCATATACTTATTTAATATAAGTAATCGTTTTTTTGGTTTTGTTAATTGATTTGATGTTAATTTTATTAAAATGAAAATAAGACTGATTTCGAAACCGCTTTTCGCGCGCTCATTCAATAATTTCTATGATTTCAAAATTTGTGACGTCACACTAGGGGGGGGAGTCTCACAAATGTGACTAACTGTGACAAGGACGGGGGAGGGGCAAAAAATCAAGAAATTCGTGTGACGTAATTTATGGATGACCCCTTATATATATTAGTGGTATAGTAACATTGAAGATTTCTCGTCATACGTCTCGTATTTTTCAAGAATTCTAACAAGTTCTATAGAACTAAGTCGTAAAATTTCTTTTGTTTATACCCAAAGTAGATTAAAACTCCCTCTACTGCCTACTTGAACCGTTACCTCGAATTACGGGGAAATGTTTACATACAAATGCCGAAAATTACACCGTTTTTCACCGCGAGCTACATTCGTGCAGCGTTTCATTAATAATTGTTGGGCCGCAGCAGGTTGCGTGACCGCTGATAGTGTTAATTCTTGTCGTCCATGATACTACAGGGTCAGGCACACAGAAAGACGCTGGCGGTTTGGTCTCGGCACTAGCCTTCTAACTCGCATAGTTCGACTTGTTTTACTCGCATAGTTCGATGAGATTGCAAACGATTGTATTGTTATAGTAGATTGTTTACAATAGATTGAGGGAGCAATAACTATTATTAAATCGAGTGTGGTTTTTGAATCCAGACAGGAGCGAAGGAAAGTTCAACAATTGATTCCTGAGTACAATGTTGCTAACTGTTCTCGTAGTGAACACTCTACTGTTCGTCATGCTTTATGAGAAAATATATCATCAGACTTGTGAATAACACTCATTTATTATTAAAATGTGTTTATTTCGTACAAATTTAGTTAGTGTAGTTTTAATCGTCTCTGTTGTTGCTATTTTGTTCCCTGTTTACAGGAAACCAAGTAATTATTTTCGAATAGATGTGATAAAAAATATATTTTCAACACACTCGGTCGTAACGTGAGCCTCTTTAGATCGTTTTGGGGCAAAAACTAAGCTATAACACCCACGTGTATAATATTTTGCACTAGTGCATAATAGAATTATTCAAGCTGGTTAAGTGGACAAAACTTGAGCGCGCAAAACTTTTTAAGACATGACCATTAGACAACCTTCGTAGTCGAGTGGTAAGTACACCGGTTTCAAGGTGTCGCCATCTCTGAGGCTCCGGGTTCGAGCCCGATGGGGGTAGATGCTTGTGTGATGAATGCGAGCATTTGTACCTTAGTCAGGTTGTTAATATATATTTCTATCAAACATATTTATATATGTATAACATATGTATGTCTATCTGTTACCTAGGGTCCGAGGTTCCGATAACACAAGCCTTATAGAGCCTACTTTGGGCTCGGCTAATTGGTGTAAATGTAAGAAATATTTATTTTTATTATAAACTAGCTTTCTGCCCTCGGCTTCGCCCGCGTGAATTTCGGGATTGGGTCTATAGAGGGTTAAGGGTCATAGCTTTTGCCGACGGCTACATATGAGCGGAAGTCGGTTTAGGGCGCAAATGTTTTATCGCGCGTCCCGTGGGACTATCCGTATTTCCGAGATAAAAAAAAACCGCAGACCTTGCTCAAGAATCACTCTATCTATTGATGAAAACCGCATGAAAATCTGTGCAGTAGTTTTTGAGCGAAGCCTTTATTGCGCATCCCGTAGGATCTGTCGATTTTTCCGGCATAAATATTAGCCTATTATTTAATCCGGACTTTTATCTTTACGTCTGCAAAATTTCAAAGCAATTGGTTCAGTAGTTACGGCGTGAAAGCGGAACAAACAAACAAACAAACTCACTTTCCGATTTATAATATTAGTAAGGCTATTTATTGTTTCAATAAATATTTATTTCTTTCGACATTTTTTATGAATTACTCAATTTTATCGTATACTATTTCAATTAAAGAATATTTTGTCACGTACTGTCGCGCAAATCCGCTAAGGTGTGATTACGCCAAGTGCACCTCGACCTTTTTTATCCTTTAATAAATTAACTCTTCCGCTGTAAGTACGCGCTTGGGACAAACGGTTTTATTGAGTGGACTTTGTTGAATCACTCGCTGTGTTGTTTATTGGCGCGAAGTGTAACGAATTTTGTTTTGAATTGTAGAGATTTATGTAGATCGAAGCGTTTTTTTAATGTAATAACTTGTGTGGTGATTGAGGTTCCAATTAAGCAGTTGACGGAATCCATATCTAAGTTCATCTGCAGACTGTTAACCAACGTACAAGGTTCGTATTTAATGACCACATAAGTTAGATATTAACCGTTAGAGTACTAAGCAGCGATTATGGGCTGCGGCGATTTGTATCGAAAAGTGCGACGCACTTTTTTCTGTATACCCAAAAAGATTTATTAAAATTGATTAATATTTGTATAAACGAGAGTGTTTTATTTGACACCATAATTTTTTCCTTTAGAGTAATCAAAATATGCATAGCATTTTCCAATAGATTTTTACAAAAATTGCTTAGCACTCAAACGGTTAAATAAACCCTAGGTGTGTGTCTCAGACCTGAAAACCTAACTCAGTTTAAAAACTTTTCGAGTTAACTAACTTCAAAATGTAAAACAAAACTACGAAATAACACCCCGACACCACAAGTTAATACAAAAGAAATCTAGGCTAACTTTAAACGTAATTCCTAGAACATTGACGTAGGGCTGCGATATTTAGGATAAAAAAAAATAAAAAATACTACATGCTTGATTAGCGCTAATGTATTTTCTACATTATGTTCATTTCTGACGGATACGCACCAGTATTATTTCGATAGCCCTCAATTCAGAGAATTTCTATAACCTTCAAAACTTGTAGTAAAGTCAAAAAAGTTGCTTATAACAGACTGTTCAAACTAGTTTTTGAGAAGTGATAGACTGTTCATACTAATAATTCACATGACAGACTTTACCGCTGTCAAACTTACTCGCACTGTACACTCAATTTGTCAAAATGTAAAATGTTATTAGTCTTTTAAAAGCTGAAATTCGTTTCGCCATTAGATTTCAAGATAATAAATCGAGCCCACGGGCTTGCCTTTTGCGGGTCAGATGAAGTATCAGAGCGTTGTAGAAACTTTTTCTCCCTTAATTGTGATCATTTGGCGCAGCGCCAGCACTCAGTACTTGAGCTGGACGCTGAAGAGTGGCTGCTAGTTTTTTTTTGTTTATTAATATATCTTCCTCTATAACTTCTTGTGCTTACACATCATCATTTGTTTGGTTACGAGTGAGGACAGTTACTTTGCGACATTAAATGCCTGTCACTTGAAGTTAAACTATGAATATACATAGTTTTTATGTTAAACTCATTGAGTTTGACACTTTAAACTTATTATGTATATGGACGAAAGACAAGCGACTAAAGAAATTTATAAGGCATATATGAACGGGCCAGTTAGTAAGACGCATAGATATGAATATGTTTGGACCAAATAAGTGATATGGACCGTTTATTTTGAAAGTGGTGTAAGTCCATTTTTGAGAAAAATGAGCTATCACGTAATTCATGCTTAATTTAATGTAATTTTTTTATATACAACTAGTCCGTGTTTAATTTTCAAAAACATCCCATGTTTTGCACTTAAAACAGTAGAAACAATGCCGGACCTCATATGATTTGCCTGTATTTACTTTTAATTTTCTCGAAACAAAAGAAAATGGACTTACACCACTTTCAAAATAAACGGACTATACATCGAAAGGTCAAGTCGAGAGTATCTCGTAACCAACGATCATATATAAAAGTATTAGTGAAAGTCGAGGAAGCTGAAAACTGTCTCTGCCTAATCCCATGGGAAAGTGGCGTGAGTGTACGTATGTATGTATGTATAATATATTTGAATGTATACAAAATCGTAATAATCGTTATTCAACATTGGTCTTAACAGACAACTGAATTGAAGTCAAAACAAATGTAAATATAAGAAAACACAAAGTCTTATGTTCTCTGAATACGAATATTGCAAATTAAAAAATAACTCTACATTTGTTCAGAAATTGGGAGGGCTTTCACGAGAAGAACAGGCAATAAAATAAAGGTCTACTTTTCTAACTCTTCTTATCATTAGTTATTTAGAATCAGTTATTTAAGATTATATATATAACACACTAGCTTTCTGCCCGCGGCTTCGCCCGCGTGGATATCAGGATTGGGTCTATAGACGGGTTTGCTTTTGCCCACGGCTAGATATGCGCGTAAGTCGGTTTATGGCGCGAAGGCTTTATCGCGCTTCCTATGGGACTATCCGTATTTTCGAGATAAAAAATTAAAAAAATCTTAAATCCTTGCTCAAGAATCACTCTATCTATTGATGAAAACCGCATGAAAATCTGTGCAGTAGTTTTTTAACGAAGCCTTTATTGCGCATCCCATGGGATCTGTCGATTTTTCTGGGATAAAAAGCCTATGTTACTCTCCATCTCTTCAACGACGCGACGGAGCGACGGATTGACGTGATTTTTTACGTGGAGATACCATGTAAAAAATCACGTCAATTCATCGCTCCGTTTTGCCATGAAAGACGGATAACAGACAGACACACTTTCCCATTTATAATATTAGTATGGATTTGAGATAAACCAATAAAGATAATCCCACATAGTATAATACACTTGTGTGTATGCATATTATTTATATTCATACATATTATTTGTTAATAAAAATACAGTAATAAATAAATGAATACAGTGCTTAGTGATACATTTGGCGCTCCTCGTGAAGGTCCATGGCTTCTTCTTGTTGAGTAGCTGATGAGAGTGATGAATTTAAATAAGTGTAAAAACTCTTCAACTTTCTTGCCTACTCGTCTCCTGAAGGCTCTTCTAATTTCTGAATAAAGTCATATGCGTATATCAAATAGTAACAAATAGTGAATGTAGCTGGAAACAGTAAGATGATGAAACAGTAATATTTCACTAAAACTTGTTATAGTAATAACTACTTAAATCAGGTCAAGTCAGCTTTATCAATTTCGGAGACATCCAAATATCAAGAGCCTATAAATATGAAGAGGTGGCCATTGCCGTAAATATTTCATAAGCCCTTTGAAATTCAGCGCGAAAGCATTGATGTATTCCTTAATGCGACAGTGGATAAAATGTAAATTCTACCACTCACTGTCCCGACCTGATATATTGCCGCAAAGGGAACTAACATGAATATTGAAGAAATTTTTTGTACAATATAAATACATTCTATGAAGACGAAGTAATTTGTTACTAATTAAATTTTATTAGTTACTAGCTGACCCGTGCCCACTTCGTTGAGCATAATATTGTTACGCCGGTGGCTTAGTACAACTTCAAAAGTGATTTTCTGTGACTTAGAAACGTTTTCAGCAGGCTGAAACGTCGTTTCAGGCCGTTTCAGAAGTAGCTCTTTCACATACTAAAAAATCTAAATTACACCCAAGTTACAGTAGTTTTCAGGCGCCTGAAACATGTTTTCAGTACGTTTCAGGCTACCCTCTATCCAACGCCGCAATAACCTGAAAACCCGTTTTCAGGCGTTTTCAGGACCCCTTATGGGCCATTAAGCCTACTTCAGTAAAAGGACATAAATTTCAATAGGAGTGAAAGAGATAGCAATAGTAGAAAGAGACAGAGATAGTTAGAACATTCGAGAAGTATTAGAATGAGAAAACATCATTAGAAAGAGATAGACAAACACAGAATATTCGAGAAAGATAGTACGGGAATATTCGAGTATTGTGTATCGAGAATATTCGAGAAAGATAGTACAGGAATATTCGAGTATTGTGTACGAGAATATTCGAGTATCGAGACAGTTATACTCGAAACGTCTCGAACGCGCGACGTATTGGACTACACATTCGAGTGTGTCCGCGAATGTTCTGGCAAGAGTGGCAAGTATCTTAGGGGACTATATAAGGCTGTGTCCGGCCGCCGGGGAGATTATTGTTTTGCGATACAGTGCGAAAACATCTAAGAAGTGATACTGGAGAACTAAGAAGCGACTTTCAGTGCTTTCAGTTAAGTGATTAGTGACTGTTAGTGTGGTAATTAATAAAAGTTCAGTGTTTTGGTAGACCGCAGTTTAATTTACTGACCCCAGCTCGTAACATTTGGTGTCAGAAGTGGGATCAGTATGCCGGTTCTACCAAAGGAAGACACGGAAGGAAGAATCCGGACAAGAAGCCAGCGACAACAGGAAGCCGACCAGAGACGCTTCGGAGCTACTCAGCCGCCAACTGACGAGGACCAGCAGTCAGTTATGGAAGCCACTCCCTCAACGTCGGCTGCCGCACCAGATTGGGCGGCTTTCATGGCGATGATGCAGGAGCAGGCCCGCCGTCAGGAGGAGCAGGCCCGCCGTCAGGAGGAGCAAGCACGCCGTCTGGAAGAGCAGTTGCAGCGTGATCAGGAGGAGCAGGCCCGCCGTCAGGAGGAACAGGCCCGCCGTCAGGAGGAGCAGGCACGCCGTCTGGAAGAGCAGTTGCAGCGCGATAAGGAGGAGCAGGCCCGCCGTCAAGAGGAGCAGACTCGCCTTTTGAGGGAACAACTGCAGCTCGGCCAAGATGAACAAATGGTCCTGATCAAAGATCTCCAAGCGACTTTCGGCAATAAGGTCAAAGTGATAGAAGATAAGGTTCTGCAACACGAGAACCGTCTCACCGAAGCTGAATCTGAGATTGCCGATGTCAAGAAGGCTTTGGGTAATCTGAAGGTCGGAGATGGGACAGCCACTATCGTCAGTGCCGCTCCTTCGGTGCGAGGATTCAAAGTGCCACCTTTTGATGGGAGTTCCTCGTGGTCAGCCTATAAAATACAGTTTGAGGCTGTAATGGAGGCAAATGGGTGGACTAAAGCCCAGGCCATGACCGCACTCAAGCTAGGCCTCCGAGATCAAGCCTTGACAGTCCTCGAAGCTCTTGACAAGAAGGTGAGCTATGAGGAACTATTAGAAGCGCTTGAGGCAAGATACGGCGACGCACACCTTGAACATGTGTTTCGGGCCCAGCTAAAAGATCGGGTTCAGCGTGTTGGTGAAAACCTGCAACAATGGGCCCTAGAGGTAGAAAAACTGGTACGTAAAGCGTACCAGTCCGCACCGACGTTAATTGTGGGCAACCTTGTACAGGCTTTTGTCGACGGCATTCGGGACCTCGAAGTGAGAGCTGCTGTGAGACTCGGGCACCACGAAACCCTTAAAGACGCCCTGGCCCATGCTCTAGAAGTAGAAGCTGTGAGGCAAGACCATCGGTCTCACCGTGTCAGGGAGGTAGTTGCAACACCTGTGCGTGACCGCTTCAAGGGATACAGCCCTAGATGCTACACTTGTGGCGAAAAGGGACACCTCCGATCAAGTTGTCCTAAGCGTAGCTCAGGGAATGATGAAGATGGGCCTCAGGAGAACAGGGCAGCTAATAGCGCTGTCCAACAACAGCAGGGAAAACGAGTAAACGCCAGGACTGCGGGGCGAGTGCTGGCTGGTGTTCGCAGAGCCCCAAGAATTTCGATCTCACAAGCCCACGATGGGAACAGCCTGATCATCAATGGCAAGGTTAACGGAAGGTCATGTAAGCTGACAATCGATACCGGAGCTTCTCGCACGGTTGTCAGTTCCCAACTTGCGAATCGGTATCTGAGGGACTTCAGAAACAACAGCCTGGAGCGATTAAATTTAGTAACCGCCACCGGTCAGCACATACCCGTCCGAGGCGAACAGAAGGTGGAGTTGAAGTTGGGTAATCAAGTTTACCTGCACAACGTCATTGTGGCTGATATTGTCGATGACTGCATTCTCGGACTAGACTTTATGAGGAAGAATGGTTGTGAGATCGACGTCAAGCAAGGAATTATGAGTTGTGGACGGGAAGAATTGTTCATGGAAGGAGCCACACCGGGGAAAGTGTATAGCTTAAAGAAAACCGCTCTACCCCCAAAATCAGAAACCATTGTGCCGGTTAGTCTCCCTTACAATTCTGGAAGATCTCATGGTAATGCAGATGCTTTGTCAAGAAGACCTTGCTCTGAAGACTGCAAGCACTGCGTAAAACAAGAGGCAAAAGCAGACCTACCTGTGAGAATGCTAAACACGGATCTTAGCAATGAATGGAAAGAAACCTTTCAGCACGCTCAGCAGTATGATGTAGACATCAAACCGATTCTCGAATGGATCAAAGCCGGTACTCCTAAACCTGCCTGGAGTGATATTGCGTCGATGAGTTCCATCACGAAGAGCTATTGGGCTCAATGGGACAGCCTGGTTATCCAAGATGAAGTCTTGTGCCGCAAATGGGAAAACGCTCGAGGAGACCGTTGTCATCTACAAATGGTTGTACCCAAGGACAAGATACCGGATGTTCTACAGCTGTACCATAACGGATGTTCGGGAGGTCATATGGGAGTGACGAGAACTCTGTTGAAAATAAGAGAACGATTTTACTGGATAAATTGCCGTGACGATGTTGAAGATTGGTGCCGCAAGTGTACTAGTTGTGCTGCAGTAAAGGGACGCAGCAGAGGTGCATTGAAACTGTATAACGTTGGTGCACCATGGGAAAGGATTGCCATAGACGTTGCGGGACCATTTCCGGAAAGTGAATGCGGAAACAAGTACTTCATGGTTGTGATGGATTATTTCACTAAGTGGCCGGAAGTCTTCGCTATTCCTAACCAAGAGGCTTCAACAGTTGCGGATAAATTAGTCCATGAAGTCTTCTGCCGTTTTGGAGTACCCTTGGAAATTCATAGTGATCAGGGAAGAAATTTTGAATCTCAAATATTTCAAGAGATGTGTCGAGTTATGGGTACGCATAAAACGAGGACCACTTCTTACCATCCGCAATCTGATGGAATGGTGGAACGATTTAACCAAACATTGGAGAGGTATCTTGCAAAGGTTGTGTCAAACAGGCAAAAGGATTGGGACAAGCACATCCAACCATTCCTGATGTCATATCGAAGCGCAGTGCATGAAAGTACTTCGGTGACACCAGCATTTGCAAACTTTGGTAGAGAACTACGGTTGCCTGCGGATCTACTTACTGGAATTCCACCTGATGCCCCGCGGAATATAACCGAGTACGCGAATGATTTGCGCAACAAGTTGAACGACGTACACGAGCAAGTCAGACAATCAAGCCAACAGATGTCTGAGAAGATGAAAACCCGCTACGACCGAAATGTAAACAACAAGGGCTTTGAAGAGGGTTCGTTGGTGTGGCTACATAATCCAGTCCGCAGTAAAGGGAAATCTCCGAAGCTTCAAGCCAAATGGGAAGGACCCTATCGAGTTTTGAAGAGATCAACGACGTCACGTACCGGATACAGCGAAATGCACGTAGTCCCTGTAAGATTGTTCACGTTGACCGACTGGCGAAATACCACGGAAATAATGATGCTCGGGACGAGCATGTCTTAGGAGGGGGTAGTGTTACGCCGGTGGCTTAGTACAACTTCAAAAGTGATTTTCTGTGACTTAGAAACGTTTTCAGCAGGCTGAAACGTCGTTTCAGGCCGTTTCAGAAGTAGCTCTTTCACATACTAAAAAATCTAAATTACACCCAAGTTACAGTAGTTTTCAGGCGCCTGAAACATGTTTTCAGTACGTTTCAGGCTACCCTCTATCCAACGCCGCAATAACCTGAAAACCCGTTTTCAGGCGTTTTCAGGACCCCTTATGGGCCATTAAGCCAACTTCAGTAAAAGGACATAAATTAATAGGAGTGAAAGAGATAGCAATAGTAGAAAGAGACAGAGATAGTTAGAACATTCGAGAAGTATTAGAATGAGAAAACATCATTAGAAAGAGATAGACAAACACAGAATATTCGAGAAAGATAGTACGGGAATATTCGAGTATTGTGTATCGAGAATATTCGAGAAGATAGTACAGGAATATTCGAGTATTGTGTACCGAGAATATTCGAGTATCGAGACAGTTATACTCGAAACGTCTCGAACGCGCGACGTATTGGACTACACATTCGAGTGTGTCCGCGAATGTTCTGGCAAGAGTGGCAAGTATCTTAGGGGACTATATAAGGCTGTGTCCGGCCGCCGGGAAGCATTATTGTTTTGCGATACAGTGCGAAAACATCTAAGAAGTGATACTGGAGAACTAAGAAGCGACTTTCAGTGCTTTCAGTTAAGTGATTAGTGACTGTTAGTGTGGTAATTATAAAAAGTTCAGTGTTTTGGTAGACCGCAGTTTAATTTACTGACCCCAGCTCGTAACAATATTAATGATCCTTTTTAGTACAGTGTTATGTTTTAATTTCTAACTGTAATATTAAAAAACTACTTTTTGTAACTTAAATATAAGTTTTACACATATGCTGTCGTTGACTTTTTGTAGGCATGAAATGATGAATGATGATGATGAATGATGATGACGATGATGATGATGATGATGATGACACTCAGCAATAATGTGGCTTTCTATTGGTGAAAGAATTTTTAAAATCGATGATGATGATGATGATGATGATGATGACACTCCGCAATAATGTGGCTTTCTATTGGTGAAATAATTTTTAAAATCGGTTCAGTAGACCCCGAGATTACCCCTTACAATTTAACAAATATACAAACACACAAACTTTACTTCTTTATAATATTAGTATAGATGTCGTTATAGCACACGTTATATCGAAATTTTCAATAGGAAAGGAACATTTTCCATAGTAAAAATTAAGGCCTCCACGCCCATATCATACATCCCAGGGTTTCAAACCATAATTTTTTTTTAATATCAGATTAGTAATACCGAATAAAATACTAGAATTTTTATATATCCTTTGTCGTGGGTGCAATTATGAAACAAATTTCTGCAGCCCATAAAAATATTCGTCCCGTGCAGCAATCGAATGCATGATCATGATATATTACACTGAACATCCTAACTGACAACTGATTATACCTCCGTATGATCATTATAATTATCTCAGCCCAAAGGACCTCCATACAGATTAATGAAAGATCTTTTGAAATCATTAGAAGACTTTGGATCCGTGTGCTTATTGGTGCAAAACGCAAGAGTCTCCGGTCGGTTGTCATTGTGCACCGAGAGAAGTTTGATTGGATTCGGTCCCGTTCGGAACCTATTAAACTTCTCTATAAATCCTAAACCAAGCGATATTTCCCAAGGTTTATGCAGGTTTTACGATAATCGTCGCTTATAGACATCTGTAAAATTCATTGCCTTAAGTATGCACAATAAGACTACATAATGGTGACATCGTAATGTCTGGTATACTTGGGCCAAGTGATTTCCTGTGGTCTTCTCAGCTATTTGTTCCTTATTAAGTAAAAGTAACGACGAATTTATAGAGCCATTGTAACTTGAACGCTAGAAAAAAAATTGGAATCTTTTCTTCAGTCTTCCACAGAAGAAAGAACTCGCAAACGAACCCTCTAATTAACTCTTTTGTAGGTTATTCTAAATCAACATAAGACTGATACTAATTAGCAGAAACTATCTAAATATCAAATATCCGATTTTTTTTAATATAGACGTTCTGAAGCGCTTCAAATCGTTGCTCATTGTTAGAGTTTTTATATTAAGTTTTTTTTTGTCAATTTCTCATGGTCACGAGAAATTGAGATGAGAACATCATCTCGTCAACATATTTCACTGCTGGACAATTTATATTGAAACCGTTCTTTATGTCTGCAACTTCTTCTTTATAACTCCCAAGACAACAACCTCCAGGGTTGTTTTTATAAGATACGACGACGCAAATGAGCAAACGGATCACCTGATGGTAAGCGATAACCGTTGCCCATGGACACCCGCAACACCAGATGAGTCACAGATGCGTTGCCGGCCTTTTAAAAGGGAATAAGGGGGAAGGGGGGGGGGTTGGGCCTCCGGTACCCTCACACACTCGGCGCAAGCGCTATTTTACGCCAGGTCGAGCAGGCCCAATTCATGCCGAAACATGGCTCTCCCACAGTAAAGGGTTCGTGCCCACTTGGCCACGCGTGGCCTACCTAAGCGCGTTTGCGGATACACTGTAGACATTTTATATATTTTCCCCGCGATTTACGCGTCTCTATAAACAGCCGAGAATACGGAGCCGCCGTAAAAGTGAATAATCGCGAGTTTTATATCCGTTTATACGTTTAGTGGGTTTCAAAGAGTATAACAATTTATCTGCAGACCTCGCTGGGGATTTATAGTGGGGCCCTTCATATTTTACTGGAGTAGCGCGTGTACTGTTATCGGTTAGTTTAGCTATTGTGGGAGCGAGAGTGGATGAAGTGATCGAAGACGTTGATAATAGAAAAATAGAAAATGTTACCTAGTAATATAGACATTCTGTTGCTTCTAGAGCTGCTCGTACATCAGGCCAGGGGCTTTCAGTTATCAGTTTCCTATTTTTCCGCAAGAGTCCAATTCATCCACATCCATCTCTGTGGTTCTATGATGGTCTCGAATGTTTGTGTGATGAATTTGTGCATTTGTGCCTTAGTCACGGTTGTTAACATATATTTCTATCAAAAATATTTATATACTAGCTGACCCAGCCACGCGTTGGCTGAGTAATCATAATACATTGAATCAATTTATTACTCATTCTTTGATACAATTAAATTAATATTTTCATTTCATACAATTAAATTAATTTTAAAAAAATTGAAATGCATTTATTCATATGCGATTGATAATAAAACATTTTGTCATTTTATTATTTATAAAAATAAGTCGGGTTTTCTTCCTGACGCTATAACTCCAGAACGCACGAAACGATTTCCACGGTTTTGCATTCGTTGTAAAGGTTTCAGGCTCCGTGAGGTTTATATCAAAGAAAATTCAGGAAAATATTCAACAGAAAAGCGAGAAAATCATTTTTCACATACAGCGAGACAACATGACATTTGACAGGTCAGCTAGTTATTTATAATATTAAAAATATTCACACTGAACACTGCACAATAACAACACAATATAAAGTATGATTATGAAAATGATTCACGAAAAATTGTTATAACATGATTATGTTGAGAAAATGAAATGACTTGGAATCAACGTCATCTAGATGTTAAACCGCCATCTATTAGGAATTTATAGAACTAACTGATAAATATGCACTAATTTCGTGTAATAAACATTTAATTTGTAATAATATTAATATTAAAACTATCCTATCTTTTTAGTTGGCCCAAATTACATAAAATATTCCAAGTTTCATCCAAATCTGTTCAGTAGTTTCGAAGTTTATCGCGAACATACATCGTGACACGAAAATTTTATATATATAATGATATGGTCTATCCGTTACTATTGTTTACTTTGAGCTAGGTTAATTGGTGTGAGTATAAGAAATATTTATCATCGGCGATCCCAATATCACATCTCCAATAGAGCAGTGGAAGGACAGTTCTAACTACATTCAAAAAATCAAAATCAAAATAATCTTTATTCAACATAGACCTTTACAGGCACTTATTGACGTCAACAGACAAAACAAAAAAACAAAGCTTAAAAAAAAACAAAAACCTTGTCCGTACGTACGAATAAGGAAAAAAATAAAAAATAATTGACTCGACACCTGTTCGGAAATTGGGAGAGACTACTCGAGAAGAACAGGCAAGAAACTCTGAAGGTCTATTTTTTATCTCCTCTTTTCAATGTTAATAATTATAATAATGTAATTTAAAATACAATATAGTATAAGATACAATCATACCTAATACGATTACAGTCGAATGTATGTTTACATACACATATAAAAATAATACAATATTATAAATAATGTTGTTACCAAACATGGCTCTATGAATAGTGTCCCTATTCCCAAATGCTGTGATCATTAAGATAGTCACTTACTTTATAATAACCTTAACTCATGAGTGTCTTTTTGATATGGATTTAAAATTTATATAAAGGCAAATTTAAAATCCATATCAATTCACTATTCACTATCGACTCTAAGTGAGAGTGCTCTGAAGAACAGTTTGTAATGGGACCTTCGTTGCTGTTTACTATTACACCACCATCCACCATAATTTAGCCGTATAACTTGGATATGATCTAGTACAGTTCAATTTCAACGTTAATTTCGTCCACGTATTTGCAGATTTTGAAAGGCGCTCAGGTGCGGTGTTTCCTGAGCGCCATGATATATCCAACTCCAAATGAAGTTTAAAAAAAGGTGTGACCCTAAACCTACGGATGTCCATGAGCAATGGTAACAGTCAAATGGGTCACTTGTTCGTCTAGCAACTGTAATAAAAAATAAATTAAGGCTCCATTGTAATAGAAATCTGCGCGATGCGGTCAAAAATCATACAAAGTAAAATAACTGTAAAGCGCTACGAACTAGACCTGAAGGACCCAAGCCAGCGTCATCTGCTCATGGTGCGCTCTGCCAGTTGCCAGAGGAGGGTTTGGCGCTCCCAACAACACGCGCTGGACTAGTTTGGACAAGCCCTAATACCGAAGTAAAGTAGGATCAAGTCCATCGGTGGACACATTGATCAGCTGAGCTATGCTAGTCAAAATAATATAATTTTTATTAATAAATAATATATTTTGCGGCGTAATACCAGAATTGATTTTGATGGACTTTAATGCGGAGGTAGTTTGATATCTGGTAAAGGATATACGATAACTTTTACCACGGGAAATTATGTTTACTATGGGAAAATTGTATAACAACGAATGAGACGATTCTTACATAATATTGGTATAAGAATAGTTTAAGACTCGGAAGATTTTTTTTTATCACGGAAAAAGGCCGGCGAAAAATTTATTCTTAAATAAATACTTAACTTATTGAAATATGTATATCGATTAAAAGGCCATCATTTAAAGTAATATACGTACCTACATTTCAGGCTATGAACCACTACTGAAGAACGAGGCATTGCCCCATTTGATGGCATTAAGATATGGGTGAAAATTTATGTTAATGGCGCAGATTACGATCTTCAAATTTGAGAGATTCTGACAAATTAACGCAATTACAGTATTTGGCTTAATAATGCGTTACAGTTCCATGGCTGACTGAGCGGTTAGTGTAACGGCAAGTATTTAAACGTACCTATAGTATTAATAAAATAAAAACGCACATAAAATTCCTACGTCGATAAATATTCGGCTATATGTACGCAAACCTATTCTACAATAGTTAAATTACATTAATTATGTATTGTTTGTCATTATTTTTGTTACTAAAAAATAAATTTATTGTTATTGAAAATAATTTTATTGTATTAAACCGAAACGTGGTCACTCTCAATGGGCCTTAGAAGGAGGTTCAAATTTATCCAAAGGGCAATGAAGAGAAAGTCCTCGGAATTTCTCTGCGTGCGTGATTATGACATCTACTACATATTGGGGAAAGTTTTGCCCCACTTTTTAACGCTACATTTTAACATTTACATATATTTTTGCTACATTTTAACAACATTTTAACGTTACGTTCCAGTTTTTGATGACTCTATACTCTGTCTACCAAAGCCGTTTGTTTGGGTACTTTCCTGTCTTCTTGGGTCTTTTCTGTTTCTGCTGCAAAATAGTAGTATTTGTATTGCTGTGTTCTGGGGTGAAGGGTAAAATAGGTAGAGAAATCATTGGAAATAATATGTCGCCAACATACACTGAGTGTGTGTTTTTGATTTGCTTGCGAATCTCACAGGAACCATATGAACTGTAGCCGCCTGTGATCAGTTACCATCAGGTTGGTTGTTTGCTTATTTGTCAATGTGATGCCTCACATAAGCATAATTATATATATATATATATGTGTATAAATCAGCGGTAGTTATTTATTCATCTTGATTAGGATACGAAGTTAAGGGTTTTTAGTAAGTATGTCCATCGATACACGCCAGTCGCTATTGACCTTCTAACATTTCAGTTGTTAAAAGTTCAGGTGAAGGTTTCTTCTACCTTCTCCCTTATGCATCAGGTGAGATAAAAGGATAAGGAAATAGCAGTTCTATGTAGTATAGAAATGAGAAATTAATTATTTAAATGACAAATAAGGAACGAAGTTGCCAATTCGATTAGCGATATCGTGTAACATTCAATGACACTTCGACACTTAAATATCCATCACTCGATCATTGAAATCCTTAAATACTCCTAAGAATTTTACACGTCCACATAAAATTACAATGAAAGATTTACAATGGTGCTAAAAAATATAGTCAATTATATTGGCAAATTGAAGAATAATGCCAGAATAACGGGAGCTGTGCCCACGTGGACATTTCTAATTGGTCCGACGGAGATCACAGATCTATAATACTGGTTGAGCCAATACGATAAATCCAGCGCTGAGCTTTGCAACGAAAATAAAATTTGAACAAATAAATATGTCTGTGACGACGAGAATGTATGGCCGCTGAGTATGTGAACGTGCAGATGGAGTACTTAATACTAACGTTGGAGGAGCTCGGTGTCGCTTGGCGTTTATAATATTAATAATGATATTAAAAAAAAATAGATTGATATTAATAATATTAATAAAGAAAATTGAAACAAGATCATACACTATTTTCCAACGTACACTAACCTAACCTACCTAATAAATGGTAAAAATATGAATCTCGACCTCTTTCGATTTGGAGAGTCACATTAGTGCGCGGGTCCTGCGCCAGGAGGCCGATTCTCGCACAATTCTTTAAAAAGTTCAAATTCAAGATTTCGTTTCTAACTATGCAAATTCGTCTTAGTTATATTTATATAAGTCACCACACTGAGAAAAAAATCCTGCTAAATTAACAACAAAAAGTTAATCCGGGAGAGCCGTTCATAGTGAATTGTTACTATATCAAATTTTTTATTGTCAAATGAAATCGACAATTAGGTAGATTCGGCAACAATAATATGTTGCTAAAAAAACAATTGTAATCTTGTGCCATATCACAACCCATATTAGTTACACCAACAATTTAGCTTTGTCACCATAAATATTCCCGTTTTGTCATGATTAAGAACGGACATGAAGCAGGTTGTGTGAATCGTTGGGGCTACCTACGAAATATAGAATTCCATTTGGAATCATTTGATCGAATATCAAAATATTATCAGTGTATTTCGATATTCGATCATTTGGAATTCGATATTTCGTAGGTAACCCCAACGATTCACTCAACCTGCTTCATGTCCGTTCTTAAATATAAGCACTAGTTTTAAATTGTCTTGTTTTTAAATTCACATTAAATAGTAGAGCAGAAGTATTTAATGTTTACAACCGTGATTAAAGTATATTCCACCATTGTGCTACACCGACACAACACGTGCCCGCTCGGTCGAACATTCGCGGAGGAAATGGACGAGCCGAGCCGAGTCCTGCGTAAATAAAAAGTACTTTGTGCCGGCGCCCGAGTGAAGTGATGAGAGAATTAGCTACCGAAACGAAACAACTACTCGGAAGTTGTCACAATACACTAATTTATTTGCTAAGCGAACAATCTTAAATTTTGTTAGTTTTGAATATTGTTCATCCAGCATCGTAGTAAATA
The DNA here is from genome assembly GCA_036419045.1 of Scirpophaga incertulas. Lineage (NCBI taxonomy): Eukaryota > Metazoa > Arthropoda > Insecta > Lepidoptera > Crambidae > Scirpophaga > Scirpophaga incertulas. The sequence continues at coordinate 5,992,716 of CM071641.1, forward strand.
AACATGGCAACAACTTTAGCTTTGTTACAGATTATTTTGTCATACTATAAACACTAAAGTTAATATTCGAACAATTGTTATTGTGTGTCAAGTGTTTTGTTGCAGTTACTGTAATTATTTAACAAAGCTTTTATGGACACTTTGTTAGCCATTTTTTTTCTCAGTGCAGAGCGGCTTTATTGATTTAAATAATCGACTATGTGGTGGATTTGTGTGTGTCAAGAATAGCAGAGTATAATTAAGAATAGTTCAAATATTAGAAAAAGCAGAGAAAAGAAATGAAGTCGTGAACTATATAATTATATAAATATCAGTTTTGGAATTTATCTTCTTTAATTGATACTTGACAGCTTATGTCTATTGACTTTCTCTTCCACTCTATTATTTCGACACTCACTTCTTCACTATTGAAGTAGAATTATAATTATCTTTGTTTTTCTATAAATTAACTCTATAAATAAATTATTAATTCAAATTAAACTTACTAAGTTAAAGATTTGTTAATTATAAAAGTATCGCGGTCAGCAAAGCGATAGTCTTTTTAAAAATAGCGGTGTACAAATGCACAATGTTCAGGTTGATTGATCTGTTATAACCGCTCGAGAATGAATTCCGATTCAAATTTTTATTCGAATAATATCCTGTCCAGTGAGCTTCGATACGATTCGTACATATATGATGTCGTTCAAAGCATTTTTATACATGTTTCGTACAAAATGTATAGAAATGCTTTGACTGATGTCACTTATATATGCTTACGTTGGAACAAAGTTGTTTATGTTAGTGTAAATGCTTGGGCATTTTAATGATATGTCTTACGATGTTAGCTGATATGCTTGTAGCTGTTAAATTTGTTTGTCGCGATGTTAATATTGAGGGTGGATTTTATAAATTATATTGCAATGATATGTCACCATCACAGCCCATATACGTCGCCACCGAGGGCCACGAGTCTACTTTTTTAGGGTGATTAGAATATGGTCGAACAAGCTGGCCCAGTGCGGATTGGTTATTTTTGAATTACTTCTCAGCTGTTTGCAGTTTGCCTCACAATGTTTCCTTAATCGTAGGAGCGTCAGATAAATGTACATATAAAAAAAACGAAAACCACATTGATATATCTGCCGTCCTATAACTAAAACAACGTTAACCCTCAAGTGTTCAAATTTAATTTTTTAATTGAACTTGAATGAGCAGTAGATTTTCTTTCAATTCATCTAAGAATCATTTTATAATATTAAATAATTCGTGAGTTATAGGAACTTTTTAAACCGTAAAGTTTTTAAAATTTCAATGATTACCCTACCTTAAAAGCGACTAACCCACACTTTACGCTATAAATACATTAAACTACCCTTAACTGCTTGATTTATTAATTATATTCTAGATTTCTTCATCACTAAAAGTACGTTTTATGATTATTCTTGAACCACGGCTCTAACCACATACTATAAGTAATGACATTCCCCGCGTTTTTGCCGTTTTCTCTAGAATATTCTTTTTGGTTTAGCGTCCTTTTAGTTAGAGGACGGCAGATATGGCAGGATCGACCCCCGGTTCCTGTCATCTGATTCGAAGACCAGTACTGAGAGCACAGAGCTCCGACAATGACACGTCTCTGTGTAAAACTACTCGCAGCGCTAACACTGATATTCTATTCTGCACGGTGTACGAGTATGTGATCTAAATACGTGTGGGGTCGGTCGGCGGCGCATCGATGCGCGAGAATTTAATTTCGCAATCTCGATGCTCGGAACAAATGTTGTTGTTCAATGTAATTGTTCTTAGATTGTTTCAAAATATTCAGCTCAAACGAACGCTTTTCCAATTTTTCCGCTACGCACTCAATTTGCGATTCGGTTACAGGATGAACTACAATAAAAATTTCTTTTGTGTAAGTCGGCCCTTAATCGTCTGTTTGTAAACATATTGTGTTTTTGTTTTAGGCGAAGAGCTAAACATTTATACTGTCGTGTCGATTTCGATGGATAATCTGCAAAATAATAAATCCTTAATTATGAAATTGCGGTTGTTACGCTTGTAAATTTGAAAATTTTAAAACTTTTTAAATTTTAACGCCATAGAAAATATGTATTTTTGCATTACTTTTTGACTCTAAAGTACAAGTTTTGGTTACAATTGAATCTCCAGATCAGGATATTTTATAGTAAAAAATCGCAAAAAGTACCTGTGTTGTTTTAAGACACAATATTGTACATTATTGACTATAACTTCATAGCAACTTATTATCTTGCCTAGAAAACTATGTTATTACTTAGTTTAATATCTATTGACGTGTCTGTAACAATTTTGTAAAGTTTGCTCTTTGGTTTATTAAATAAATAGTGAAAATGTTAGTATGGATAAGCCCCGTCAATACCGCCTACAGCAAGCCTATCATTAGGCAACAGTCAATATCGGCAGAGGTTACGTAGACCGCGACATGTCTTTAACGACCCCCCTAATCAACTAACGCAGGACATTCTAGACCTGCAAGCGGCGGCATCTGAGCCGTCGCCTCCCTTGTGTATCACGAGTAGGTTCTCTGTGAACATAGGCTGGTCCCACTTTGGTGTACCGTGCCTCTAGCGCATATGCCCTCTCCATAGGGCAGCACTAACCGTGCCTCTCCTGAGGTGCGGCTTTCTGTCACTTCAAGCCAGTAGAGTCAATAGGACCAAAGACTCAGGCTGAGTTTAGTCGGTAGCTCTATTGGGTCAAGCCGCCTCGATTCACCAGGAGTCCGACATAATCGCCGTATCTCTACTTGCCGTTGCGGTGGTATCCATGAGGATTATCAGCCTTCTCTCCTGAGGAAAAAAAAATATATGGATAAGCCTAATTCTTTGCAGTCTGTATACAAAACCGCATTTTCATACAAATATTATGTATAATATATTATATAAAAGGTCGTTGTTTTACATAGGTAGTACTTGGAAACTATTCGTCTGTATCGCATTTGAGTAGCAGCAATGAGTTTGCATTTTTTTGAAATCGATATCTACAGCGAATATTTGTCTATGGAAACATTGTACAGCGCCTCTAGCGAGAACGTAATAAACTAAAATAATATTTTTATTTATTTATTTATAGGATCACCAACATAATTAACAGTAAACTCTTTATAAACAGTATAGTGTACTACATATGTTTCCAACTAATTGCACTTACAATCATAGGTAACCACAGCGTGCAAATACAAATAATAACATGTCACTTTAATATAATAAAAACGTATAAAAAGTGAAATTATTGTACGGACAACTAGAGAATTGCACCCCATTCTAGTTATACAGATTTTTTCGAAATAGACCACAAGGATTTCCGTTGAGTCATTTTGTTGGTATGCAATGTACAAGATTTTTGTTCTCTTATGCTTATATTTGATTTGACGTTAATAAGTGCCTATCCAGGAGTAGCTTGAATAAAGATTATTTTGATTTTAATTTTTAATCACAACTTACTTCTTTATTAATTACAATTTCTTGCTCTTTTTCTTGGCTGCTTGCCACGCATGTACATTACAGAATTAATGTTTCAGCCAAACAAGATGGTAGTGACTAGTGCTACGTGGAAGGGAAGAGCAGTGTAACTATCTAATTGAGCGATGCTAGCCTGGCTCTGATAAAGCAGAATGGTCGTCGTAACTTCCCCATAAACTTTACTACCAACTAAAGTGTAGCCAGTTTATTAGCTCAGGAACAAAGATGGCGGATTGTACAGCGTGTGCGGGTCTCTTAACTCAATATCAAAATGGCTTCATTTTCATATTGAGTATTTAAAATTAATAATTTTTCAGCGTTTCTACTGAATATTAATTCTTAATATAATGTTAACACGTTATAATTAGTATTGGTTCACTACAAAAGTACACTAGTATTTTTAATAAAAAAATATTCGATTTTTAAGGTCCATCACTAGTATTATAATGCGTTATTATGATACAATACTTAATATTATTATTTTTGTACTAGATCTGTTGCCGTTGTGATTCTTCTTCTTTCTCTTACCCTGTTTTCAATTTTATTTAGGGACATGTGTGCCTCTTCCACTCTCCAGTATCACTCGCCCTTTCCTAATTACTAATAATAAAAGAGATCCTTATTGGTAATATAGCAATACTTACCAGGCAATCTCGCAAAAATACAGAGTAATGTTAAAATTTAAAAATGTAATAAGTTCATTAATGATTTTGTTTTAAAAACCGGTAGCTCAGCGAAATAAACTAATTATTGTAACTTCGGTAACTGCAAGATTGCAACCCCTACAAGAATTACAGAGGGGAACTCCTCTGCCTTCCTCTACTTCTTGCATTTACTCTTAGATAAACTCGTGTTACTTGATACTACTATTCGGATAAAACACGTTAATAGTTCTATGACCCTTTTTTTTTTGTTTTCCAGAGGAAAATGCATCAAATTGCATACCCCGGCTGTGGCGAGCCGGCGGTTATGTGGGGCTCTCCTCCCCAGAAGGGGGAGGCCTACCCACTAAAAACCTCAGGGATGGCCTTCCTCAGGCATGTAGGGAGCCCCCGGGAACATAAAGCCACTTCGGGGAACCCCCAGCCTCCGCTCCCCTCTCTAGAGGGGAGCCCTCCTCGAGGGAGGCTACTACCTCCCCCGGTCTCCTCCACCGACGACGCCCCCCGGCCACGGAAGGGGCGTGGTCCATCCCGGTCGCCGTAGCAGTCGCGACTTCCTCGCGCCCGCCGGTGACCCGCGGCGGCGCCGCAGCTGTGCTACCGAGCCCGGCGCCGCCTTCTTCGAGCGGGATCGGCCATCTCCCGACCCCGCTCGGCGGCCTCCTTCTGGAGCATCACTGCTTCACAGAAGGAGGCCACAGTTCTATGACCCTAATGTGGATTACGGCTATGGGTCTATATGGGTCTTACTTTTCCTTTATTATTGAAGTGGACTTGATGAGTATAGTTCTAGTAATTTTTAGGATTTATGAAAGAGGGCTGAGCTGTAAAACATTCTTAAAAAGATTACGCAATATCTAAAAATAAAGTCTCCAATGATCCATCACTATTTTGGTGGACGTAAATTGGGATCTGTTTTATGAGACTTGTATGGGAACTGTTAAGGTATTTAGCGACATGTAGTCCCCGTCTAAACACCTGATCAGCGCTAAAATGTTTACCGCTACGTTAACAGGATACGCCTGCTGCCTGTGACTAATATTTGGCATGACAACCTACTTTCAGACACACCTTTCTGATCAACAAGTAAAGTTTACTCAAGTACATTTTAAGTAAGTCTCGTATTTTCAAAGATAGAACTCAAAAGATACTTAAATGTTAATAATGAACTGTACTGTAAATATGAGAATTTTAAGGCCAATCTAAGAGTAAAATTGAAAATCCAAGGGCCAAAATCTAAGAGCTGTAAGGACAAGTGCCAGGTAAATCTGAGAGCTTTAAGGACAAAGTACCAGGTAAATCTGAGAGCTTTAAGGCCAGGTGCAGGTAATTCTGAGAGCTTTACGGCCAAGTGCAGGTAAATCTGAGAACTTTAAGGACAAGTGTCAGGTAAATCTGAGAATTTTAAGCCCAAGTGCAGGTAAATCTGATAGCTTTAAGGACAAGTGTCAGGTAAATCTTAGAGCTTTAGTGGCCAAGTGCCAGGAAAATCTGCGGCATACTTATTAGAAACTTAACTACGCCTCTTACATTCGACTTCGCTCAAGCACGTCTACTATAACCGCTGCGTCTTCCTCATCGTAGGAGTACACGCTGATGTTTCACGTTTCGCTGCCGGATCAAAAGAACTCTAAAGAATACTTTCATGATTTCTTCGGCGTTTGCGCGTCTATAGCGATTCCCTCTTAGTTCAAATTGATAAGGCTAGGACTTCGGGGCATCCAAGGCATCGGACCGACTCCCCACCTAATGGCAATTGGAGATTGTCGCCAACAATGAGTGCAGCCAATAGGTATGTGTCCTTGTCACCTTGAAAAAAAAAACGGAATTTCGCGCAGATTTAGGGTGGCTCTACAGTAATACAATTTTGCCGAACCCGTATTGCTTCGTACTGAGGATCCCATTCCGACCTCGATAAAATGCTGACTCGAATGATGAGCAAAAATACCCAAGCTTTTATAGCTCAATAAAAATATATATATATAAGATAAATCTAATGTTCTTGTTTCATTATTTTCAGGTAAGTTGATCCAGCCAGATTCATAATGTCATATTTCTACAAAGTATTTTCTGCCATAACTGTAAGTAACTGTTAATAATCTATATACAAGTATAAAAGGCTTTTGCTATAGACTGACGGTTTATCTAGCTAGAACGTCTCAGTGGGGCTTAGTAATACAGTGCGGCTTAGATACCTACTAATGAAGGATTTTTCAAATTTCCCACACAAAGTTGATGAATCCCTTAAAATCTTGGAGAGGCCTTAATAGAATTATGCATACGTGGCGCTATTTTGATTTCATTTTGATTATTAATAGCCTCCTTAATGGGAAATGTCTAACATCTTCAATTAATTGCCGAAACTAATCTTCATAAACAACGCATTACATTAGTTTCACTTATCATATGTATTCATTTGCAATATCCGATTTTAAAGTCAAAGATTTCCATATAAAATCAATAGGTACTTTGTCTTTAGGTCGCTCACAATTTTTTTGTGCTTTCGCTTTAGAAAATGTATGGAATAATAAATACGTAAATTGTTTTATCCTCTGGCAGGAGGTGCGAAAAGCAAAAGTATTTTCTTTAGATTTCAAATATGCTGTTAGTTTCGACTGAGCTTAAATCCATTATCGTGCTCAGGTTTTAATTATTTAACAGTCGCTGCGCTTGGGATTTAACAATGGAGTACTAACGTTAAAATATTTGAAGCGCTCCAGAATCAATTCCACACCCGTAGCCTTGTATTCTGATAAATTTTTAATAATTTAGTAGGAAAAGTTCGTCGAAAAAAATCGAAGATTCTTTTCTTTCCTGGAACAATATCGAAATTTCAAAATATACAGTGATATTCTAGAACTCTCTCGGTGCTTTCATACGAGGCCTATATATATTGCGCCCAGTTTGTTTTTCCGTAGTTATGGAGAATCAATCTATCCTCCAAGACAACGCACGACCACACATCGCCAAAAAGACTGAAATAAAATTAGAGGAACTCGGTTGGGAAGCCGTACCACATCCCTCTTATTCACCCGACTTGGCACCTTCAGATTATCACGTATTCAAACATTTAACACATTTTTGAAGTAAACAAAATTTCAAAGATTCCAATAATCTGAACAACAGAAGTGACAATGTTTTTTGATTCTAAACTTCCAGAGTTTTGTGCCAGAGGTATCAACGACCTTCCTAATAGATGGAGCACTGTCATTAGTTCTGACGGCCATTATATTGTAAATTAAAACTAAACTTGAAAATTAATCCAAAACATTTTTGTTCCTAATATTTCGACGAACTTTTCCTACAACCCAATATAATTGAGTAAAAGAAATATCCTCCAAACATATTAAAGTAAATTACATAATGCTTGTAATATCTTTTTCAACACACGTTCTCATAACGGGGCTGTTTCATGCGTGTTTTTAATCTCAAAAACTAGGATATTGCACACTAGTGCGCAATTTCATTACGCACTAGTGTGCAATATTTATAACCCGATAAAATTCGGTTGTTCCCTGTTACAAGATGTTTTTATATACGTACAATGCATTCTTAATATAGTCTGGTAGCACTTTCTTTTTCTAAAACAAATGTATTCTAATGTTTAATAAATAGTTAATAGCTAAAGAAATTTTGTCATGAACCGCAACCGTCTCGACTTCACGCGACGTTGGTTATTTGGATCATCGTCTGTCTATTGGCGACGAATCTTTCAATGAAATTGTAAATTTCCATGAAAATGTATCAGCATCGCCGACATTTACCCAAGAGAATGAAGACATTATTCAAACTACTAATACCAACAGTACTATATCTCAAACCGTAAAAATGCCCGCAAAATGTGTACAGTATCACTTCGCAAATTGTACATTTACTAATTGTTTTAATAAATAAAAATTTGCATTTTATTAGCTTTTTTCCTCAACTTGTGTTGAAAAACGTCGTATGAAACTCGTGAGCATTGTTAATTGCATCCTCGGCTAAATTGTCGCGCTCACCTTACGGCTCGCGCGACCAATACCGCCTCGTATGCAATGAACAACTTTGCACACTAGTATCATAATGTATTATTCTAATATTATAAACACGAAAGTATGTAAGTATGGATAGCATCGAAAGGATGATCGAAAGACGACTGACGAAAGAAATATAAAATAAATCAGATATGAATGGGCCAGTTGGTAGGGGACGACCCAGACGATACCTGGACCAAATAGGTGCTATAATGAAGGAAGATTGGGTCAGGAGTACCCGTACCCAAACGTAACCGTAAATCTACGGCAGTTTGAATCATATCAAGTGAAAAACCGTGATCTCTGACTACCCCCATAGGAAAGAGGCGTGAGTATGTATGTATGAAGCATGCACTATATAAATAGTAATAAGTACCTAGAACTATAATTATAACGAAACAAATAATAGTTTCAAACTTTTAGCTATAAAAATTAAGTACTTTTCAAACAAACTTTCGTCCCATATTTCGACCACTTACCGCCCTTTTTTCGCATTATAAAGTTATTTTATTGTATAACTAGCGACCCGCCCCGGCTTCGCACGGGTGCAGTGAAAAAATGGTTATGGTAGGTTATCCCTAAGAGATAGACATATACCATCGCGGACTTTTTTGTGGATTTTTGTAAGTTGTACAATACTGTAGTACATTATTTTGGTCTATCTCGTAGGGTTCAGCCAGCGTTTGCAATATAAGCGCAAAAAAACGTGCTTATTTACGACATCACATTAGAAACCTTTAAATTTATCAGTGTTTCTCTACTATATTATGCATTTATTATACATACAAACCTTCCTTAAGAATCACTCTATCTATTAAAAAAAACCGCGTCAAAATCCGTTGCGTAGTTTTAAAGATCTAAGCATACATACGGACATACAGCGAAAGCGACTTTGTTTTATACTATGTATTGACAATATTTATACAGATCTTATTCTAAAATCTAAACAAGTTATCAATCAATTAGATTCTGACCACTGTGGACTAATAATCGCTGTCCCACATCAGTGTAAACATGAGGCAAAGAGAGACATCACTGTTATACCTAAAACTATAAATAGATTAGAACATTTTAAAAGTAACCTTTTTGATAAAATACCTTACTTAAAATACACAAATAATCCAAATAAATTTTACAATGATTTTTTTAATCTATTTTGCAAAGAATTCAATAATATCTTTGTGCCAAAAAGGATTTCAATTAATGATGTTGTTACTTTTAGTGAGTGGGCCACACCCGGAATATATAAAAGTAGAAAAAGACTTTTTGAACTTTATAATGAACGTAACTATAACACGAGTGTAGAATTTTATGAATATGTAAAAAAATACTCTAAATTGTTTAAAATGGTTTGTCGCCAAGCAAAGTCAAGTTTTTTAAGTTCGAAAATTAAAAACAGTGCTGATAAAATTAAAATGACCTGGAGCATTATTAACGCTGAAACTGGACGAGTTAAACTTCGTGACAGTAACTACAGTTTAAATATAGGAACTAAAAGAATAACTTCAGATAGTGAGGTAGCTAAAGAGTTTGAAACCTTTTTTACCAATATTCCTATTTTATCAACAAATTTTTTAAACTCTTCCCCAACTGTAGCAGAATCCATCCTAAAAGAAAATGTTAAGGATAGTCAGACTCTTTTTAAATTTCGACAAATTGAATCGGTTAATATAATTAAGACTTTTAAAACATTGAATAAAAAGAAAACCGCGGACCTTTGGGGAAACTCCGTAGTTGTCACAGAATCAGTAATTGAAATAATAGCTCCAATTCTAGCTTGTATATTTAATGATTCTATTGAAGGTGGTGTTTTTCCTGATTTAATGAAACATAGCAAGATAACTCCTTTGTTTAAGTCTGGTAGCTCATTTGATCCCACAAACTTTAGACCTATTTCAGTGCTACCAACGTTTAGTAAAATTTTTGAGAAAATAATGTTAGACCAAATGCAAAGCTATTTTCGTATTAATAATCTTCTGCATAATAATCAGTTCGGTTTTAGTAGGGGTCGCTCAACAACTGATGCAGGTGTAGAGCTTTTAAATAAGATATTTGACGCCTGGGAGGATTCACACGATGCTTTGGGTGTCTTTTGCGACTTATCCAAAGCATTTGATTGTGTTCTCCATGAAACTCTGATTAAGAAATTACGTTATTATGGTTTCAAAGGCTCTTCTCTGAACCTTCTTATTTCATATTTGAGTGACAGGATTCAGAGAGTCGATATTAATGGTACGAGATCTCAGGGATCTTTGCTTAAGATGGGCGTCCCACAGGGCTCAATTCTTGGTCCCTTTTTATTTTTAATATATATATAATGACCTTCCCTTTTATGTTAATAATAAACACGAAATTGTACTCTTTGCAGATGATACATCACTTATATTCAAAATTAAACGGAGACAAAATATTAATGACACTGTGAACGATGCAATCTCTAAAGTAGTCCACTGGTTTAACGTTAATAACTTGCTTCTAAATGAAAGTAAAACTAAATGTATCAAATTTGTATTGCCAAATGTAAAACAGGTGAAAACCGAAGTAATTATAAAGGATAGAAATGTGGACCTCGTGGACACCACAGTATTTTTAGGAATTACTCTCGATTCCAAACTTCAGTGGGGCCCACATATTGATAAACTATCAAAACGGCTCAGCACTGCAGCATTTGCAGTTTTGAGAATACGCCAATTAACTGACGTAGAAACAGCTAGATTGGTGTACTTTAGTTACTTTCATAGTGTAATGTCGTATGGTATTTTGCTGTGGGGAAATGCTGCCGACATTCAAACTATATTTGTGCTGCAGAAGAGGGCCATTCGAGCAATTTATAATCTAAAAATGCAAGACTCTTTAAGAGATAAATTTAAAGACACTGGTATAATGACAGTTGTGTCTCAATATATTTATGAAAATCTAATATATACCCATAAAAACATTCATTTATTTAGTAAAAACAGTGATGTCCATAGCTTCAATACTAGAAATAAGAATAAATTACATTTGCCTCACACTAGACTCCATAAAATTAATAATTCATTCAGAGGTAACTGTGTGCGTTTTTACAACAAAGTTCCAAGCAATATTGTACAATTAAGCCTAAATAAATTTAAAATCATTGTTAAAAGTGTACTTATTAGCAAAGCCTATTATACGGTTACTGATTATATAAAAGACATGAATGCTTGGACTTAATGTTTCTTAGTTCCACCAGGCATTGCCATGAACCTTTGTAATTATACTTGTACCTATAAGTTGACTTTTGTATGACTTGGTAACGATATATATTTTTGTAAATGTCGTTGCTTCTGTAAAAGTTATAGAGTTTCTGGCGCCCGTTCTTCTCTATAACTAAAAGAAGTCCGAATGGGTAGTAGGGAAAAAAAAAATTTGGACTATTCAAAAGAGCATATCTAACTGCCTACTTGAAATAAATATTTTGACTTTGACTTTGACTTTGACTATGTATTGATTGATTTAGGGTTTCATCGTCAATTCAAAAAAAATGCAAATTTATTATTGTCGTCAATTTTTACAGTCTTTATCGTTATACATTGAAATATATTTGAAATTTTGTAGGAAGAGTAACCATGATTTTGTTACATTGGTCGATCTCACAGCTTAGAGACAAGACTTTTCTCAAGGCCTATACTATATGTGTATCCTGTGTTCATTTAAATCACTTCAGTAGTTCGCATTTATAATAATGCTAGTAAGGTTTAAATATAGCGTGTTAAAGTACTCGTGTAGCGTAAGTTAGATGTTAAGAGAACCTGAGCGCTGCGAGAAATTCTAACTAAGTCTACCAAACTTATAATAGTATTTTTATCACCATCTATGAATATATAAAACATGTCTACCCTCGCAAGTTACTTACCATAAACTCAGTGCGTAGTTCATACAAATGATCTTATTTGTGATGAAACTTAAACTATATTTATTCGTTCCCAATTCTAATTATTTTTGGTCTCAAGCGGATAAACAACTTTTAACTCCCAAGTTACAAGGATATATGTACCTGTTTTTGAATGGATGTAATAAAATGAAGCCTTAAAAATTACATAAAATTAGATGCTCGTACTTAAGGTTTCGTTTGAGAAACGGTTATATCAAGTCAATCAAAACATCAAGGTATACATGCGTTATTACTTCGACGATAAAATATTTATATTTTGATATGGATCCTCGTATCTCATTCAATTACGTCGCGAAATGTAATGTTCTTTTTTTAAATAATTTAATACTTTCATTATTTCCTGCCGTGACCTACTTACATTGACGACACGTTTAGCGTAGTGGTCGAGTGATCGGCTTCTACGCAACGGGTCGCGGGTTCGATTCCCGCACGGGACAGATATGTTGTATGACCTAAAAAAAATTGTTCCGGTCTGGGTGTTTGTGCATGTGAGATTTCCATATTTGTGACTGCACCCACGACACAGGATTAAAACCCTCGACCCGGAAGGGACCTCACCCCCGGATGGCCGGGGGGTGACGTCGTAGGAGGTTGGAGGGGAGGAGGCGGCAAGATCACTCCTCCCCGAGAAGGGCTCCCCTAACGCACCCAGGGGTGCAAAGGCCAGGGGTCCTTAGATGCGACACTCGATCCTGAGGGCCCTCAACAACGCCTGAGGATGGCCATCGCTGAGGTTTTTAGTGGGTAGGCCTCCCCCTTCTGGGGAGGAGAGCCCCACATAAACACCGGCTCTCCGCAGCCGGGGTATGCAATTCAATGCATTTTCCTCAGAGACCCTAGAGTGGGGCGACTTTAAAAAAAAAACAAAGAAAAAAAAACTCATTGCTGAGATGATAAGGAAATAAAATTTGTATATTAAATACGAGTAATAAGCGTTCAAGTTGCTTAAAGCGAAAGGGTCGATCCTGCAATGAACCAAAATGTTTGCTGTTATTTAAATTTCTATGTTAAATTGTTTCATGTATACACCTCCAGTCTTCTTCTTTATCGTGCTCTGTTCCCAACATGTCTTCCTCTTCCACTCTCTATCACTATTTCAACCCTCACTCCCTTCTTCAACATATCAACATTCACACAGTTGATCCATAGTTTCTTCGGTCTTCCTCTCCCCATACGCCCATCCATTTTCATGTCCATAACTTCCTAGTTCCTAGTAACATGATCATTCTCTCTTCTTAATACGTGACCATATCAGGAATCTGTAGTGCAATTCTCCTAAATAAAGTCGCAGCGAGTTAGCAACGATTTAGTCTAAAAACACGTTTTTGTATTCACGTCTTTCAATCGAACTTTGATCGGACTTGAACTAGCTCGATCCAAACGTAGCGCTAAATCATAATTGTTACACTGTATTCTCCTATTTTATCGAAGTTAAACTGCACTCTAACCGCAACAGAATCGGTATTCTACTAAAGTTTAGATAAACCTGTCGATCGAGGTTGAGCTACCAAACGTCAAATTCCACGATTGAAATGCAGTTGTCATTAAATATTTATACATCTTTGGACTTTTATGCCAATTAAATAATGATTTTATACTCTAAAATCTAATAGTATCGTTTATTTTTCGATATATTTATTTTTTTAAATTCAGTGGATTTTGTCTTGATTCAGTTGGCAACATTCCCACCTCGCAATCTAAAGTTCGCTGAAATTAAGTTTTAGTTTCAATTTAGTTTTGGTTTCGTTCGGAAATGTGATACGTGAATACCGATTTTGGGTGGGACTAAGGTCGAGCGATTGCTAAACTTCAACTAAATTGCGATTGTAAAAAAATACGAGAATTGCACTACTGTGTGTTAGCGCCACCTATTGGCAATATATAAAATTCCTACCCCTTCCTTTGACCTATCCCCGGACCTGAGACGCGACGACAGCGCCGCGATAAAAAAAAAGTAATATTTAAGATGGCGATAACTCCGGCGCCGCGCTAACGTCGTCTTCAATTTATCAACTCGATAATTTCGCATACTTTCGCTAACCGCTTAATTCACCCGCCCCGGGGCAAACCCATCTCACAGTTCGCGTGTGCAAAGTTTTGAACCCGGTGACACCGCAAGAAAGTAGTGGTTAACGTCGCTGACCATTTGACTGGACATTCGAGGAGCCACCGCGACCGCTGAACCAGCCACCAATACATACAGCATCTTACCAGGTCTTCCTTTCTGGTTTCTTACTCCTCCAATCTTACAACACATGTGAGTTATTACTTTTCAATTTCACTTCAGTCAAATTTTGTTAAGTGGCGTGACCACTGTGCTTTTACCGTAAGTTCCTATCAATTGCAAAAAAACTATAGAAGTCAAGTTGGTATGTGGTCACATAGACATTTAAAATATCTACAGTGATTTAAGATTTAATCCAATGCACAGTTAAAGTTTGAAAGATGAGTAATCGCAGGAAACAAAGTGAATGATGCTATATATAGCCTCTGTCAATCAGAGCTTGTCAGAAAAGGCGAGTTTAGCTGAGTATGGAAGTAATAATTCCGAATATTAAACAATCAACATCAATTGTATCAAACTTAGATCGCGTAAGTTTAGTTTTTGTATTTATTTTGATATGTCCCTTTCACGCGAAACATAAATCTAACGACACATCTCAAGTTAAAATTCATCTCGTCTTTCAGGCAGCAGAGCGTACCAAACAATTAAATGAAGGCAAAAGAGGTTTATATATCTGAAATTATTTTTAGTAGTGATGATTAAGAATTCATGCGTCACCTTTTCCTTTTGTTCCGACATATCGTCCGAGCGGATAGTGGATGTTCTGACAATCTGATAGATACATGAAAATTATAATAATGTAGTTGTAAACGAAGCATATAATTCTAAATGATTTAACATACTTATTTTTTTATTACTACATTACTAAATCAAAGTCCGTCGTCTGTCTGTCCTTTTTTTTTTGTTCCCCTGAGGAAAATGCATTAAATTGCATACCCCGGCTGTGGCGAGCCGGCGGTTATGTGGGGCTCTCCTCCCCAGAAGGGGGAGGCCTACCCACTAAAAACCTCAGGGATGGCCTTCCTCAGGCATAGGTAGGGATCCCCCGGGAACATCAAGCTACTTCCGGGAACCCCCAGCCTCCGCTCCCCTGCCTAGAGGGAAGCCCTCCTCGGGGGAGGCTACACTACCTCCCCCGGTCTCCTCCACCGACGACGCCACATTACAAAACAAAGTCCGTCGTCTGTCTGTCCTTTTTTTTTTGTTCCCGTGAGGAAAATGCATTAAATTGCATACCCCGGCTGTGACGAGCCGGCGGTTATGTGGGGCTCTCCTCCCCAGAAGGGGGAGGCCTACCCACTAAAAACCTCAGGGATGGCTTTCCTCAGGCATAGGTAGGGATCCCCCGGGAACATCAAGCTACTTCCGGGAACCCCCAGCCTCCGCTCCCCTGCCTAGAGGGGAGCCCTCCTCGGGGGAGGCTACACTACCTCCCCCGGTCTCCTCCACCGACGTCGCCCCCCGGCCACGGAAGGGGCGTGGTCCATCCCGGGTCGCCGTAGCAGTCGCGACTTCCTCGCGCCCGCCGGCGACCCGGTCTGTCTGTCCCTAGGTATGCTTAGATCTTTAAAACAACGCAAACGGATTTTGATGCGGTTTTTTTTAATAGATAGAGTGATTCTTAAGGAAGGTTTATATCTTAAGAAGGTTTTTATGTATAACTTTAATACTTGTATAACTATAATTTATGTAATAGGCAAAGACTGTTCTTACGAAGTTATTTTAAATTCAAACATCCGTTGTTGCTACTTACGAATGTTTTTGTGTCAGGAAACCTTTAATTGGCCTTGGTATTGGCACATACTGTAGAAAATATAGTCTGTATATCTCTGTATGGTTTCTTAGAAAAATAAAATAAATAAAATAAAATATTGCAAAAACACTGGCTGAACCCTACGAGATAGACCAAAATAATGTACTACAGTATTGTCCACCTTAAGAAGTTCAACAAAAATGTCCGCTATGGTATATGTCTATCTCTTAGGGATAACCCACCATAACCATTTTTTCATTGCACCCGTGCGAAGCCAGTGCGGGTCGCTAGTCAAATATATAAATATGTAAGAAGGAGTATATTTCTCAGAACGATACTTTAGTACTAAGCTTATGTAATACACCAGAAAGAGACATTCTCACGTGCCATCATACTTGCACAATACATCCATCTCCAAATTGTACGTTTGTCTGTCTGCGAGGATTTTAGTATTACCGCCATTGTCCCTTTGTGTTCGTGTTTCTTTCATCAGAATAATACACTTGAGGCTTGGCACAGGCAGCGGATTTTGTCTACTTTAATTTAATGGGTATTACGATAATGCCTGTGTTCTGTATAATTTTATATTTTAATCTCTATTGTTTTGCGTAACAAATTATTTTTATATATGTTTGGGTAATTGTGTTGAGAATCTTCAATTTAATCAAGTGGACTGTATTTTTATAGTTCCGTTGTCCGTCCGTCCGTCTGTCAAGACCCTTTTTCTCAGAAACGCGTCGAGATATCAAGCTGAAATTAATATCACATACTCATTTCTCCTATCTCTCAAAGCAGTGCAAAAATAAAATTTCTAAATCAACGCAATAAAAAGGTATGGCCGTTTATGTTTCATTTGTATTACATATTTTGACATTTGCAATTAAACAATACCTATAGGGTACTTTCCGTTGACCTAGAATCATGAAATTTGGCAAGAAACCATGTCATGTAACACCAGTAATGGAAAATCCCCGAAAACCGTAAATTAGTGGTTAATTTACAAAAAAAAAATTACAGCATAATCGGGAAAAACAGGAAAAATCTTTGAAACATTGATCTGAGAGAACTTTGAAACATGATTAAGACATCTATTTCAATTTTAAACTTCTTTTTTCTTTCAGCAGATTGTCAAGGAGAACAACATATCCGAGTTTCAGCTAATTCTGCCGTAAACCAGGATTTTTTACCCAAAACTTCAGAGCCCCCTAGTGGCGAATTTTGTCTTTAACTTTTTCTCAATCTTATATATTCGTGATCAGCTCGTCAAGGAGACCAATACTATCTAAAATTTGGTGTCGATCGCCGCTCGCCAAACTGCCATATTACTCGTAACTGTGCCATGTACTTTGTTGGTGTTGCCAATAAACTGATTGCCAATATTGATAAATTAGTCTCCTAAGTATCTCCAATTAGTCTCCAATGTAAAAATAATAAATATTGTTTACAAAATGACCTTAATGATGTTTTGACAAAAGTGATAAGCTGGCTTAATGATCATAACCTTGAGATTAATTATAAGAAGACAAAATTAATAGAATTTAGACCCCATCAAAAAAACCATTGAATGTTAATTACAGCATAAATGATAATACATTGGAATCAGTAGACACTTTTAATCTATTCGGTATAAGTATAGACACTAGCTTAAATTGGAAAAGTCATATTCAAAAAGTAGCAAGCAAAATAAGTAGTTTTACCTATGCATTAACGGAATTATAAAAAATCCACAGACACGAAAACCGCGACGATAGCCTACTACGCATATGCACATTGGTTGAGGTACGGTCTTATTCTCTGGGGAAACAGTACAGACGTATCGAAATTACTAATTCTACAAAAAAAATGCATAAGAATATTGGCAAACATAGACTCAATGACAAGCTGTCGACCCTACTATGTTAAATATGGTATATTGACATTAATATCGCTATACATCTTAGAGATTTGTACCTTTGTTAAAAGACACATTGACATATTCAAGATGAGAAAAAAAAATTATACGCGACCAATAAACTTAAGACAAAAAGAATATCTTGCACTCCCTCCAACCAATTTGAAGATAGTAGGTTCTGGTCCCTATTCTATGTTTGTTAGGATATATAACAAGATTCCAATTAATATACGAAACATGGAGAAATATAATTTGTTCAAGGGCACGTTGGAAGCATACCTTAAAGGAAGACCTTTATATACGTTGCATGAGTTTTTTGATGACAGGACCGGAACTTGATCTGAGAGTTAATTAGTTATTCAATATATTATGTAATTTGTATTATATAAAGTGAACAATTGATTATAAGCTCTAAAATAGAATAATAGGGTGTGATGATAGTTGAAAATAGGTTAATGTAAATATGTAAGTTAGTGCAGGTATATGTAGAATAAGTGGTGGAAGATAGAAGTTTTGTAATAGTAATGGTGTAGTATGCAGTGTAGCGTAATGTTGCAGTGCCCTAGCTGGGTTTCATGTTTGAAACAGTGAAATGTGAGTAAGGGTCATCAAATGTATTGTACAACATGAAAGCAATAAATAAATAAGGTGGTTCTAATGGTACCGAAGTGAATTCTGTGTTATCAATTACTTGTAAAGGATTTGTTTTTTTCCCTACGTTTCACAAAGAAGACGAAACCAGATAGCATTGTATGATTTTTTTATATGATAAGTTGACAAACAAGCGGCCTGATTATTATAGTGGTCACAGTTGCCTATAGTACATGTGTTTCCTGTGAGATTCTCAGTAACTTTGCTATCCTCATAAACATTATAATGTACGTGACCAACTACTGACATAAAATGTGAAGTTTCAATTCATAAGATGTAAAGTCACGGTGCGGTAATAGTTTAAGTTATTCCTATACATGATAAATACAGTCCGTAGGAATTCACGCGCGAATGTTGCAGACTTTATGAAGTGTAACTTATTCAGGAACAGCGAACTGGCAATTTTGACGCCAGACCGGCGCAACATGCGAAATTAAACCTTAATATTGCCCGCCGAGGAATGCTTTTTCGTTTGCTATATCTATAATACAAAAGCAAGCGATATAAATCTCGTGAATTGTGTATTATATACGATATTTAATGGAAGAAAAATGTTATTTCTTAATACTGCAAACCATAGATGAAATATATAAACCAAATGTAGAGAAAATACTGCAGACCTTTTACCGTAAACTATAAGCTGAAAGTAGCGAAAATACTGCACTTGACCTCAGGTGCAATATGCAAGCTATAACCCTTAGCTTTGTATATTGCATCTGAGGTCTGCAGTATTTTCGATACCCTTTTGTAGATTGCATCTGAGGTCTGCAGTATTTTGATACCCTTAGCTTGTAGATTGCATTTGAGGTCTGCAGTATTTTGATACCCTTAGCTTGTAGATTGCATCTGAGGTCTGCAGTATTTTGATACCCTTAGCTTGTAGATTGCATCTGAGGTCTGCAGTATTTTCGATACCCTCTGCTTGTAGATTGCATCTGAGGTCTGCAGTATTTTTGATACCCTTAGCTTGTAGATTGCATCTGAGGTCTGCAGTATTTTCGATACCCTTAGCTTGTAGATTGTATTTGAGGTCTGCAGTATTTTCGATACCCTCTGCTTGTAGATTGCATCTGAGGTCTGCAGTATTTTTGACACCCTTAGCTTGTAGATTGCATCTGAGGTCTGCAGTATTTTCGTTATAAGTTCGCACTAAGTAAAAAAGAAATGCTAGATGAAAGGTACAAAATGCATACTCGCATGTAACAAATATTCAGAATGTCTACTGGCAGACCAACTTCTCTGTAATGAAAGAAGTAGCTTAAAGGCCCTTTCTCAAGCGACTTTTTTTATTTAAAAAATAGACGTTATATTAATTCTTATGATTATTTTTACTATACCTATTTTTAATTAAATACACGAAATCTCAATATAACAAAATGATGAATGATCTTTGAATATGACACTTATGTTTCCAATTCTTATTTCACAGATAAAGTATCATAGTTTGTGCCGGCACACGTTTGTTTCAGTAAATGGCTTTGAAGTGTCCTTAATCAAATCGTTATCAATGTAACACACTATTGAAGTTCGCTTAATCAAATTGCTATCTGTATATTTGTTAGAGATATTATTTCAAGGGACTATCGATCCATATCATAATAAAACAGTAGTTATTCCTACTAATATTATCTTATTTTATTTTTATATCACTCTCTATTTTATCTCTTATTTTTTATTATCAACGCAAAAGTTTTTATGGAGGGATGTTTGTTACTCTTTCACGTAAAAATAACTAAATGGATTTTAATGAAAGTTTTAATAATGTAGCGTCAAACGTCAGAATAACACATACGCTACATTTTATAAAGATATCGTGTGAATTGGCCAAAATATTATGATAAGTGTCCTGCGCAGACGCATTCGCGGGCATCAGCTAGTTCTATATACAGCGAGCGGCAAAATGATCTGACGGTTTTAAAATGTAAATAACTCAATAGTTTTAAGAGATACAAAGGGTTTTATTGTATATTACAGATTGCTATTTTGGAACATTTATAAAAATAACCAAAGAAATGTTTATGTTATCCGTTTAAGATTTGAAGATGACATCTTTCAAATGATGACCATCTTGGGCCATGCATTCTTCCAATCTTGCACTGAAATTGTCAAACACTTTCCCTAACATTGCAGGAGAAAGGTTGGCTATTTCTTGACGTATGGCTTCCTTCAGGTCATCCAATGTGCGGGGTTTGTTTGTGTACACTCTTGATTTCAGCAGTCCCCACAAGAAAAAGTCACAAATGCTGAGATCCGGGGAGCGAGCTGGCCACGCAATGTCCCCGAAACGCGAGATGACTCGGCCATGAAACTTGCTTCTTAAGAAATTCATTACCTCATCGGCTGTGTGGGCAGTTGCCCCATCCTGCTGGAACCAAATTCTGCTGTGGTTTAAGCGTTTTCTGCGTAGTTCGGGGATAAGGAAGTTTTTCAACATAGTTAGGTATCGTTGTGAGTTGACGGTTACAGTTCGACCGTTTTCTTCAAAAAAGTATTATAACACAATGTTTCCAATGGCAAGTTAACACTTCTTTGGTTATTTTTATAAATGTTCATAAATAGCAATCTGTAATATACAATAAAACCCTTTGTATCTCTTAAAAACTATTGAGTTATTTACATTTTAAAACCGTCAGATCATTTCGCCGCTCCCTGTATTTGTCAACTATTCCCAGCTAAAGTTATTGACTTATATATCTCCTTGGTGTAAAATTTATTATGTCAAATATTCAGAGAAGTTCCCCCACATGACGGCATTGCTTGACTCGCCCTGGTGCTCTGATACAGCTTTTGATGACCTCCATAGCCGTGCAGTTAGGTAAGGTTAGGAGCATTTCTGCCTTAGTCACGGTTGTTATATGTATATATTTCATTCAAAATGGTTTAAAAAAAAAAACGCCTTTCACTTGGCTTTTTATCCTGTGTCGTGGGTGTTATATATCACCATCCACCATCGGCCGACGAGACGCGGCCAGGGACTCCATCCGTATGTGGTCGACATTCCACCTCTTCGTACCTCTTGTTTCGCTTCGTCCTTCATTATGCGAACCGTCAAGGAATGGAATTCCTTACCTGCATCGTTGTTCCCCGATACTTATAATATAGGGATTTTCAAGGCACGAGTAAATAGACACTATTTGAGTTTGCGTGTTTCACCTTAGGCAACATCTTCACTTAATATCAAAATCAAAAAATCAAAATCAAAATAATATTTATTCAACATAGACCTTTACAGGCACTTATTGACGTCAACAAACAAAACAAAAAAAGCTTAAATAATAAAATAAAAAAAAAACAAAAACCTTGTCCGTACGAACGAATAAGGAAAAAAAAAGAAAAAATATATTGACTCGACACCTGTTCGGAAATTGGGAGAGCCTTCTCGAGAAGAACAGGCAAGAAACTCTGAAGGTCTATTTTTTATCTCCTCTTTTCAATGTTAATAATTATAATAATCTATATCTATACTATCTATACTAATATAATAAAGCTGAAGAGTTTGTTTGTTTGTTTGTTTGTTTGAACGCGCTAATCTCCGAAACTACTGTTGCGATTTGAATAATTCTTTTTTTGTTGGATAGTCCATTTATCGAGGAAGGCTATAGGCTAAATAACATTACGCTATGACCAATAGGAGCAAAGACAGAGCGGTAAATGTGTAAAAAACGGGGAAAATTATTCATTTTTGAAGGCTTTCTTTGCGTGCGCTGCGAAAACGGTTCAAGATACACAAAAAATATGTATGAAAGAATTATTCCTCTATACATGATCTAAAAAAAAGTCCGCGACGGCATATGTCTATCTTTTAAGGTTTAGTCACAATGACCGTTTTTATGGTACCAAATTTGGTCGAAATAATTTGTTTAAGTTGTATCAACATAATAATACTAAAAATTCTGCGGAAACTCGACCATTCCGAAAATATAATATAAAAATACAATATAGTATAAGATACAATCATACCTAATACGATTACAGTCGTATGTATGTTTACATACACATATAAAACAATACAATATTATAAATAATGTTACCAAACATGGCTCTATGAATAGTGTCCCTATTTCCAAATACTGTGATCATTTAGATAGTCACTTACTTTATAATAACCTTTATCAGGTGAGATCGTTGTCAAATGCACTCAAATTTGTAATAAAAAAAAAGGCTTATATATCTATCCGTCACCCTAGATCCTATAACGCAAGCCTTACAATGCTTACTTTGGGCTAGGTTAATTGATGCCAGTGTAAGAAATATTTATTTATTTAAAGATCAGTGAAACAATTTTCAAATAATTTGTTAAACATAAGTACTAGAATTATCTCTATTTAGTGTTTTAAAAAAGGAATGATGTCATCCTTTATTAGGGGGAGTTCACCTTTATCAGCTTGAAGAATGGTAGATCACAACAGTGCGTTTTTTCCAGAAACTTTTGTATCTCGCACTACCAAACTGTGGAAAGAATTATCGCTTGCGATATTTGTCAACCGATGTTACATCCAAACCTTCGATAAAAAAAATTGCGTATTTACATTTGAAAGGCCGACAACGCATCTGTGATACCTCTGGTAATGCGGTGTGCATGGACCGTTCAAGATCGCATTCCCATAAAAATGTCACATATTATATAAATTCGAAAATACGTTTGAAGTTTATAATATTACATAAGGAATTTATGTGTTACGCTGTCAACGTTTTTATCAATCAATATCCAGGATCAAATATTCTCCTTGGCTTGTGAACATTGAGATCAATCGTCACCGGCATATATATCTCTTTGACAAATATCCGATATAAAAGAAGGAATCAGAGAATGCGGCGGAAAGATCCGTTTGTGTCGGGATTGAAAGCGCTTTGATTACAGCGCCTCTTCGGAAGCAAAGGAAACAGTCACGGCTAAGGTTTCGGTTGAATTTGGTAATATCATTCCAAATTCGAATAATGAATAGATTAGGTATACGTTTCGACCTGTTGCAATTACAACGTGACTGACGTGTAAGTTGACAGCTAGCTAATGTTGTTGCGTTCCGAATGGCCATTACGGTAACCATGATTCCGATTGATGTTGACAGTGTTCACGTCTCTATGATGTTATTGCTTGCGTCATCAATACGACTCATGGTGATAAGGCTTTTGCCATGATCTTCGTGAGCGTTTAAAACATTAAATATAACTATCAAAATTTGATATTATTTACATACAAATTACCATGTATTCGCGGCATATTCATGGAATATATCCCCCGCGAATAAGGAACTTTTACTGTCGAGATATGTATATCGTTATGCGTTAAGTAAAGCGTTTAAAACGTAAAGACCAATTCATATATAGCATATCAATATTAACTCAAATTTAGTTTTAATAGAAAGGATATTATAGAAATTTACCCAGTCACTCTCCAAACGTGTTGCGAATGAGACATCAGTATTTCATTTCCCCAGTAAAGGGCGAGCGGAGTACAAGCTTTCGCCATTTCGGTACATGGTCGATGCGACGTTATCGCCGCGGCTCCTGCGGCGTCACTGCGGAGTTCCTTTCGTGGCTTCCACTTACGTTATTTTATTTATTTTCTGTAGTCGATATAGCTATTCATTGTACTCACTGAACTGTGATAGCATAGTGATACAAATCTTATGTACAGCTGTGTAAGCACCCACTAAAATTATCGCCTTCCTTAATAAAGTAATTACGACAGCCATCTGCGACTAAAACAATAAGATATTAAAAACATTAGTGTCGCCTGTAATAGTATGAAGATAATCCTCAACAATGACAACTTTCAGTTCAAGAATTCTGTTAGGGACCAAGGGACCTTAAATAATATAACGTAATATAATAGTGGACTGTATATTTGCTACTATGTGGTAAAAGATATATATTTCGACCGTCGCCGGTGGAGTCCCAAAAGGAAGAGAGCGTTCGAACCCACGAGCCCTCGACCCGCTGCGCCGCCGAGACCGGTTCCGAATACGCCGCCTCCCTCCCCGTACGTCTCCTCCCGTGCGTAAGACGAGCCCGCGGGCACGGATGGTAACAAATTCAATCATTAAGTACTGTCAGTGAAAGAAATAATGATGTTTATTCAACAAATACACTGTACATGGTCCAAAATATTTCAAAATTGTATGAGTACTATGGTTGAATGGGTCTTGGAACTCAAACTAGACAAAAGCCTGTATCTTGAGTTCCGCAAAAGGTCTCCAAAATTTTTTCAATGAATGTGTTTAAAAACCAAATGTGACCTTATTACACTAACTTGGAACCTGTGAAGTCTTATGTAGGTCCACGCGTTGTTGCCGCCTGTACGAGGGCGTCGTGCGATCCGTCGCCATGTATAGGGCTCCCGTGTGGTCGCAAGATTGCGCGAGGTCTCCCCGCTGCAGACCTCTGCTACGAAGCCTGCAGCGGATAATGGCCATACGGATCGTACGAGGCTACCGTACCATCTCGTACGAGGCGACGACGGTTCTGGGACGCTCCCCCCCATTAGACATCCTGGCCGACATGTACGCGGCGACGTATGCGTCGCGGCGTGTGGACCGGGGGAGCGATGGGGCGAGCGCCCTGGAATCCGCGCACGAAGTGCCTAAGCGGGAGTGGCACCGACGGATTGTAGCGGCCTGGCGTGCGCAGCTCGAATTACGGATCTGCGCGCGGCAGCGGGCTGTCGGTGCCGTACTCCCGCACCTCGAAGCTTGGCTCCACGGGAAGGAAGAGGTCACCTACCGATCGACTGATCGACCAGATACTCACCCGGCACGGCTGCTTCGGTGAGTAACTGTGTCGAATAGGACGGGAGGGATTGACACATTGCCACCAGTGCGCATCCGACCTCGACTCGACCCAGCCCACGCTGGCGAAGTACCCCGCGTGGGCCTCCGAGCGCCGAGTCTTGGTTGCAGAGATCGGGCGAGATCTGTCTCCGCCGGCATTGATTGCGGCAATGCTGGCGGACGAGGGAGGTTGGAGGGCTGTGGCCTCCTTCTGTGAAGCAGTAATGCTCCAGAAGGAGGCCGCCGAGCGGGGTCGGGAGATGGCCGATCCCGCTCGAAGGAGGCGGCGCCGGGCTCGGTAGCACAGCTGCGGCGCCGCCGCGGGTCGCCGGCGGGCGCGAGGAAGTCGCGACCGCTACGGCGACCCGGGATGGACGACGCCCCTTCCGTGGCCGGGGGGCGTCGTCGGTGGAGGGGACCGGGGGAGGTGGTAGCTTCCCCCGAGGAGGGCTCCCCTCTAGAAAGGGGAGCGGAGGCTGGGGGTTCCTGGAAGTGGCCTTTGTGTTCCCGGGGGCTCCCTACATGCCTGAGGAAGGCCATCCCTGAGGTTTTTAGTGGGTAGGCCTCCCCCTTCTGGGGAGGAGAGCCCCACATAACCCCGGCTCGCCACAGCCGGGGTATGCAATTTAATGCATTTTCCTCAGCGGAACAAAAGAAAAAAAAAAAAAAAAAAAAAGGTAAGCAGTCGTTCGTTCGGCATAGGTATCGTTCATACCGATCATGTGATATGTACTTCCATCTGTTGCCATTCATTTGAATCGTACAAATAATTGGAATACGGAAAGGAATCGCCCATTCAGCCGCGTAACAGAGAAGCTGATAGCAGCGAATAAAGGACGTTAGCTAAATACTCCCTACAGGCCGATCTGATTGTCTGACGAGATTAGCGAGGTTGCAAAATATCTCTCTATATCGACTAATGAGCAGGGCGTTGGGTATTTCCTACTTCGCTTTTTATGGGTCGAGTTAAGCCAGATTAATGTCCATGTGTTTTCCAGTTTGCATTTTTACTTTTTTTTGTCAATATTGGGTTTATATTTTTATCCCGTTTGGATTTATTACGCCGCAGGATAAAGGAAATAATAATATTTGTTTGAATTGAAAATATATACGCAAAGTAAGTAGGGATTTTAACACAATCTTCCTTTCAATAACTTGCATAATTTTACTGCTTTTTTATTCTTAAATTGTCCCTGATTCTGACAAGAATATACGAGTATTTAACAAAAGGTGTTGTTAAGCAATAGCTCTGTCTGCTCGAAACATTTTGGTAATTAATTTAGTAAATTATATAATAATTATTTAATAGTATTTTTCATTTCAAGTTTGCAATGTTAATTAGCTAGCTTAGATGTCCCGTTAGGGGCAGATATTTGTTTGATGGATGCGAGCGTTTGTGCTTTGTTATTTGTTTAAATAAATATGTGTTTGTTTATTTAGTTCCCTATATCGCATAACACAATACTGTCGGCTAGCCTTACTGGTGTGAGTAATAGATCAATATTTATCTTAGTTGAAAGATATGGTTAATTTTTGGTTTTCAATCAAATCAATTGTTATCTGAATTAGATCACCACTGTACTACCCATATTGCGGGACGACAAGTCCATCCAATTATTCCTGGGTGCCGTACTAATTGTGCATGGATTAGACTTGCGGGTAATTTTCGTCCCGGTGCCGGCGGGAGGCCGGGGAAAAACTTTGCCAATCAAATGGGAATTGGCGCGCCTCAGTCCCAGTTTAAAAGGTTACTCTCTAAGCCCGCTGATGAACGCCCGCTGATCAATCATTTAAATATATTCAATGAGGCTTGAGTATATTATATACATATTGAAATTATGAATTGGAAATCTTGGAGCCTTATAGGACTTTAAGACTTATGTACTGATTATCATCATCGGTGGCCCTAAGGTCTTAGTACCGACTAACATCGCGAGAAAATCTGCACACACGTTCGAAGAAACACAACTTTAAATCAGTCCCAATTATAAGTACGTAATAAATGTTTATTGCGTTATGACATTCAGGTTACATAAACAGATAATTAAACTATCACTTATTTGTACCTTTCTAAGCGTATACATAAAACAATTTTCTACATCTATTTCTTATACAAACATATACTCTTTGCCATGAAGAGATCACACTTTTCCTCTTGCTATGATCCAAAAATACTTCCCACCTTCCTACGTTTGCTCGTCGGTTACACCTGTAAGCGAATGTAAGGTCTGACCAAGAGTACCTACACTTGGCCTGACCTTACTTCAGTATATTATTCAGTTTATTAGTTCAGTATATTTGATTCAAGTATTATTGTCTAGGTCGTCCTCTACCGACTGGTACATTCATATTTGCCTCATAAATATCTGTTTCTCGTTAGTCGTCTTTTGTTCATCCGTTCGAAGCGTCCAACCATCTAAATATTTTCTTATAGCTACTTGTGTTGTTCTAGAATGTTACAAAACATTTGTTCAGTTCAATCAATTCAATGGAAATCGAATTTCAATTGATATGATACCCATATCATACAGATCTTTTGTCTGTGAATATCAATACAATAGTTCATTACGATTTTATTAGTTTGTCGATAAACAACGAAGGACGGATATCAAACGTTTTGGTGCCGTCAATTTTTTTTATTTTCCTTTGGCTGCGGATTTCACAATATTTATGAGTAAAGAAAAAATAAAAAAGTATTGTTTACAACTGTAAATGGTTAAAACTGTTTTAATCAATGATGTAGTTTTTATATAAGTAAAGTAATAAAAAAAAATACACACGATTAATACTGTTTACTCCTTTGCTTTAATGTATATAAATTATCCTCATTATCTTGTATTAACCACTATAACAGTATATTTATATATGACTGAAAAGCTCTTGGACCACATTGTCCTCTCTAAAGAAAACTTGAGAATCCTCATGGATCCTATTGCGACCAAGGTGATTATGGTGGACTCCAAACAGATCGAGGTGAGTCGAGTAATGACCTAGCGTCTAAACTCAGCTTTGACCATAAGTACCCTGCGGTTTGGATAGAAGGGTACATTTCATGTCATGTTAAGAGATGATAAAGTCAAAGATGGAAACTAGTTTCAACTGTCCCCGTAGCATGCCCTGAAACGCGATATGATAAAATCAAAAATCAAAATCAAAATATCAATAAAGTTATTTATTCAAATATGACTTTATAGAAAGTTCTTTTGAATCGTCCAAATTTTTCAGGACGTATTTTTTAGCTGATAAGAAGAATGGGCGCAAGAAACTTATCAGCTTTATCAAAAGTAATAACAACATTTACTAATCATATCGTTATCATACAACGTACATATGTGTTTACAATTTATACGGGAAAACAAATATTTACACTTTAGAATGTAATGTCTTCAAATCAACACCAAGAATTGGCATCATTTAAATGATCATTGACTTTGTAATAACCCTTACTTATTTGCGTTTTTTTAACTTGTACTTTGAACTTATGAAAAGGCAATTCAGCTACACTATGTGGAATCTTGTTATAAAAATTTATACATTTGCCCATAAACTAACCTCTAGTTTTTTGTAGCGATAGAGCAATAAACACTTTGAATTGTCAAAATACGAAACATTAATTTCAAGATGGTGGCTATAAACTTTACCATATTTTGTTTCGTTCGACTCATCAACTGAGGAACGGGTTGTGTCACTTCTAATTGCAGGAACAGAACAATGCTATTATGCCGACAAATTTAGGTCAATCTGCGGTATCTGGTCAGGTAGGCTCAGAAGCCCAAATTTCTGTCTGTTGTGAACCAAAGTTTATGTTATATTTGTATGAAAATAATCAAATACGTAGTTTCTACTACTACTAATAAAACTAATAGGTAACTTTATTGGACGCGTGTAGATACTTTTTATTAGTCAAAAGTTTTTTTGCCTTCAAACAACAATTGGAAAGTGAAGTTATTGCTAATTTCATTAATCTTGTCCTAAGTTAAGACAATCTTAAGTCGCTTTTCGTGGATGGTCTATCATCGGCTTAGAGAGTAGTCTTACGGGCGAGGCGTTTGATCCAGCCTTGATTGACTCGGGCTATCGGTCTATTCAATTAGAGGCCCTTCCCCTTCATAACGGGGTTTTTTAGACGCACCGGCGAATATGACCCACTTAATTTGGTATTGTGCCCTTGATTGGTTTTGCCAACTGAAAATTTCCAGTAATTTCATTAGGTCAATGTTTTTTCCATGTGTAGAACGTCCTTAGCGCTGTGGTCTCGATACCATTCTGTTATGATTCCTATATGGCATTGTGTATTGTAGAGAAATATATCGAAAGGTAGATGACTGATTATTTCATTTGAGTAATTATGAGATCATAAATATAATGTAATAAATAAAATTTGTTTAATATTTAAAAACAATTAATTTATTAATAGTTCAAATAAAATAAACACATTTTAAGCTTATAAACGAAATATTGTAAACATTTATACTATTATAATTTTATTTATATCTAACCTCTTCTGTGACCTTATGATTGAGACCCCCAGGTACTGATTGGGAGGTTCGGGATTCGATTCGTCACAAATGCAGATATTTTTCAACCTGGTTTGGTTCGTAGTACGGCTCTTAAGTCCGAATGGCTGACTACTGCCGTATTGCCTAAGATTGTCTTTCACATACATTATTATTCTAATGGCATTCTTATCATCATCATTATTATTTCAACCGTGAGACCTCGACTCCTGAACGTAGCCCTCCCAAAGAGATCTTCATCAAATCCCGTATTTTTTAATAATTTTTCGTATAAATTGTAAACACATGTGTACATTGTATGATAACGACATAATTTATTGTAAATGTTGTTATTACTTTTGATAAAGCTAATAAGTTTCTTGCGCACATTCTTCTTATCAGCTAAATAATACGTCCCGAATGGGTTGTAGGGGAAAAAAATCGGACGATTCAAAAGACATTTCTATAAAGTCACATTTGAATAAAGTTAATTTTGATTTTCATTTTGAATCATTAATCCACCTTAGCATCCCTAACTATTAATTAAGGTTCGCAATTCTTCGGCCTATGTGTGTGATCCTGGTTCGTTAAACATTTATTATTTTTACGAACAACCTGACTGGTAAATCTCCGCTTCAAACAGCTTAGCAACGCCCTGTTCAATAGTGTCATGATGTATATACGTACATACTATAGTTGTGGTTGGCAACGCGCACAGGAATTTTTAGAATAATCCTTGAGCGCAAATGCAAATTTGCAAGTAGATTTATTCCTCATTACAAAGGATATTGGTTACGTTTGCTGAACAACAGATCCTGAAGATGTCTCGCTGAGAGACGAAACACGTGTCGACCTTGTCTGCTTGTTGGACAAGTCATCATCAACTGCGCGGAATCAGCAAACGTAACCAATATCCTTTGTAATACAATGGACTTCCGCAAAATAACACCTGCTACAATAGAGTACTTATTCATCATTGATCACAAATCTAAAAATTTGTTGCGGAATTTCAAAGTTTCTTTGGAAAGATATTTCATTCACTGGTTATTTGGCAGAAACTGGATATTCTACGGACGATGTAATAGAAAACAAAAGTCTGTATAAGTTGGAAATCTGGGGACTTGCCAATAATGGAGCTGCGCGCCCGCTAACTCGTATTTGATCGCAACTACAACTATTGTACACAATTTTACGATTATATTAATCACACAACTTCAGGCACAATTGATCAATTCTATCACATCGTCTAGTAGTCCATTATTTCTATTATAAATATTTACAACTACATGTTTACCCGACCGTCATATCTTTTTAACATGAATTGACTAAATTTCCTGAGCGGCAACACCAGCGTCAACATGGCGCGAATTGTGGTAAGTTTTTGAGTAACGGAACAGAACAGCAAAGGGATTTATGTTTATACAGATGCTCATATCATTTCATGTTGTGTATAAATCAGTAGAAATGTATCTTGATCGGTGCAAATATTTTGAAAGAGAGAAATTGAAATTCCATAAGGTTTTTTATCTTTATGGTAAGCGTCCAGATTTTTTTTATATAAAGCAATCTATTTGCTATTTCTATTGTAATGTATTACATATATTAGCAGATATCTCTCATGCAGTGAGTCTGTCTAAGCGGCCAATAAATCTGTAGGCTGAAGCGATCTCTCCATTAGAACGTGGCTCGTCGCCGTAAATGGATTTCAGATCACGATTCGTTGAGCCGTCGATTACAGGTGGAGCGTGTTTAGCCAAAAACTGCGTTGTTTTGCTTGATAGCCGACACAAAGAATACTTAATAGTGTTAGCATAGAAGGCTCATTTAAGTAAATAGAGACTTCAAAGCCGCGAACTCATTCAAATAAATAACGCTTGTCGAAAGACCATTCGACAATATTTTTTTGTTCTCTATCTAATTATTATTATTAAAACAATCATGAGACATATTTTTGACCTTTTCGAAATATAAAAATATTCATACATCATTCTTAACATCAGCTGTTTCTAAAATGTCGTAAGCGACAAATGACGCCATTCATACTTACAAAAAATTAATCTGTCTATTTAAATAATAAAAGTCTATAATTGCTTCACAATTTGACCTTTTGACTTACTAGGAATTCGGCAAAGGTAAATTTTTATTCCACCATAACATCAGATGATATTTGGTTTATCTTAAAATTTGCAAACACAAAGATTATTATTTTTTATGGTGTAGCATCTGTACAGCGGGAGACAATTTCTTGTTCATTTCTCTGGTGTCAAACGTCCGAATTCTATAGATTTATAATTGTTTATGGTATCGGTGGTAATAGAGGGGCTATTTACAACTGTTGGATTACGGATTCGATACGAATCGTCATCACGTCACGTCTCGTTCAGGTGCACGGCAACAGGTATAATATAGGCAGAAGAAAAAATAAAATTGTTGCTATATTAAAATATAAATTTTTAACAACTTTTATATCAACATTTCTTTTAAATCAGATCGTACAAACATAATTTTAATCTAATCTGTAATGTACTCAAAACTTTTTTATGATATAAATTAAACTTTTTTTTAAGGCGGAATAATGCTATCTCATCTGTCTGTGAACGAAAACGTACAGCGTCACAGTCCCTTTAATGTAAAAAAATGTAAACCGTTTTTAAATATAATATCCCTAACTTTCAGATTTTAATCAATGGGAAAATGAAGCGGAAAAATTAACATCACTCAACATAAGCATATTATTTATTTCTGCAACATGTTATTTAATGAGCAATCATAAATAATGTTTTTGCAATATTTGTAAATATGCTTATATTTTATATACATATATACATCCTTATATACACAATGATTTGATTTTGTGTAAATGTTTGACTTCTTCTTTCTCCTGCCCTGTTGCTAATTTTATTTGGGGTCGGCGTAACATGTCTTCCTATTCCACTCTCCTTTTTCACTCGCTATTTTGACACTCTACAGCTTACCTAGTATGCTACATGCTCGTTCTCTCTTCTTAACACGTGGCCATAACAGGAAAGTTTCGGCAATTTTGTGTTAAACACGAAAACCATTGGGTTGTAGCAGAATACCAGTGCTTTGCTCGCGTTCTGTTGTGAGTAAATTTAAGTCAGTGAGTTGCGAACTTTCACTTCTGCAGCGCATACAATTTAATTTGTATAGCGCTATGTTTGTTTGATGCAGACGAGAGGAAACAAAGATATTATGTAATAACTTAAATGCAAACTCGATTAAATGTTTTTATTAGAACATTAAGCCTTGCTATATATCTGATTCTAATAACGGGGGACTAGGAGGTGCGTCCAGGCGAGGTCTAATTGGACGGTAGCATAAATAGTCGAACTGCGGGTCTCTAGACTATAAATCACGACCTTTGCGGTCCTGTACAGCTGTTAGCGAAGGTTCTACAAATCAACTTGTTCGTTAGCTGAGCCAGATTAATTACCATATCCTACATACAACAATAGAGAGTTACGAACATTAAATTAATAATAGGTGTTGTTCTATTTACGTTTATAAATGCTTTGATTTTATTTTTTATTATAGTATTTAAACGCTGCGATCAAGTGCTTTTTATGCGAGCTCTGGCTTAAAGTGAAATTACTCTATCTACGTCATGAGTTGCACCATTGTTGCTACTTTTATTAAACAGGAGTCAGGTCTTCTGAATATTATCTAAAACTACTAGATTTTAGTTTTGGTGACTATACTAGACAATTTCGTGAGTTACCCCAATGAGTGAAAGAAACTCATATTTTATCCTGCAAACCGGAATACATATAGCAATGAAAATAGTGTTTGTAGTAGTAATAGGTGAGACGGTAAGATTCAAACAGTACACTATGGATCCTTTTTTTTTTTTCTCAGGAGAGGAGGCTGAGAATCCTCATGGGTACCACCGCAACGGCAAGTAGAGATGCGGTGTTTATGTCGGACTCCTGGTGAATCGAGGCGGCTCGACCCAACAGACCTACCGACTAAACTCAGCCTAACCTTGGCCATAAGGGCCCTACGGCTTGAATGGAGAGGTTTGCCGCACCCCCAGGAGAGAGCACGACATATCTGCCCTCCGAAGAGGACATATGCGCGAAGAAAGGCGCGGTAGACCAAAGTGGCTCCGGCCTGTGAAAAACTCAGTTTATTGAGTTAAGTCTTCTTGCATTACTTTAAAAAAAACTCAAGATAGAACTCAAAAAAAGGGAGCACTTAGTTTGAATACGTTTAGTTTGGGGCTCAAAAGATTCTGAGTGAAGGTTAAACTTCAGTGCTTCAATTAGTACAAAACACTCGATTCGAGTGAGCAGATCCTAATACAATTGAAACTCAATTGAACAGATGAGATTAACCAATCAGAATGCCGAATTAACGCGACATCTTGTTAGAGATGTCTCTATTATTGATCAAATAGGTTGTATTTGTTTACTTGCCGTTTCTTCTGTGATTATTTTACGATTTCGTTCTCCGCTTGTCACGAGCTTTACTTATGTACTTATAGAATACTAGCTTTCTGCCCGCGGCTTCGCCCGCGTGGATTTCGGGATTGGGTGTATAGAGGGTTAAGGGTCATAGCTTTTGCCCACGGCTACATATACGCGGAAGTCGGTTTATGGTGCGAAGATTTTATCGCGCTTCCCGTGGGACTATCCGTTTTTCCGAGATAAAAAATGCCGCAAAACTCCTCAAGAATCACTCTATCTATTGATGAAAACCGCATAAAAATCTGTGCAGTAGTTTTTGAGCGAAGCCTTTATTGCGCATCCCGTGGGATCTGTCGATTTTTCCGGGATAAAAAGTAGCCTATGTTACTCGGGGAGAATGTAGCTTTCCAAAGGTGAAAGAATTTTTGAAATCGGTCCAGTAGTTTAAGCGTGAAGAGGTAACAAACAACAAACAAACAAACAAACACACTTTCGCATTTATAATATTAGTTGGGACTTTTAACGACAAGCTTTTATATGTAAAAGTTTATTTTGTTCTTTTTAGTGCATTTAATAAAAGCTTGTATTATTATTTTTTTTACTTTTAATTTATTTTCCGACTAAAAAACCAAGCTTAGCAAACCCTTTCATTTGATACCCATATTGTAGGGGTACATTAAAAATAATTGATCCGCCGTCTTGGTAATGCCGCCATGCTGGATTTAGAATGACGTCACACACATAATCATGCATTGTCATCCGACTTACAGGTGCATGCAAAATTTCAGCTCAATCGGAGACCGGGAAGTGGGTAAAATTAAGATTCCAAAATTTTCTTACATAGTTACAAGTGAAGCTAATATAAAAGCTTGTAAAAAGACAAGTAAGTATATAATATGACTCCAACCCATGCAACTGCAACTGAAGCAAATAAATGTGTTTTTAACCTATTTACTTACAAACAAGTTTCGTGTTTCCAGTATGCGAATTGGAGGCGGCAAGTTATCCAACAATTAAAGGTGGAATATTTGAAAGACCCTCGAAATACAGCAGTTCTATGTCTAGGTGTAAGAATCATATATGAGTCAGCTCTCGTATGGTATGGATTATTATCCTTTGACCAGTTAATTTTATTGATACTTTGGTGACCCCGACTGAATAATGTAAAACATTAAAGTGACGAAGAGAAGCTTTCTACGAGCCTCTTCATCTTTAAATTGTTTGAATCATTGATGAAAGATTCAAGAAATTGCTCTGTATTATAAATTTCCAATGTAACTTAGCCTCAGGATTACAATAAGACAATAAGAAGTTAAATGGGTAAATAATAAATATTATAACAAAGCAGAAAATATAGACGAACTCACCCTTCCCTTTTCGAAAATGAACACTCTTCAACATTAATGGATTTAAATAATTACAATAAGTACACTCGACAACGAGTCAGATACACGATTCGCTCTTTTAACCGATCTTATGTCGTTAGCAATAGTAGTTAATATCCATAGCTCAGTAACTTTAGTGTAGAGCTTGTTGC
The DNA here is from genome assembly GCA_036419045.1 of Scirpophaga incertulas. NCBI lineage: Eukaryota > Metazoa > Arthropoda > Insecta > Lepidoptera > Crambidae > Scirpophaga > Scirpophaga incertulas. The sequence goes on from CM071641.1 coordinate 6,028,379, forward strand.
TTTCGACAGTACCTTGAAAAGTCACTCTATCTATACTTTAAGGCGGATATTGTTTGCGAACTGTTCAATTTAAAATCAACGGACGCCTCAAAATGATATTGTGTATTCAAATTAATGTTTTTGAACGAAACTGGCTATAAATCTACCTACCCAGTTTTAATTACGGTTCTGATTAATCATTCTCCTTTGCGGGAAATTCAATATTATCGTCGTAGTTAAAATGTTATATTCGATATTTTCGCATCGTAATAGCTTTCTAATGAGTGTGGAAATGTTTTTGTTACCGTTTTTTTATGCTTTAATAATATTGTTAATTTTGTTTCATCGGGATATTTTACCACGACTTTGTAAAGTTTATTCTTATCTAAACCTATTTCAATGGCTTCTACGGTTAAAAAGTGACATCTTTTTCTGTTATTGATGGAATATTAAAAAAAAAAAGATACTAAATGACTTTCCGAGAAATCCTAAATGAATTCCATGAAACCGTTCGTATTACCCACATATTGATTAATTGAACACCCAGAATAACTTTGTCTTTCTCTTTTAAATTGTCACTAGAGATCGGATAATCGGATGCATATTTATTGTAAAAGTAATTTTTTGGCTCACAAATTATGGAAGCGGCTTTTAAAAATACATTTTGTTAAATAAAAATCCCGGGAAAATACGGGACTGCAAATTTAACGTAGTGATATTGTTTGAAAATTACTAAATTAGCACGTGGTATTTATTTTCAAAAGACCGAGACTCCGGGTTCATTTATACTCGTACAACTATGCATACGTATTTACATGAAGTTTAGTTTCAGTTCCCCGTGCGATTTATGAATGTACGATTTATTACATGAAGAGTGTTATACGAAAGTAGTGAGCTAGTTTGACTAAAACAATAATCAATTAAATAATTTAATAAAAAAACAGAAATGGTGAAACATTTTATTTAACAAAACAATAAAAAGTCGTTTCCATACTTTGTCTTAAACTAACTTTAGGTAAATATGCATCCGATTATCCGATCTCTAATTATCACACGTTAGAATGTCGAGTATAAAATTTATGACAGTAATCTGACCTGCGTATATAGTCAGAATATTACGTTACATTAAAAGATTCGGTTTTATGTTTCGTGGTTGACCAGTGATTCTTAAACGCTGTTAGGATCATATTTTGGATGAAATATACAAACAGTTTACACATTTGTCACATTGAATCTTAATAAATTGAATCTTTATTATTTTGATAGCAACGAAGCTATACAACTCGAGGACAGAGCTGCATATCGTCAAAGCGTTAGGAATATCTTGTTATTTTACAGTTAACTCGTCATAGAAATTGCTTATTTTATTTTATAGGGATCTTATAGGGATTTTATAGGGACTAGACGGACTTGTCAGTGTGTTAATTTACACAGTATATATTATATATGACAAAATATATAGTTTATATGAAATTAAAAGAAAACACATTTATTTATTACACCTAAGTTACGAATTAAACAAAACAATCAACTCAAAATATATTACAACTATTATAGCCAAATAATATATGATCAACAAATGATAACGCCACTGAACATATTCCGCAACCTGGGAGCTCAGAGCGCTGGTCTTCCGTAGCGCTAACCGAGAGTGTAGTTTGTGTCAACCGTCAATACCTCAAAGCTTTCAATTATGTGTAAAATGGCCACCAAAATTTGTTGGCCTTAATATAGAGCTGAGGTTCCCAATTTATTTTTGTGTCAAAACCGAAAAACATAGAAAGCTATGTTTTTCGGTTTTGAGTAGACCCCTACTTACCTGATATTCTCAACAACATTTTATAAACATTTATAATATTTTTTTTACTTCATAGGTACTTTTACAAATAATTTTATGTATTTATATTAGTAGATAGTATAATGTAAGGAAATAGGTACTGTCAGTGTATATTGACATCTATTATCGTGGACCCCCGTTTTCATGTTATTGACCCCCAAATTTTTATTTCGCTGACGTAGACCCCTTGCAAATTGTCATTGACCCTAGGGGTCGATATATATATATATAATCACTGATATAGAGGAACATAAAAACCCAAACGAAATAAACACAAAATAAAACAAACTTTATAATAATTGTATACAGACGCTATAGACCGATTATAATAATATTGAACATCATAATTAATAATAATAATAAACATCATAATTGATACAGATGCTCGAAGCGTATTACTCGTAATGTAACGTAACGTCGACGACGGCGTCTCTACACCCTTAGCCGTTTCACACCAATGTTGCTCTTTTCACCCCAATATTGGCGTGCTTTTGAAAATATTGAATATCAAACAAGTCCAATAAATGTTTGGAAAGTAGTTTTGAAATATTAGAATGATGTACAATTTTTATTGGGACGATGTAAATTGCTCTACAAATTCGTAGCAACGTAGCAAGCTGCTACGACAATGCGCCGTCCTATAATGCTGGACTAGAAAGAGTGTAGCGAAGGGTTTTCGATTCGCAAATGTTAATTTATCATACAAATAAACATATTATGTATATTAATAAATAATTTTGTTACAGTTTTAAAAATCTTTGCACTCGTTAAAAAAGTAGCGGAGCGTGGAAAGCGTAGTAAGATAGTTTTCTCATAGAAAAAATACCGCCGTCTCACAGGAAATTGAATAAAGTAATTTCCTTTTGGATGCAGTTTGCCGAGCAACATTTACTACCAAAAGGCTCTATGGAACCGCGTAAAAAGAAGATATTTTTTAGAACTGGAAATGCCGGCAGATTATCCTGTTTTCTCATCTAATTGATAGTCGAGACGAGTAGTATTCAGATTTTTCTAGTACGGTAAAGAAAATATGCCGTACCTAATACAAATTCTAAATCATGCTCTTTGGTCGTTTTCGAATCTTTTTTTTTTAGAATGACTGACTAATTTATCTTGATATTAGTTTGGGTAAACTGGAGATGCCAGCCTTGCTGGCAAACAGTGCTTGATTGTTTTCGAAACATTTTTTAATGAGTAATTTACCTTGACTTTAGGGAAAGCGGAAACTTTGAAGAGGTTCAGCCTTACTTGGTGGGCTCCTATCAGTCAGGAATGGCTACTGTTGGGTATCCCTTTGTCTAAGTTTAGTTTCGCAACGCTGACTGCAATATGTGATTTATACTAGATGTTTGGTTTTAATGTCTGTGTTTTGTCTTATGCATCGTCTTTTCTCGTATTTGGTTGGAGTAACACTTTTTTATGATAATTTAATAAATGATTTAAAATTTCCACCTTGAATTGAGTAATTTTGGATCAAACCGCCGTATGTGCCGCTAGTATCGATCATGTGTAACTGTCTGAAAACGTAATAAGAATGTAGATAAGAACGTAATACGAACGTTATCCTCTAACTATAAAGGTTAAGATTCCTGCAATTGATATTTCTTCTAGCCATTTTCATCACCAGACTCAAGCTAACAACCAAAAGCAGAAACTAACATACCGCACATAACGTGCTGTCTCTAAAATAACAGTTGTATCTAAAATTCTTCGTTCTATTTAATTTTTCTATCTACTTTATAATATTCTATATATATATATATATATATATTATATATATATATATATATATATATATATAGGGTGTCAATTAAATGGTTAGCATAGTATTGTTATTTCTGTGAGCAGAAAAATATAATCGGTGAGCAGAAATAGCTAATTGGTCAGCAACTCATGGTCAGCAAACATTTCAAAATCAATCAGCAATTTATGTCATTCTGGATGGCTGTAATTATTTTTGTACAGCATATTAATTATATAAGCTGCAATCAGCTGCTCATGTTTAATAAAATTTTGGTAAGCACTCAGAGTGTAATCCCCCGTAGAGTGGTGTAACTCTATGGGGAAAACTAAAAAAAAAAAAAAAAAACCTAACCTAACCTAACCTAACCTAACCTGACCAACTCTATGGGGAAAACTTAAAAAAAAAAAAAAAAAAAACCTAACCTAACCTAACCTAACATACCAATCAAATATACTGCTTATAGACATGTTTTTCTGCCGCTCAATCATGAAATCTTGCCGCTCAAGTAGTTATTTTGCGGACTGAATGTTTATTATGCAGACTCATGTTATTGTTGGCTGCCTATGTATGATTTAATTTTTGACCATTATCAAAATTAGTTGCGGAACAAGAATTGCTGCCTGTTTTTTTTATTGCAAACAAAATCTTTGTATGCTGACCAAATTATTTAAATGCTGCTTTTGGGTGGCTCGCCAAATTTTATAATTGCTGACCAATGTAATTACTTCTCATATATATATATATATATATATATATATATATATAACTAATATATAATAATACCTAATCACAAATTTCGTATGCTTACAAAATTAATCTTTCTTTCGTTTAAACACAATAGCTCACTTTAATTAGTACGTAGTTTCGGTGTCGACAATAGCCATATGCATTCACATTAATCTATACATATAATAAGACAGTAAAAATATTTTGTCTGTACATTTAGTATTTTTGACTGAAATGGATAGAGGGGCACTTAAATAGATTATTAGAAAGCAAAAAAAAATTTTTGGAATTTTTTGTCTGTCTGTCTGTCTGTCTGTATGTATGTTCACGTTTATCTCCGAAAGTACTGAACCGATTTGCTTGAAACTTTCACTATTTGCTTTGTTTTAACTCAGAATAATATCTAAACTTTGTTTCATCAAAATCGGTTCATTAAAAAAAAAGTTATCGTCATTTTAATGAACTCAAGGCATGATAATATTGCGAATTATAATACACCATTCTTACATAAGTTACATGGGAAATTTAAAATCTAAAGACAATTCATCATCATGATACAATACATACATAACAAAATAATATGATAAATGCGAAAGTTTGTTTGTTTATTACCTCTTCACGCTTAATCTATACATATAATAGAACAGAAAAAATATTTAAGTGTAAATCAGTTTCATTACGCATGTTAGTTTTTTCATAAATCACTAGATGGCGCTGTTTCATTTAATCAATTTCTACAACGCGCTATTGTAGTTTTTTCAAATAAAGCCTAATAAAGGAATGTGTTTCGACATAAGGCGAAAATCTCCTTCGTATCTTTTTATGATCTTTGCGCTGAGAATCGAATAGGAAATTTTCTGTGAATTTTGCTTTAATTAATTTAATAATTTCTTCTGTGTTGATTTCGGATTTTGTTTTGCTTTGTGTTTAGGATTTGGTGTTACTGGTTGAGTTTATTTCAAGACGGACTTTTGCTGTGTTTTAGGCTTTTGTTTTGCTTTGCGTTTAGGGTTTAATTGGTGTAATTGCCAACTTCATAACGCTCTTTTGATGTATTATTGCTTTCTAATTAAGTTTCAGTGTTAATTCCATAGAATAAACTAACAAATTATCATTTGTAGGTGTTCATTTTTTGGATTATTTAAAGTAATCTATACATATAATAGAACAGAAAAAATATTTAAGTGTAAATCAGTTTCATTACGCATGTTAGTTTTTTCATAAATCACTAGATGGCGCTGTTTCATTTAATCAATTTCTACAACGCGCTATTGTAGTTTTTTCAAATAAAGCCTAATAAAGGAATGTGTTTCGACATAAGGCGAAAATCTCCTTCGTATCTTTTCATGATCTTTGCGCTGAGAATCGAATAGGAAATTTTCTGTGAATTTTGCTTTAATTAATTTAATCATTTCTTCTGTGTTGATTTCGGATTTTGTTTTGCTTTTTGTGTATCAATAACATTCAACTCGAAATTTACGCAGACGAAGTCGCGGGCAACAGCTAGTTACTAATATTTATTGACATGCACACTTATCTATTTATTATATATATGTATACTATTTAATTTCTAACTCACGCCCATGAACCACTATGGGTGCCAGCTGAAAACCAGCGCCGGGTGTCTGACATCCTGCACACGCTGAGGTGGTGACCCTTTCGGCTCGGGCACGCTCAACGCAATTGTTTTATATTAACATGTATCCTGATATTATCGTGAATATTGTGTATTATTATTAAGTAAATCTCCTGTCTTCATCTATCATCATCTACCACTATGTTAGTTATTAAAATCCCGATCATCCCTATTGCTCAAGGTCACACACTCACACTCGATATAAGGGTCAGTAAACATTCATTTAGTAGGTGCTTGTGAATATTCCTAGTTGCCAGTCAGTGAGAGATGATTAATGCCGAGACTCCAGCTCAGCGGAACCGGCCTTTGATCAGAACAGCCGTGTTTCACTGCGGCTGAGCACTCGGCACAAATTCACTGGTACACATTAATTCAATTAAGGTTCAGACTTAGATCTGTACAGATATCGCGAGTGACAGACGTTAAAAATATCTAATCCATGGAAACTAATACATTGAATTAGCCGTAAATATATATTTGATTTGTAATACATACTTAAACAATAGCTTCATCTTAAACGTGTTTTGAATTTCATATAACATTATATATCCGAAGCACTATCAATATATATGTAAATATCTGCTTACTAATAACGTATTATGTCGTTGGGCTAATACAAACACCTACAGAGAGACAAAGCTTTCTCTATATTTGTTCGGTAATTAGGACAGCCTGTTACCCAGGAGAAAGCCTTCTCGCGAAGAATAGTCAAAAAAATAAGAATCTTGTTTGATTTAGGTAATCGTTGCTGAAGTTGTTACTGGAGACGCTTATCAAATCAAATGAATCATATCAAACATATATACTTAAAATCAGATTTCTCAATTTTTCTTACACTTCAAAGGAGCTACGCCATTGGTTAACAAGTCTACCTCGAGCGACCTCCCCCCTTTTTTTACAGTTTTTAATTGTAAGCTGGCTGAATTTTAAGATTAAACGAGCTTACATGATATTAGTTTCACTAAGAAAATATTATGATGTCACTGATTTATTCACTATTCTCAAAACATTTGACAACATAACTGTTCAGTTATTATAATTAAAACCTTACATCTGTAACATTATATTAGCCTATTTGCATAACAGGATTTTTGAGTGATACATTGTGGGACTTTGTTGGTAAAAACTATACATTTTCGCATAAAAGATCATCTAGTTTTTCTAATCTGTACGTTGGAATATATACATATACATAGACATTCTATATTATATAATGTTACTGTCTGCTTTTGGTTGTATGCTTGAGTCTGACCTCCCTCTAGCTTTAGTCTGGTGATTTAGAGGAGAGAGGAGAACCTTTACACTTACAGGATAACGTTCGTATTACGTTCTTATCTACATACTTATTACGTTTTCAACATTATCATATTTATAGACATGATCGATACTAGCGTATTTTATCTAGCGGTTGGATTCAATGACTTATTTCATGGTGGAAATTTGAAATCATTTATAAAATTATAATAAAAAATGTTTCTCCAACCAAAAACGAAATAAGACAATACATAAGACAAAAATACAGACATCGTAACCAAACATCGAGTATAAATAGCATATCGCAATATATATATATATATATATATATAATATATATATATATATATATATATATATATAAACACTTCTGTAGTACTACTTCATATTTAATTGATTAAAAAAGTTTTTATGTGCTTTAACTGCAGATAAAGAACGTTGTCTAATAAGATTGATGGCTGTGAATTCATTTACCTGTTAACCACCTTTCTCATTTACATTCTTGTTTGTGTACGTAGTCTCATGCTGTACCGTTGTACACGCGACTGAAAGTCAGACAAGTTAATGTTAAGACTGACTGCCTTTATTTTCTACTTAGTAGAAGCTGTTTTGGTACATTTTTCCTTTTGACATGACCCCGGAACGCCGCCGGGGTCGCCAGCACACTCTCGGTGAAGCTGAACATAGCCATCTGTGGATTCGGCATAGGTTCTTCATAAAAAAAAATATTTTTCATCACAATTGGTTCAACTTCATATCTTTGCGTGTTTAGTGTCTTGACAAACAGACAAAGTGAAATAACCGTTTTTCTTTTAGAGGCATGAAACCTTACAAACACCAAATACAACTATGCTAAAAATGTAAATAGGATTAGTACATTCTGAGCGCGGCAGAGTTTTATTCCTTTTCTTCTCGCCGCCAACGCAAAGAGATTAATTCAATTACAGAAGATTACGCGGCATTAGCAAAGGTACGATATTATTTAGCTGGTTAGTACTTGGGAGTGGGTGTATCAATTTTGCAAAACAAATGACGGTTTATTTGCTTACATTTTCCTTCTATTTAAAGAGACTATTGTATTTTTGTTGCTTGAGTTTTATCGGATTTTGTCAAACGAAAGATCCTAGATTTGTCCTCCCCGTATGTTAAATATCTCCCTTAAAAAAAATATGAAAATACACTTGGACGTGAAATTAATGCAAAAATATATATTTTCTATGACGCTTAAATTTAAAAAGTTATTAAGTGTTTAATACAAACGAAGAAAACGCAATTTCATAGTTTAGGATCTATTATATATTTCTATCAAAAATATTTATACATGTATGTCTATCCTCCGTGACGACCTCAGTAGTCGTGTGGTTGGTATACCGGTTTCAAGGAGTCGCCATCTCTGAGGTCCCGAGTTCGAGTCCCGGTGGGGGTAGATGTTTGCGTGATGAATTGGTGGAAGTGTAAGAAATATTTATTTATTATCCGTTACCCTAATTCCCATAACACAAGCCTTACAGTATTTACTTTGGGCTAAACCAATTAATATGAGTTTAAAATATTTTTGTATTTATATACACAGCGCACACCCGTAAAGCACACAAATAGTACCAAAGCAGATAATTTGATATAATACGCGTATTACTATATAAAAATAAGTCGGGAATGGTCTCTGACTCCGTGAGGTTTATAGCAAAAAAATTCAGGAAAAAATTCCTTATCTATAAAATAAGTAAGAACAAAAAACTGCCACTTTACAAATCTTTTTGACAGGACGAAGTCTGTCGGGTCCGCTAGTACGCGTATAAAAATGCTTTATCATTGTATCTATAAAAAGGAAGACTGAGCCAAAGTGGTAGAGAAAACGAAGCAAACTCATGAAAGATTTCGATAGAGATGTCCGTTTATGATAACTAAATAGAACATTCGATAATAATTAATGTAAATGATTGATGATGATACTTCTAGTTACTGCAGAGAAAGTGAATATAATACAATAATATTTTTTGTGTTGGCTTTTAATTTACTTTTCCTGCATATATCGTTTTATAAAGAACTAGCGACCCGCCCCGGCTTCGCACGGGTGCAATGAAAAAATGGTTATGGTGGGTTATCCCTAAGAGATAGACATATACCATCGCGGACTTTTTTGTGGATTTTTGTAAGTTGTACAATACTGTAGTACATTATTTTGGTCTATCTCGTAGGGTTCAGCCAGCGTTTGCAATATAAGCGCAAAAAAACGTGCTTATTTACGACATCACATTAGAACCTTTAAATTTATCAGTGTTTCTCTACTATATTATGCATTTATTATACATACAAACCTTCCTTAAGAATCACTCTATTTATTAAAAAAAACCGCGTCAAAATCCGTTGCGTAGTTTTAAAGATCTAAGCATACATACGGACATACAGCGAAAGCGACTTTGTTTTATACTATGTATTGATAAGAAATTAATAGTTCCTTAACTTTGATAATTTAAAATAAAAGAACATTTCTCTTTACATAAATAAGGCAGCGGCTTTCCAATACTAATCTTTATTCATTGTATGTTTATTCTTCAAATTTATTTCATTTTCAACCAATAGTTTTTGGAAATTACTTGAATCGATTACTGATTCCAAAGAATAGATATCGATATAACTTTATAATCGATTTAGATTTTGTTGGACTATATTCGCATGTGTAAAGAGATACTTGAATCCAACGACGTACTCTTTTCAACTCTGATCCTAAGACACGGAGGAATTCAGCGTTCTTACTCGAGTTCAATAATGATAGCATTTTTCTCAACAGCCGAATCATGTTCTTGAATAATATTCCCACATAATAATAATATATGTGCCCGCATTATGTCATTGAAGAAAAACCGATCTTGCATTTTACACCTTACGCGCTGGTAAGAAAGGCGTCCGTGTACAACCCTGATTCCATTAGCTTATTCTGCCTGCTTCCACCTATATTAATCTAGGACATTTCTTTCTTCGGGGTTGTCAGTTAAATGAAATACAAAAAATAACTTTTCATTGACCGTATGATTGTATTCGTTAATCTTTCTCTTTTAGACACTTTATTTCTCTAGTCTCTTTTTATCGACTAATAATTTGATTGTTATTTTAAATTTAGTTTATGGTTAGAAAACGATCCTTGTTGCAGGGTAATGTTGTTTTTTATCACGACTTTTATTTAAATCGAATCAATCTGTGGCATGGGAGACAATTGTTGCAAACCTTTGAGATCTACAATAAAGTTTATTTTTTAATTTAAAAGAGGTCGCATAAGTGCTTGCTTATGGGTTGTCTGATCGAGATCAATTATCGCAGCCATCAACACCAGTTAATTAACATAATTATGAATTATTCACATCATTATCATTAACTTTAAAATGTTTGTTCAAATTTGTTGACGGTCGATTTAACTTCCGTTCACAAATTGAAACATAAAATAACCTTAAAAGTTACATTACCTTGTATTTGCACACGTACAAGGTAAAAATAATATTGACTCTACACCTGTTGGAAAAGTTAGAAAGCTTTTTCGAGAACAGGTAAGAAACAAATTTTTTTTTTCAATAATCAATCATAATAATTATAGACGTAAAGTTTGGTTTTGGTTTTTGTTTAGAGCTCGCCATTTCTTTATCCATGGAAAGAACGGCAACGCCCACATACTATTCTTTGTTACACTCTATTAAAATAGGCACTAGGCCTATTTTTCCATGTGTCTAAATCTGGTATGTAATGTTATAATGTCTATGGTCTAGCCTAATGTTTCTCAAACTTTTTGCTTAGTTGAAACCCGCGAATTTTATTAGTTTTTGAAATAACATTTCTCAAATGTAAAACGAAACACATCGGTGAAGTGCAATGTGGCTAGCATCAGTAGATGTACAAACTAATATACTATGTATTTTTTCCAATGTAGAATAAACCATATGCATACAACATTAAGTTTAAAATCTTTTAAAGAAATTTTACAATCTACAAATAAAACAATCTTTACTTTTAATAAAACTTCAAGACCTGCCGGGGGCCCTCTTATGACAGCTACATGACCCCCTAGGGGGTCCCAACATACAGTTTGAAAAACACTGGTCCAGTTTAATAAGATCATTTAAGCCAAAATAATTTGATGGAAATATAAACAATAATTATGAAATAATTATGCTTCTTTGTGTTTAATAATTAAATTCAGTTTGCGTAACCACCGTTTAATTTTAAGCGGCACATCCCGTTATGGCCGACATTAAATCTAATGACCCCTTGTGTAGTATTGAAAATTGATATTGCGATCGATCAATTTAAACGGTGTCACTTCGTTGCCAAAGTGATTTATTGACACGATGCGAACGAACATTGGCTTGGAAGGAGAATTTCTTTTAATAACGATCGCTTATCAAGAGCTCCTCGGAGCTTTGAGGAAGTTTGAGGTTAGAAATTTCCCTTGTGATGTGTTTCTAAAATAATAGTCTTTGTGGCCTTTTTATGACTTTTTTATATGGCTTACTTAATGAAAATTAAAAGTTTCATATATATTAATTTAAATTTTACTTTGTAAATTTTTACTATATTATACTGTAATTATATTAATTTTTACTTTGTAAATTTTTGTACTAAAAATGCCATGTAAATCTAGTATTGTTCGAAGGAAGAGCGAGGTTTCCCATCATAAGTGTTTCGACTACTTTCTGGGAAACCCTAGCAACTTATTTGTAATGATTTACCTAAATAAATGCATTTTATTTATTTATTTTATTTATTTACTAGCGGACCCGACAGACTTCGTCCTGTCAAAAAGATTTGTACAGTGGCAGTTTTTTGTTCCTAATTATTTTATAGATAATGTCGCATAGCCAACCAAATCGCAAAAAAGTCTAAATGACCTATTACATTTTGTGGCTATTCAATTTTGGAACGTGACATTAAATCCTCCAACGATGTATTCTGTGCTCCAACGCACGCACGCACACTGTTTTGATAGATATGATTGAATTTCAACTATATGTAGCGTTAATAAAGCGCAAATTGACTCTTTGATGTTAGGAACACACCTTCATTGCTTAGACAACAGTGAGTGCTTGCAATATGAACTTTATACAATAACAATAAAGCTCGACTGTACGTTTTAGTTAGAAAACGTTTGCATGGGAAAATAAAAGGGCTGTTTTTAGGGTATTTCCGATAATTATTCGAATTTTCCTCATTGTAAAAACCCTCCTTGAACTTCAACGAACATTAACAAAAAAGGATTGGCCAAATTGGTCCAGGCGTTGTTGAGCTATGAGCTTACCAACACATTTTGCGATTCATTTTTATATATAAGATTAATAGATTTTTAAATATTGGAATTAAAAGAAAGTCTGTTGTTTATAATTATATGTTAAATAAAATAAAAGTAAATTAATATGTATTGTGGGTATAAAATTATATGTACAATCAATAAAACTATCTAGATTTTGTATTGAAGAAGTGAAAATAATGTAAGAAAAAATCATATATTTAGTAATTCAAGTATTCACTTATCACACGGAACGTATTAAAAATTGTGAAGTGTGAGAATTTACCTCCGTCTCTCGTCGTAAAAGCAACAGTGTACCTGCGCCTATTAATTTTGAAGGTATATGTTTATGGAGATTATCTAGTATCGCTCAAAACGCTCTACACAAAAACACTGCAATCGTGGCGTCATAACTTGGTAAAGTAGCCTTTTTTTTTTTTTTTTTTTTCTTTCCCTGAGGAAAATGCATTAAATTGCATACCCCGGCTGTGGCGAGCCGGGGTTATGTGGGGCTCTCCTCCCCAGAAGGGGGAGGCCTACCCACTAAAAACCTCAGGGATGGCCTTCCTCAGGCTTGTAGGGAGCCCCCGGGAACAGAAAGCTCCTTCCGGGAACCCCCAGCCTCCGCTCCCCCGTCGACACAGGGGAGCCCTCCTCGGGGGAGGCTTACTACCTCCCCCGGTCTCCTCCACGACGACGCCCCCCGGCCACGGAAGGGGCGTGGTCCATCCCGGGTCGCCGTAGCAGTCGCGACTTACTCGCGCCCGCCGGCGACCCGCGGCGGCGCCGCAGCTGTGCCACCGAGCCCGGCGCCGCCCTCCTCGAGCGGGATCGGCCACCTCCCGACCCCGCCCGGCGGCCCCCCTCCGGAGCACCACCGCCCCACAGAAGGAGGCCACAGCCCTCCAACCCCCCTCGTCCGCCAGCACCGCCGCAATCAATGCTGGCGGAGACAGATCTCGCCCGATCTCTGCGACTGGTAAAGTAGCCTAATTTATAAAATCGTAGAAACTAAATAACTGTGATATTTGTACATTTATATACCTAAGTATACCTAATAAAAAAAAACCTGCATATTCTGATCGCTTGAATCACTTCAATATGATTAACTTGGAAAGACGACGATGGATGAACGATCTATGTACGCTTCACTCTATTGCCAATGGACGTTCTGACAGCAGCTTATTGGAATTATTAAGGTTTAAGGTACCCACTCGATCAGTGCGTAATCAACAGCTGTTTTCTGTGTCATTTGCCAGCAATAATGTTGCGAAGAATAGTCCCTTGCGAAGAATGTGTTCATTTTATAATGAAATTTGCTCGAATGTAGACTTATTTAATTGTAGTTTATATAGTTTTAAAAAGGCCATATTACAAAGACAGAATTAAAGTGAATTGAAATTAAAGCGATTAAGTAAGTTATTATATTAACTAATCTAACTTTCATTCACTTTTTTTTGTTTTGTATAATTAAAATCTTACATTTTATTAATTTCAAACACTATGTTGGCCACGAATTTAGTAATTGGTACTTTTTAAGTGTTGTGCACAATTGTAATTGGGCGCAGATACGTATTGTGTTAGCATATATGTTTAGTTTAACTATATTGTTTTCTATCTGTTGTCTGTTATTGTGCCTGATGTAAATAAATAAATAAATAAAGACATCCTCTATAGAAAAAGGTTACATTTAAAACGAGAAAGCTAAAAATGTGTTCGTTTTATTCGTGTAACCTTTAAAAAAATTACTAGATTTTTAGATTAGTTTTAAAATACATCTATGATGTGAAAGCTACTTAAATTAGGTAATAATGTAATAAAACCATCTATATTTATTGTAGCCATCCAGGCCAATCGAAAAAAAAAACAAAATGTACGCTTGGATTGAAATTTGTAATTAACGTGCGGGTACCGGCTAATTTATTTATTGCCTACCTTTGTATCGGCGACCTTTGTGCTTGAGATCTCGTTTTTTATAGATGAAAAGGTCGCAGTACTGTCGTTAGTAAACACACGATAAAGTGAGCGCCCGTAAGCCGTAAGCGTTAGAGTCAAATTGGCTCACTATCGTATCTTTATATGTTGGCCACTGTACCAGTTGACCTGTGATGTAGTATAATTCAACATTTTCGTTTGAACGTTGAATTATTAATTGTCGTTAGCCAGGCCGCTACGGCTCTGTTATATTAAACAGGGTCGTACAAGAAAAGCTTCAACAGTTTTTGTAGGCGGTTCTTTGCTTTTCTTTTGGAGAAAGTGAGTTACAATTATTCTACGTTTAAAATATTGAGGCTTCCTCTAAATCTATTTGTTTACATTGTGGATATTATAAGGCGTCGAGTCTCTTATATCAATAGTTTTTTTTATGTGTTATGGACAGGCATTTGGCCTCGATCTCACCTGATGGTAAGTGACGATGAGGCCGAAGATGGTCCATGCCTGTCCAGATAGTGCCTATTCACTCTTGCCTTGAAAAGGCCCAGATTGTATTTATCAGGGAAAATATCCGGCGGGAGGGAATTCCACTCCTTTGCTGTGCGCATTATGAAAGTAGAAGCGAAACGCTTAGTGCGTATAGGTGATATATCAACAACATAAGGGTGGAAGCCCAACCGCCGTCTAGTTCCCCTGAGGTGGAATGGGGATGCTGGAATCAAATTGTGCAATTCCATCGCACACTCTCCGAAATGCATCCGATAAAAATTGGTTGTCTGTAAAACTCCGTCTACTGCCGATATTTGAACGTGACAACGTCTATTACATGTTAATTTTTTCTGGGTGCAATGAAATTATTTAAAATAAAGTAATGTATAACATTTATATTTTTATTTAATAGTTTGTTTAAATTTTCTGCTTCTGAACTTGCACTTGCACACTAAATACAATAAGCATATGATTGCACATACATATGAACATACATTCATTCATCTTCATACAGAAGTTTATAGTTACAATAAAATTAAGCGTGGACTCCGTGTGGCGTCAGATTCGGCCGTTACGGTGTTTTCGAGAATGACTCCACGCCGTACCAATTTAATAGACGTTGTCACGTCAAAAAAATAAAAAAGTATGACGACGGCGGTAAGTGGTTACTGCTTTCCTCTCTTCATACCGGATTCATGGCGTCGGTCTCAGGCTTTTAGGTCACCCTCGTTCGTCGCTAGTCACAGAAGAAGCGATGCCAATGCTCGTGTAACTTGCCAACACGATTCCGCACGCATTCAGTCACTCATTTGACTAAAATCGTTTTCAATCATGTGACGTCCCTGTGTTCACTCACTTCCGATACCATCAATGACAAACAAATTCCTATTAACTATAGCTAAAATAAAACGTCGACAAGTCTATTTTAAAACCACCCTTTACTTGAAGTTATAGTATAATAAAAATAATTAAATACAAAGCATACATATCATTTTACAAATAAGAAATTATTTTAAGTTGTTAATTGGTAAAGTAATGCTTCATATATTTATGAAATGCAAATTAATTGTACACGATGCAATATATTATTATTTTATTTTTACAATTTTTTAATCTGGTAAATCCGTTAATTGATATTTTTACAGCAGCTTGCAAGATTTCAGCGCAACGATAAAAATAAGTATAACTTTTTTTATGTCTATGACTTTGTATTGTCAGATTTAAAAAAATATATAATAAATGTATTTAAAGCTATTTGGTTAAGGCATCGACACGATATGGTCGGTAAAAACGCCTGTTCGAATCTCCACCTCGTCGAATATTTTTTGCATGTTTCCTATTTATTACAGCCTTAATTAATTGTTGTTGTTACAAAAAGAAGCTCCATCAGTTTGGTAGGCACTACTCACTGCTACTACCTATTAGTACTACATTTTTATATCGCTATATTTAATACTAGCGGACCCGACAGACTTCGTCCTGTCAAAAAGATTTGTAAAGTGGCAGTTTTTTGTTCCTACTTATTTTATAGATAATTAAATGTAAAAAAGTAGTTGTAGTGACGTAACTACAATAGGTAGACATATAGTCTCGCGAAGTTTTTGACGTGAAACGTCTATAAATCGCGCCGAAACATCGGGTACCAGGTTTAAAAAGTGGACCGTAACGAAAAGGTCTATATCATGGTACCTTAGTAATTAAAAAACTATTAGTCTTAGAAACAAAAATATGGTGTGAATATTTCACTTATATAGTCAGCTCGCTGTTGTGACATTGAGTTTTTTATTAAAATACTTAAAACACCGCCAATCTTGTTTTTATTTCAATCTTTTACTTTAAAAGCGATTCCCTAACATAGACGTTTCACGTTAAAACCAACGGCCGTGTGCCCCTGCACAGCCTCACCGATTTTTTTTGTAGATATTGATATATTCTATAATATTGTCGAACATTTTTTGTCCTATCATTAATACTCTTCGCAGCGTATGCGATGAAAGACATTTTATGTCAAATTTTTTTACACCTTCGGTTGGTTTTAATAAGAATTTCTATAGTAATCTAGTACTAAATATAGCCTATGTTACTCAGTGATAATGTAGCTTTCTAATAAAAAAAGAATGATTTAAATCGGTCCAGTACTTTTTGAGTTTATTCGTTACATACAAACATACAAATCTTTCCTCTTTATAACATTTGTGTAGATTGGGATATAAAATGGTGAAACCTTAAGAAACAACTGGTTTCAGTGAAGGGTTAAAGTGTATAAGTAATAATAAGTACTAAGGTCACCATGTTTGTCACGTTCCAGGTGCCTCAGACGTGAACGTGACCCTTCATAAAAGATTCCTCTAAGATCATTAAAGGCAGAGGGTGCACCGGGAATTGTGTAGTAAGCTTCTTTTTGTCATCTACGTAATAAAGATATAATTTGTTGAGATATTTTATCTCAAGAAAATTTCACAAAGGAATACATAAAAATACTGGCTGTAAATGAAAATCGGCAAAATAAATTAGACGTGGTAAAAAAAAAACAAATGGCGCGCATTTTGTATCATTGTAAAATTTTGATAAATCATATTTAACAAAAAAACTTTGAAATATTTATATAGAAGCCACAAAGTATAAAAACAGCTGCAAATAAAATTGTTAATAACTGCACATTTAGTAATTGTAAGTTTTGAAGAAAAGATTTTGAGTTTTAATTTTAAGTTTAATTACCTTAAGTATTAATTAGTTTAAGTTTTAATTACCGTGGGAGAGCCATGCTTCGGCATGAATTGGGCCTCATAGAAAACCGGCGTAAAATAGCGCTTGCGGTGTGTTTCGCCGAGTGAGTGAGGGTACCGGAGGCCCAACCCCCCTTATTCCCCTTTATTCCCCTTATTCCCTTTTAAAAGGCCGGCAACGCATCTGTGACTCCTCTGGTGTTGCGGGTGTCCATGGACAACGGTTATCGCTTACCATCAGGTGATCCGTTTGCTGCCCTATCCTATAAAAAAAAAAAGTAGGTATATTTTATCACGGTATGTAAACTGGCAGTTGAAAGAAAAATAAATTACCTTACTAAAGTGAATAATTAATGAACTCGTGTTAATTTAGCTCGTACATAAATAAATCACTTTGCGCTTGATTCAGCATTTGTATAATTTTATCAATTTCTCTGTTTTGAACTGATTTAATTCCATTAATAAGGGAATTTCGATTTGATATTAAGTCTTTATAGGATATTGATTTATTGTCGTATTCGTTTATCACGTTAACTATATTGAAGTTATATAATGCATCAGTATGAGTAGCATCAATATTAAAATAATTGTATTCCTCTGATGTTGCAATCTATCTATATTATATAAAACATTATATTATATGTAAACTGAGTATGAAAGGTAAATTAATTAATCATAATGAAATACATATTTTATTGTATTTTTGTTTTTGTATTTACATATTTCTCATCAAATGTAATTTAAAAATAGTATATACATGTTTAGATAAAGCTTATGTAATAATAATAATAATAATAATAATAATAATAATAAACTCTTTATTGCACACAAAATAAATACAAGAAATAAAGTAAACAAACAAAGACAATTATGAGCAAACGGCGGCCTTATTGCTAAAAGCAATCTCTTCCAGGCAACCTTAGATAAGAGAAAAACGAAAACAAACTAGGAATTTTGGGAATAGGTGCAATTATTGTGAAAGTAAATAAAGTAAAATTACGTTAAGAATTGAAGGACAGGAAATGGATACGGACTTGGTTCTTAAAGGACTCTAACGTTTGCGCTCTCTTAATACTCTCAGGGAGAGTATTCCAAAGTCGAACGGCATAAGAGGGAAAAGAGTAAGAGAGAAAATCAGTACTGCAAGAAGGGATATCAAGAGTCAAGTTAAAATTCGCTCGTAAAACGCGACTGGAGGAAGAGGACCGAAAAGAGAACAAAGACTTAAGGTATGCTGGAGATGTAGGAAGAAACAAGATATTGTAAAGAAGAGATAAAATATGCAAATCTCTGCGCTGCCGAATAGGAAGCCATTGAAGTTTGGAGCGATGGTAAGAAACATGGTCAAATTTACGCAGATTGCAAACAAACCTGATGGCCACATTCTGCAGACGCTCAAGCTTGTCAAGTGATTCCTCCGACAGACCCACCCAGGCAGCGTCAGCGTAGTCAATTAAGGACAATAAGAGAGATTGAGCTAACACTGTCTTAGTCGCCGTCGGGAGGAAGTTACGAAATCTGTTTAGCGAACCATAGGCTGCAAATATCTTCTTGCGAACCACCTCAACTTGCGGTCGCCATGATAGGCACTGATCAAAAACTATCCCTAAATTTTTCACCGATTCGCTAAAAGGAATGGTTGTTCCCCCAAAAATCACCGCCGGCAACAGACTGTAGTCAATGCGCGAAACAAAATAGGAACTGCCGATGATAATGGTTTGTGTTTTGCTAGGGTTGATAGTAAGCCCGTAAGACTTACTCCATCTGTCGATTATATTGAGGTCTCTATTAGTTACCGTTATAGCTTGCGAAAGATCAGACAGTGGAGCTTGTGTGTAAATCTGCAAGTCATCAGCATACAGGTGATAGAGACATGAAAGTGATTGTGTAATAGTATTAATAAATACTGAAAAAAGTAGCGGAGAAAGAACGCCACCCTGCGGGACACCAGCATTGATATTACACCAATCAGACAAAGAGTCATCAATGTGTATTCGCTGCCAACGGCCCGACAGGTAACTATGAAACCAAGCAATTACGATAGGAGGCCAAGAGAACGTAGGACACCAGTAAGCACATCAAAATCCACCGAATTAAATGCATTGCTGAAATCCAATAGTGTAAGCAACGTAAGTTGGCGGTTTTCCATACCCCGGTGAATATCGTGGGTAATTTTAGTCAAAGCAGTAGTCGTACTATGACCCACGCGGAAGCCGGATTGCAAAGGATTTAGGAGGTTATTAATGTTGAGGAATCTGATAAGTTTATGATAGACGAGCTTTTCTAGAACTTTGGAAAGGAATGGGAGGATGGAAATAGGCCGGAAATCACAAAAGTTACTAGGATTTACTTTTTTTGGAAGAGGAATAACAAATGCATCCTTCCAAACTGAGGGAAATATTCCAGATGTGATGGAGGTATTGAGAATATGGGTGATGATAGGATTGACAATATCTAAAATAGGAAGGATCATATTACGACTAATGCAGTCACTGCCCATGGCATCAGAAGTTATTGAAGTTATTATTTTCCTGACATCACTATCTGTAACTGCCTCGAAGCTTAATGGAGTGTAATTAGGTAACGGCATCGAGGAAAGATAATTTAAAGTTTCAGTTTTAAGATCACCACTAAAGGGCGATAATGACGTAAAATGTGAATTAAGTAGATTTATATCAAGCTTGAAGTGATTGCTACGTACCTGAGATTTGCCAATACCCAATGATTTAAGAAATTTCCAAACTTTTGCTGGATTTTCACAATCTATGGAGTTATAAATATGGCGTCTTTGTGCGTCTCTTATCACTCTATTGCATCGATTTCTTGCAGTATTAAATCTAATCTGATTTTCAGGTGTTGGATTGCGCTTGTATCTGGATTTCTCTCTGTTTCTCTTAGTCATTAGCACGCGAATATCAGGAGTTAGCCAAGGTGCAGGGAGATGTTTGACTTTGATAGGCCTAAGAGGAGCATGAGAGTCATAAAGTACTTTTAAGCGATCACTGAATACTTGGACTTGTTTATCGACAGTATCACAATTCAACACATCTGACCAGTCAATGCCAGCAGCGTCCTCCCGGAGTTTTTCTAAATCCATGTTGGCAAAGCTACGACGTAGCAATATACGTGGTTTAACTTTGGGGGGACGAACACGATACGAAAGAAAAACTAGGTCGTGGTATGAGAAGGCCTCAGCAGAAAATTGACCATGCTTACTTACCATGTCTGGAGAAGAAACTACCATTAGGTCAAGGAGAGAAGGGGAGCAATTAGGGAAATGATGAGTTTCTTGGAGAGGTAGTATGTGAAGATTGTAAGAATTTATTAATGATACTAATTTTTTAGACCGGCAATCATTTTTAACCAAGCATGTATTAAAGTCACCCATGAGAATAGTATGTTTAAAATTAGGAGTAAAGGTTTCTAGAAGTAATTCTAACGAAGTAAAGTAGTCTACTCTCATGGATGGACTATAATAGACACCTAGAAGGATGTGAGTGTGAGACATCGTAATATCTAGAAAAAGGTGTTCAGCAGTGTTAGGTGGTGGTGGCTGAGCGGAATGACTAACAATAGAGTACGAAAAATCTGCACGGAGATATATAGCCACCCCCCCATGCGAAGAACTTACCCGGTCGTTACGAATTAACTTAAAGCCAGGGAGGGAGAAAGAAATTGAAGGTAACCGGGGATTTAAGAAAGTTTCTGATATAAGAATAGCATGAATATTCTTATTATCAAAAGAATTGAGCATATCAGGATAGTGAGAAGGAATGCTTTGTGCATTGAAATGTATGACATTAAAGTTCCCCGCAACACTGCTGAACGAATCCTGTAAATTTTCACCGAGAGTCTTGTCGAGGCTGCAAAAGCTAGAGTTGGACGACGGAGAGGATGAACAGGAATGGAAGAGATCACTATCGTTAATAGATATATCCATAGTTTTATACTAATAACAAAATACTAAGAGCAAAAAAAAATAACAATAATATTAAAAAAAAAAAAAAACTATAACTAAAAACAAACAAATAAAAAACTAACAATAAGCATAAATACACAAAGACAAGTATCCTATTATTTAACTTTGTTATATAAAACAATAAAAACTACACTAGGGTTGGCAGCAGGCTAACGGTACCCATAACGCATATTAGCAGAAATCGGACCGTCACATAAAATTAAAAAAAAAAAAAAAAAAAATAAACGATCGATGACAGATGACATCTGACAGTCACAAAAATTATAGTGAAAGGTTTTCGGGTACAATATAGTTATCACACAAGTGGAATAATTACTTTCAGAAATCCTTAAATGAAAAACAGATGCTTTGTTAAGACACTTGTCTGGCAGAATTGTTGTTGGCAACGATGACACATTGCCATTAATAAATATAAAAAAAAAGAAGAATATTACAATAAAAAACAAGAACAAAATTATATTTAACGCCTACCTACCATTTAAACTAACTAGCTCAGGCGGTATTAAGAATAATAAAAAGAAATAAAAACTTTAGGTCATGTAAGGCTTACCTACCACTAAAACAAGGCATGTAAAACAAACAAAACACTGAATGTAAGGAGAAGAGACTAACGATTAGTTTTTACAACCACAAAATTCATACATACATGCATACTTCGGGAAAACAACGACGTGAAAATCACGGGTATAATCATTGTGAGTATTAAAAAGCTATTATCTCAAAGTATTATGTAGATACAAAATAAAAAATAACAAAGAAATCTAATTACTTGTTTCTTTTTGCAGATGGTGCCCTTTTCTTCTTGTTGCCAACCACGTATGTTGTAGGTTTGTCTGAACCAGAAGCCTCAGGTGACACACGAGGACTGCAAGCCTTTATTTTTTCAATGTCACCCACGGATTCAATGGTGTGACGCTTGCCATCATAGTCCATAATAACGATTCGGCCCGATTTAGTCCAGCAATTAGAAATGCCAAACCGCTCCCTAGCAGCTATAAAGACTCGATGACGTTGTTTTGTAAGGAACTCGGAGACGGTGATACCTGTACCCTTGAAACCAGCCTTAGCGTACCACACGCTATCTCGAACTACCTCAGAGAAAAATTTAATCATTAATGGTCTAGGTTTATCTTGCTTAGGCAGCCCAAGACGCACCGACTTGCATATTTGATCAGCAGAAATCTTCAGTCCACCAAGATGATTTGAAAACAGGCTCAATGATAATTCACAGAGGTTTTCATCCTTTTGCTCCCGAACACCATGAAGCAAGAGTATGCCACGTCTGCTTCTCATTTCCAAGGCATCAGTTGATCTTGAAATTGCAGCTACTTGTTGCTCAATAGCACTTAAAGCCTCGGCAATGAAACGGCGAAAGTTGTCGAACTCCTTTGCAAGGGAGCTTACTGTTGGTGATTGTGGACGGGATTTCTTTAATTCCTCGTCAAATGATGCCATTCGAGATTCAAATGTCTGTTGCATTGCAGCTAGTGTTACCTTTAAGCTTTCCATATCTTGTGAATTCCAGTGACTTGATAGTTTGTTGATGGTGAAGTGGTGATTAATTTGTGTTACAGTTAAGTTGAGAAAAGTAAAGGATATTATCTACAGGTATTTATGCACTTCACTACATAACAAATTTATTATAAAACTTGTGATTAAATGGTTTTCAATAATTAAATCAAGATTTAATCCTTTGCAAACAGTGTTGACAGTTTGACATCCTACCCCCGAAAAAAAAGTGTATTGTGTATAATCGTCTTATATTTAGTTAGGTATACAATTGTTATTAGATCATCATTGTTTGACTATTATTATTTATTTTTTGATTACTTTGTATGTATGTCCCAAGCTTTATTTGCAATACGCCACAGGGAACTGAATTATGCTGCTGGCGATCTCGAATTTTACCGCAAGCTCCTTGGAAAATATAAATTCTTTTAGTGTAACTGTAAATCTGAGCTAAGTCGTTGGTTAAATATAAAATATAACATAGTGTTTCATTTTGACTGTGTGTTCGGGAATTTAATTGTAATATAAAGGCCCTCTAAGTTACCATATTTTTTAACTGACTTCAAAAAAAGGAGGTTACCAATTCAACCCCTATGTATGTAGTATTTCCAGAACTGCCCAGTTTTCGTATATGTAAGTCTATATCAGCGTCTGAACAAGTCGCTTGCCAATTTTCAAAAGTATGTATGTTTTTATGTTTATGTTCGCATTTCTCCGGAACTACAAGTCTGACTTAAGTAATTCTTTTTTTGTTTAACTAGGTTTTGTTCAACTTAGGGATTCTGCAAGTTTCATCGAAATCGGTTGCATGCTTTTTGAGATAGGGAATTTTTTATTTACTGACTTCAAAAAAAATAATAACCTGAATTGATCGTACCTTACATAAGTAAGAAAGTAAGAGTGATCAAAATTAAAGCACACACATTTATCTAACCAAACCCGTAAACCCTCTCCGCGCTCCGACTTCAAAAAATACCCAGTTGGTATATCAAAGTTAGTTTCTAAATATAACACGGAAGTTATCGTAATTATTTTTTACTTTTTAGTTCTTTTATATTCTTTCTAAACATACGTAGGTAAGTTAGTTACGTACAATTTTGAAGTCGGTTTTATTTTTTTAAATATTTTTTTGTGATAATGGCAAACAAGCAGACTGACCACCTGATGATAGTAAAAGGCACAATCGCTATGTGATTCCTGTGAGATTTTCAGCAAATCTGCAACATACACAAAAACCTAAGTATACGATGTGTTTTTTTTTTGCGGTAAACATACAAAATTGTGTATTTGTGAAGGTTACATTTAACCAAATTATATCCACCGAATCTACGACTTAACAAAAAAAATCTTTAATTACGAGTCCTATAACAAAAACTGTACATGAATGATGATATAAAGATCTGTACATGAAGCAGCGTTTTTATTTGATTTCGTTAAAAGCATATTTAAATATAAAATTTGGTCCAAATAAGAAATGCGCCGCCCAATAAATGTCGCTCTCAGGGGTCTTCTCATCAAAATTCCTTACGCTTCCTCGGAGATGATTATTTTTGTTTTCAGACACAAACAATTAATTTAGCGTAACAGTGAAATACAGGCACAGGCTTCTGGAGGAGGCCATTTTGTTTCTCCACCGACCGTAATGTTATCGAACGAAAAGGTTTTTTATAGCTCACACTTAAATTACAATTCGGCACAGAGCCATAAAGTCGAAGGGCAGTACATCTTGATAATGCACCTATTTTATTGCTTGTCTTATTGGGTGAGGAATTAATGATTGGATGTTGCGGAGCCCAGTTGATGTGTCAGAGTAATTTACTTTTTAATTGAATTGAAGAACAAATACAGTGCAGTTTTCAGTTCAATATCAGAATTAATTGAACTCTGTGTAGAAGTCAGTTAGAAAAAGTCAGTAAGAATATAAAATGAACTAAAAAGTTTAAAATAAATTATTAACACTAAAACTTTTCACCATACATAATTATTCAATCTCGTCCCCCCTCTTTATCATAGTCCCCATTTATAAATAAAAGCGTGTTACATTTAATACAACACAACATTTTCCTCAAGCTATCACAATGTAACACGCTTTTATTTATAAATGGGGACTATGATAAAGAGGGGGGACGAGATTGAATAATTATGTATGATGAAAAGTTTTAGTGTTAATAATTTATTTTTAACTTTTTAGTTCATTTTATTTTTAACTTTTTAGTTCATTTTATAAACAAATAATAAAAGCTTGTTTTTAAAAAGGTTTTTTTTTCTTTAATTTTATTTTTAACTTTTTAGTACCTCTACAGGCTTGCTGAGAACAAGCCCTTTCATTTGATACCCATATTGTAGGGACGAATAAAAAAAAATTATCCGCCATTTTTGGTATTCCGCCGTATTGGATTAAGAGTGACGTAACATTATTTTTTTCTAGTTATTCTTGGCAAGCCCTTTTATTTGATACCCATATTATAGGAGTGCATTAAAAATAATTGGTCCGCCATATTGGATACGCCGCCTTGTTGGATTTAGAATGACGTCACTTTATTTTTTTCTAGTTATTCTTGGCAAGCCCTTTTATTTGATACCCATATTGTAGGAGTGCATAAAAAATAAATGGTCCGCCATATTGGATACGCCGCCATGTTGGATTTAGAATGACGTCACATTATTTTTCTAGTTATTCTTGGCAAGCCCTTTTATTTGATACCCATATTGTAGGAGTGCATTAAAAATAATTGGTCCGCCATATTGGATACGCCGCCATGTTGGATTTAGAATGACGTCACACAGTTAATCATGCATTGTCATCCGAACTAAACGTGTATACCAAATTTCAGCTCAATCGGAAACCGGGAAGTGGATCAAATTTAAGTTGCAAGATTTGATTACAGAACGACAGACAACGGGACAGGTGAAAGTAAATAAAAGCTTATAAAAAGGGCCCTTATGGCTAAGGCTTAGGTTGAGTTTAGTTGGTAGGTCACGCATTCGGACCGCTCGGGTCGTGTGGTGTCCAACATAACCTTCTCATTTGCCGTTGCGGGGGTATCCTGGGTACGTTTCGTGCTCCTCGAGAGGATTCTCAGCCTCTCTCCTGAGGGAAAAAAAAGTCAGTTAAAGATAATAGTTCCACTTCAACGTTGTTCACTTAGTGTAGTTGTTTCGTATATAAATTTGGTGATTCCTACTAATGTTATAAACGCAAAAGTTTTATATAAATGGATGTTTGTTACCATTTAACGTGAAAACTACTGAATGGATTTTAATTAAACTTTACAATAATATAGCTCACACATCAGAATAACACATTGGCTACAATTTATAAAGATACAAGCTTTCTGCTCGCGGCTTCGCCTGCGTGGTTTCCGGGATTGGATCTATAGAGGGTTAAGGGTCATAGCTTTTGCCCACGGCTACATATCGGTTTATAGCGCGAAGGTTTTATCGCACTTCCCGTGGGACTATCCGTTTTTCCGAGATAAAAAATACCGCAAAGCCTTGCTCAAGAATCACTCTATTTATTGATGAAAACCGCATGAAAATAGTTTTTGAGCGAAGCCTTTATTGCGCATCCCGTGGGATCTGACGATTTTTCCTGGATAAAAAGTAGCCTATGTTACTCGGGGATAATGCTTTCCAAAGGTGAAAGAATTTTTGAAATCGGTCAAGTAGTTTCGGAGCCTATTTATTACAAACAAACAAATCTTTCCTCTTTATAATATTAGTATAGATACGCCACGCTAATACTCGTATAAGTTACTGAAAATATTAATCCTGCACAGACGAAGACGCGGGCAATAGCTAGTTATGTATATATAAAACAGACTCGTGGTTCATGCCTTTTTCGTTTTACACGTATTTTGTTTCATCTAGGACGCATGATTTACGACCTTTTTCTCATCTTTCTATTATTTTAAGTCTTTAAATCTCGTTTTTTAATATTGTCTTTTAAGTATGCACGTGTAAAGTTATGTGGCTCATAAGCATTTGTATCTTTTTTTTATATTGGTTTCACGTCAATAAGTGCTTCACTAGTATTCAACATAAGCCCGTACCTCATATTGGATAAAGGTTCAAAATCAAAAATTAAAATCAAAAATTTATTCTTCAAATAGGATTTTACAATTACTTTTGAATGTCAAAGATGCTACGCCATTGGTTCACAAGTCTACGGTGGGAGACCTTGTACTGGAAAGAACCAGCAAGAAAACCAGTAAGGGCAATTTTTTTTCTCCTTGTATCATTACAGAGTCGTCAGTTCCGGCTCGTCGGAAGCCGGCTTCAGATAGTCAGACATACAGTCTGAACCAACCTCCGATACAAGTTAAAACAACTAACTAATATATATTTCCGTCACCAGAGTCATATCGCATTAAACAAATCTGATATGTATATGTCCGGTATTAAGTAACAAAACAAAAATATTATTCATTATAGAATCATTAAAATTATATATCGCAAAATTTACATCCAAGCATGTTTAATCATTTAGGAAATTAAAATCGTAAAAATGTCATCCAAGCATTTTTATCATTCAAGAAATCATTGACCTTGTAATACCATTTTTTCATTAGAGTATTTTTAATATATGCTTTAAATTCATGAAACGGTAAAGCAGTAATATTTTCTGGAAGTGTGTTATAAAAAGTTACAGATTTCCCTAAGAACGAACTTCTAGTTTTTTTTAAGCCTGTATGTTGGAATTTTCATTTGTTTTGATTTGAAAGGGTCTACGACACTTAAAAGTTTGGAAACCTCTGATCTATATTATAATTTTCATATAACTCATGTAGAAAAAAAATCCTTATAAACTATTTGAGATTTATCGACGTAATCTCCTTAATGTTCAGTGTACTGAGCAATGGAACATGAAGCGTTCCGGAATTGCGAGCCCGTATCGAAAACTTCGATTATGGGCTTCAGTAGCCCACAAATTCTACACATTCCATCGACCAGTAGAAACAATTTGTGATTTATAACGACCATTCTTCACCTGCAGCGCCCAAGGGACACCTCCATTATGAAGGCTGTAATTTATCTACACCGGCGTTTATTCCCTCCCGCTATTGTTTCATCAATTCATTTCTTTCGAAGCGGCATCCTCTGGAGATAACGCGGGAATTTTCGGTTAAATAATTTCTATTTGGATTATTGATATTGAATTTAATAACGATCTTGGTTGATAATTGAATTTATATTATTAATATTATCCTCGGTGTAGGGGCGACTCCAGCGAAGTTCCACTTCGACCCATCGAAGATCTTTTATGCTGTGCCTTCATTTCAGTCTTTGCTTCGATCACCACCAGCAGCTCACTCAGTAGTGCCCGTGAGCAATCTTCCCTCCCCTCACTTTTAGCTTCATACAGATTAAAGCATCGCTGTGTCACAGTAAATGCTCCATGCCCTCCTTATTAATATAATTATCTATGTCATCTTGTAATATTGTAGCAAACTCCCTTAGTCGATTCTTAAAAACTCACAGCGTACACGTTTCTTCTCAATTCGTCACTGCCATTACTGTCTTTAAATAACATAAATATTTAATAATTTATCTCAAATAAATGTTAACAGTTAATTTAATGCGTAATGAGTTCCATTGTAAGGTTTTATGAGAGTTGGAGTTTGGACTAGGCTCGTGCTAAGTCGACTCCTCATGAGCGCATCCAGAGGCCCTCCCATTTGCGGATTACCTCTATTCACAGGCTTAGTGCCTGTGAATAGAGGTCAGAGGTAAATATAGATCAGAGGTGTCGAGTCAATTTTTTTATTTTTTTCTTTTTTTTCCTTATTCGTACGTACGGACAAGGTTTTTGTTTTTTTTTTTAAGCTTTGTTTTTTTGTTTTGTCTGTTGACGTCAATAAGTGCCTGTAAAGGTCTATGTTGAATAAAGATTATTTTGATTTTGATTTTGACTAAGACTCAGCCAAAAGTGGCTGAGCTGTCCTGAGGTGAGGTGATTCAGAGTAATTGATTTTCCAGTCCCTGGATCGCCTCCATCAAAGGACAAACCGAGTATCGAGGTAGTTTAGTGGGTATATCCTGCACTAAACGGAGAGAGTCCCACACACACCTGTCGACTAGTTATAGCTGGTAATTTCCAGCAATCACCTCGTAAAAAAAATCTCGTGCCCCTGGGGACATATATGAACTGTGAAGAAGAGCTAGACTCGGTATTAGAATATCTTATATATCACCTGCAGAATATTATGTAGATACCGGAGGTCCTTTTTTTGTGGTGGAGGAAATACCTAATCGAGCATAGATGTTGGACCCCGGCGCACTATCCCTCCTCCAGGGGAAGGGAGGAGGGGTGCTCTGATGCCGACTATACAGATTGAGCCCAACGTTGGACCAACACGTCTCGGGTCAATATAGTTGCTGTGGTTGTGTTTGCTGCTTACACATTGGTATACTGTAAGCTTACAATCGTCAATTAAAGCAGTAATAGTGAGTATTATTTGAAAGGAATAGCGACATGAGTTATTGATAGCATTGTTTCTTTCTAACTCTGATGTATACTCAAGCAGTAATTTGAGTTTGATTTTAGAATACGATTCTTAAAATATCTTGGAGGACTAACATCTCTCCTCGGATTAGGCAATTCCTCCGCCTCAAAAATAAAAAAAGGTAGACAGTCTGGTTGTTTGCTAAAAAATAATCATCATATTAAGCAAAGTATTGCATTCAAAGCAGACAGCGGCTTAGCTGGGTCCAATATCGGTCCTATACTCGCAAAGCAACCTGCTTGTCAGGTGAATTATCAGCTCGTCTTTCTTCTACATCGAAAAATGATAATATGTCGTGCTTGGTACATTTAATCGAATAAGTTATAAACGTTAGGTCTCACTCGGATTCAAATCATTAGAGCGAGATGATAAAGTCAGGTGTGTTAGCTTTTAATCTTATATACAAAATTCTCGTGTCACAATGTTCGTTCCCGTACTCCTCCGAAACGGCTTAACCGGTTCTCATGAAATTTTGTGAGCATATTGAGCAGCTCTGAGAATCGGCCAACATCTATTTTTCATACCACTTAGTGATAAGGGTTGTCCACCCTTAACATTTTTTCTAGAAATCACTTAAAATTTATTTATATGGCAAAACCACGTTTGCGCCGGGTTAGCTAGTATTCTTATAACAGTAAAAAATGACGCTACCGTAAATGTAAATATAAAAATTCCTCAAAGAATATATCATTCTTTTGTGTGTACTTAAAATATTCATTCACAATTCTGTCATAGTTCCTCTTATGTTGGTACAGAAAATAAAATATTTGTCTTTTCATGAAATTTATTCATATTCCATTCGCATGCCGACTGATATAAGGGTATGCTACAACAAACTAAGGAAAAAACGAGTCGTGTATTCAAAAAGCGTCTTTATGAAGAAAATACGCCATACATCACATTTAAGTGGAAATCCAAATATGTGCTCAGATGAATATTAAGGTCCCGAAACACTAGGAATAAAATATGGCAGACAATAACTACGAGGATTGAATGATTGGACATCTTCTGAGGTAATAGAAGGAATGATTGATCGGCCGGGGTCCGTAATGGATGGATCTTTTCAGTTAAATTAGCGTTATCGAGTGCCGATAAAATGTTTTATATAAATGACATTGCTTCGACTTGCTCTGGAATATGAATATAAGGTAGGTGGACCATGGAAGGCCACGTTCCTTTGAAGGCCAACTATTAAAAAGTCGTAGTTATCGACATGTAAATTCATCCATTCTACTAAATACCAAACTCCATCAAACTAAAGGCCACAAACGCAATGGCGTGACGATCACGCCATTTTTGTAGCAGTGCAAGCTCACGTTGCATAGACTTCGGTTGTCGACGTTGCAGTTGTTATTCGCGCGCACAGCAAAACGTTAGTTTTTAGTAAATAAACCTATTATTACCTCATATGTTTTACTGTGAATTGTTATATAATATTATGTTTATGGTTTTGACTCGATATAAGTTTAAATATTGGCAGTGTTCCTAGGATGGCCGGTGGTTCCTTATAAGACCAATTGAAAATTTGACCGTTGGCCTTGCTATAGTACAAGGGCCTTATAAGGAACATTCGCTTTTTAGTTATAAATACGTACGTATCGTTACAGTTAAAACAATGTTTTATATTATAGCAGTTTAATATTTAAGCGTTTATAACTTTTCGACTCGGATTGAATAATTATTTTTATTTTTTATTAAGTGGTAATTGAACAGATGATTAAAATATATGCGAATATTTCAGATTTTAAAAATGTCTCTTCAATTTTTCCATCATCTTTCAAAGAAAAGATAGTATCAACATCGCCAAAATCTGCAGCTGCAACGCAAGGTCAAAAATAGGGAAGAAAAGTCTAGAAAATAAGGTGAAAGAGTGGTACTGTCACGCATGTGGCGAGTTTGAAATTATTGTTGATTTCGTTATAATTATTTTCGTCTTTTAATCTTAAGAATAGTTAATTTTATACATTTCTGACTACAAGACTGACTATGTGCAATGATAAGTTTGTTATAATTAATACAAAAAGTCATAGTCCTACTTTATTGTTAGCTTGGCCTTCTTAGGGACATTGAGGTCTTACAAAGAACGGACCCACAAGAAGGCCATTTTGGCTAAAAATAAAAGTTTTTAATTTTGTTATAAAACAAATTGGCAAGATGTTTGTTGCTAATATGATACTTCATAATACTATTTTTAAATAACTTCCATTAATATATTCTTAGTTACACGATAGTGTTCAAGTAATATTCCTTAAGTTTTTTATAGATGATTAAAATATATTGAGCATTTAATGTTTCGCTTAAATGATGGAGCTTATAGCGAAGTTTTTGTAAAAGAGGATATATATATTGAAAGAGCTTTATAAAACTTAAATTTAATAAATAGTGATTAAAGTTAGAGAAAAAGAAAGTAAATTATATGGTGCGCAATAAAACAAAATATTACTTAATAATTTGTTTTCTTAATTTATCCATTAAATAAACGAATAATATAGTTTACTCATTAGAGTGGCCTTCCATGGTCCACCTACATAGATGTCTTTTATGCAAGAACAAACGTATCCTTATTTATTTTATTTTTTAATATAGCTACGAAGAAAGCTCTACCTGAGAGTAACTCAGTAGATCAAACTTCCAGACAGACATCAATCAACGGTTCCGATTCGGATAGGCAGCGATCGGGAACTTCCCCGGCGTATTCTCGGTTCATCTACCGCAGTCAAGATTTTCAAGACTATAAAGTCTTTGATTCCTGTGTGTTGCCATTATATTTTTTTCAATAATTATAAAAATTTATTAAGTTTACAAACTAATATAACGTTATATAACTACATTAATAATAAATAAATAAAATAAAATAAAATCCTTTTACTTCAGGCACACATAGACCCATATCATATAAATTATATAATTAAATTAAATTAAAATCAATAAAAATACAATACAAATGCAAAAACTATCACCTACTTTCTATTTGCCTCCATATGGATAGAAATCCAATAGCTGTAGATGGGATTGGGCAGATAGTCAGAGACAGCCCTCAGTATGGTGTTGTTCGAGCGACTCACTCTACTCCAGAAGGCTGCTATCCTCGTCCGTGTTATGGCAAAGAAATCAGGGACTCACGCCTCAGAGAGCATGGTCGATGCACTGCAGTGCCTTGGTAACTTCATAAGGGCCCTATACACATTATTGTACTGGACCCTTATGGTACTGAAGGATTTCCTAGTGAAGTTGTACCAAAGCTGACAAGTATACATACCTAGGCAATATGCCTTAAACAGGGTATTCTTCACGTCGGAGCTGCAGTTAGAAAAACGGCGTGCGATCATGTTACCTCTGACGGCGAGAGCCCTCCGCTCCCGCTCCATGTCAGCATCATCCTTAGATGACTCGGTCAATATGTGAAGACTGTGTCGCAGTTACTAACAACTTCTTACAACAAGGAAACTTTATATAAACTAATAAATTTTATGTTTATTACGTGTGGTGTGTATGTGTGTGTGTGTGTATCTGTGCATATGTTAACATATTAAAATACGTGTTAACATATTATACGTGATACATACTCACATTATTTAAATTTGCTTAAATAAATAAATTAAAGAGTATCTTTTGATCTGTAATCTTAAATTTTATATTAATAATATAATGCACTTGTTATGAAAATATAATTGTATCTCTACAAGGCACAGTATATGAAACGATGCACTCACGGAAATTGGAGTGGTTGAAATAAATACCGCCCGTGTTCGAGAACCACTCTATACTCCATACGTACGGAGAGTCTCGTTCAACCACATTTCAATGGTTCTCTACATAGAGCCGCTCTTAACTGGAATACTTAATCACAGAGCTAATGTAGGCATAAGGAAAAAAATATTTATTTATTTTGTACAACTTTTATTTGAAACTAGCGGACCCGACAGACTTCGTCCTGTCAAAAAGATTTGTACAGTGGCAATTTTTTTGTTCCTAATTATTTTATAGATAATGTAGCATAGCCAACCAAATCGCAAAAAAAGTCTAAATGACTTATTACATTTTGTGGCTATTCAATTTTGGAACGTGACATTAAATCCTCCAACGATGTATTCTGTGCTCCAACGCACGCACTGTTTTGATAGATATGATTGAATTTCAACTATATGTAGCGTTAATAAAGCGCAAATTGACTCTTTGATGTTAGGAACACAACCTTCATTGCTTAGACAACAGTGAGTGCTTGCAATATGAACTTTATACAATAACAATAAAGCTCAATTCGACTGTACGTTTTAGTTAGAAAACGTTTGCATGGGAAAATAAAAGGGCTGTTTTTAGGGTATTTCCGATAATTATTCGAATTTTCCTCATTGTAAAAACCCTCCTTGAACTTCAACGAACATTAACAAAAAAGAATTGGCCAAATTGGTCCAGGCGTTGTTGAGTTATGAGCTTACCAACACATTGTGCGATTCCTTTTTATATATAAGATTATCTTAGAAATCAGTTAAAATTTTTATCGATGTTCTGATATACACATATATACACACGCCTCTTCCCTGTGAAAGTAGGCAGGGATTACAGTATTCCATTTGATCCAAACTAGATTCTTCTTGTTTTATTAAAACCTTAATGAAAGCTCGTCGGTTACGGGTACTTTTAATCTGACCTTCCTTCAGTATATCACCTATTTGGTCAAAGTATGTTCGTCTAGGTCGTCCCCTACCAATTGGGCTATTTATATTTGCCTTATAAATTTCTTTCGTCATTCGTGTTTTGTGCGTCCTTTCTACGTGTCCAACGTTGTCACTATAACTTGTCACACCGCACATTTTCCTTATAACACTATTTCGCAAAGTTTCCTCAAAGTTCCCATTTCCACTGCATTAATCTTTAAGAGGTGTAAAAGTAACGGAAAAACACATACTCATATGTATTCGTTACTATAACAATCAGTACTCGTTACCGTTACGTACGTCGTATCGTTACTCGTTACGTAACGTAACGTTTCGTTACTTGGTACTAGATGGCGACTTACTTGGTACAGCTTTATTAATCTTGCTTTTATCATTATTTTGAAACACCCAAGTTTCACTCTCATATATAAGCATAGGGACCAGCAAGCCTCCACGCATAGTCTGTCGCGGTTTTTTTGACAAAGTCTGACTGACAATGAAGCCATTTATAGCCCCATTCACTTTATTTTCTGCCATTACTCTTCTTTTAATGTCAGAATAACACAAAACATACATATAATCATCCGTACTGACTTCGCAAGATTAACCTACGATTAGTTTAAGCACCTTTTTGTTTAAACACCTGCAGTTTGCCATTTTTTTAAAATAACAATCCATTGTAATAGGAGGCAGACCACCCTACTGTGACATAAATCGTAATTGTGTGAATTTTAAATCTTTGGCTTAATAAAGTAAAAAATGAATACTGCATTAAAAGAATGTTACTTGTACCTATACACGTCTGTTTTTGTTCTTTTTTAATACACTAAATATCGTATGGAGTCACAAAGTTAACAAAAATCTATGGTCTATGGCGTGTGTGTTGCTATTTTATAAAATATGATAACGAAACCTAGTCACTTCGTATGAACCTCCAAAGGCTCAAAGTCATCCAAAGGGCATTGAAGAGAGATGCTCGGAGTTTTTTTGCTTGATCGAAACAGAAATTAAGGCTACCGATAAAATCTGAAGAATTGCATATCTTAAGTGGCAGTGAGTAGCGTACATTATTCAAAGGACTAACAACCTTTGGGGCGATAAAGGCCGTGAAAAGTATAGGCCTCCTATTAGGTGAAACACCATTTTTCGCACGCACGCAATCGGAGTGTGTGTCTATCCAGCAGTGCACATCACTCAGCTGAATGATGATGATCAACATCATCAGCAATAATGAAAGCGCCTTTAAGCGCTGCGGCGCCGCCGCCGACCCGGGAAGGACCACGCCCCTTCCGTGGCCGGGAGGCGTCGTCGATGGTGGAGATCGAGGGAGGTATTGTAGCCTCCCCCGAGGAGAGCTCCCCTGTATCGGCGGGGGAGCGGAGGGTGGGGGTTCCCGGAAGTAGCTTGGTGTTCCCGGGGGCTCCCTACACTGAGAGAAAATTATTGTCATTGTATCAAAAAAACTTTAACCCCACACAACCGTTTAAGGCAAATTGATATAGATACAAAGTTTTTATTGTCAGATGTTTATTGTGATTATAACAACATTTATTAGCAATGTTAAATGTTGTTACAAATACAATTTTTATTAACAATGTGAAACTTTGTTCCGGATACAAGTTTTTGTTGTCAATTTAACAACAAAAACATTGTTAAGTTCAAAAAATTCATTTGTTGATTTAACAATTACCATAGTATAACCCCTTAAATTTACTTTGCGATCCCGACAATATTTTGTACTATTTATAAATTAATTTTGTTCTAGCATATATGTTTGTTTTGCAGTTGCAACTAAGTACTTTGCCAAAAAGTAAATATTTAACTTTATAGGTTTTATTACTGTGTTAAGCTACTAACCTTATTTTGCTTGTATAACAAAGTTACTTTGTATTAGTATTAATTTACCTGTGTTAATATATTAAAATTGCAATTTAAAAAATTATACATTAATTAATTATTTTATTAATAATTCTTTTGCATTTAACATGCCATTGAGTAGCGGAAATATAACAAAGTAAAATTTATATTATTAAAATACAATAATATTTTTTTATACAAAAAAGCTGCCTTGTAAAGATACGGAAATAAATTTCAATAATTATATCGCTTTACCTATGAAATCACTGTTTATTTCTTTCGTATACATAAGTAAATAAGTTTTAAATCACATACTCGTAACTTATAGTGTTTATTTTATGTTGCATATACCTTTTGATTACAATATAACACGAGATTTTGTTAATTTTTATTTAAAAAAAATTCTCAAAAGTAACTCGAATTTATCGTTAACTTTCTGAAAACAAACTTTGTTGCCTTTGAATTACAGTTCTAGTTAGTTTAATGTCCGTTCAGGTGCGTGTAAAAGTTTTTTTTTCCCGGTTTATAAATAATTAAGGAAAATCTTAGCAAATACTTTAAAATCTCCACATAAACTAAAGCTTCATAGTTAAACACCTATAATTATGATCTATCTGTACCTATATAAATACAAGTAGAATTTCTACTTGTTTTTAACTTGTATTAATCAATCAGTTAGATACACATGTAAGTTTAACTTTGATGAATAATTACACTTTGTATAAAATTTTAGCAGCGTGTGGGAAGACAAATTATTGTCTTCTTTCTCTTGCCTCTGTCTCAATTTTAATAAGGGTCGGCGCAACATGACTTAAACTTTCACTCTTCTTTATCACTCCCCATTTCAACAGTCACTCCGTTCTTCTCCATATTATCATTCACACAGTCCATCTATCTTTTCTTCGGTCTACTTTTCTCTACTGTCTGTACTTTCCTAGTGACATGATCGTTCTTTCTTCTCAATACGTGACCATACCAAGAAAGTAACGTGTGTAACATACTCAAATTAAAGAGCACATAGAAATGTATGTAAGTATGTGTTTTAATAAGGAAAATGCTGGCCTGATTTCTTAACCTTTTCGCGGATGAAGCTAAAAATACCCCCCGTCCCTGACTGAGTACCGTCAAAGGGCTTTGTCAAGATTTCTTTCACTTGCACGAGCATAGCAGCGTCTTTCTTAATCAATAATGTGTCTGTGGCGTATTGGAAGAAGTGAAATGCAGCAGTTTTTAAAAATACTTATATTAAAGCTCCATTTTGTGAAATTTTATTTATAAACTACTAGCTTTCTGCCCGCGGCTTCGCCCGCGTGGATTTCGGGATTGGGTGTATAGAGGGTTAAGGGTCATAGCTTTTGCCCACGGCTACATATACGCGGAAGTCGGTTTATGGTGCGAAGATTTTATCGCGCTTCCCGTGGGACTATCCGTTTTTCCGAGATAAAAAATGCCGCAAAACTCCTCAAGAATCACTCTATCTATTGATGAAAACCGCATAAAAATCTGTGCAGTAGTTTTTGAGCGAAGCCTTTATTGCGCATCCCGTGGGATCTGTCGATTTTTCCGGATAAAGTAGCCTATGTTACTCGGGGAGAATGTAGCTTTCCAAAGGTGAAAGAATTTTTGAAATCGGTCCAGTAGTTTAAGCGTGAAGAGGTAACAAACAAACAAACAAACAAACAAATAAACAAACAAACAAACAAACACACTTTCGCATTTATAATATTAGTTGGGATAAACAAAATTTCACAAAATGCAGCTTTGCTCTTTTTTTTACAAATTGTTATTGTGTGTGATTAAAATCGCAATGTTGTTTTCATAAAGTGTATTTTACGTAACTTCTCTTACATTTTTTGTGTACAATAGCAATTTAAGCGGGGAACCCAAAAAAAACTACTTCCTATAAAAGATAAAAAAAAATCGTTTAGGTTCCCTGAAACGGGTAGTATACCAATAACGCTGGTTGCATATCCTCTCTGAATTGCGGGACGGTTTATTGCAAATACAAACTCGCTTACCGGCATTCACCATCTCAAGTTTCTCATTTACCCTGCAATATCCCGAAAATGTCGATGTACTGCTATTTCTCATGGTTTTCAGGATGACGGCATTTGATGCTGGATGGTCCGTTCCAGCACGGCTACCGACGCAGAGGTCGTGGTTTATAATAATAGAATGATGCTCGAAGTAAAATAGCTATATATAAATTTGTATATGTATAAATAATTAATAATATTATTGTAATAATAATAACTTCACAATTCACTTTTAATTAGTAAGTTCATTATTATAACATTCTTAGTTTTAACTAATATAATATTTGTATGCTGAATAAAACAACGAAATTTGCAGCACTGTATGTGGATTATCATCTTGTAATAACTGTATTTCATTCAAATAAATTTGATTTGATTTGAGTCGATATAAGGACTATAAAAGTAACTTTGAATATATTAAAATTATAGAAATAGAGAGAGGCTTAGAGTGAGTTGCGCAACTTAGAATTAGAGTGTAGAGTTAATGTAGAACAGATGGTAAAGACTGCTCTGACTTGCGGATGTTGCCTTCTTTTGCTCTTGTGAGCGAGGCATGAATACGAGTATAGCTAAGGTGCAAGAGTGCGAGAGAATATAGGAAGAAAAACGTTTATCACAAATAATAAAAAGACTATATGAGTCAATGATGTTAATTAACAAAATAATTATTAATAAGATAGAACTAGTTTAAGGAAAGAAGAAAGACGAAGATAACAAATAAATAAAACCAAAAATAATTAATTTAAATCACGTTGTTTCTATCTATAGCGTGTCTAGTATTAACCTATTAATAAAACAGAACTTTGATACTACTGCGTCGCGCCACTTCCCAACATCACAACAATATCGGGTGACAAAGGGTGGAAGTTAATGCGAAATGTCTTTGATATCTTCATCTCCATCTTGAGGAAATTGGAGCTTTATTTGTTTTAGATATGCACATAAAGATCGGAGATTTAACTGAGGTTATTTACTAAATAATTAATTGCATATTGATCGCTGCAACTCAAATTGAGTTTATGTTATGCGAATAACTAATATTCTCAATATAGACCAATGTATCTACATATAGTTTTCGGGCCTTCATTCATTCCGCAATTCAGCGTATATCTCACTAACCCCGCAAGTGATACAAATTTTCAGAAATAATAAGAAGAACGATTTTATGGACAACCATCTTTTCTGAAATCATTCAGAGCATAGGCCTATGGATATATCAGCTAATATGGATTATTTATGCAAGCAAATAATTATCAGAGATAACATTTTTTTAAACGTCGCCTCACCCCCCACGCCCCATGTCGCCCAGATCAAGATAATTTAAATAAAATTTAAAATATAATTCTCTCAAAGATACGTAACGTAGAACTTAGAAATGTAGAAAGATACGTTACGATTTCAAGTTAATTTTGTCATTAGTCCTTTAGAAGGTGTCGTCAATTGCCTATGCACTTATTATTTGTTGTTATTATATTATTAGTTATAAGTTCTTTATGATTTTATATATTACGTCGCAACAAGTATAACGCGATATCTTTTTCTTCATTTCACGTGTGAATCTTTACTGGTAAAAGATCGGAATAAACTACCAACTTAAGACATTAGGGTTAACAACTTTCGGTACTGTGCGAGTAAATTATGCCATTGTGTAAATTTGTTTTTTTTTTTAAATGTTCATGTGGACTTGAAAATAGAAGGGCGCGTAGGGAGAAGAAGACCGAAGAAAATATGGATGAATGTCGAAAAGGAGAATGATAAAGGTGAGTGGAAGAAGTTATTACGCCGACCCCTAATAAAATTTGTAACGAGGCAAGAGAAAGAAGAAGTTCATAATACTGATTATTTTAGAAGGTCAATCAAGAAAATTGTAATTACTCTCTTTTGATTTTTAATAATCTTTTGCCAACAAAATAACATTGATATTAGAGATCATTAAATTTTTCTAACAGGCACAAGACATTTGTCTGTTCTTGTCATAACTGAATTGTACTGAGGTAGCAATTTGTGAAAACTGATTTGTGTCGCTCGGAGAAGTAATCGAGTGTGTATTCTGTATAGTAGTAAATAGAGTCTGAATTATTTTGCTCGATTTTCGAGACTATCTATATATATCATTTCAATGTGTAAACAATTAAGAACTTTAATGTTGTACTATATGTACAATATGTTAGGAGCTATAGCTCTCTCTCTATCTCTTGACGCTGGTTGCCTAAACCGTTACTAATAATATAAACGCAAAACTTTGTATGAATGTATGTTTGTTACTCTTTCACGTAAAAACTACTGAATGGATTTTAATAAAACTTTACAACAATATATTTTATACATTTGAATAACAACACATAGGTAACAATTTATAAAGATATACGCCCCTAAGATAAGCTACTCGAAATACTAATTCTACGCTGTCGAACTCGCGGGCGGTACTTAATTATACCGTGATGATTTGACAAGAGCTAAAATAATATTTTATTTTGAAAATACTAATCTTGAAACATTCTTTTTTCTCAGGTAAGTCACAAAGGGAGACCAACGTGAGACCAAAGTGGAATATCAGAAGATACACGTAAGCGAAAATTACACAAGAACACAGTTTAAACATACTACCGAGAATTAGAAGTAGGACAGTCAGATCCTCAATTTTGGAGCGGTCCAAGCGAAGTTCGCTTAATAAATTTTATTTATTAAAAAATCTATTTAAAATATATGTCTTAAAAACGATAACATTTAATTTCAAATTAAATTAACAAATATTTATTCAACAGTAACTTAAATACTTTTTTCATTTGATAAAAATTTCAGTGACAACCCTAGCACCGGCAATAAAAATTAACGTTAAATATCGTCGTAGCAATAACGTGCGATAGAGGCGGCAGGTGCTTAATTAACGCCCCAGTCTTAGTGTTCAATTAAGACGCCGGCTGTACGTCCTTTCGGTCGGTTGTGAACTCTACAATAAAAATAAATGTCTTCTAGCATTTAGGGGCACACAACTTTATGTAAATGTATAAATACATATCTTGAAGTGTCGAATCGAATCGAAAAACTACTTGTTCTACTAGAAAACCAGGATGGAAAGTATCAGTTTGGAAGTTATTCTAAATGAAAAGTTTGAGAACAACTTCCATTATAAGATATAGTGTTTTGGTGCAAAGTGTAATAATTATAAAATTGGGAACGAATGTAAATTAAATACTTAAAGGTTTAAATTTATTTCCTATATATATTTCTATATATAGTATCTATTGCTAGATGAAATA
This sequence comes from Scirpophaga incertulas, assembly GCA_036419045.1. Taxonomy (NCBI): domain Eukaryota; kingdom Metazoa; phylum Arthropoda; class Insecta; order Lepidoptera; family Crambidae; genus Scirpophaga; species Scirpophaga incertulas. The sequence goes on from CM071641.1 coordinate 6,069,782, forward strand.
ATTACGTGTTAACTGTTGTCCTGTCATCGCGGCTGTCTAATTCTCTATTTTTAATATTTAAGGTAGTTGGCGATAAACTTTACAACTTCATCTGGAATGCAATTAATTAATTGGTTGTCGTTCATGATAACTTGTTTTCAAGAAAGCGTCATTATGAGTACAAAATTAACAACTAAAATTTATTTTCCCCGGCTGTGGCGAGCCGGCGGTTATGTGGGGCTCTCCTCCCCAGAAGGGGGAGGCCTACCCACTAAAAACCTCAGGGATGGCCTTCCTCAGGCATGTAGGGAGCCCCCGGGAACGCCAAGCGATTTTCGGGAACCCCCAGCCTCCGCTCCTCTGCCCATACAGGGGAGCCCTTCTCGGGGGAGGTTACAATACCTCCCCCGATCTCCTCCACCGACGACGTCCCCCGGTTACGGCAGGGGGGTGGACCCTCCCTTCGGCGTCGTCGCCGGCGGGTGCGAGGAAGTCGCGCCCGCGGATACGGCGATCCGCGCGGCGCCGCTGCTGTGCTACCGAGCCCGGCGCCACCTCCTTCTGGAGCATCACTGCTTCAAAGAAGGAGGCCACGGCCCTCCAACCTCCCTCGTCCGCCAGCATTGCCGCAATTAATGCCGGCGGAGACAGATCTCGCCCGATCTCTGCGACCAAGACTCGGCGCTCGGAGGGCACTCCGCCAGCGTGTGCTGGGCCGAGTCGAGGTCGGATGCGCAGTGGTGGCATCGTGTCGATCCCTCCCGTCCTATTCGACACAAATACCGTAGCAGCCACACTCAGTGATTCTAGCCGGAATCGTTAATGAACAAATAATTAAATAAAAAATATTTTTACCGACATCTAAGGAAATCTTGCCAATTTTCAACTCATGATCATGATATGTATTTGAAAAACTTAGAGAAGATAATAAATACATAATGTCATGTATAGTAATGTAAACTTATACATTATATGTTTCGCTACAACAGTTATCACATTTACTATGCAATGTGTGTTTACACAATATATAGAACTATTTGTCGACATTGCCAGCGGATATAATAATAGTTACCCGCGCCGCAGATTCAGCTCGTTTCCTTTGGAAAATATCCCTTTGCCTGTTTGATGACATTTACAAAGAGTGTTCTATTCATAAGGTAACACATGTTATAGTATCATTCCGATGCGTTTTATTGAAACATGATACTAACGTTAACGTTTAATTCGTCGGAAACTCGAAGCGTCAGATAATCTCGTTTTCCCGTGATTCCCGACACATAGACACGTGATTGATTACTACGGCTATGGAAGTTATTGGCAATAGATATTATTAAATATAAGACTAATACACTTTTTATTTTATTATTGAAATATCTTAACAATTATAGTTTATACGACATTAGAGCTTATACTTATTCTCTATAAAGCAGACTTTACAGTATGGAATGTTACTCCTTGAGATAAATTTAAAAAATGCAATTATCTTTCACGCTATGATATAGCCAGTTCAGTTATAAACACCGCTAAAGATATATCAAAGACGGAATCATACAAGAATCATATACCTATATGAGTATGTCGACGTTGTCTCACGTCTCATGCTTCGAAAAAAGAATAAAAATTACATACAAACCCACTTGACTTACGTATCGCCGTATAAGAGGAAAGTGATTTAGAAGTAAAATAAATAATTAGATATTTCCGTGAGAATAAATAAAAACAATAAAATGACGACATCTAAATACGGGTATATTACACCCTAATAATTACATTCCCGAGAGGTAGGGTTGCCGAATTTGAATTCGAAACAAACATGTCTCATTTATTTACTCCGAAATTACTGTTCTTATTTATTCAATCATTTGTTAATTAAATACCGTGCCCACAAATTACGTGGCCATAAAAAAGTTTTATTACTCCGAGATTTGTAAGAAAGTCTACTTAATTTTGATGGAGTGGAGCGACCAAGTATCATTTGTATCTTACGAGGCGTCCCTAAAAATTTGGGTATTAATAAGAGTTAAGCGACAGCCCAACTGTATGAGTAACTGAGTAGCGTCTTGTTAAAGAGTTTTGAGGGTAGTATAATCATCATGGTTTTTTTTTCTCCTACGGGGGAGGGCTAAAGAATCCTTAGGGCTATTTATATAACCGGTTATAGTGGTGTATCGGACGCGTTCCATCAAAGTTAATATAATTTTATTTCATACCCACAGTTTACGGGACATTTTACTGGACTACAACTGGGATTCTCCGACACCTTATTTTTTTTTTCAAGGGGAACTGCACCTAATGCACCTTGACACCACGCTGGCGAGGCGCAGTTGTGTGTGGAGCTCTCCGTTCTGAGAGGACCGGCCGGTTTTAGTGGGTACACTAAAACTCCCCGGTGTCCTCCAAGCCCATATCGGGGCGCGTGGCTGGTTGTGCTTTTGTGATTCCGCCACCGCCCACGGGCTAGCTCGACCTGTTTGGTCGACCCATCGCCAAGGGAGGGATTCTCCAACACCTACTCTTCTAGATTTTATTCCTTAGCAAATATTATTAGAAATAAAGGAAAATAGTTAACATTTAAACTATACAATGTATTAAAAAAATAATGTAATTTAATCATTATAACTAAAATTAGGATAGCGCGTTTAAATAAAGGCAAGAGAAGGAAAGAGAGACTGAGAATCCTCACAAGGAGTACGAAATGTACCGGATACGTAGAGGAAACACCGCAGCGTGATTCGGACCGCATACCAGCCGGAGCGGTCCGACCGGTATAACCTACCGACTAACATACATACATATATGTCACGCCTTGTTCCCAATGGGGTAGGCAGAGACCACCTCTCTCCACTGGCTGCGATCCTGGCACATTTCTCTTGCTTCGTCCACTTTCATGAGTGTCTTCATACATGCTCGTCGGTTGCGAGCTACCGACTAAAGTCAGCAACAGCAAGAGGACGACCGCCTCCTCAGGGGTGACAATGCAGCTACATAGTTTTATATTCCATGCTATATATCCATATGATACAATGAGACTACAGGAAGAAGAAAAAATAGCCCTTGCTGGTTCTTTCCAATACAAGATAAACTTGTGAACAAATGGCGTAGCATTCTTGACGTTAAAAAGTGATTCTAATAATCCTATTTAATGAATAAATTATTGATTTTGATCAGAATGTATGTTATTGGTGAATAATCCAGCAGAATACAGTCGTCCGTTCAAACGCATGATAAATGCCCGAATGATTTCGCTTGCCGCTTTGGCGTGATGGATTGCCCAAACTCTGCGATTGTTTACCAAACCCGTCGCTCTGTTTGTAAACAAACTGTACAATCGCTTACGTTTTTGTCGTTCACATTAACTTGACGTATTTGCGATTCGCTTATTATCTCAGGACTGCATGTTTTAATTACAGTTTGAAATAAAACATTGTGGATTTCATACGCTTATATTTAATGTTATTATATGTAAGGATGTGTGCCTGGTGTTTAGAATTCCAGCAGTGATTACTAGATGACTAGAGAGTTGCATATCATTTGTACTGATGTTACTCTGTTTAAGCAAAATGAACTTTAAGTCAAGCGGCGACAAACTTTTTCACATAAGAACATGCATGCTATCTTGCTCGATATAATAATACAAAGTCCGCTAAACAAAATAAAAAAACAGAACTATCTCGCGCACGTAGTTGCTTAATTGCGCCAGTCCTGCCCTCATAGCGTAACGACTGAAACGCGATATGGTACAGCGATTTATCATTTTTAACTGTCAAATAAAAATTATAAACGTTTTTAATTATCTTGTTTACTTGCTTACGCTACGGGGTGAGTACTTTGCAACGCGCAATTATATTTTACTACGTACATACTTGTCTTTTAATGTTTCATGAAGTTTTTATATATAAAAGTTTATTTTGTTCTTTTAGCGCTTTTTTATAAAAGATTGTATTATTTTTTTTTTCTTTTAATTTATTTTCCGACTAAAAAACCAAGCTTAGCAAACCCTTTCATTTGATACCCATATTGTAGGGGTGCATTATAAATAATTGGTCCGCCATCTTGGGAAAGTCCGCCATATTGGATTAAGAGTGACGTCACATTATTTATCGAGGTGTTCTTTGCAAGCCCTTTTATTTGATACCCATATTGTAGAGGTGCATTAAAAATAGTTGATCCGCCATCTTGGTAATGCCGCCATGTTGGATTTAGAATGACGTCCCATCCGACTTACACGTGCATGCAAAATTTCAGCCCAATCGGCGGCCGGGAAGTGGGTCAAATTAAGATTCCAAGTTTTTCTTACATAGTTACAAGTGAAGCTAATATAAAAGCTTGTAAAAATATATCGCGTGTCATTTCAAAGTTGTACCAGGCATGAGAGTGGTAATAGTTTCGTACCAAAATATCTCGTAATATTTTTCCTTCGTAAACTCTGCGATTATTTCAATTAATATTATTTATCAGTAGGGTAAGATGTAATTTTTTTTGAAGATCACTTTGAATATGGGATTTGCCGTTGAATCTTCCTCTGATAGGGCGCTAGTTGTGCATCCTTTCAAGTCTTAGAAAATATAAGTCTATTCACTCTAGTGTATAGACTTGTATTGAATAAGACTTAATCTGCCTTTATTTTCAGGCGAAATGAGATCAATTGCCTATTGTATTGTAAAAAACTATTCGGATTACATTTTTGCTATTTAACACTGCAAAAATATTGATTGCTTCTGAAAACAGTAGAGAGCGTGTTTGAAAATTCCTAAATTGATTTTGTCCTTTCAAATGATAGCTTGTCGAGGAAAATTGTTGATGGCGACACGCCTTAAGCGACGGGTCTCGGGTAGTCTTCTCCTCGCATTTCTGCGCTGAGGTAACTGGCTGGGGCTTTGTTGCCCCCCTCAGTGGTTTCGATCGCCAGCCATAACAATGGCTGGGGCATTGGGGCGGTGGGGGCGGATGCCCTCCCACCTGTGCTGTCTTGATTTGATTCTTCCTGCTCGCTTATTTACTCTCTTCCGATGAAGAGAGTATTAGGCTTCTAGAAAGTGCCTTCCTATCCGGGGGCCTCACATGGTACGGGGCCAGGTGCTTTAGGTGTTGGTGTTCAGAACTGGCGGGTTTTCTAAACAAGTTTGTGGCTAGCTGACGGATGTAGGTGTCTAGTGTCTCTATCCTCAGGTCGCGTCGTATGACGTCATTTCTGACGTACCCGGGAGCTTGCGTGATGGTGCGCAAGGCTAGCGATTGTTGTGCCGCTAGTCTTTTCCTTGCTAGCTTTGTCAGCGCGTACCATGCGGGCGCTGCATACGTTAGTCGTGCAGCTTGCACGCACGTAGCAGCTTGGACGTCAGTACAGGCCTGAGTAGGGCTCGTCTATGTGAATGAGGCGGTCTATTGTGACTCCGAGGTATTTGACCCTTGAAGCCCACGGTATTGTGTGGCCTAATAGGCTAAGCACGGTGGTGTGGCGCACGGTGGTGTGGCTGCATTGCTGAGCAGAATGGCTTGGGTCTTGACGGGATTCGCTACCAGTCGCCAGAAACTCAGCCATTCTGGCAGTATGTCAAGCTTTCGCTGAATCTTGATGGCCGCGTGTAGCAGTCTAATGGAAGTTGCCACAAAAGCCGCGTCGTCGGTGTATAGCGCTAGCTTGACATCTGGCCTGGTTGGTAGGTCATTTGTGTACCAGGAGTAGCAGGTGGGTGACAAGCAGCTACCCTGGGGCACTCCTGCTTTAAGCGACGTAACTTCTTGACGTGACTTATATCTTGGTGTCCTTATAATTTATTATTTAGAAACGCGTGCAAGTAGGTCGCAATGTCGCTGGCGTGTAGGCGCAGGGGTGTAATTATTCACGTGTCGGCACCTATTCCCGGGGGGATGAAGGCGTGCCCTTATTAAAAAGCACGATACAACGTGTTATCAATAATTCAATGGCAATACTGAAATGGAACCTCGTTGGTAGGCGCTAGGCAAGATAAATGCAAATCGGGACAATAACTTACACTAAGGTTACCTTGGATTCACTCTATGAGGGACCACTAATCTTACTAACTTCCACGCAACGGGTCGCGGTTCAATTCCCGCACGGGACAGATATTTTGTATGACCTTCAAAAATTTGTTCCGGTCTGGGTGTTTGTGAATGTGAGATTTCTATGTTTGTGACTGCACCCACGACACAGGATAAAAATTTAATTAAAAAAAAATAAAAAAAAAAAATTATCTGTAATATAGTATTAGTAAAATGTACCGCAAAAAAGAGGGAAAATAAGTATAAATAGTAATTTCGTATTATGTATAGTGTATATGATGCTAACGAAAAAATTAGGCTTAACATAAAAGATTCATGTTTCCATTTTTATATCAACATTTATTGCGTGTATCGAGGTAAAATCGGATATCATTATTTTCATGTAGAATCCTCCTTTGTTTGACAAGTAAATGGCGGTTACTATAATTGGACGGGAAGCTGAAATACACCGGTCTCCCAGCTGCCTCTGCTGAATTTACGGCATGACTAGAGCTCTTAGAGCGTAAAATATGTTATAGCTTTAACTTCGCAGCTTTATGTGCATAGACAGATTCATAATTCGCAACCTCTTGCGCTCTGAATCCGCTTTTATCATTGCACTGCGAATCTGTGGAAGTGGAACACTACTCGAGTCTGTGTTGGGGAAATCAGAGCTGTTTTAAAAATAGAATATTCAGACCTTCTTCGACGAAAATATTAGTTTTGATAATAATTTCAAGGACTGAATCTAAAATTGACCCAATTTTTGAACTCGCTTGGACAATATTTTACGTTGTGGTACCACTATACACCTTCTTAATGCACATATTTAACACTTTTAATCGCTATTCTGAACAATTATTTTTTTATATATGAATAAGGTTATTTAATTTTTTTTCAATACTCTTCAAATATTTATGTTTTTTTATTTTATGCAAACGGCATCTTAAATTACGTTGGTGCCTATATATGTGTAGTGGTGCCTTTATACTTGAATATGCAATTTCGAAAAGGGCACATCTCTGAAAATTTAATATGTTTAGGAATTGAAAAAAACTGGTTATTGTTCAAACTAGTGCATACATTTTAAAAGTGAGTATTGAGTTATATTTTAATGTTAATTATCCTTCGAAAAATGCTTAATTAATTTATATTTAATTTAATATCAATGTGTTATTATAAATGTTGCGTCATATCAGTTAAAAACGCAAGATCCGCCAGAAACTGAGGATCTCGCATTTTATCTTATAGCTCAGCAGTGTAAGATATCTCATTTTTTAGAAATAAAGGTATTTCTTTTCGTAAGTCGAAAAAGCGTTGCAAGCACTGGCCAGCACTTAGCCATCTGATTTTTGAATGCAATAGTAAATCTCCATAGTTTGCATCGATTTCACTTTTTTTTTTTAATGTGATAGGGGCAAACGAGCAGACGGATCACCCGATGGTAAGCAATTACCGCCGCCCATGAACGCCCGCAACACCAAGAGGGAGTCACAAGCGCGTTGCCGGCCTTTTAAATGGAGTACGCTCTTTTCTTGAAGGTTTGGATATCGTAAACGCCTCGGAAACACTGTAGGCGACAATTCATTCCACAGTTTAACTGTGCGAGGCAGAAAGTTTCTAGAGAAACGCACAGTGGTGGGCTGCCAAGTATTGAGATGGTGAGGATGGAAGGTTTGTCGCGTGGACTTAAAATGTCTCTAAATTTCTGTGTCAGTGCCTTGTTTTCCACCTCTAATCAAATTGGTTATCCTTATAACAACTTTCATAGCATTCATTTGACGCAAAGATTTTCCACCAAGGCTTCTTGATGTATGATACAATGCAATAACGGGCAATCAATGCCATTTTGTATTAGAAGTCCCGCGAATCCTGTCACTGTCCCGAACATAGCTTTTGCCCCATCGGTCACAATACAAGAACACTGACGAAATCCTCCATATTCTACTATAGTTTTGTTAACTGCTTCAAATATATCACTGCCTTTAGTTGTTCCTTGAAATGGTATTAAATCCAGCATTTCTTCCGTGATTGTAAAATCTTTGGAAATGCAACGTATGAAGATTAAATAATAAATAAATAATAATAAATATTTGTTCCACTTACACCAATTAGCCTAGCCCAAACTAAGCTCTATAAGGCTTGTGCAATGGATCTAGGGTAACGGATAGACAATACATATATTATTACATATATAAATATTTTTTTTATTGTAATATATATCAACAACCATGACTAAGGTACAAATGCTCGCATTCATCACACAAACATCTGCCCTCACCGGGATTCGAACCCGGGACCTCAGAGATAGCGACACCTTGAAACCGGTGTATTATCCACTCGACTATGGAGGTCGTCAAAGATTATTAATTAACTGACATCGGTCTGGTCGGTACTTTCATCCAAACATATTGGATACTATTCGTAATATACAAAGTAATCACATAATCTTTTCGTAATATAACTACCCATGTCCTCTATTCGTCGCGCCACCGTTTGGTGAGATAATGCAACGGATTCAAACTTTTCCTAATTTCGCGTTTTTAAAGCATGTAGCCATTTCAACTGCGCATTTTTAATTAAAACTCCATCACTAAATGGTTTTTTAGCTCTGGCTAATTGTAATGAAACTTCATATGAGGCAGCCAAGCTTTGTTCATTCTCAGTACTTACTTTTGAAAAGATACTTGTTTGCTGTATTAGTTTTTTTTTTTTACTCAGCCACCATAACTTTTCTTGCTTCACCGACATGTTTTTTATACTTTTCTTCATGTAAAGAAGTATAGTGTCGCTTAACATTATATTCTTTACTTACAGATAAAACTTGCATACAAATCAAACACTGAATTTTATTGTTATTGTTGGAGATAAAGTAGTCTAACTCCCATTTCGCATTGAATGTACGTTTCTCTTCACTTAACTTCCTCTTCTTTGTAGACATGATGAGATTAAAAGTTCAATATACTCAATAATCAAAACTTTCGTCGCGTTGAATGACAAGTGACAAACAAATGCCCACTGAACGATGCGCGTTAAGTACCTATTTTGCGTTCGGGGAATTGCCCGAATTCTCGAGTGAATTGTGATGTGAGCGTCGTGATCGAACATACCCAAAACATTTGAATTTCGTCGAAAGAAAAATAATTTGCTCATCAATGTATTTAAAATTTTATACAAAGAAGATAATGAACTAAAAACTGAAAAATAATTGCTTTGATACAAATGGCAATAAAAGCTTGTAATAAATAAATAAAGTTAAAGCTATTGTTAATAAAAATAAGTATTATTATATGCAGTGGGTACCTACAGATCTCTTTGTAGTCGTTGTACCTGAAACGGACTTTTTTTTGAAGTCGGTTAAAAAAGGTTCAACGGGCCGCAGTAATCTAAACCGGCACAGGACAGCCCTGGTGTACAGAATTCCTAAAGTTGTCTATAATAAAAAAAATCTTGTGCAGGCAGAGTAGGCAAAGGTAAATTTTGCATATAGTCGAAAGTCCTAAAACCGTTTCATCACTGGCACATTTTTCTTGTATTTCCTTAGCTTTTTTATAAAATAGAGAGATATAACGGTCGTACTTTTAAATCAAGAAGTTCGAAAAGGGCACATCTCCCAGAGAAGTGCCGTTTTCGAAATTGTTTATATACAGGCGATGACGTTTATAGTAGAATTAATACCAGAAATTTGCTGTTTTCGATCTTAATGGGTGTAGGCATTTACGTCACATTGGTATAAAAAAAAACGTATTTGACAAAATATCCGACATGTGCCCTTTTCGAAATTGCATATTCACTTAAATTTAGCATTTACATATAGCATTTTATAAAATTGACTACTTACTGCTTATAACTTACTGTTAGCGCTTATCAAGGAGTTTATCTATTTTCGTGGTCGATATTTATTACAATTCAGAGAGAAGACAAATATTACACCATTTTAATCTTACGCCTAACCATGACTGCTTAGGGTGGTGTTATATTATAACTATATAAACATAGACACCGCTCTTGGAGTTTCCTTTGCACCGCGGTTTTATTCCTGTTTTGTGAAATAATATTAAACTTACGATACTAGTAAATGCTTCGATAAGAAACTTATTGTCGAACAGCATAGACTATTATTGCGAAGAACAACTCAGTGTGTTATCATTCTGTTCATAATCTCGAATCGTCGTCTTGTTCATGAATGAATTAATGAACTTTGACAAGTTATTCATCTAGTCAGCTTCATTAATTACGTAGCACGTATAAGGAGGTGATCAAAAACATGTCGCGATTAGAAAAGTTCCCACAAATGGATGATGCGGCGGTAACTTTGACCCATTAATTTGCGTTAGGACACACTCCAGTGACCTGGGTCCATTACAACTTAGTCGTTACTTATGTGAACGAACTGAGATGATATTCATTACTTAGATAGATAGACCCAGATAGACTAGTTCATTAGTTAGTGTCATTCTGATTTTCAATTCTAATTTGTACGCAAACGTACGGGGCGTATGATGGAGAGAGACTGGATGTCGAGGCTGCGTTCGAGTTGAATTTAGGAAAGTGGTCCGTTAGATAGAACTGTCAACTGGTCAGTCAACAAAAATTGGTTGTATTTATTTACCTTTAAGCTCTCATGATTTGAGTGCGATAATGTAATGTTTCGCTGACGCGGCACGAGAATCCTTTACCTGGATTACCACAAATTAATAATGAGAAATATTTCCTACTAGCTTCCGCCCTCGGCTTCGCCCGCGTGAAATTAGTTTTTGTCAATCCTGGTCCCTTATGTCTAAGGTACCAAGATTCATGGTCTTATCTTCATTTCACCCCCACACTGGTAAAAAATTTAAAATGCTAGAACAAACGATTTTTTGTTTCTGATGACTTGATATTTGACGAACTTGCATACTAACTTTCAACCCTTATTTCACCCCCTAGCTGGGCGAAAATTTCAAAAATGCTAGAACAAATATTTAATGATTTCTTGTCAAGTGCTTAAATATAAAGTTTCATGGTTATATCTTTTTAAATTAAGAAATCCCATACAAACTTTCAACCACTATTTCATCCCCTTCATTCCTTTTTTTCGAAATAAAAAATAGCCTATGTTTTGTCTCAGGGTCCAAAGATTGTCTGTACCAAATTTCATCAAAATCGGTAGCGAGGTTTAAGCGGGAAAGCGTAACATACAGACAGACAGAGTTACTTTCGCATTTATAATATTAGTTGGGATTGAGAAGTGACATTTTTCGATTAAATATATATTTTCTTTATAAAATGGAGAGTAACGCGGGCAAATCCATGGGTGGAAAGCTAGTAATTTTACATTACGGAAATTAAGAGTAAATTTTAATCATGAAAATTCTTACTGAGATAATCGTCACGTATTAAGTATTAAAAGTTTGGTGAGTACATTACGAATACCTTAGCTATGTATTTGGTTGTTTAAGTTAATACATTTATTTCCTGCCTACGTAAAACGGATCTATAAAGGACGTAACAAGAAAATAATTCAGATAGAAATCCAGAAATGGATATATACGTATGTTCAAAGTAGGTCCGTGTAAATATATAAATAGGAAAAAAATTCAAACAAAAAATTTGACTTGGACATCACTCTCATTCACGTCTAACAGTAAAATGTCTCTTCTGAGGGACATTATAGCATGAGCGAAGACGTAGGCTGAAAGATAATTAATAAACCTATTTTCCCAGCATTTATTTTCAGGAAATTGTAAATGGAGACAATTTATTTTGTTTATACACTGTGTTAAACAATTAATATTAATTTTACTTTCTCATGGCAATATCTAAACTTATGTTATAAAACAGAAGAACTTAAACATCGTATCTAATCCGAAGAAGAAGGATACGGGTAGGCTATAGAGTCGTATTACGCTACGAACATCTCCCCAAAGAATCAATAGAATTATCAATGAAAATTATAGGAACGTAGGTGCAAGTCACCGAACGAGCAGCTAGTTCAAATAAACAACTTGAAATAAATCTACAAATCTAGGTGATATAAATAAGCAATGAACAGAATAAAAGTGAGTTGAAGTAACTGTAGCAGGCTGTGTTTAAATATTACAGGAACTTAGCTTCGTAGACTATGATACAATATTTATGGCTTAACGTAAGCCAGGCGCTATCTTGCAATTATTTACAAGAACATTTGTTTCATTCGATTTCTCGATAGCTTTGTTAATTATCTTCTCAGCTCTTATACACCCTTACATAACCTTCGCTTAATTTGGGTGAAGGCCTAGGTCAACCACGCTGGCCTAGTGAGGGTTGTTACATCTTCGCTGAATATGTAGGATGCTTCACGATGATGTAAAATTACAGGAGAAAAAAAAATAGCGCTTGCTGGTTTTCTTGCTGGTTCTTTCCAGTACAAGGTCTCCCGCCGTAGACTTGTGAACCAATGGCATAGCATCTTTGACATTCAAAAGTGATTCCTATTTGAAGAATATTTTTTTATGGACTTAATGCCATTAGGCATTTTCTACCTGTCGACCTAGCTAGTTCAGAGAGAACCAAGATAAATAATCAACATCAGTCACACTGCACACATGCTTACCCAATATATATATATATTATATATATATATATATATATATATATATATATAATATCCATAACCTTCGCTTAATTGGGTGAAGGCCTAGGTCAACCACGCTGGCTAGTGAGGGTTGTTACATCTTCGCTGAATATGTAGGATGCTTCACGATGATGTAAAATTACAGGAGAAAAAAAAATAGCGCTTGCTGGTTTTCTTGCTGGTTCTTTCCAGTACAAGGTCTCCGCCGGTAGACTTGTGAACCAATGGCATAGCATCTTTGACATTCAAAAGTGATTCCTATTTGAAGAATATTTTTTTATGGACTTAATGCCATATGGCATTTTCTACCTGTCGACCTAGCTAGTTCAGAGAGAACCAAGATAAATAATCAACATCAGTCACACTGCACACATGCTTACCCAATATATATATATATATATATATATATATATATATATATATATATATATATATATATATATATATACAAACATAGTAATTTATCACATTATATCTAATAATACTAATCTTATTGAAATAGTCTTATAATCAGGAGACAGCTTTGAAATTAAAAAATGTGTTTGAAGTATCTTTCATTATAAGTTCTAATAATACCTAGGTTCTCAAGTTTAAGTTAAGTTTAGTTTTATGAGCGTCAGTGGCGCTGTGGTTACGGCACTGGTCTACAAATCTGATGATTCAGGGAGCCTGCGGTCGATCCTGGCATGTGCCAATGTGATAGGAACAGCCTGAGACAACTTGCATACACATGCGAAGATCGCCTTGACATAGACGGGGTAGGCTCGTGCCCCTCGGTGGGGACATATGAGCTGTGATGACTGAAGTTAACATACCTTATATTGATGGGAACACTTTTGAAAATATAAAAATACAGTGGGTACATGGCGTATTTAATCGGAGCTACCGATCATAACATCGACACTATCCTGTCAACGTTCAATCAAGCTTTGTCAATCGAACTTCACATTTAACGTGTCGATTTAAAAGCTAAGCTGCAATTTTGAGCTTTAATGCGAAAAATTAAGAAGCTTACGAGTTTGTTCTATCAATCAATGTCATTGGCGTCGACAGTGAAAAAGCAAAAGGAAATTGTTGGCAACTTTCCCTTTTCTAAGGTCTGCGAGGTTACCATGGTCGCTTGAAGCAATATTGAAACTGAAATATTACTATTGCAACGCATAGAGACGTCTCTCTCTACCAACGGCTTTAACGTTGTTTTAAGCGAACGTAGTAAGACCTCCGGATGATTGTTTCGAAGTCTTTGTTCGCGGAACTAAGTGGGGAGGGTGGATGTTTGTATTATTCTTTTCATTTTTTTTCGTCGATCTTGCTTTTGTCGTTTCAATAATTTGAACATCTGGCAACATTAAGATATTGATAGCGTTACTTTAGGTTTAGGACGATGATTCCAACGGCTGGTCATCACTTACTCGGTGAACAACTTTTTGTTTGCGAAGTCGGCATACTTTCGCTATATGCCCAATTTTACCACACACATAGCACTCACTATTAATAAAGGAGCATTTTTCTGCTGGATGGCTGCCCTTGCAGCGGTAACACTTCGGTGCAGCGACGCCGCTGGCGCCGAAAAAGCGGCCGCGGCCTCTGCCGCATCGCGAGCGCGTGCTCGCTGGCACGGCGACGCCGCGCGAGCCGCCCATCGCGTACACAAACTCAGCGAGCGGCCGGCTGCCGTGCGTCGCTGCCGCCGCCGGCCCTCCCCCGATGCTGTCTTGTACCGCCGCCTCGAGCGACAACGCCAACTCCGTGGCGCGCGTAAATGATAATTCTTCGTCTTTTTCTGTCATTATGCGTTGTCGAATTTTCTAAGGAGGCCGTACACAGATCGGTCGCGTAGGTTTTCTTTTAATGCCACATTGCTTGAAAACTTGCACGCCTTACTGAGTTTCTTCAAGCCAACCAAGTAGTCGCTAATCGATTGACCTTTGATTTGTTTAAACGATCGAAATATCATTCTCTCGGCGATGACCGACCGTCTCGGTGACAGATGGTCTTCCACCCGGTGTTCTATTTTGTCAATAGGTATATCTTCAGGCTTTTCTGGATAACACAAATCGATTATTAAATCCAAGGCTTCGGTACCCACGACAGCGACCAAATATTTTGATTGACTGGCAAGTTCGATATCATGGATTGTGAACCACGCCTTCAATCTACTCATGTATGTCGACCACCTATCCACGTGTAATTTAAACTCTTTGATACTGCCACAATTTGGTGTTCCTTTATTAGACATTATAAACCACACGTAAGACACTTATTTTTGATAATAACTCACACCTCGTCGCCAAATAGTATATATTAATGAGCAATTAATACAGGAGACGTGTAATAACAACGCAATACAAGACGAACTCAGTTTATTCTGACACCAATCAAATCAAGTGTGTGTGTCGGTACCTGCACATTCATTATTATTTATAAATCAAAGTACCTTCCATTAAGTAAGTATAACAATCATATATACTCTTGGTCTCAGGCTAGCCCGAGGGCATAGACGAGGCCTACGATGGAGCGAGTTTGCCCAGATAATGCCTGTGCACTCGTTTCTTAAATAGTTCCGGGTTGTATGAGCTCGGAAAGTTTGTTTGAACAGTGTAGATTTTTTTTTTATTTAACACATATGCTTATGTATTTATGTGAACGCGTAATTTTCAATGAACAGTAGTTTAAATACAAAGACACATTACTCTTTAAATTATGTCACTTAGCTGGGTATGTGAAAATTTAACCACTCCAACTGGATGTGTTGTTGTTGACGAGTTGATTTGTGTATTAATGTATAATATTCGACTACAATTAATAAAGATTCTGTAGAATAAAAGTAGCTTGATTAACGGTAACATTTTCTTTTTTTAATTAGAATCTTCGCTTCTAATGAAAACATTACACTATTAAATAATAATTACACTTTCTTTAAAATTTGGTATCCAGGTGTTTCAAGGCAAGCGGAATAATATTGTGGTGTGTTTTCTTATCAGAGGTGAAAATTCTATTCTAAATTAGCGTTAATCAAGCCTATATTTTTTTTAACTAAGTAAATTATTTTTTGATCCTAAGTAGCGACAACCCTACCTGAGCGTACGAAGTATATTATGCAGCAATCTATTGAACGCCTACACAGCTAGTTAGCATTTCTCTTATATTAAGAGTTGATTAGGGGTGTCATAATAAGAGGTGATCCAATTACGATTAATTTCTTTAATCTGGTCTTACGACACCAGCAGGAAAAGAAATAGGTGGCACATATATTCTTTATCTATCATATATATAATTAAGGTACCATCATCGTTTAAAGTGATAATAAATATTTTATGTAAACATTTATAATATATGAACGTATTGTAAAACCATCATTCATTCACTTTAGTCAATAGACAGGCTACTACAAAGTAGAGGTTCGTTTATACATTTATGAATTATATGAATACATTATGTAGCTGAATTACCTTTTCATAAGTTCAAGGTACAAGTTAAAAAAACGCAAATGAAAACGTAAGGGTTATTACAAAGTCAATGATTATTTGAATGATGCCAATGCTTGGTGTAGATTTGAAGACATTACATTCCAAGTGTAAATATTTGTTTTCCCGTATAAATTGTAAACACATATGTACGTTGTATGATAACGACATAATTTATTGTAAATGTTGTTATCATACACTTCAACTTTTGATAAAGCTGATAAGTTTCTTGTGCCCATTCTTTTTATCAGCTAAAAAATACGTCCTGAATGGGTGGAAAAAAAATTTGGACGATTCAAAAGAGCTTTCTATAAGTCATATTAGAATAAAGTTGATTTTTGATTTAGACGCCCACTGCTGTACATAGTCCTCCCACAAGCATCTCCACAGCGGTCGGTCCTGCGCTGCCAGCATACAATGCCTTGCTGCGGTCTTCACCAAGTCCTCTGCCCATCTTGTTGGAGACCTGTCAATGCGGTGTCCGGTATATACCTGCCGCTCGAGGACCTTTCCGCC
The DNA here is from genome assembly GCA_036419045.1 of Scirpophaga incertulas. NCBI lineage: Eukaryota > Metazoa > Arthropoda > Insecta > Lepidoptera > Crambidae > Scirpophaga > Scirpophaga incertulas. The sequence continues at coordinate 6,086,342 of CM071641.1, forward strand.
CCAGTAACAATGTGCCCTGCTCACTGCCACTTAAGTTTCGAAATTCTTCGAGGTATGTCGATGACATTGATTTCATCATTTTTGAGAACTTAGCCCTCTCCATTGACCTTTGGACGACTTTGGGTGTCCTTATAAAGGTCATTGTTGTAAAACATCTCCCTCATTATTAGCCTATATAGTTCTTAGAACTTAGGCATAAGGCTGAGTTTAGTCGGTAGGTCCCGCTGGTCAGATCGCTCTGGCCGCGTGGAGTCCCGACGTAATCACCGTGACACTTGCCGTTGCGGAGGTATCCTGGGCACGTTTCGTGCTCTTCATAAGGATTTAAATAAATATAAATATAAATATTTGTTACACTTACATCAATTAGCCTAGCCCAAACTAAGCTCTGTAAGGCTTGTGTTATGGGATCTAGGGTAACGGATAGACATACATATATTATACATATATAAATAATTTTTATTGAAATATATATCAACAATCATGACTAAGGTACAAATGCTGGCATTCATCACACAAACATTTGCCCCCACCGGGATTCGAACCCGGGACCTCAGAGATGGCGACACCTTGAAACCGGTGTACTATCCACTCGACTATGGAGGTCGTCAAAATTCTTCTCGTCTCTCTCTCCTGAGAGAAAAAAAATCATACAAAATGAAAATAAATTAGCCCTCACGATTTATTTTTAAGTAAAATATTGGTAAAGTGAATTTACTTTGTCTTATTCTTGCTAATATTATAAATCGGAAAGTGAGTTTGTTTGTTTGTTCCGCTTTCACGCCGTAACTACTGAACCGATTGCTTTGAAATTTTGCAGACGTAAAGATAAAAGTCCGGATTAAATAATAGGGTACTTTTATCCCGGAAAAATCGACAGATCCCACGGGATACGCAATAAAGGCTTCGCTCAAAAACTACTGCACAGATTTTCATGCGGTTTTCATCAATAGATGGAGTGATTCTTGAGCAAGGTTTTGCTGTATTTTTTATCTCGGAAAAACGAATAATCCCACGGGAAGTACTATAAAACCTTCGCGCCATAAACCGACTTCCGCGCATATGTAGTCGTGGGCAAAAGCTGACCCGTAACCCTCTATAGACCCAATCCCGAAATCGACGCGGGCGAAACCGCGGGCAGAAAGCTAGTGATTAATAAAGGAATCGCTTTGGATATTTTAAAGTAAATAAAACATTTTTCCCACGCTGCTAATGGCCGTAGAGCAATATCCCGCGTATACAGACCGAGCTGCTCGGACTATATTTGGACAATGTGATTAGAACCAGTCGTGCAGCTGTCTTTGAGTTGTCAAGAGTTATTGGTTTCTTAATTATTTTATCGATTAGTCGATCACATTTGTCGCCGTGCTTTGATAAGTAGCCGTTGCAGTTGCATAAGTTGTTTTACTTTTTGAGTAAGATATACTCTTTTTTTTTTAAGAAAAAAAAAACTTCGCCCCACTCTAGGATTTTTAACCTGTGCCATGGGAGCAGTCACAAACATAGACATTTCACATACAAAAACATCCAGACCAGAACAAATTTTTGTAGGCCATACAAAATATATGTCCCGTGCGGGAATTGAACTCGCAACACGTTGCGTAGAAGCCGATTATCTTTCGACCACTGCGCTAAACGTGTAGTCGTATATTAAAACGTTTCTATTCGTTCCATGTGTTGTTTAAATATAAAAACAAAAACAATAAATCGATATGATTATCAAAATTCAAACTAGATGATCTGCAAATAAAACTAATCTAGTTATAGTAACTAAATATGTTGATTTAAGTAAAAATTACTTACCATGAAATTAAATATATTTAATTTAAATTAAAATGAAAGTGTATTATTAAATTAAAGACAAATTTTATAGTAGTGAATCTAATAAAATTGAATTGAATAAAATCAGATCTAGTAATTTTATTTTAATTAGAATAAGAAAGAAATTTAACTGTATATGATTTTTGATGAATTTATATTGGAATTATTTTATAACTATAAAATTAAATTTGACGAAAAGTTAATGATGGTTAAATTGATGTAAGATGAACGTTCTCCATTGAAGCGCGATCCAGATAGATAGCCAATTTCTTCGAACCAGCGGAAGATTACCTTGGATCGGCCATGTCCCGACCCCGCTTGGCGGCCTCCTTCCAGGCCTCAGCCTTCCAACCTCCCTCGTCTTCCAGCATTGCCGCAATCAATACCGGTCGCAGGTCCCACCTAGGACTGGTGTGCGAAAAGGTCAGCATACTTTCCTTGCACCGTCCAAAGATTCATGTCAGTGTAAAGTCAATGCAGAGATCGATTCCCACTGTCCTCTAAGTAATTATTTTTTCTAAAAATATCATTACTTAAATATTTTAATTAAAATTGTCAGTGTCAACAAGTGTGATGGCCTAGAAGAACAGCTGCGAGCGTTTATTATCCTTAGAATTTCATCTTAGGCCGTATTTAGAAAAACGTTCTATAAGTTATACTGAGAGCAGCGGGTAGGTAATTTTTGTCAGCGGGGTTTCGTTTAGTAAGGATTTAATACATTCTTTCATTGACTTTTTTGGTGTTGGCTTGGAAGGTGTTCAATCCTCAGTTTAGTAGACTAATTTTGTATTTTAAATTAATATCGTATTAAAAATTTATGTCGGCAATCTGGGCCGGGCTGAATTCGCTTAAATGCGGCTTGAACTATTAGCGAAAGATGGAAGTAAATTAAGTAAGGTAAGTAGCAAAAGAATGTTTAGGGGCGACTTCCTGCAGTCCTGCCATTTGTTTACCCCCTACTAGGAGTTTGGGATTTCAACCCAAATAACAATAGTGCTCTGCAATTTATTTAACAATTAATAGAAAATGCTATGATTGGGACATTAACATGAGAGTATTATTATTTTTACCAAATCACCACTCGTAGATAACTAATATGGTTTAGAATAACTAACAGTTATAAAAATTTTGAGTGATTAGAGCGTGATATTGCAATTTTTATAAATTATTGATCACGAAATAAAAATCAGGTGCTTTTGTTCCAAAAAAGAACATAAGTATCGAATGAGAACAGATTTATCCATAGTTTTCGTTTTAGAAAGATTTTTTCGCTCTATCATCGTCAATCGTTTTACAGTTTGTTGTAATGTGATTGATCATTTCACAAAATCGCTGAACTAATAAATACAGAATCAGATGTGAATTTCGTTTTGAAGTTCAGAAGAAAGTAAGATTTACTTTAAAAACGATCATTTTCAGTAATCTGTAATCGGTTCAGTAATCAGTAATCATTTCAACCTTGGGTGGGCACAGAGGAAAATGCTATAGATGAACAGAATAAGAAGAAAGAGAACGTTTAATAATGTATGTAAATAAAGTTTCATCAAAACTAAATATTACAATACATTCATAGAATAAATAAATAAATTTCTTACACTCACACCAATTAGGCTTGTGTTATGGGATCTAGGGTAATGGATAGACATACATATATAATCTACATATATAAATCATTTACCTGGACTAGAACCCGTTACTCGTAAACATGCCTACTCAATTTATTTTCGAACGTTCCAGAAAAGAATGAAATGAAATGAAACGATTTATTTTTGGAAATAATTAAGGTTTGCTGTTACAAGTAGGTAGTTGCATAAAAATAATAATTTGTACAAATACAAATAACAGCAGAAATGACAACTGGAGGTCAGTTGCTACTAGAACTGTGTTTCAAGTAACAACTGTTTTCCAGTTCAAAGTATTATAAAGTTTGATAACTTAGATCAACAATATCTTGTTGTAATACATGATAGCACAGTATATGTAAAAAAATGAGATAAATGAAGCTATTCTAGTTGCTTATTACATTTTTTCTATTTCTTTTTTAGTTGAATTATTATCTTACGTTAAATAACATTAGATGTATCAACGTCCATTACTTATTATATAGAGTACCGATTTGACTTTAACTTTCCTGTTATATATGTACAAGTATTAAATTGTAATATATTCATAAATAGTTCTTCATAAACAGCATAGGATTAACGCAGGGTGGATGAAATGGCGACAGGTCACAGCTACAACGTGCGATCCCGAATGCCAATAAGGGTGAAGGGGAAAATTTACAAATCGATCATCCGACCTGTCGTCATGTATGGAAGTGAATGCTGGGCCGTCAAGAAGAAGGATGAAAATAGATGCATGCAGCAAATGAAATGAGAATGTTATAATGGATGTGTGGTGTGACAAGGATGGATAAGATAAGGAATGAGTACATAAGAGGAAGCCTGAAAGTAGCGCCAGTGGTAGAAAAAGTGAGAGGAAGTAGATTAGCATGGTTTGGACAGGTGATGCGGAGGGATGAAAGTCATGTCACAAAACGAATGTTGAATATGAAAGTGGAGGGATACACGGGCAGAGGAAGGCCGAATAAAAGATGGATCGATTGTGTGAAGAATGATATAAGAATGAAAGGACTAAGCATGGAAATGACGGCGGAGATAGAGAGGAATGGAAGAAACAGATCTACGGCGCCGACCCCAGATAATGGGAAATGGGCAAGAGGGATGATGAGTTGTTCATAAACAAGAGTTTTAATTAATTGTGATTCGTATACAAACACCTCAGAAAGTTTAGAATACCTAACACATACACTAAACAAGGGAACCTCGAATTCTGAGTTGTAATGTAAATTGGACGCCACAATTCAAGTAGCCATTCCCGACACTTCTGACGGCTCCGCAACCTTCCCTCTCCTGAGGGAGTTTAGACAGTATAATTGTTCTGGCAGCCGTAATAAATTGTAAACCAGCATTATCATAACTAGGTACATAATGTGCCAACTATAGTGGTTACCTTAGAACCAGTCATATGTTACTTGCAATTAGAGCGATTTTAGTAGTGCTGTCGTAAATATGAACGCGGCGCCAGCTGTACTTAAGACAGCAACAGTGTGTACACAGTCGAGGTTGAATTAATTGTAATTTAATTAAAGCAGAGAATAGACTGCGTACTCCATGATGTGTTTGGTATTAAGGATAACATCCGAATTATTTTAACACGACAGTTGAACTCATGGTATTAATCTCGGCTATTGGCTGATTGTGTAACTTTGTCGGTATGAAATTTTATTGTAACTGACAGATAGTGCATTTAATGATTTAGTTGTCACATTGAATAACTGTAATCATGGAACTATACTATACTATATATACACACCTTAGAAGGTAAGCAACTAAACTATTACCACTACCTGAACAGTTGGTCCATCACTGTTGATCCTGCTGAGCAATGGCAGTGCAGCAACAAGAAGGGTAGTAGTAGGCTCAGTATATGATTGTCTGACAAAAAGAACCCCGATTTTTGTCTCCCTGTTAGGCGAATCAACAAAATGTGCTTGTCAACTAATTCTGTTTAATAGTATTTGTCATTTTTTCTTCAACTACCCTTATATCACTTTCTTGACCTTTTTTTAAATATTCTTTCATGAACCTATCTTTTTTTTTTTGTTCCCCTGAGGAAAATGCATTAAATTGCATACCCCGGCAGCGAGCCAGCGGTTATGTGGGGCTCTCCTCCCCAGAAGAGGGAGGCCTACCCACTGAAAACCTCAGGGATGGCCTTCCTCAGGAATGTAGGAGCCCCCGGGAACATCAAGCCACTTCCGGGAACCCCCAGCCTCCGCTCCCCTGCCTAGAGGAGAGCCCTCCTCGGAGGAGGCTACTACCTCCCCCGGTCTCCTCCACCGACGCCCCCCGGCCACGGAAGGGGCGTGGTCCATCCCGGCTCGCCGTAGCAGTCGCGACTTCCTCGCGCCCGCCGGCGACCCGCGGCGGCGCTACCGAGCCCGGCGCCGCCTTCTTCGAGTGGGATCGGCCATCTCCCGACCCCGTTCGGCGGCCTCCTTCTGGAGCAACACTGCTTCACAGAAGGATGCCACAGCCCTCCAACCTTCATGAACCTATCTAAGGACTAACTTAGCCAACTAGCATTTAAACTGCTGCCCGTTAGTATTACCACTGCCACCGCAGTAGTCCAAATGCGAGAAAATCAGCTCCAGCTCCCGTAAATTGCTTTGTTAATGGACTATATAGGTAGTTTTATATATATCCACCACTCCATGCATAAACAGCAAACTTTTGTCTTTTGTGTCATCGCAATTATTTCTTAATTATTTATTTAAACATTGATTTATTTAATTAGAACAAGTTAGATTCAGTTTCTGTCATAATGTGGCGATATTTGAAGACATTGACGTCAAGTAATCTAGATTGGCTTTCTTTGTAATGTACACTTTCTTTGTAGAAAGCATAGCATTTGTAAAATTTATCTGGATTGTTATTTTTATTTTATTGAATTGTCTTTGACTCGATCCCAAACTTGTCTATACCGTGGGGCTTAGCTGCTACTCTGCTTTTCGCGATTAAGTTCCGTGCACCATGTGCAGGATTTGCCCGTATTTTCATTACATTTTCTCTAACATACATTACAATGTGCTTTAACAATATTACATTTGCCTTTTCTCTACAAACTTCAACATAAGCGTTTCTCTGTCAGTTTAAGAAACTTAACGCATACAATTATCTTCCGCAAATAATCACAAAAATGTATACGCTGAACTTTACGCAACAAGCAAATATTTTCATAAAGAAAATCTTTTATATAAAATGAATACTGATGAACCCCATATTATCGTTATATTATGAAGTTCTGTTCCGTTCCTAGGAAATTCAATATTTTTGTTACTCAACTTACAAGTACTAGTAACTTGAGTCTTCAGAACACTTAATCATTCCAAGTTACAAGTTTGAAATAATAACATTATGATAATGTCGGGAATTTTACTCTTTGTAAGTGAATTTTTCTCCATAAAAGTCTCAGAAACGTTGTTTATACACCTAAGTGGCTTAGAGGCTTTTGGGTTCGTGTGCGAGGTAAAACTTGGAAACAGAATTTGGATGGGTGACTGCTGTGAAGGATCTAGTAGAAGAAAATAAAAAAAAAATGGTAAAAAATTGTAGTAAACTAAACGAGAAAGATAATGCGTATTTATATTTGTATTTCGAATTCTTATCTACTTAAGTCAACTACTTAACAAAATACTCGTACCGCCCTGTTTTTGCATCTTATATATGTTCTGTTAAATTGACATGAAATAAAAAAATAAATATTTCTTACATGTACGCCAATAGGGTACTTCCCTCTATATTAGAAAAGCTCTAAAAGCATATAACTATGATAGCTTATACATTAAATAGTCGGAACCATCATATTCAAGTACATAAAATAACAAAACTAATATAAAAATTAGTTTCAAAGTATTCACTTTTTTAATCTATACGTAAAACAAGAGCGAAACATAGGCCGCCATGTCGTGACGTCATAAGGTACTGTAAACTTATGCGTGTCAATGTCATTATGAATCATAGTACGTATAAAGCCGCAAAACAATAAAGAAAGAAGTTTGTAGGTTGCTTTTTTAATGCAAGAGAACGTTATAAATACGTAAGTTAAATTGAAATCGCACGTGAATCACACTATGGAAAGCAGTTTTGTAAAAGGATAGTACGAATTTACCAAAAATAAATGCATTAATGGTCGGAAAATTCTTTGCTGCAAATCCCGACTTTTGTTCTGCCGAGTTACGGAGTATTAAAACAACGATGTCAGTATTACTCTTTTATTATTATTCCTTTATTAGTTGTTTATATGTAAAAGATAATAACTCATTTTTAAATTATGAATATAATAATACATAGCATCAAACATAGAGCTTTGTTTATTATTTATATGCCGTATTAACGTCATCGCTACAGAGTAACAACTCGTGCGGCGCCTTCGTCTGATTACGCGCGAAATTTGAAAATATTAAATTTTAATGCAATTTTTATAGTACTTAACGAGTGTATAATTTTTTTATATTTTTAGTATATAGTTTACTGACACGCAAGGATCAAATTAAGATTCTTTTCAAAAAAGAGATTAATTCCCTATTAGCCTAGCCCAAAGTAAGCTCTGTATGGCTTGTGTTATGGGATCTAGGGTAACGGATAGACATACATAAATATGTTTGATAGGAATATATATATATATATTAACAACTAAAGTACAAATGCCCGCATTTATAACACAAACATCTGCCCCTTTTTTTTTTTTTTTTTTTGTTCCCCTGAGGAAAATGCATTAAATTGCATACCCCGCTGTGACGAGCCGGGGTTATGTGGGGCTCTCCTCCCCAGAAGGGGGAGGCCTACCCACTAAAAACCTCAGGGATGGCCTTCCTCAGGCATGTAGGGAGCCCCGGGAACAGCAAGCCACCTCCGGGAACCCCCAGCCTCCGCTCCCCTGCCTAGAGGGGAGCCCTCCTCGGGGGAGGCTACTACCTCCCCCGGTCTCCTCCACCGACGACGCCCCCCGGCCACGGAAGGGGCGTGGTCCATCCCGGGTCGCCGTAGCAGTCGCGACTTCCTCGCGCCCGCCGGCGACCCGCGGAAACATCTGCCCCTACCGGGAGCGGTGGCGGTAGTCGGAGGTCGTTTACAGAAATGAAATTAATTAAACGACATATACATAATTCTTCTATTAAATTGATTAATTTATAACATAAAGTTGTAAAGACTATATTGCGAGTGCACTAGAATAAACAATATTTAAGCATATCAAATGTAAATTTTAAAATATGAAATGAATACTCCTCTTCAACTGACGATGAGAGATGGGATCCGTTGTTGCGAAGTGATCCATGAATGAAACTTATCAGAAGCTTATTTGGTGCTTTTGATATTTCAGCATTGATAATACTTTTGAAAGTGAAAACAAATTTGTGCAGGTACTATATAAATTATGTTCAGATTTTTGTTTCCTCAAATTAGTTTGTAAACGTAATTTATTTTAGTTTCCAAAAACAGTAAAAAGAAATCTTAAGATAAAACTTATTCAAACGAAATTGTAAATAAAAAATCTGCCCAAATCGCCGTCAGTTAGTATCGTGCCCACAAGGCAGACGATGCTGATCCGTCGTGCCAGATGTGATCCTCCGATCACGCGTCGATTCGCTTAGGCTGCGGCTGCATTCTTTAAAGATCTTGGGGTGACAGTGACCAACTTTCACACCAGGGTCCCAATCTCTCGACCCTAAAAGGCTGAAATATTTAACCACTGGACTGCGCCAGTATCTGCACAAGTCGCATTAAAAGCAGTGGTCGTCCCAATAATAATATTTTTAGTAATAATACAATTCAAAATTATGTTAAATAGTTTTCAATGTAATTCTTAGATAGCAATGTGTTCTACAATAATTTTATCATTGTTAATTTTTTTTTTAATTTTTGGAAAACGTTAGAAACGTCTTTTTAAATAATTAACGTGTTTTGAAAGATATACGCGAGGTTGAGTAAAATAGTTTTTTCAGTACACATGGAAATACGTTACAGATAGAAATATCCTATGTAATTCCATCGTGTGGCCACATACGCCGGCTGTTAAAGACTCGTTCAACAAGAAAGCCTAATGCCTAACACAATCGCTATACCGACAGCAAAATCCTCACGTCCCACGGCTCCACACGTAGCTGACGTTCGCAATTGGTTTACGAAATAACAATACCAAAACTCTAAGGAGAATTATGTAAGCTACAGAGCGAGAGCTCTTTATGAATTTGGAATTAATTTGGTGATTTCGTCTGCTGAAATAGAAATGAGTTTCGTGAAGCAAAACGGGTTTTTTTACTCCGGCTACAGCAGTTGCTGGGTTTTTCGTTTTTATTGAATACTAATTGGTTTGTATATTAGACATTGCTTTATAATGTCGATAACATATTGTTCTTCATATACAATGTTGTCGCTACTGTCTGTTCGCTGAGATAGTTTAAACTACTGTACATTTCCTTCTACTCATGTCGTGTAGTCCAACATAATCTCCGCGTTACGTTATCTGGCTGCTGTGATAATCCGGTCATTTTTCGCGCTACTTGTGACGGATTCTGAGCCTCTCTTCGCCAGAGGAAAAAAGATATCGTCATGATTAGCTATCTCCACGCCGCTTGTGCGCACCCACTGCTTTCCTACTATTCGTATGTTCCTACTAGGACGACCTGCGTGGATTTTTTATAGGATAGGGCAGCAAGCGTGCGTCAGCGCGCCGTCGGTGCATACTCCCGCACTTCGAAGCTTGGCTCTGCGGGAGGGCGGGAAGTCACCTACCGCTTGACTCAGATACTCACCGGACATGGTTGTTTCGGTGAGTATCTGAGTCGAATAAGGAGGAGGACACGACACGATGCCACCATTGTGCATCCGACCTCGACTCGGCCCAGCATACGCTGGCGGAGTGCCCTGCTTGGGACTCCGAACGCCGAGTCTTGGTCGAAGAGATCGGGCAAGATCTGTCTCCGCCAGCGTTGATTGCGGCAATGCTGGCGGATGAGGGAGGTTGGAGAGCTGTGGTCTCCTTCTGTGAAGCGGTGATGCTCCAGAAGGAGGCCGCCGAGCGGGATAGGGAAGATGGCCGATCCCGCTCGAAGAAGGCGGCCTCGGGCCAGATAGCCTGGCCTGAGGCGCCGCCACGGGTCGCTGGCGGGCGCGACGCAGTTCGTGCCGTGGAGTCGACCCGGGAGGGACCTCACCCCCGGATGGCCGGGGGGTGACGTCGTAGGAGGTTGGAGGGGAGGAGGCGGCAAAATCACTCCTCCCCGAGAAGGGCTCCCCTTACGCACCCAGGGGTGCAAAGGCCGGGGTCCTCAGTTGCGACACTCGATCCTGAGGCCCCCTACAACGCCAGAGGATGGCCATCGCTGAGGTTTTTAGTGGGTAGGCCTCCCCCTTCTGGGGAGGAGAGCCCCACATAACCACCGGCTCTCCGCAGCCGGGTATGCAATTCAATGCATTTTCCCTCAGCGGAACAAAAAAAAAAAAGGATAGGGCAGCAAACGAGCAAATGGATCACCTGATGGTAAGCGATAACCGCTGCCCATAGACACCCGCAACACCAGAGGAGTCACAGATGCGTTGCCGGCCTTTTAAATGGGAATATGACATGAGTGAGTGGTTACACCAGTTTCAAGGTGTCGCCATCTCCGAGGTCCCGGGTTCGAATCCCAGTGAGGCCAAAGGTGTGTGATGAAAGCGCGAGCTTGGTCATGGTTGTTAATATATATTTCTATGAAATATATTTATATACAAAGTCTTCAAAGCTTACTTTGGCCTAGGCTTATTGGTGTGAGTGTAGAAAATGTATTTTACTAGCTTTCTGCCCGCGGCTTAGCCGCGTGGATTTTGGATTGGGTCTATAGAGGGTTAAGGGTCATAGCTTTTTCCCAAGGCTACATATGCGCGGAAGGTTCGGTTTTATCGCGCTTCCCGTGGGGCTATCCGTTTTTCTGAGATAAAAAATACCACAAAACCTTGTTCAAGAATCACTCTATCTTTTGATGAAAACCGCATGAAAATCTGTGCAGTAGTTTTTGAGCGAAGCCTTTATTGCGCTTTATTCCGTGGGGTCCGTCGATTTTTCCGGAATAAAAAGTAGTCTACGTTACTCTTCATCCATTCAACTATCTCCACGTCAATTCGTCGCTCCGTTTTGCCGTGAAAGACGGACAAACAGACAGACACACTTTCCCATTTATAATATTAGTATGGATTTATTTTCACCAAGTAAGTTCACAAAGTAAGTCAATCAGTAAATTTATTTTGTACCTTATTATAATTGAGTATTCAATTGCAAAAAAATAACTTATCGTGGTATGTGTTATCGTCTGAAAGCTCCAAAATTATAAGGTCTTATAAAGATAAGCTTAAATATTTTTATTTAGATACACACACGATAACTGCATCGACTGTCCTGAACTTCTCAGTCCTTCTCTATTATTGTTTTTTTCAAGAATATCAACACACTTGTTGTCTATTTCAACTAAGTGTTGCCTGAACTTGACATTAACTTGCAGAGCTTTCCTAAATTTATGAGATTCTTGAAAACCATTAATGCACTCTAACGTTTATGCTTTTTCTTACACTTTTTATTATATAAAAATTACGTGTTAATAATTTGTATTTGCATACTGTAGTTACCTATATAATTGTAAGTACGGGTAGATAAAAACTGAAAACAAATATGGTACTAGCTGTGCCTAGGAATCGTAATTTTAAGTAGCATTTTTAATGACTGAGAATGTTATAAACTTAAGAGGTAGACAAATATAATCAGAAAGCTTTGAACTGCTAAGCTATCGGGAGTTACACGTGTTATTGTGAGTCAACCATAAAAGATAGACATATTCTGTCGTGGAATATTTTTTATATAATTTTAAGGAGAACATTTAATTTTCATTTTCATATTTCTGTGTAGCTTTAATTAACCATTAAGGTTGCACACGCGACGGAATTTAAAAAATGGAATAATTTCTTCCGTTCCCTTCACTGCTCTGCTCCTATTGATTGAAGCGTGATGAAAAGTATACTATAACCAGCTCAGGAGTATGAAAAATAATTGTACTAAGTTTCGTTAAATCCGTTGAGTAGTTTGTTTCTGTAACGGTTATATAGACAGAGAGATAAAAATTTTTACCGACTGCATTTTTAGCATTAGTATCTAATATATATATATATATATATATATATATGTATATGATATATATATATATATATAGTATATATATATAATATATATACATATCTAAATCACCCCCTGATTGTTATTTTGGAAATATATTTCATGTACAGAATTGATCTCTCTACAGATTTATTATAAGTAAAAGATAGTACCTATTTATATAAATGAGTATTATATTTTTTCATAACTATATTGAATTGTGATTTTGTAAAAAGAGTCCACTGTTGACATAGTCAATAACGTCTGTGAAAACCCAATTCATTAAATAAAGTTACAAATGGTCTTAGCTTATTAATTAATTTTATATCAAAGGACGGTGGCGCACAGGATTTTAAAATCAAATTACAGTTAGAATGCTCCATTTAGATAATCACAGTCATAAAAATATAATTAGACGGCGCCAACAAAAGGTAAGGTGTTCAGTAAATGCTTAGAATAAGATTCATTAAGAATCTCGGTCCAAGGGAATTTAATTAGTTAACTTTGCCACTTCAATATTACATCGCGCGTCGGGCGGGCGGGCGGCGGCTGCGCAGGCAACTCAGACTCGAACAAGTCTGAATATTTGTGAAGTTAAAACGTAGTTTGATTTGAGCCTTGATGATTAGTTACGTATTTTTCAAGGGTTAAGGTCTCAGCCAATAGATGTCCTCTACTGAACATACACCTCAATCACCAGGCCAAGACGTAGGCTAAGCTTAGTCGGTACGTCATTCTGGTCGCGGCGCCTCCGTCTGGAGTCCGACATAATCTCCGTGGCCCTTGGCTGCTGTGGTATCCATGTGAATTCTCAGCCTCTCTACAGAAAAAACATAGACCTCCTACCTATATGAAACGTGATTGCCACTGTTCCAAAATTATCTAGCAGCCAGTCTTTGAGAAAGTCACACGCGATCCTTCATGTATTGTTACGCCGGTGGCTTAGTAAAACTTCAAAAGTGATTTTCTGTGACTTAGAAACGTTTTCAGCAGGCTGAAACGTCGTTTCAGGCCGTTTCAGAAGTAGCTCTTTCACATACTAAAATCTAAATTACACCCAAGTTACAGTAGTTTTCAGGCGCCTGAAACATGTTTTCAGTACGTTTCAGGCTACCCTCTATCCAACGCCGCAATAACCTGAAAACCCGTTTTCAGGCGTTTTCAGGACCCCTTATGAGCCATTAAGCCTACTTCAGTAAAAGGACATAAATTTCAATAGGAGTGAAAGAGATAGCAATAGTAGAAAGAGACAGAGATAGTTAGAACATTCGAGAAGTATTAGAATGAGAAAACATCATTAGAAAGAGATAGACAAACACAGAATATTCGAGAAAGATAGTACGGGAATATTCGAGTATTGTGTATCGAGAATATTCGAGTATTGTGTATCGAGAAATTCGAGTATCGAGACAGTTATAATCGAAACGTCTGAACACGCGACGTATTGGACTACACATTCGAGTGTGTCCGCGAATGTTCTGGCAAGAGTGGCAAGTATCTTAGGGGACTATATAAGGCTGTGTCCGGCCGCCGGGAAGCATTATTGTTTTGCGATACAGTGCGAAAACATCTAAGTGATATTGGAGAACTAGGAAGCGACTTTCAGTGCTTTCAGTAAGATTAGTGACTGTTAGTGTATTAATTAATAAAAGTTCAGTGTTTTGGTAGACCGCAGTTTGATTTACTGACCCCAGCTCGTAACATTTGGTGTCAGAAGTGGGATCAGTATGCCGGTTCTACCAAGGAAGACACGGAAGGAAGAATCCGGACAAGAAGCCAGCGACAACAGGAAGCCGACCAGAGACGCTTCGGAGCTACTCAGCCGCCAACTGACGAGGACCAGCAGTCAGTTATGGAAACCACTCCCTCAACGTCGGCTGCCGCACCAGATTGGGCGGCTTTCATGGCGATGATGCAGGAGCAGGCCCGCCGTCAGGAGGAGCAAGCACGTCGTCTGGAAGAGCAGTTGCAGCGTGATAAGGAGGAGCAGGCCGCCGTCAGGAGGAGCAAGCACGCTGTCTGGTAGAGCAGTTGCAGCGTGATAAGGAGGAGCAGGCCCGCCGTCAGGAGGAGCAGGCACGCCGTCTGGAAGAGCAGTTGGCGCGATAAGGAGGAGCAGGCCCGCCGTCAGGAGGAGCAGACTCGCCTTTTGAGGGAACAACTGCAGCTCGGCCAAGATGAACAAATGGTCCTGATCAAAGATCTCCAAGCGACTTTCGGCAATAAGGTCAAAGTGATTGAAGATAAGGTTCTGCAACACGAGAACCGTCTCACCGAAGCTGAATCTGAGATTGCCGATGTCAAGAAGGCTTTGGGTAATCTGAAGGTCGGAGATGGGACAGCCACTATCGTCAGTGCCGCTCCTTCGGTGCGAGGATTCAAAGTGCCACCTTTTGATGGGAGTTCCTCGTGGTCAGCCTATAAAATACAGTTTGAGGCTGTAATGGAGGCAAATGGGTGGACTAAAGCCCAGGCCATGACCGCACTCAAGCTAGGCCTCCGAGATCAAGCCTTGACAGTCCTCGAAGCTCTTGACAAGAAGGTGAGCTACGAGGAACTATTAGAAGCGCTTGAGGCAAGATACGGCGACGCACACCTTGAACATGTGTTTCGGGCCCAGCTAAAAGATCGGGTTCAGCGTGTTGGTGAAAACCTGCAACAATGGGCCCTAGAGGTAGAAAAACTGGTACGTAAAGCGTACCAGTCCGCACCGACGTTAATTGTGGGCAACCTTGTACAGGCTTTTGTCGACGGCATTCGGGACCTCGAAGTGAGAGCTGCTGTGAGACTCGGGCACCACGAAACCCTTAAAGACGCCCTGGCCCATGCTCTAGAAGTGGAAGCTGTGAGGCAAGACCATCGGTCTCACCGTGTCAGGGAGGTAGTTGCAACACCTGTGCGTGACCGCTTCAAGGGATACAGCCCTAGATGCTACACTTGTGGCGAAAAGGGACACCTCCGATCAAGTTGTCCTAAGCGTAGCTCAGGGATTGATAAAGATGGGCCTCAGGAGAACAGGGCAGCTAATAGCGCTGTCCAACAACAGCAGGGAAACGAGTAAACGCCAGGACTGCGGGGCGAGTGCTGGCTGGTGTTCGCAGAGCCCCAAGGATTTCGATCTCACAAGCCCACGATGGGAACAGCCTGATCATCAATGGCGAGGTTAACGGAAGGCCATGTAAGCTGACAATCGATACCGGAGCTTCTCGCACGGTTGTCAGTTCCCAACTTGCGAATCGGTTTCTGAGGGACTTCAGAAACAACAGCCTGGAGCGATTAAATTTAGTAACCGCCACCGGTCAGCACATACCCGTCCGAGGCGAACAGAAGGTGGAGTTGAAGTTGGGTAATCAAGTTTACCTGCACAACGTCATTGTGGCTGATATTGTCGATGACTGCATTCTCGGACTAGACTTTATGAGGAAGAATGGTTGTGAGATCGACGTCAAGCAAGGAATTATGAGTTGTGGACGAGAAGAATTGTTCATGGAAGGAGCCACACCGGGGAAAGTGTATAGCTTAAAGAAACCGCTCTACCCCCAAAATCAGAAACCATTGTGCCGGTTAGTCTCCCTTACAATTCTGGGAAGATACATCGATGTGTACTCATTGAAAGATTAGATCATGACCAGCCATGGAAGATGGCACGAACTCTGGTAAGAACCACTGGCTTTGCAGCAGTTCGTGTACTGAATCTTGACGATAAAGAACACGTGATCGAAAAGGGAATGTTACTTGGAACGAGTGAGGAGGTAGACTGGTTGCGTCGTTGTCAAGACACGACTCATACAAATGTCAACAAAAATGAAGGAATCAGCGTGTCAAAACTTTTGGAAGACTGTCGAGACGTTTTGTCTAAGGAACAGATAGACAAGGCTAAGAAGATGTTACTCAAGTACGCTGATGTTTTCTCTACTAACGACGAGGACATTGGGAAGACGAGTTTAGTTCAACACAGAATTAACACTGGGAACGAATTGCCTATCCGCCAGCGACCAAGAAGACTACCGATAGCACGGGAAAAGGAAGTAGAGACCATGATTGAAGGAATGGTGAAGGAAGGTGTTATAGAGCCTTCGTCCAGCCCATGGTCTTCACCCGTGGTGCTTGTAAGGAAAAAGGATGGCAGCATGCGTTTTTGTGTTGACTACCGCCGCCTGAACGACATCACAAAGAAGGACAGCTATCGTTACCCAGGATTGATGACACGCTGGATATGCTTACCGGAGTGAAGTGGTTCAGCACGTTAGATTTAAAAAGTGGCTACTGGCAAGTAGAAATTGACCCTAAGGACAAGGAGAAGACTGCATTTTCTACTGGAAAGGGACTATGGCAGTTCAAAGTGATGCCGTTCGGGCTGTGTAATGCACCGGCGACTTTCGAAAGGCTGATGGAGCTGGTACTCAGCGGGATGATTGGAGAAGCCTGTCTGGTCTATTTGGATGACATCATCATCGTGGGCCGTACGTTTGAAGAACACCTTCAGAATCTAGAACGGTGCTATCAAAAATTCGAAGCGCCAACCTGAAGTTAAGCCCTAAAAAGTGTTCCTTCTTCAAACGACAAGTAAGCTTCCTAGGATACGTGGTTTCGGAAGCGGGTGTCCAGACAGATCCGCAGAAGATCATCGCCGTAAAGGATTGGCCAGTTCCGAGAGACAAGACACAAGTAAGAGCATTTTTGGGTTTGTGTTCCTACTACCGGCGATTTGTGAAGAACTTTGCCGACATTGCCAAGCCTCTTCATAAACTCACGGAAGAAAAGAGAAGTTTTTGCTGGGATGAAAACTGTGACGTCGCATTTCAAGAACTGAAACGACATGCGACATGCTTGCGCAACAAGTTGAACGACGTACACGAGCAAGTCAGACAATCAAGCCAACAGATGTCTGAGAAGATGAAAACCCGCTACGACCGAAATGTAAACAACAAGGGCTTCGAAGAGGGTTCGTTGGTGTGGCTACATAATCCAGTCCGCAGTAAGGGAAATCTCCGAAGCTTCAAGCCAAATGGGAAGGACCCTATCGAGTTTTGAAGAGGATCAACGACGTCACGTACCGGATACAGCGAAACGCACGTAGTCCCTGTAAGATTGTTCACGTTGACCGACTGGCGAAATACCACGGAAATAATGATGCTCGGGACGAGCATGTCTTAGGAGGGGGTAGTGTTACGCCGGTGGCTTAGTAAAACTTCAAAAGTGATTTTCTGTGACTTAGAAACGTTTTCAGCAGGCTGAAACGTCGTTTCAGGCCGTTTCAGAGAGTAGCTCTTTCACATACTAAAAAATCTAAATTACACCCAAGTTACAGTAGTTTTCAGGCGCCTGAAACATGTTTTCAGTACGTTTCAGGCTACCCTCTATCCAATGCCGCAATAACCTGAAAACCCGTTTTCAGGCGTTTTCAGGACCCCTTATGAGCCATTAAGCCTACTTCAGTAAAAGGACATAAATTTCAATAGGAGTGAAAGAGATAGCAATAGTAGAAAGAGACAGAGATAGTTAGAACATTCGAGAAGTATTAGAATGAGAAAACATCATTAGAAAGAGATAGACAAACACAGAATATTCGAGAAAGATAGTACGGGAATATTCGAGTATTGTGTATCGAGAATATTCGAGTATTGTGTATCGAGAATATTCGAGTATCGAGACAGTTATAATCGAAACGTCTGGAACGCGCGACGTATTGGACTACACATTCGAGTGTGTCCGCGAATGTTCTGGCAAGAGTGGCAAGTATCTTAGGGGACTATATAAGGCTGTGTCCGGCCGCCGGGAAGCATTATTGTTTTGCGATACAGTGCGAAAACATCTAAGTGATATTGGAGAACTAGGAAGCGACTTTCAGTGCTTTCAGTAATTGATTAGTGACTGTTAGTGTATTAATTAATAAAAGTTCAGTGTTTTGGTAGACCGCAGTTTGATTTACTGACCCCAGCTCGTAACAGTATGTTTGAACAAAATATGAAGATGTCCAACACTTGTTGGTGGAATGTGTCCGTTATCAAGATGCTAGAAGAGATTTAATTAACAGATTAAAAATTAATGTTACGCATGTTGGTATGTTTCACAGTATTTTGCCCAGCCAACGTCCAAAGAGGCCCATATGCTATACAATGTACTGTACCCGCCGCGACTACCTTGAGATTAACTGTGATTTTGTATGATAATGTATATGTTCCGATAGGACTGACATATCCATTTGGATAAGAGTCCTTTTAAAAATAAAGAGAGAGAGAGAGAGAGAGGTATCTCAAAGAACCAGGCCATGCAATACCTGAAAACTCGCCTTCTTAACGAGGCGAAAGCAGACTAGCACAGTACGCCCGGAATGACACACTCAAAAGCACTAATCGAACCATACTCTCGCAAACGCACTGACGAGCTATTAAAGCTTAACAGGAGTAACTTGAGCGTGATGGTTAGGGCTTTGACCGGTCACTGCAAGTTGAATAGACACCTTCACAACATGAAACTTAAGGACACTGACACATGCAGATTCTGCGAACAAGAGCGTGAAACACCAATACACCTCGTGTGCTACTGTGAAGCACTGATTCACAAAAGAAACAGACACCTGGGGAAACACATCCTTGACCCAGATGAAATAAAAACAATCCGAACTGGAAACATCCTATCTTTCTTGGTCAGTGCCCAGTTAAGGGAGCTACTGTAGGGCCTACATAGAACCTACATAGGAGGCTGGTCACAATAGATCTTAATAGGTCGCAGTGATGCACATCAGCCCCGACTTACATGAAATAATAAAAATAAAGAGAGAAAAAAAAACAAAAGATATCCTGTTTTGGAATATATACACTTTGTATGCCATCTTAAGGAGGTATTTTATTTTAAGCGTCTAAATCAAAAGGGTAAATTACCCTCCGTCGAACTACATCAATAACTGCCGAAGCTTCGCCCTCGCCCTTGCCCAGGCCGATATCCTCGCATTAACAACTGCCAATCCTGCAGCGACCCGTCAATTCATTACGTATTGTGCCCACACAAATCAATGACGCAGATTTACCCATATCCAACCTCCATCAACGTTAAACACAACCTTAAAACCAAAGCTCACGGTTGCCTTTCCAACAACAAATAACGTCAATACCGTTTCTAGGGAATTGGTGTTGGGACTACGTGATCAACTGTCACTGATTTGGCAATTTTGATGTGAACATATTCCATTACCGCTTGCGAATGGGCCAGGAAAAAGATTTTAAGACACAGTGAATCAGTAATGTAATGTATAAGACCCACTTTAGATCCGACGCTGAAGGGTGCTTACACGTTTTTACGATATATACGTTGGGAATATACGCTTATGTTGAGCTTTTTCATAGGAATATTATAGGGCGTTCTCACTAAGATATGGAGTAACAAATATATAAGAAGGATACTTACGAAATCCAATGGTCTTATCACTATCACTACATAGTATAAAACAATATCCGCCGTACATTCATACATATATATATATCTGTACATATATATAATATCCGCCCTCTGTCTGTCGCTACGTATGCTTAAATCTTTAAAACTACGCAACGGATTTTGATGCGGTTTTTTTCAATAGATAGAGTGTATAATTTATACATGCAATGCAAATGCAATTTATTTATATGCATAATACATTTATTTATTTATTTAATAACATTATTTAACTACATACTTTTTTCTTGGCCCCTTAAACCTGTTATAATATAGTAGAGAAATACTGATAAAGGAGATATTTTTTTTAGGCCCACTAGAAAACGGCAACGTTTATTGATATTACTGAACTCTAAAATATCAATTTATTATTAAAGCAATTGCACGATATTATGAGTAAAAATGAAACGGGAATAATAAAATCAATTAATTAAACTTAGCAATGACTTTTGACATTTGAGGTAAAGGAACTAACGTTTTTTTAAGTCAAAATGAAAGATGATTTAATATATATACAATAATATATAAATATAATAATAGATAAAGGATAGTGTATTATTTCTTTTATATATTTTTTTAAGTATTAAACTCTCAATAATTATTTTAATACTATTTTAGATTATTTTAACTATTAGTTCGTCAGTCCAGTATCGTCGTGAAACGGAACGCGTTATCATTTTTGACAGCGACAGAATGATACCTACACTGACATCCAATTGACGTTGTTTTCAACCGAATTCTGTGTTTACGTTTCCAACGGCTTGATTTCGTTTTCTGTCCCGTATCCCAGTATTTAGAATGCAAAAAATAATACGATTTCGGGCGTTTGGTAGTGGCCAAAGAAGAGTCGACCCGGGAGGGACCTCACCCCGGATGGCCGGGGGTGACGTCGTAGGAGGTTGGAGGGGAGGAGGCGGCAAGATCACTCCTCCCCGAGAAGGGCTCCCTTACGCACCCAGGGGTGCAAAGGCCGGGGGTCCTCAGTTGCGACACTCGATCCTGAGGGCCCCTACAACGCGAGGATGGCCATCGCTGAGGTTTTTAGTGGGTAGGCCTCCCCCTTCTGGGGAGGAGAGCCCCACATAACCACCGGCTCTCCGCAGCCGGGGTATGCAATTCAATGCATTTTCCTCAGCGGAACAAAAAAAAAAAAAAAAAAAAAAGGGTTAATAAGAAATGATTTAACGTATGTCTCATTAATAAACGTTACATTTTGTAGTGGGCCTATCCTCCATACAAGAAAAATTATCTCCTTTAGAGGTTTCTAATGTGGTGTCGTGAATAATTAATTTTTTTTCGCTTACATTACAAACGCAGTGATACGAGATTTATTAAATAATGTACTAAGTATTGTACACATTAAATTAAGTTTACAGGAAACTCCGCTATGGTATATGTCTATCTCTTATTATAAAACGTTCACAGTTTTTCTGTAGTGTATTGAATATTACCATTGCACCCGTGCGAAGCCGGGGCGGGTCGCTAGTATTTAATAATTTAGAATAGGCGTCTCGTCCGATAGTTGTGTACACTCGTAATAATTAAGCATTTGTGTTTGTTACATGTCCATTGTATACATCGAATTTTATATGTACATTTATCTGACGTTCAAGCGGTGAATGAAAACAAACTTGCATACATCTACTAAGAAAATTGAAGGATATATGTAGTCAAACTATTCGCATAAAACCCACTTGGTTGACTAACTTCCTAACACTTGAAGTGTAAGAAAAAACAAAGTTACGCAGATGTGTTGGGATATAATTAATAAGTTAGATTATTACTAGAGATCGGATAATCGGATGCATATTTACCTAAAGTTAATTTTTGCTCACAAATTATGGAAGCGGCTTTTTAAAATACATTTTGTTAAATAAAAATCCGGGAAATTACGGAACTGCAAATTTAACGTAGTGATATTGTTTGAAAATTACTAAATTAGCACGTGGTATTTATTTTCAAAAGACCGAGACTCCGGGTTCATTTATACAACTATGCATACGTATTTACATGAAGTTTAGTTTCAGTTCCCGTGCGATTTATGAATGTACGATTTATTACATGAAGAGTGTTATACGAAAGTAGTGAGCTAGTTTGACTAAAACAATAATCAATTAAATAATTGAATAAAAAACAGAAATGGTGAAAAATTTTATTTATCAAAACAATAAAAGCCGTTTCCATACTTTGTCTTAAACTCTTTTAGGTAAATATGTATCCGATTATCCGACCTCTAATTATTACATTACATGTCAGTCGGTATATTTAAATTGATGTGACAGCCAATGGAATGTCATACTACGGACAGGGTGTTTCTATTGACTATAAAACAAGAAGGTTTAACACTAGCTCCGCATCCACCCGCTCCCGAAGTGCGTAGGGTAGCGGCCGCGGTCGGCAAAATACTGGAGTTGCCCCTTCTCGCACCCGTAATCGAGCCTTGCACCCAGTAAACCGTCCAATTCCACCACTGAAGTATCGGCAGCAAATGAAACAACGTACTGGGTGTATGAACTTCTAATAACAAGCGAGAGATGTCACCGTACAGCGGATATATATATAGTTGGCAAGCACACAAATACATCTACCGTCTTCAACTTCAACATTAATATTTATGCGAATACCTTACACTAACCACCTTCTTTTTTTTTCCGAGGCGAAATGCTCCTTATGCACCGTGACATCACGCTGACTAGGCACAGCCGTGTATAAGGCTCTCGGTCATATGGACCGGCCTACCCACTAAAACCCCCCGGAGTCCTCTAGACCCGATTTCGCGATTCTACCGCAACAAGTTGCTAACCACCCTAACATAGCGTGAGCTTGCCTCCTCCGGGGGGAGGGGGGGGGGAGTATTTGAGCTACAATGATTAGGTATGATAAATGTAGGTAATCTTCTTATATATAAAAATGAATCGCAAAATGTGTTGGTAAGCTCATAACTCAACAACGCCTGGACCAATTTGGCCAATTCTTTTTTGTTAATGTTCGTTGAAGTTCATGGAGGGTTTTTACAATGAGGAAAATTCGAATAATTATCGGAAATACCCTAAAAACAGCCCTTTTATTTTCCCATGCAAACGTCTTCTAACTAAAACGTACAGTCGAATTGAGCTTTATTGTTATTGTATAAAGTTCATATTGCAAGCACTCAGTGTTGTCTAAGCAATGAAGGTGTGTTCCTAACATCAAAGAGTCAATTTGCGCTTTATTAACGCTACATATAGTTGAAATTCAATCATATCTATCAAAACAGTGTGCGTGCGTGCGTTGGAGCACAGAATACATCGTTGGAGGATTTAATGTCACGTTCCAAAATTGAATAGCCACAAAATGTAATAGGTCATTTAGACTTTTTTTGCGATTTGGTTGGCTATGCGACATTATCTATAATATAATTAGGAACAATAAACTGCCACTGTACAAATCTTTTTGACAGGACGAAGTCTGTCGGGTCCGCTAGTTTAAATATAAGACTAAAGATGTACGAACATTTCTGGCTGACGACACTAGGTAATAAAAGCACTGGATGCTGTTACTTTTCATTATATGTCATATAGTAATAACTTAATACTGCGTTTTTCCAGATTTGCTCAGGAAACTTATTGTAGGCGGCTGCAACGATTTGCCATCAGGTAGTCACGTTGCTTGTCAAAATACTTACCACATAAAAAAAACTCCGCTCGGTTTTGTTTGGGCTCAAATATTGAAAGCGCTCTCTCATTCAGCCTTGATGTTTTTAAATTGAGGTGAATGACAGTTGCGTTCAAGGTCGTTCGGTTGGACAATTCGGATGTCAGTAAGTGCATTTTATTACATACTAAAATTATAACTATTTCTAAGGTTAAACAATAATAAACCTTCTTCTTTAAAAATATCTTATTACACGCAAATTTTAATAAACAATTTGACGTTTCACAACGCGAACTAAAACAATTGACAAATGCTGCCGACTGAAAATAATATTAAATGGCGAAATAATATTTTTTTCAACACACTTCCTCATAAAGTGGCTCTAATCCCATGGCAATTAGGCACATAATGACACCTATAATCAAACTGTGACTTTTTCATTACTATTATTCACGAGTGAGTAATAGTTTTTCTTTTATATTATTGGTTGAGTTACGCTTACATTTGCACTAAAAAGCTTTCCGCGAGAAACCCAAAATAAAAGGAACCTAATTTTTAGTCTATGGCCGATGCGCGCGCATAGGAAAACTAATTAATTTTTCCCGCCATTACAAAATTTATTAGTCTATGGCCGATGCGCGCGCATAGGAAAACTGATTAATTTTTCCCGCCATTACGAAACATTTTTCACAACTCGTCTCGTTTTCTCTTTTGAAGTTATTTAGTTAGTTATTAATTAAGATGTCTGCAAATACAATTTATGAAGAAAATGGTTTTTTATTTAAGTATTATTTTATTCAGAAGTGTGTTGAAAAACGTTGTATGATACACGTGTGTATTGATGATTACCGTCCTCGGCTCCTTAAGACCCTCGCCTGGCGGCTCGGGCCTCAATGCGCCTCAGCGGTAATCACCAACATTACACACTTGTACCATAATGTACTAAACTGTCAATCATTTCAATTTTACGCTTTAATGGAAAGCAATAATGCGTATTTTATTGTGGAATAAGTGATTGCAACACAGTATATATATAATGACTTATTCACTATCGACTTGAGTACGATTCAAGCGTATTTTTTTATCTAGGCACAGAAACAGATAGGAACGAGTAAAGTATCTTCACTGCGAGACATTACTTATGTCGCTCATAATAGAGGCGGATTTTCTTGTGTAAATGTAAAGTTTCATGTCTGGGTGACCGATAAGTTGCCTAGAAAAATCTAAAATATTCAAATTTGCATACTTGTCTATTATTCATTGACAGGGCAGGTTTCGGTCCAAAATTTGCTTATCAGTGCTCATGAGCGCTTGCTCAGGTCTATTCTTGACCAATGCATTACTTATATTTAATTTGAACTCTTAGAACAATTGACTACAAGATAACTGCCTGCCTGCAAGTAGACTGCCTACTTAATGGCAATTGGTTACAGTCGCCTATAATACATGGTTCCTGTGAATTTCGCGGCAAATCTTCAACCTCCAGGAATACTAGTGTTTATTGTTAAATTGAGATATAAGACATAAACTCACGTATTTGTTGTTTTGGAGCACATATAAGTAAGATAAATAAAGCCAAGCACACAAGCCCGATATAGTGTCGCCATTTGCATTCTACAGCACATTTTGAACCGCATTGTTGATACATGGAAATCATATGTCAACTGGACATAGTTCCAAAGAAAGGATCCATTCCACAAAAGTAATAAAATGAAGTTAATTTTACACCAAACCGTTTACAAAAAGTGTATCATATCAATATACGTTTTGTTTAAAAAGATATTGTATTGTTATATTGATTTGTAATAAAAAAAAATATCTTGTTCCGTCTTTTCATCAATGAAGGAATGAAGGCCGACCTTAAGAAATAATATAGCTCAATTATTTCTTAATGTTGATTGGGCCTTTTCTACATAAATACGTAAAAATATTCTTTGGAGATAAAAAATCAGGCTTTTGGCGTTTCAATAGAATGGGAAGGGATTAGCAAAATACATTCGCGTTTATGTAAAAGGCGTGTTAATTCGTCGAGAATGTTGAAAAATGTGTCCACGGGGAGTTAAACAATGCGTCGGGCGTGATTTATAGAGAAACAAATTCGGGGGGCTCGCCGCTCCAAATCCTTGCATCACTCTCGCTAAGCGCGCAATTAACTTGAAAGGCGGTGGATTAGGGCTCTCGTCAGACGCTGACAGAAAGCCGGCGAGATGACCTCGTGACGTCAGATGGAAGTACTTATATATTTCTAGATTTGTTCAGAACCCAGTAGGATTCTCAGGAATATTCCATATAAAGGCGTTTAATAAGTATTAGTAAGTATTTGTTACACATGCACAAATTAGAATTTTTTTTTTGTTCCCCTGAGGAAAATGCATTAAATTGCATACCCCGGCTGTGGCGAGCCGGCGGTTATGTGGGGCTCTTCTCCCCAGAAGGGGGAGGCCTACCCACTAAAAACCTCAGGGATGGCCTTCCTCAGGCATCCTGAGGTAGCCCCCGGAAACATCAAGTCACTTCCGGGAACCCCCAGCCTCCGCTCCCCTGCCTAGAGGGGAGCCCTCCTCGGGGAGGCTACAATACCTCCCCCGATCTCCAGCACCGACGACGCCCCCCGGCCACGGAAGGGGCATGGTCCATCCCGGGTGCCCAAATTAGCCTAGCCCAAAGTATATTATACATAATATAAATATATTTGATAGAAATATATATTTCAACAACCATGACTAAGGTACAAATGCTCGTATTCATCACACAATGATCTGCCCCCACCGGGATTCGAACCCGGTACCTCAGAAATGGCGACACCTTGAAACCGGTGTACTATCCACTCGACTATGGAGGTCATCGAAATAAAAACGTTTTAATTAAATTTATTGCCATGTTAATTTTTTTTCTTATAAATGCAGGATAATGAAGACCAGACCAGTAATAACCTGTGACTGGGTCAGCTGGCTAGGGCATGGGGTGGATTGGCAAGTTTTGAAAGCCAGGGCATGGTTTTAGTTCATAAACCGCAACCGACCTGATGAGAGGTGTCGATATATTTATTGAGTAGATGGATGCCTCTACGAAATACATACAAACAGACCTTCAGATAGGGAATTACAACACAAAAATAAGGTTACAACAGACATGCTGTAATTAAAAAAAAAATGTACATGTATGTTAAATAATAATGTATGTTAAATGTAAATGTAATATGTATATGTAATGTATGTTAATCATATTAATTTAGACAAAATCGTTTATTTAATTCCGTACAACATACTCAAATTATTTATTTATTTAATTGTTATCAATTTTTATATAACAATATAATAATGCTTTAAATAACAATATAATAATGCCTAATCACAAATTACGTTGGCTTACAAAATTCATATTTCGTTTAAAAATAATAGCTCACTTTATTTCGTACATAGTTTCGATGTCGCCGACAGCCATATGGATCCACATTATATACGAATATTTATTTACATGCACACTTATCTATTTATTATATGTATCATATATATAATATATATATATATATATATATATATATATATATATATGGAAACTAGGTCTTCCTCGTCCCGTGTCTCCACTCACTCCAGCTTCATAAATCATTTTGGTCAGTCTACTTTTTCATCCATCCGTTCCACATGCCCAAACCACCCAAGCATCCCTTTCTCTATTCTTGTCACGTCTCTTTCAAACCACATTTCTTTCTAATCACTTCATTATAAATCTGTCACTCAGTTTTACTCCTGCCATACTCCGCAAAGCTCTCATTTCTACTGCATTTATTCTACTTTCATGTCGTTTCTCCATACCCAACTTTCACTTCCGTACATTAATGTTGGGACCAGCACGCCCTCATGCACTGCTAGTCGCGCTTTTTCTGAAATTTTCTGACTACTCAGAAACGTATGCATGGCCCCATTCACCATGTTACCAGCTTTCACTCGCTTCTCTATATCATTATCACACCTTCCATCCCTTGTAAACATACATCCCAAATATACTTCGAACAACAAACATATTTCGAAGAAATCGAAAGTGTCCTCAAAAAAGGCCAGGTCAGAAGTACCCGCAATCGTCGAGCATGTATGAGGAATGTTATGAAAGTAGATGAAGCGAAAGAGATATGTAAGGACCGTAGCAAGTGGAAGAACGTAATCTCTGCCTACCCCCGTGGGAAAAAAGCGTGCGTGTATGTATATTATATATAAACATATATATATGTTATTCCTTACCCACGTCCCTGAGCCACTGTGGGTGCCAGCTGAAAACCAGCGCTGGGTGTCTGGCATCCTGCACACGCTGAGGTGGTGACCCTTTCGGCTCGGGCACGCTTAACGCAATTGTTTATATTAACATGTATCCTGTATATTATCGTGTACATTGTGTCTGTGCTGAATAAAGAAGTTTGTATTATTATTGTCGCTTATATCACGTGTTTTTATAAAACACGGTCCTTCATAAGGCGTGCGCTTCATAAGGGGATACAGATCCAACGCGTAGAGGCCATTTAAGCGAAATTTTATGAACGTGTGCATGGAGTATATATATCAACTGGGTCTAATTTCTATCTGTACCATGAAAAATGCACCTAAAGACTTTACCTAGTTAGATGCACAGAAACTACTGTCATTAGTTTAATTTAAGATAAAGAATCTCCTTAGGAGACTATTTAGTATAAATAACTAATGTATTATATGTTGTCCAAGTAAGGGAAATGCTATAAAACATGCGCCACACCAGTATCCTTCTCGAAGCAAGGTCAGGGAGGTTGAGTAGCACGTCGTACCCATACACCCAAGACACTTCTTCTATTCCGAATAGTAAACTATATTCTTTCCGCGCTATTTGAGCCACGTCGTTGGCAGATGGCGCTGAATCCAGCGCATGTGTTCCTCATAGGATAACGTCACGTGATATATTAACAATTTTAACGGAATCCCCATCATATATAAGAGCCCTTTTCATATTATCGCTCATACGGAAACCATTTGCGTTAGTGGATAAGAAATATGGAGTATTTTTACACAAATAACAATGTATGTAGGTATTACTCATATGCTTTTTTATGTAAAATTGTGATTGTATATAATACTATCTGTGCCCATGACTTCGTCCGCGTGGAATCGTAATTTTCGGTAGCATTTTTAATGACTGAGAGTCTTATAAACGTAGTAGACAAATATAATCAGTAAGTTTCGAACTGCTAAGCTATCGGGAGTTACACGTGTTATTGAGAGTCAACCATAAAAGATAGACACATGCTGTTGTGACGGAACATTTTTTACATAATTTTAAGGAAAACATTTCCGTCATACGTGATTTCTGTGTAGCTTTAACCATTAAAGTAGCACACGCGACGGAAGCTTAAAAAATGGAGCAACTTCGTTTTCCCAATATTTCCCTTCACTGCACTGCTCCTATTGATTGCAGCGTGATGAAAAGTATACTATAACCAGCTCAGGAGTATGAAAAATAATTGTACTAAGTTTCGTTAAAATCCATCGAGTAGTTTTTGTTTCTATAACGATTATACAGACAGACAGACAAAAATTTTACTGATTTGCATTTTTGGCATCAGTATCGATCCCTAATCACCCCCTGATAGTTATTTTGGAAATATATTTCATGTACAGAATTGACAGATTTATTATAAGTATAAATAATAAATCGTTAGAATTTTTATAACTGGCAAGGAAACACATTTACCTGTTTATAGCGACATGGTACTAAATTGTGCTACTTATGATGCTGACTGTACTAACCTGATTTTATGCGATTCCTAAGCAATCTCTCTAAGTAACAGTTCCTATTCATCCCCACTATTAGGGCGATTAGGCCTTAATCAACCACTCCGGCCTAATACGCTTTGATACACTAAATATACCCTTGAATTTATTCTCAGATGTGTACATGTTGCGCTGTTTTCATCGTAGGAGCGCGTAGGAGGTTCATTAGAATCACGTAAATAATAATTGCTCATTTTTTAGAAATCTAAAAACAATATAAATTAATAATTAAACTGACATTTCTATATTGACATACTTTCATTAGATATAAATTGCTCAAATCAGATAATTATAGTATAAAAACGGCCATAATCAGTTGTAGTCGTCTACCCTATACAAACATGTTTTGCTTAGAGGTTACTCTTGACAGGGCGACATACGAGTATAATTGGCTATGTAAAAAACATTCAACGTTCAAATCTAATCCTCAAATCTACTATATTATGCATGTATTATACATATAAACCTTCCTTAAGAATCACTCTATCTATTAATAAAAAAACGCCTCAAAATCCAGCAAATAAGCATACATAGGGACAAATAGACGGCGGATAGCGACTTTACTATGTAGTGATACGCCACGCTAATATAGCTACTCGAAATACTAATCCAGCGCAGACGAAGTCACGGGCACTAGTTAATAAAAAACTAGTTAATAAATGTAAATTAAAATTAATCAATGCAGTCGAAAATGTCTGTAGAATTACTTACCCACTTACCCAGGTGAATTTTCAGCTTGATTTTCACAAAACGTGTCCTCAAACTATGATATTTGAATAATGAAATTGCAATACCTAAATATTAGTTGCGAACGACGCTCATTGAGCGATGGAACTATTCGGAGCGTTTGTCAGAGCCGAGCAAGAGCATGGCTCGGCTGACAATTGCTCGTCATATAATCTGGATCACTTCTATTCAATTATGTATCTGTGGACCCTCCGTCGGTCCCGCATGAGACTTTTGCATGGTCCGATTTTTATATATGTATACTTTTATATATAATTCTTTCACGTTCATTCTACTCATTACTACCAATAAATAGTTGAATTCTTTTTATGTCTTATATGGTACTAGCTGTGTCCCGCGGATTTACCCGCGGACGGTTTGCATTGTTTATATATTTCTATAGTAATCTAGTACTAATAATGTAGCTTTCTAATGAAAAAAGAATTATTAAAGTCGGTCCAGTACTTTTCGAGTTACACAAAAATAAAATCTTTCCCTTATAATATTATTATTAGTGTAGATAATAGATTTTATTTTTGCTATGAATGCGTCGATGTACAAAAGCTTTACAATCTATGAAACATAAATTGGAAGACCCCATTAAAAATTTTAAAACGGCGACGTGTAATATTTTCGTGGAAATAACTTAACGTTAATACTGTTTATTTTTTTAAACGTAATAAGAAAACGTAGTTATTGCGTCAGTTTTGGTGGTATTTATTTCTGCACAAAGTAGTTATTAATTGCTGTTTGTTAGTCTCAACTAAAATTCGGCAACAGCTGGCCGATTTGGCTAATTTTGGTGTTGAATTATTTGTCGCAAACCAGAGAAGGTTTAGAAGGTGAATAAATAAGAAAATGCTCGGAATTAAATAATAACAACAATTTTGATTAACAACACTAGTTTGCTTTCTTTTGTTTTGGGGATTACCGTTATTAAAAAATAGCGTACGATAGATTATTTAAATTATTTACTAACTGTGTTGTAAGATTATTTAGATCGTCAGATAATGCATCAGACTATTTTCATGCGTTAGACTATTTTTTATTAAATCATTTTCAAGGGTTCAGCAAGCATTCGCGAGCTGAATCTTATGTTATGACTAGAGATCGGATAATCGGATGCATATTTACCTAAAGTTAGTTTAAGACAAAGTATGGAAACGGCTTTTTATTGTTTTTATTTTTATTTAATTGATTATTGTTTTAGTCAAACTAGCTCACTACTTTCGTATAACACTCTTCATGTAATAAATCGTACATTCATAAATCGCACGGGGAACTGAAACTAAACCTCATGTAAATACGTCTACATAGTTGTATAAATGAACCCGGAGTCTCGGTCTTTTGAAAATAAATACCACGTGCTAATTTAGTAATTTTCAAACAATATCACTACGTTAAATTTGCAGTCCCGTATTTTCCCGGGATTTTTATTTAACAAAATGTATTTTAAAAAGCCGCTTCCATAATTTGTGAGCCAAAAATTAACTTTAGGTAAATATGCATCCAATCCATCCAATTTTTTGAAACAGGTATTTTTTTATATTAAAATTGTATAATTCTTTTGTTTTCGTTAGTTGTAGATTCGATAGCTTTCTTTCATACATTAGCTATTTAACAAAGTATTTTTAATCACACAAATTGAATACTAATTATAAATTCATATATATAACAGGATAGAGTCGTTGATAAATCGACACGTGTAAATGCCGCTCATATCTCGTTCACCTGTTGCGGCGCGCGCAGATCGACCCGCTGCATTCTGTCGGTCTGTTAACCAGATGCGAAATGTGGGTCGCCCCCTTAAACAACGGGCGCCGGGGTCGGAAGTGACCCTGCCCTATCAGCTAACTTTAAACGGTTCTTTCAAAGAACGGAGCTTAGACGAGTGGTCCTCAAACTGGTAAACGTTAATTGAAAATGCTCGATCACTGAACCGTGTTAGAATTAATGTTAAACTTTGACGGAATCTCAATGAAATAAGTCTCCGTAAAAAACAAGTTTTTGATTCATAAATAACTAAATGAATCACATACGGCTCTAGCGAAGTACGTTGTGCAGATAGGTTGAATACATACAACTTATGTAGTTTGCCACCGACATGAAAACTAAGACGTTTGACTTAGGTCAATTGGTTTAATTTCATTTATTCGGATTGCAACAGCGAGAGAATGAAGACGTCGTTCCTCGCTCCAATTCTATGTTTAACCATCGCTATCACTGTCGTCCCGTATTTTCTGTATGATTTGTATCATTGACTAATAACCTCGTGAATCGTTAACAGATCAGTAAGTACATACAAAGTGGGCCAACGTTTAAATTTCGCACAGTATTTAAATGTCGTGACAATTGGTATATTTTACTTACTCCCTGAAATTTCTTCGCAGCTGTTTACTGATTGTGTCACGATGTTTTTGTTCACCGTATGAGCGTCAGATATACATAAGTACATATGAAATGTGAAAAACGAAGTACATGGCAGGATCGTCACAGAGCACCCCGAATGAGACCACAACGCCATCAACGCTCCCAGGATAAATCGTCCCTGAACGAGTTAGCTTAGTATTAATTTTGTTGTTTATATCCATAAATAGTAAAGATACTAATAGTAGATAGTAGATAATCGAAAGTGTCCTCAAAAAAGCCAGGTGAGAAGTACCCGCAATCGTCGAGCATGTATGAGGAATCAAAGTCAAATCAAAATAATATTTATTCAACATGGACCTTTACAGGCACTTATTGACGTCAACAAACAAAACAAAAAAGAAAAAGCTTAAATAAAAAAAACAAAAACCTTGTCCGTACGTACGAATAAGGAAAAAAAAAAGAAAAAAATATATTGACTCGACACCTGTTCGGAAATTGGGAGAGCCTTCTCGAGAAGAACAGGCAAGAAACTCTGAAGGTCTATTATTTAATGTTATGAAAGTAGATGAAGCGAAAGAGATATGTAAGGACCGTAGCAAGTGGAAGGACGTAATCTCTGCCTACCCCGTGGGAAAAAGGCGTGAGTGTATGTATGCATGTATATATGTAGTAAAGATACATCAATCTGTAACTGTAAGAAGATTCTGTAATTCTTATGGTGTTCTATTTTGTTATTATTAGGTATGTATTTACATGTTTTGTTGATATGTTAAATGGTAAGTTCTCAATACTTATTTTTCCTAAACTTTTACACCGTAAACAAATATTTAATGTTATATCTCTACTGATTGGTAGGTACTTTGAGTATTAAGTCTGCCTTTTGGTCATGTAAATATTGATAATAATTCAATCATAATGATCTTCGTCAATTAGTAAAGCTTCATTTGGCTATATTTACGTTCGTGCAACCGAACACATAGTTTTGCTTAAAGACAAAAGTATGTTATCATAGTTCATAGAATACTTCTGGCTTAATGTTATACTACGTGTTAAGTAGCCACTGAAAGGTTCCAATTCAAGCCTTAAGTTTAAGCATGTTTCCTATTTAATTTATTATGTAATAATGTTTACGATCACCACTTTTACGACGCTGCTCCCTTCTGAAACTTCTGAATTAATAACACCGCGCGAAGTTTTGGGTCACGAACAAGTGATTAAAAAATACAAGAGAATGTTAGGATGGTGAAACGTTCTTTACGTACTTACTGGTACACCGTACTAAATGGTATGATAGTGAAAAATATTTGAAATATTGAAAATATTTAACATATTCTTTTAACTTAACATTTTTTCAAAAGTTATTAAGTAAAAACAATGACAAAGTCGCCAAGATTTTTATGATTATTTAAATATCTATCTACTCGCTTCGCTCAAAAACTACTCCACAGATTTTCATGCGGTTTTCATCAAAAGATAGAGTGATTCTTGAACAAGGTTTTGGGGTATTTTTTATCTCGGTAAAACGGATATTCCCACGGGAAACGCGATAAAATCTTCGCGTCATAAACCGACTTCCGCGCATATGTAGCCGTGGGCAAAAGCTATGACCCTTAACCCTCTATAGAACCAATCCCGAAATCCATGCGGGCGAAGCCGCGAGCAGAAAGCTAGTAATAAATATTTCATACATTTACACCAATTAGCCTGGCCCTAAGTAAGACTTGTGTTATGGGAACTAGGGTAACGGATAGACAAAATATGTAATATATATATAAATATTTTGATAGAAATACATATTAACAACCATGACTAAGTTACAAATGCTCGCATTCATCATACAAGCATCTGCCCCCACTAGGACTCGAACCCGGGACCTCAGAAATGGCGACACCTTAAAACCGGTGTACTAACCACTTGCTTAAGGTCGGTCGTCCGAATCAATATTTTTATATACCTCACCCGTAAACTAGATAAATGTAAATATAATTATATGACAAATAAAACTTTATAATAAGGAGAGTTTCCTCGAGAAGAATAGGCAAGAAATCCAGAAATGTGATATTTTTTGCCCTCTTTTCCTTCATATCGCATTCTATCCGTAAGGTTATATGACACTGTCTAAATACATAATTAATATTTGATTGTATAGTACTAAAAAATGGACCATTAAATTATATTTAAATGGATGGAAATCCCTGTAGAAATTATTCAATAATGATTAATGTGAGTACACAGTCGTAACATAATAATATCATTAGCATACATCAACACATAATAAATGGCCGACTACCACGTCTCTCTTTAGGCGGCCCAAGCAGCCGGAATTTTGTTATGTGTGTTATAGTTATTAAAGAGCTACTGTACATACTGACTGGTAATACAATGTCTTATCTAGCGATGTAACATTACTCGTGAATCAACCACAACAACGAATCTCACAATAAAACAAATATTATCACTTTAAACATCTGTTAGTTTCAATGATAAATTGATAAATAATCAATACAAATATTTACATTATATACTTACGTCAATAATACAAGGCGAATATCTTTTAATGTTTCTCTTACTTACGGTCTTATTTTAAGACCACGTTGAATTTGATACTTTGCGATTAGGAAAACATAAAATAGATTTATATACAGGGTTACTGGTAAGTCGACCCACATCCGTCGTGAGGTGATAGTTTTGGTCAAAACAAACAATTTTCAGCCCATATTGCCTTACCCAAAAGTTACCCGTTTTCAAGATATTTGATATTTTATATTTTTTTTACTAAAGGTCACTGATGCTTAGCCTATGAATATCCATACTAGATATGCCTAGGAACTTACTATTTTCAGAGATTGTAAAAATATTATATTGAACTTTCAAAATAGTATTTCATCTTTTAGCTTATTGTTGTAATAATAAGTTGTAAACATAAAATTTTACAATAAAAGCGTAATAAAGAAACGAATAGCAAATAAAAACTGTAACACTTTTTTTTCACTGATCGGAGTACCGTTAGACACATTTTTTTTTAAAGAAAGACTGAATCTGTTAAACTGAACGCGGATTAATTATTATATTAGTCCTGACAGTTAAGTCGATACATCTCAACCGCAACCTGCCAACATGTGCGCTTCCAGATAAAATTTTGAAAAAATAAAACCCTAAATTTAAACGAAGACCGACTAAAAGTGACATATTAAAAATAATAATAATAATAGTCCTGAGTGGGTGTTGAAGATTACTGATAAAGAAATCTTTGTAGACTACACCCGGCTATACCCGGTCACCAACTTAACTCTGTTTGTCTATGCGCCACGATCAAGAGAAACCATTATAGTCTCATTACAACTGTCAGTGTCAAAGTGACGATTGACGTTAACATAACGCGTGTGACAAATAAATGTTATATTCTGATATTCATTAATATGACCAAAAGAAGAAAAAAATGTGTCAAACGGTACGCCCGATCAGTGAAAAAAAAGTGTTACAAAACAGAGAATTTTAGGTTTATCCATGTTGATGCGGCGGTAGCATCGCGGAAGCGCACCCTGCCACGCGCCCCGATATGGGCTGAAAGGACACCGGGGGGTTTTTAGTGGGTGGGCCGTTCCTCTACCGACACATTGCCACCACTGCGCAACCATCTCGACTCGGCCCAGCACACGCTGGCGGAGTGTCCCGCGTGGGCCTCCGAGCGCCGAGTCTTGGTCGCAGAGATCGGGCGAGATCTGTCTCCGCCGGCATTGATTGCGGCAATGCTGGCGGACGAGGGAGGTTGGAGGGCTGTGGCCTCCTTCTGTGAAGCAATGATGCTCCAGAAGGAGGCCGCCGAGCGCGGTCGGAAGATGGCCGATCCCGCTCGAAGGAGGCGGCGCCGCGCTCGGTGGCACAGCTGCGGCGCTGCCGCGGGTCGCCGGCGGGCGCAAGGAAATAGCGCCCGCGGATACGGCGACCCGGGAGGGACCACGCCCCTTTCGTGGCGGGGGGCGTCGTCGGTGGTGGAGATCGGGGGAGGTATTGTAGCCTCCCCGAGGAGAGCTCCCCTGTATCGGCGGGGGAGCGGAGGCTGGGGGTTCCCGGAAGTAGCTTGGTGTTCCCGGGGGCTCCCTACATGCCCTGAGGTTTTTAGCGGCTCGCCACAGCCGGGGTATGCAATTTAATGCATTTCCTCAGGGGAACAAAAAAAAAAAGGCCGGTCCTCTACCGGAGAGCCCCACACACGGCCGCGCCTAGCCAGCGCGGTGATAAGGTGCATAAGGAGCATTTTCCCCCCGCAAAAAAAAAAGGTTTATCCAGTATACCCTTACATTGACTTTCTTTCTGCAAGTACATAAAATTAAAATACCTATTTCGAGCTCTACAAATAAGTAATGTGCTTAGATATGCGAATTCGTATTTTTACTGTATGCCAAGCTGGTCATAAACACACGCGGGAATATTCTCTGCACGGAAGAGGTTGCGTTTGTAGGATTTTATTACAGTTTTCCATCTCGCGAAAGTGTGATTGCGATAAAATCCCTTAATCGGCTTACGCGACATCGTCGTGAAGGCAAGCATTGAGTGGCGACGCGTTACGGCTTTAATATGTCAACACAAATTTAT
Organism: Scirpophaga incertulas; assembly: GCA_036419045.1. Classification (NCBI taxonomy): domain Eukaryota; kingdom Metazoa; phylum Arthropoda; class Insecta; order Lepidoptera; family Crambidae; genus Scirpophaga; species Scirpophaga incertulas. Next base: position 6,123,457 of record CM071641.1, read on the forward strand.
AATGAGAGATTAAGAGTTCATGACGAAAAAGAGAGAAATTTAAAATTGACTTTGACCCTTTCATTCGAGATTAGCTAAAATTTTCTCAGTAAAACAACATATGATATAGAATAATAAAATAAACCAGCAAAAGAGCTAAAATGTTCAACAGTCATTTAAATACAAGTACTCCTCCTAACCCACTCCTGTTTTGTTAATTAAGTTAATTATTACAAGCATGTTCCCTTAAAAAAACAACATCGCAAAAATATCTAGCTATCAAAACGGCACCTGTAAGACCTTATTTCATTTTAAAATTATTTATCTTACGTTTTATTTATGAAATACTTCGTAAATTTTTAAAGATCATTACAAGTTTTGAATGACCGACTCTACACAGAAAAAACAAATCTCTTAAAATGAGACATATTTAATTCGATCAAAAGAAATCACTTCAAGTTAAGAAAACCATTTTCTCCCTATAGACGTGAGAGAATTTGTTCTTGTGAAAAGAAAATTATGTTCTCAAGTATGTTTTCTCAAAGCAAGATATAAGTATTTGAACCAAGGAAATAATCTTTTGCAATAAGCATTTAAACCAAATTGATCCAAGTATATTTATTATCTTGATTGTGTAGATATGATTGTGTCAAGACTGAAACAATCTTCAAAATAAGAAATTATTTTCTTCGTGTAAGAGTTAAAAGTTTTGTTTTATGAATATATGATTTCTGATCAACAAAATTGTGTATGAAATTAAAACAGTAAATTTTTGAATGAAGATGGTCTTTTTGTTACCATAAGCTATCCGTGGTATTAGATTCAAGCAAATAAGAGTCTCAATCCTAATTGATATTGTTTAATTTCAAGAATATAATGTTTTGTATTTAAAATGTATTGATTTGATTTGATACTTTAAAAGCTCACGATCATAAATATTGTTTTGTTTTAAGAGGTATGTAATTTTATTCGAACAATATTAGATTTTCGTTTTAAGACTTTTCTTACTCGAGGTTGTACCACTGTTCTAGCCCGCGAAATTCGAATTCCTTTCGAATTTTTTGGTTGGTGACTTGATTTTCCGTTGTATATTGATTTTCCGTTGTATATTGTTGTATATTGGCGATACACATGTTAAGCGGTCGGCCTATAAAACCACTCCAATCAATATACAACGGAAAATCAAGTTACCAACCAAAAAATTCGAAAGGAATTGGAATTTCGCGGGCTAGAACAGTGGTACAACCTCGAGTAAGAAAAGTCTTAAAACGAAAATCTAATATTGTTCGAATAAAATTACATACCTCTTAAAAGAAAACAATATTTATGATGGTGAGCTTTTGAAGAATCAAAGCATAATGAAATGTTGATTATTATATAGTCGAACAGATTTGCCAAAGTAAAAATCTGAATTTAATTTAAATTTAAATTCCTTGGCAGGAAATAGCTGTGAAATATTTTAAAAAGATTAGTATCATACTATGCAACCGGCAACAGTTCATCTTCAATAAATCGCAAACATGATAAGCTTGTTGCTGTTTACTAATAATCCCTTATCTATAAATAAAAATGCGAAATTCCGTTAAAATCAGTTTAATAAAATATTTTCATATTTATAATAAAATCAATGTCAAATAACTTGACTTGGTGCACACCATCTATAATCATTTAATAAATCAACTCACTATAAATATAATAATGACGAATAACAAAAAGTGACTTAGACCTAGTAGATAAAATAGATCGTTCAAATAATAAATATAGGCCGACCGCTTAACTCTAGTTAAACGGTCGGCCTATATAGGTCATTTGTGCCGATTTCAAAAATCAACTTTTACATAATTAAGTAAATTAACCTTGTAAATAGAAGAAACCAAATTTGTGTACAAATCACCATAAGCAATAGTTTTAAGCTGAGTTGTTTTAATTACTTTATATGCTCTTAAATGATTATTGTAACATAAAATATTTAAATAAAAACAATTAAATTTTATTTTGTTAGTTATTTGGTTGACAACAATATTATTATCTAATTATGTAGTATTCTGGGATATCATCCTTAACATCAAATAACACAACATTATTAACACAATATTTAGAACCATTCACTTCACACCAATCAACTATACAATTTTCGTTATTATCATTATCTAATATAAATTTCCCATAAGAAATAGTATCTACTAATCCTTTTCTTGTAGCATACCGAAAACTTTGTTTTAATTGGCATCGCCTCATAACTGATAGAGGGAGATCTTTACGGCACGTTATAGACTGACATACCTTTTTTAATTCTTTATGTTTGGCTTCAAATTATAATCTTCATAGGTTATTTTACTGTAAGATAAAAATTAATTGTATAATAATATTTAACTCATGAAGGGCACATTGTCATAGAAGTTACATACTTTATTCAGTAACTAGGCACCTAAATATATACACTTACATACAGTAGGCATAAATCATACAATAATAATAATAAATATTTCTTACAATCACACCAATTGCAAAGTAAGCAATTGCACACCAAGTGCTTACTTTGGGCTAGGCTAATTGGTGTGATTCTAAGAAATATTTATTATTATTATTTATTAATTAGCCTAGCCCAAACTAAGCACTGTTAAGGCTTGTATTATGGGATCTAGGGTAACGGATAGACATACATTATATTATACATGTATATATAAATATTTTTGTTATAAATATATTAACAACCATGACTAAGGCACAAATGCTTGTATTCATCATACAAACATCTGCTCTCACCGGGATACGAACCCAGGACCTCAGAGATGGCAACACCTTGAACCCGGCGTACTAACCAACTCGGCTACGGAGACCTACGGATATCTTCTATATGACGGATGACCTATCCGTCATATAGAAGATATAATTATGGAAATGGCAAATAAATAATTAATTGAGCAGTTCTGAACAATTACCTCTTGACAATATGTTTTATTATAATGTCAGTTAACTGGTTTCTTTTGGTTGTGTTAAGATGCCCATTTGTTTCGTAGAATTTTAGAATACTATTGCCACCTGGTGTTGTTTGCAATAATGTGTGAAGGTCAAAATCTTTGAAACTTATTATCTGATACTGTTATTGGAATTAGTTGACTTATTGATATGTCAATGTCATCAAGACCAATTATTACGTCGTCACTCGTTTTTGTTGTTACCGATTCTGTTGGAGCCTGTAAATAATAATCACTAATATAAAATCAGCTACTGAAAAGTAAGGTTACCTTTCCTACGTTTTAATACGCCATAGTAGTAAAAACTAAATTATGTTTTAGCCGATTATAAAACAGGTTTAAATATTATTCTAAGTAAGTACTTACATGTGCAGTAATCAGTTCCGTCACCTTTTCTTGGATTTTTATTCTACTCGCTAAATGCGGACATAGTTCTTTATAATTATCAGCGGTTAATTTTGGAAGTAACTCCACAGTCACCCCATTTTCTGTAAATATTTTTATTTGGTCAGTATCGTCCTAACGGCAGTTTTGCTAAGTAGCTGCCGGAAAAAATAAATGACATGTAAGCAAATGGCATTGCATGTAAGCAATTTAAAAAATAGTAGGTACTTTACCTATGAATTCATTAATAGTCTCTGTTGGAATATTCCATTCATTAAAAAGATCTTTAGTTCCGTTAAACTCCATATTATTTCACATGGACTCACCATGCAATGCATAGCATGCGCACCATCAAAGTACACCACCACTGTTGTTTCGACTCGACTTTAGGTTTTAACACAAAATACACAAATACTAATCTTGTTAAGAATATTTTTTGTGACAAATAAAGCAATCACAAAGTAAAATTAATAAATAAAATGTACTATTGCGACCGATCCACACCTCGCGCGTCTTTTTCTCAAGCTACAATACAATACAGATTAAAAATGATACACCCAAATCACGCGCGCGAAATTTTAAACTAAGATTATTTATCTTCATAGAACAAAACGTTATTTAAATTAAGAAAATCATAAATTAAACTCAGAATATCCTATACTAGAATACAGATATAGTATTCTAATTTTTATGTTGGTCTAAGAAAATATTTAGTAGTATTAATAGTATTTCAGTTTGTTGTAAGATACCTATTGTATCAATTATTCAAAATGAATATATCTTCAACCAACTATTATTCATATTGATTGAAGAACAGTGATTCATGGGACAAGTAAAATATTTCTTAAAAGGAGTAATTTGTTAACAAAACGAAGAAAATTACATTTTAAAAACAAGATAATAACATATCTTCGCTTAAGTAAATTTGTCTGAATAGAAGTATAGATTCTTTTAAATGTAGAAATGTATTATATCAAAATAAGTAAATATTGATTTTTAAATTGGAGTAAATATTAAATCAAATCAAATATTTTTCTCTTGGAGTTAGAATTAATTCTAAGAAAACAAACGTTTTCAATCAATATTTTCTTAGACTAAATTTGAGATCTATTTTCTCACGCTTGTTAAATATATCCTTCGATTTACGATAAATGACAAGAAATGTGATTTACTTGATTGAATAAATCCTTTTTTTCTGTGTATATATCACGTTACATTTTTTTTTTTAAAAAAACGTCGGCCTACACTAGGTTTTTAATCCTGTATCGTGGGTGCAGTCACAAAAATGGAAATTTTTAATATGCACAAACACCCAGACCGGAACAAATTATTGTAGGTATAGATAGGTAGAGGCCGATTACACAACCACTGCGCTAAACGTGTGTAATTCACATATATATAATACTATATCAGTATACAATAATCATTTTAAGGGTAAATGATTCCAACGGTGAGGTAAATAGTTAGGAACTTATTAAGTTTACTAAACAAGACATTTCTGTTGGTTAAGACTTTGCGCCAGTGTGACGTTACTCAGGTGGTTGTAATAAAAATGCACCTTACGTCCACAAATTTATTTAGGTCGTAGTTCACTATGCCATAAAAATCTTAGGTTGCTCTTGGGTCCGTAGGCGGTACTCTCCTGGTAGCGCAATCCGAAGCTGGACGTCCGGGTGTGAGGATGTTCTCTCGGAGTACCACGAAATGGCTGGAGCGGGATCAAGCAGTACTTGGTTCTGGATTGTCCAAACCCGACGACCCGTAATGTAGGACCCGATTATCGGGTAAATATGTCACTAAATCAATTATGTAATTTCTATTTATATTATTAGTATGTAATGTAGATGGTACAAGGAACGATTGAAGTCAATTTTATATTAATTCCAAGATGAACGTCCTTGCACCAAACTAGTTCGTTTTTGTTGAAAAGTTGGTTTCATTGAGCGTTGGTCTGGTTTAAAGATCGAGTCCTCGTGGGGTCAAAAATTTCAGCTTGGTTACGGTTAGTAACCACCAATATATGTAATAATTGATCCTTGGCGTCATTGATACCGCAGACTTAGTCACGCCCTCGTCGACCCTTACAACCAACTTACGCGGGACCTTCTGTTCCTGCAGAGGACAGGACGTCTGCGTCGCCAAATCCTCCCACGATCCCTTAGTTCGGCAGCCTTCAGCATCGCCATGACTAGGTTCCCGCATGATAAGGCCGGCGCCACTTTGGCTTCCTGCGCCTCTTCAAGCGCTTTGGGCCCTTTTTATGGGCCTGCGCATCGGCTCCTCTCCCTCACTATTTGCCGATATGGTTCTTAGAATTTAGACGCAGGCTGAGTTTAGTCACGTAGGTCAGACCGTCCTGGCCGGTGTGGAGCTCGTCATAATATACGTGATACTTGCCATTTGCGGTGGTACCCTGGGCACGTTCCGTGCCCCTTGTGAGGATTCTCAGCTTCTCTCTCCTAAGAGAAAAAGAAATAGTATCCCATAACACTGGTGTTTTTCGACAATTATAAATAAGACTCCTTATTTCTTGGAGTACAAATCAAATTCCCTTTCATCAGTTGTATCGTTACAAACGGCAAACTTTCCTTGAAAAATGTAATAATCCGCTATAGGACTTGATAGACGAGCTACACAAGCCCTTTACTACGATACAGCAAGGTTTTTATTGTAGTATTTATTCAAAATCAAAATCAAAAAATCTAAATAATCTTTATTCAACATAGACCTTTACAGGCACTTATTGACGTCAACAGACAAAACAAAAAAAGAAAAAGCTTAAAAAAAAACAAAAACCTTGTCCGTACGTACGAATAAGGAAAAAAAAAATATTGACTCGACACCTGTTCGGAAATTGGGAGAGCCTTCTCGAGAAGAACAGGCAAGAAACTCTGAAGGTCATATTGACTATATAACCGGATTAAATGTCGGCAATGCTATGGTCTTGTTAACGGCAGGTTCCGAGTTCAATACCGCACAACACGAATGTGCTGTAAAAATGCAAAACCACTTATTTAACAAAATAAATTATTAAAGTCTTCAAAGTCTAGAAAGTTAATTTTGACAGGTATAATTTATCTGTTAAAATGTCATTGTGTTGACAGATAAACATTCATGATGACGTCAACCTGTCAAAACAGGTTTCTTAGATTGTGAAGACATTAATCGCTCCAACAGTGAAAGAAAACGCATTGAGGCAATGCCTGTGACGAACCTTAAAGGTGATGTCAGTGTGGATGATTAATGTCAATTCTTTTTTCTTTTTTTTTATGGGATAGGACAGCAAACGAGCAAACGAATCACCTGATAGTAACGATAACCGCTGCCCATAGACACCCGCAACACCAGAACAGTTGCAGATGCGTTGCCGGCCTTTTAAATGGGAATATGCTCTTATGAATTTAGGGTGAAACGCTCGTGCCTCTTGGTGGTCCCCACCAAGTTTTTGAGTTCTGGTGGTGATGGTGCAAACTGCTGCCGCTGGTTTAATTTATTGTAAAATAACATTTGTTTTAAAAAGAGATCGTTTTAACACAATTGATCGGAACAGTAAGCAAAGCAGGTACAATTGCAATTATACAACGAAATAAAACGACAAACTTTAGAAATTATCGAGTTGCCATTGCAAAAAATAATACTGTTTGTTTGTACTACCCACAGATAGTCCTACACTCCATTAGTAGAGCTCATCAAGAAACAAATTACTTAATAGAAATGTTAATGGTCGTTTGAGCCAGCTCGTTCGTGAGCTATCAAGAAACAAATTAATAGATTAATCAGCTACGGTTACCGCGCAACAAAACGTTGGAGACATCTCGTGGGGTCGTAACATGCTATTAAAGGCCTTAATCTTACATATATGCCAATTATAGGTTAACACGGCATTCACAGTAATAAAAATTTACGTTTTACGTTTTACTATTAAACATAGGTACCTAAATAAGAGAAAAATAAAATAAGAGAAAAAAAAATAAATTAAATAAATGAACCGCTAAAAAAATGATTGGGCAATATTCAATTTAAATTTAATCAGGGAATCGGAAAATATATCTATATCAGGAGCTATTGCATTTAACTGGTTGTATAAAGCAGTGATGCGAGGCAAAGGTGAATGCGCGATGATGTTTGTGCGGGACGAGGGAACCGAAAAAGTCTTTGTGATAGGCTTCCTGGGGGCATTGTATGGAACAGCTAGTGAGATTTGACTGATAATATTTTCGGATATTAAAGATGCGTTAATACATTTATGGAGAAACGTCAAATCAAGCATTTTTCGTCGGTTATGTAAAGAGATCATATTAAAATGATCGAGTCGCTGCTGGTAAGGCGCCCTATGAGAAATACCAGGAGAAATATAAGCTAAATGTCTGGTGAAGCTTCTTTGAATAGATTCAATACGCTGAGAGTGGTTAGCGTACGACGGATTCCAAACTACCGAGGAATATTCTAGTTGACTCCCGAACTAACGAGTGAAACAAAGCAAGCTTTGTATGGGCTTCAAAAGACTTTGAATTCCTCTTTATAAACCCCTGCATTTGCGATGCTTTTTAACGACCGCATTTATATGTGAAGTGAACTTTAACTTCCTATCAAGTATCACGCCAAGGTCTCTAATTTCGTCAACCTCACGCAGTCTCTCGCCACTTATGAGATATGAAGATTGAACAGTGTTCAATCGTCTTGTATAACGTATAAAGGAACATTTTTTCGCGTTTAGGGTCATACTATTGGATTTACACCATTTCTCTATAGCATCTAGATCTTGTTGGATACAATCCACATCATGGCCAGAATCAACAGTTCTATATATTTTAAGATCATCTGCGAATAGTGCATAGTCACAGTGTTTGATACAAGATGTTATGTCATTAATGTACACTAAAAACAACAATGGCCCAAGATGGGAACCCTGTGGTACGCCTGATTGAGCGATATATGTATTAGATTCAAAACCCTTGACTACAACCGACTGCAACCTATCAACCAGATAGGATTTGAACCAAGCAAGAAAGGAACCGTGCACTCCATAAGCTTCTAACTTATGTATTAACCGTAAATGATTTACCCGATCAAAAGCATTACTAAAATCGGTGTAGACCGTATCAATCTGACGACCTCTGTCTATTTCAGATGCCAGTTTAGAGACAAATTTGGCCAAATTTGTTTGAACTGATAAACCCTTCCTAAATCCGTGCTGTTCACGAGTATTAAAGCATTCGAAAGTGACGGCTAACAATAGGGTACAGTAAAGCTTCGAAGACCTTGGATGGACACGACAAATCTAGCTCTATACAAGCAGCTAATACAGTTAATGCTTAGCTGATGATTCACAGATGATTATTTTTTTTCTTGTGCTGTTAAGATAATCGGTCGGAATTAGGTGCAGACTATCGAAAGAAGGAATAATAATGGAAGACTACCAGCTGATGTGCTTAGAAGCGAATATATCAATTAATGTTTTATAGATATAATGTAAATTCGGTTACTATTTATGTAAAGCCAGTTTCTAATTGACAACTCTGTAAAAATACAGGGAGAAAAAAAAATACCCTTGCTGGTTTTTTCCAGTACAATGTCTCCCATCGTAGACTGTGAACCAATGGCGTAGCATATTTTACGTGCAAAAGTGATTGTAAAAATCCCATATAAAGAATACATTTTTGATTTAGATTTTGATTCACCGTGTTGGGACGAAGTAAGAATATACTAAAACATTCCAGCGATACCCTTTGAATCGAATGTCGTCCAAGACAAGGGCACCACTCTGAGACTACTTGACCTGACTACAACCCTTTTTGGAAAGGATTGACGTCTGTTTGGCGATCAGTTATGAAATCTTAAACCTAATCTGAAAAAAGGTCTGCACTGAGTTTGGAACAAATAGATTAAAGTTATTATGCTCTCTTTGGGAGTAGAGAGTTGAATTGTTTTATTTCGATATTTTTTTTTTATTGCCTTACGTGGCAGAATCTGCTTATACCCGGTACCCTTGGGTATGCAGATGATAGCACGGTCGTTGAAAGGTACTTGTCCAGTGGAACGGCCAAGAGTGAAGAGATTCGGTCTTGTCGAAGGTCAATGATTGACCGTTTGAACTTGGCCCTTGAGGCAGTCTCAAACTGGGATGACACTAATCTAGTTGAGTTTAATACCACTAAAACCCAGGCGTGTTTGTTTACCGCGAGACGGAGTCCTTTCCTTCTGACTCCGACACTCCGTAATGTGTCCGTTCCCATCAGTGATCATCTCGTGCTTCTTGGTATGGACATTTCGTCCAACTTTAACTTTGGCCAATACATTGAGTCCTTGGCAAAGACTGCACTGCAGCTTTGCGAGAGAAAAAAGGAATATGTGTCATGGACCCAAAGCTGCACCTAGGCAAAGTGCGAGACAAAGTGCGTGCTGAACTTAGCAAGTTTTGTGAGGAGCTGATACGAAGCACGGAAGGGCCCCCGGTGCCCCCTCGCCTGTGACCATCGGGATCCACTCCGGTCTCCCACTCCGGCGCGACGACCACAAGACGGGATTTTTGCCGGTTGGCGAGACAGCCTCCCGAGTAGGATAAGCTCAGGTTCGGGTCTCCTACTGACCGGCAGGTGGCCGGCGGAACCATTCCCACCGGGTCTCCCTGTACCCCGCCTCAGCCCCTCACGCTCTACAGGTCAAACACGACTTGCGTCTCGCTGGCCCCGGGCAAATCAGTTGATTCACGACACATAAGGAAGGGAAAAGGAACGAAGGAAAGGTGGGATGAAGGGATAATTGGGCCACCGGTACTCCCACTTACCGAGCGAAACACAACCATACTAAGTACAGCTGTTTAACGTCGGTGTTCTGTGAGAGGGTAGTACTCCCCGGGTCGAGCCGGTCTATTCACGCTGAAAAAACAGCATAGCTCTACTACCTCAAAAATACATTACACATGCATTTGAATACATTTTGTCGCAGAGCTACAATTCCGGTAAAAACCTGGCATATCAAGTACAATTACAGGAAACTGTGACTCATCTTATGTCATGACACACGTATTGCAATTTTATTACTTTAAGAAACAATAAGTTTTCTATTTAATTATTGATATTGAAACAAATAGAAAAAGCCGGTTTCAAAGTGTCACCTTTTCCTGTGATGAATGCGAGCATTTGTACCTTAATCGTGGCTGTTAACATATATTTATATATGCATTATATGTATGTCTATCCGTTACCCTACATCCCATTACAGAAGCCTTACAGAACTTACTTTGGGCTAGGCTAATTGTTGTAAGTGTAAGGAATATTTATTTATAATAAAATCCACAAAAACGTATTTTTTTCTTTTTCAAAGAATTAACACTTTCAAACGCCTCTAAGATTAAGTATATTAAAAAAAAAGATACTTTAATTTTCAGCAGAAGTTGCTAGCACAACTTACGTTAACTTGATGTTCGTAATGATGTCACCATGGCATAAGTAACGTATTAATAAATGATATGCAGTGTAACTATGTTCATCCCTCCGTGACTATAACGTTTTACATATAACAAAAGTTCTATTTTCTCTTAAACTATATAATAAAATACATTTATTGACCTCTTTGTTGGTTGGTTGGTCCAAATATCAAAAATAACTAAATAAAAAAGAACTTAAATTTGTAGAATATTAATAATTAATTGTTGTCGATTGCAATGAACATCAACTTAGAATCGATAAGTGATAAGTTTTAATATTAACACATTATTGGCAGCCGAAACGGAATTGAATTCGACAAATCTCTCGATACCTATCGATAAAAATGGAATATCGTTAGCGTCCTGGATATTTGTATTCTAAGCTGCGATCGACAGATTAATGGATTTAGCAATGCAAATTGTTCATTTCACGGGCTATTTCGTGTTATGCAAATTCTGTAAAATCAGTATACGGAGATATACATGCGTAGGGACAAAGATCTGAAATTGATTTGAAAGTGTATTTTGATATTGTAACAGGGAAGTTTTTGGTTCATCAACCTTAATGCGATGTACATAAAGACGAAAGTAAAAGTAGAATATATCTCAACAGTTAGAGTGCTAAGCAGCGATTTGTACCGAAAAGTGCGACGCCCTTTTTTCTGTATAACCCAAAAAGATTTATAAAAATTTGTCTAAATGAGAGTATTTTATGTGACATCATAATTTTTTCCTTTAGAGTAGGCAAAATATGCATAGCATTTTCTTAATCTAATAGATTTTTACAAAAATTTCTTAGCACTCAAACGGTTAACCTATCAAACCTTGTTCTATACAAATAACTAAATAAAACAAAGAATTGATATTTTAATAGGAATTTATTAAAATGATAAAATCGAACCCTGGATTATCTACTCAAATTGTCTCTGATCTTTACCTATGTATATATACTATTTTTGTACTCTATGGTATTTGTAACTTGTGCAACTCTGGTGTACTACGTGTTGGAGTTCTCTCAAATTAAAACTACTTCTTGTCACAAAATATATTTACGTTTTTCATTAAAAACAACTGAATTGTACGATGATATAATTTAAATTACAAGATTTAATACTAACTATAATTTATGTTTTAATATAACAAAAAGTAATTACTATTATTGCCCCATAAATGCCCTAGTGCAGTCAGTCTCCCTCAGGGCAGCTTGTGATGAGCCGTCGTCGGTGAGTTGCGTTAGCGTGGGTTCCAATATGCTTCAAGAGGGCGTGCCACCTGTCTTGTCTTAGCTGGCCGGGTGAGGTCGCAAAAGCAGATGCTCGAAGAGTGGGAGTATAATACGAGGGCTGCTACTTATGTATCCGGAATAGAAAAATTAAACAAACGTATATGGCTAAATATGGGTTTATTGTTTTTCAAAGTATTCTCCGCGATGATCGATACACTTTTGCATACGTTGAAACCAATTTTTATAGCATTTTTTCTACTCTAATTGCGGTATCTCTGAAACGTGCTGTTTGAACGCGCCGACGGCATCTTCATGGGTCGAAAATCGTTGACCACGTAATTTATTCTTTACATTTGGGACTAAATAGAAATCATTAGGTGCCAAGTCTGGGCTGTACGGTGGATGACCCATCAATTCTATTTTTTGACCCTCCAAAAATGTATTTGTTTCGCGTGATGTGTGACAGCTGGCATTGTTGTGGTGTAGAATGATTCTGCGTCGCTTGTTTTCTTTTTTCCTCGTGGGAGGAGGCAGTGAATCCTCATAGGGGGCGCGCTACCACAGTGGTCGCTATGACAACCCCCTGGTGCTTGGACGACCTTGCACCGGATACCACCCGCGCCCGGTCTACGGCGGGTGGTTATGTTGGACTCTGACAGAAGGCCAGCCTACCAACTAAACACTGCCTAATGCCTTTGACCGGGCAGAAAGCCTGGGGCCCTATCGGCTCTATCGGAGCGCTCGCCCTCTCGGGGGAGGGGGTGAGGCAGCGCAGCCCTTAACGGTGCATACGCTTCAAGGGGTTAGGCCGGTTCCCAGAGTGGGCCGGTCGAATCTTTACTGTGTACAGAAGGTACTTACTGACCCGTGCTGTTCGGCGGCGCAGATGCTGCGTCCAGCAGGGTTTGTAGTTTGCGCGTGATGCGATCGGGAGGGTCGGTGAGCGCGTTTTTAGGGCGACGGTACGAAGGGGAGGGTGAGGGCGTGTAGTTTGCCGCCTTTCGGACTAATGGGTTGGAGTGTACGGATGCCGCTTTGAAGAAGCGTTCCGAGAATTGTTTTAGGGTTTGTTGTATTGTGGGAAGGTCCACGTCCCTGTGAAGGTCGTGGCGTCTGACGTAGAATGGAGCGTCGGTGGCTCGGGCTAAGAATTTATTTTGGATGACCTGTAATTTATGGAGTATTTTTGGGTTTGCGTGGGCAAAGACGGGTGAGACGTAAGTGAGCACCGGACGGATGCATACTTTATAGAGAGTGCGTTTGTTGCGCAGTGACATTTTAATTTTTTTCCCTACGTCATTTGTTGTTGCTTGTTGTTTTTTATAATAGCGACGGCGCGACGTCTCTATCGCTGCCGTAGACATAACCTCTCTACACCCTTAACCATTCACACCAATATTGCTCCCTTCGCACCAATATTGTCTGCTTATTTAACCTGCCATATTTAAATCAATTAAGGGGCTTTGAGAAGGCTGGTCAACGAAGTTTGTTGCATAGCCCGGTTCTCATTACCACTAAAATCGAAATGCAATAGTCAACGAACGTGTTGACAATATGTAGTTTCTCTGCATCTACTCGGGTATACTCTTCCTGCATTTCTCATTGTGCAGATAGAGATTAGACTCGGTGTATCTCACGCACACTTATTAAAGTAGACGATACTGTTTAAATGGTCACGTGGTTTTCGCGACCCAGGTCTAAATTTTGGATATGTTGTTCTCTCCTGGTCGAACTGAGCAAAAATGTAATGGTCGCAAAAAAAGTTAACAACTCATTTTCCCGCTAGTGAAATGAAGGCTATGAAGTTTCGGCAAAAAAGTCTGATTTCCCAGTTTAAAAAAATAATAATACGTCGTTAACTTTTTCTAAAATTCGTTCGTCAATGAGAACAACATATCCAAAAATTTGCTGATTCTGCCGAAAACCACTTTCGCTTAATGACGTCTATACCTTGATCTATATCCCCGCACACGCCTTATAAAGGACCATTTTCGTATCTTATAAAGACAATAAAATAATAATAAATATTTTTTACACACCAATTAGCCTAGCCCAAAGTAAGCTCTGTAAGGCTTATGTTATGGGATATAGGGTAACGGATATACGTACATATATTATACATATATAAATATTTTTGATAGAAATATATATTACCAGCTATGACCAAGCCACAAATGCTCGTATTCATCACACAAACATCTGCCCCTACTGGGACTCGAATCCGGGACCTTAAAACCGGTGTACTAACCACTCGACTAGGAAGGTCATCGAAAAATACAATAATTTATATTAGTGTTGTAACGGAGGCCTTCTTAACGGAGGCGGAGGCGGATGCGAAGGCGATGAGTTTCACTTCCGCGGATGCGGAGGTTAACGGAGGCGGAGGCGAAGGTGAAAGATCATCGTCTAATTTGAATCTGTTTTCTTTATAATATCCATTAATTAAAATTTTTTATATCATGAGGTTACTATTGCTGTCATCATTTTCAGTTTCCTCTTCACTGTCACTGCGATTTGTCAATATGTCAGCCAGATTCGAATGCACGTTTTGTGTTGGTGAAAATATCTGGATGCTAGTACTGCCTGGTTCATCATGCATTGGGTTTGATTCTACTCTAGCTTTTTTGGCAGCACGAGATTCGTGACCATTTAGCGCGCAGCGCGCGACGCTCACGCGCGCTCTATGATAACGTAAATAAAACTCCGTTACAACTCCGCAAAAATTGTGCGGAGGCGGAAGCGGAGGCGAAAGTACGATTTCTTGCGGAACTTCCGCAGTAGCGGAGGCGGAGGCGAAGTTCCGTTACAACCCTAATTTATATACATACATGTATATATCAAAATAAAGCGCTGTTTTATTTGTGAAATTATTAATAACTAGCTTTCTGCCCGCGGCTTCGCCTGCGTGGAATTCGGGATTGGGTCTATAGAGGGTTAAGGGTCATAGCTTTTGCCCACGGCTACATATGCGCGGAAGTCGATTTAGGCGCGAAGGTTTTATCGCGCTTCCCGTGGGACTATCCGTTTTTTAAGATAAAAAATACCGCAAAACCTTGCTCTAGAATCACTCTATCTATTGATGAAAACCGCATGAAAATCTGTGCAGTAGTTTTTGAGCGAAGCCTTTATTGCGCATCCCGTGGGATCTGTCGATTTTTCCGGGATAAAAAGTAGCCTATGTTACTCGAGGATAATGTAGCTTTCCAAAGGTGAAAGAATTTTTGAAATCGGTCCAGTAGTTTCGGAGCCTATTCATTACAAACAAACAAATCTTTCCTCTTTATAATATTAGTATAGATTACACTGTTAGTAGCCCGCCCGTGTTAATTTAGATCCCACGGGAACAGATAAAAGGTGTCCTATGTCCTTTCTCGTTCCGCAGACTATGTGTATGCAAATATTAAATATTATTAAATAATTATATTGTTATTTCTTGCCCGTGGCTCCGCCCGTCGTTGCTCCGTCCGCGTAAATTTCGATCCCACGGGAACAGTAGCTACTTTCTTCCGGGATAAAATGTGATATCCTTCCCCGTACCACAGACTATGTGTATGCAAATTTTCGTGATGATCGGTGCAGTAGTTTAAGCGTGAAGAGGTAACAAACAAACAAACAAACAAACAAATAAACAAACAAACAAACAAACAAACACACTTTCGCATTTATAATATTAGTTGGGATAATACGTCCTAATACTATTCTCAAAATGTATTACAAAGTTATTCCAACTTTTCAATAGCTGTGCCTACAGCTAAATACAATACAACCATGAAATTCTTTGTTTGGAAATTCTGTTGGGAGTCACAGAAACCGGGACGTGAAAGCCAATTACTAAAGGGCTCCTTTATGTTCGCAATTTCTATCTGTTTTTGTCATATTGCCCTATGTTTGTTCATTTGAGCCTTGAAAGTAAATTGTATTCCGCGTAAATTTTGGATGGGTGTTTGATATGTCAGAAACGATTTGTTGTATGAGGCGAGAACTCAAGCCCATTTGCTGCACTGTGTCACACTCCTGCTTACTTTTTTTTTTTACTAAATTTAAAACTCTGAGTCTATGCCTACTGTTGCGTAAACCCGCAATTTTTATATTTATTTTATTAATTATATATGTGTTTTTACTTACCAGACAGCTCTTGCACCAAGGCTTATGTTGTGATTTGTGTGCTTATGTTTTTATAAATATATATCATATATTACGATACATAAGTGTGAGAACGCGTGGCCGTCCACTTTCTCATCCAATCCCGTCTTCAAGACACTTATATTTTTGGTGCTTGTCCGAAGTTATATACAGTGTGTTAGGGAACGGACTTCCGATACTTACCAACGTGTTGTATGTTAAGTTTTATCGACAAAAACCTATACAAATGGGGGTCGCATCCCTCACCCCTATGAATAAGAGCTATTTTAAAATTTTATTTCTCGTATTTTAAGGAGTTTATTAAATCTTGCTGTTTTACGATTTTATTTGGTCTACATAAATTTGTTAAGAAATTCTTTACGATAATAAACAAAATCCTTTGATTTAGAAAACTGGGTAAAATTATCTATTTTTTTTAGTTATTGGGCTCTACCTAAAATTCCGGGCCCTTGACATATCATTTTTTTTGTTTTAATTTATTGGCAATGAGTTGAGCTTGTTCTACAGAAACCCTTTCGTTTCTGTTTTACCCAAGTATTTCTGTAGGTTAACATTTTTTATTACTGGTGGTGGCAGACGAGCAAGATTTCCACGTAATTAGCGGTAATCATCTGCATGGGTATCGGTAACGCGAAGGATACAACTCAGGCACTGCCTCCCTGCAGAGAAGTGCTCGTTTTAAATCGTGTGAAGTCTTGAACCCATTCCAGTCTATATGTACAGACAACAACATGTCCAACATTACATTTTGTCAGCCTTGAGGTCAACATGTAAAGGTTGTATTTTATATCCATACATGTAAAATATTTACTCTGGAACCAAGCTGTGCTTGACCAGATCTGTTTCTAGTGGTACCGTGAATTCTACTGCAGTGGTGCAATTGTAAATAGATGACGAAAGTACCATTGCCAACAGATCCTCGGAGCCAGAGAATGAACATAGGCTACATTTTTATTCGGACAGAGCTAAAATGGAAGATATAAGTTTGTATAAAAATTACGTCGTTTTTAAACTAGAAGTTTGAAATATATTATTTAGGTTTTATGTATAGAAATAGACATAGATAAATACGATATTTAAAGTTTGTAATAATCTTACCCTAAAGTGAAATAGGGAATGTTTTTGTATGAAAACGCTCACAAACGACTGAACTAATTTTAATGAGTGTTCATATAGGTATAGTTGAAGACCCAGAGAAGAACATAAATAATTTGTCACTGTATGAAAATATATCTAATAATATCTTTTCTTTTGGAAAATCGGATATAAGGAGAGCAAAGCCACTGGCAGAAAGCTAGTAATATATATAATAGTACTAGCTTTCTGCCCGCGGCTTCGCCCGCGTGGATTTCGGGATTGGGTCTATAGAGGGTTAAAGGTAAAGATTTTGCCCACAGCTACATATCCGCGGAAGTCGGTTTATGGCACGGAGGTTTTATCGCGCTTCTCGTGGAACTATCCGATTTTCCGAGATTAAAAATACCGCAAAACCTTGCTCAAGAATCACTCTATCTATTGATGAAAACCGCATGCGAAGCCTTTATTGCGGATCCTGTGGGATCTGACGATTTTTTCCGGGATAAAAAGTAGCCTATATTACTCTTCATCCCTTCAACTATCTCCACGTAAAAATCACGCCAATTCGTCGCTCCGTTTTGTCGTGAAAGACGGACAAACGGACAGACACACTTTCCCATTTATAATATTAAGTATGGATAAATAAAATGCAAAATGTTAAACATAAATCAGTATTTCTTTTTTATTGGCTGGTGTATTTTTTATTAAATGGTCTACGAAGCTATTACCTCGATATCAATAAGTGGTTTAGCATTAAACTTTTACAATAATGTAGCATCCATTATTCTTTGTGTTGTTTGACGCAAATGCATGACAATCCGACATTTCTCCCGCTTCATTCCCAGGGGACCTTAATCTACCCATTTGTTCCTCGTTTCCCTCACTTCCTCTCGCACCCTCTCGTACTTGCCACGTCTATCAGGATGCGAGTCACGTCCGCGCCTAATGCATCCTCTATATGCTGTTGGCACAAAGCGGAATTAGCGAAACACTAGTTATACAGAATTATAAGATGTTTGGAATGCCTTTGTCATTTATTTTGGCAACTTGTTAAATTGATTTGACAGCTGATGCATTAACCCTGAGTTTTCGTTACAGGAGACTTTATAGATTTTTGAATCATTAGATATAAATTTGGAATTCGAATACGAATACAAATCGTGCGCGAAATTATTTTGTACTGCTTACAAATTTATAGATTTTTGAATCACTTGAATACAGTGTTGTCATTAAAAAAAAAATTTTTAATTGAATTCCGTTTCACGCATAAAAATTTAAAAATCACAACAACAAAAACAAAAAACCGGCGATGACGATGAAACGGATCACTGTCAACGTCACTTCAGCGTTGGATATTCTACCAGTAGAAATGAAAAACGAGTGGGTTGAATCACTCGTTGCACAACGCACGAAATGAAACTTCAGAAATAGTGAATTCGGTAATTCGTATACGAATCTCACGATTTCAAATGCGAATTGGTTTTCTATTGTTTCAAAAATTCGTCTCCATAATCCCTAACGCCTTAACGACACTGCATAATTAAATAATTAAACAAACTTACCTTAAGTGAAGTTCTATTGTAATTATACGAGATACTTAGACCGGAATATCTTCTTCTTTACTATTTCGCGACACGTACTATATGAAGAAAATGCATATGTGTACTGAATTTCAAGAAGATGTCGCTGACTAAACATAAGTATAATTACATAAATAAACGAAATTACCTTAAGCGAAGTTCTATTATAAGTAGCGGCGTTAGGGTAGGGCGCGGTTGGGCGCCGGCCACAAAGGGGCGCCGCAGTAAATATTTATATGTATTCCCTACATTTTGGGGGTCCTAATAAAGTTGTAAGAAAATCTAACTCCTAACGGGGAGGGGGGGGGGATTCGGTGCTGTCGTACTTATCTCGCCCAGGGCACTGGTAGTGCTAAAACCGGCACTGATTATAATTATACCAAATACTTAGACCGAGATATCAGTTACTCACCCGCCCATAACAAAATTTGTTAGCCGCGGTGCGAAATTGAAATTGTAAGGTGGCGAAACCTAATATATGTTGTTCTAAAAAGAATGCTTGACAGGTTCTGAGTTGCCAGCACCGTGCCGACGACGACACGTTTTGTTTATGATGCCTTATGTTTTCTCTTAAAATACGCGACACATATCGATGTGAAAATTTCATGTACGAGATATCTCGGGATTTGTGCTTAACAAAGATTTATTTGTGTTATTGATTGTTTGTGTTTAAAAGTAAATCCTTTCACGTAATAAACAATAATTTACATCTAGAAATATTTGTAATAAAATGTATTAAATACCAGTTTTCAGAACGCGACTTCGTCTGTGTTTTATTCATAATTTCCTGGGCCGTAAGCTTTTTTGCCGATATCGTCATACAAAACGTTCATCCCTTATACTGACTCCCTCTAAAGTAAATTTATTATAAACTTTGAATGTCAAAAGCAAAAAGTTTAAAGATGACGTATTGTCATACAATTTGAATCACTAATTGATTTATGAAGAGAGAAGCGAGAGGGAGTGAGTGGAGATACGGGACGAGGAAGACCTAGGCGAACATATTTCGAACAAATCGAAAGTGTCCTCAAAAAAGGCCAGGTCAGAAGTACCCGCAATCGTCGAGCATGTATGAGGAATGTTATGAAAGTAGATGAAGCGAAAGAGATATGTAAAGACCGTAGCAAGTGGAAAGACGTAATCTCTGCCTACCCCCATGGGAAAAAGGCGTGAGTGTATGTATGTCTGTATGTATTGAATCACTAAAATATCTGTGTACCAAATCATTTATATTATATCTCTAAAATAAACTACAGTTATTTACCAGCTATTGTATTCGGCGATGCTACAGTTCCTTTTAGCAATAGTGTGAAAAATCTAGGCGTGGTTTTCGATCAGTGCCTTTCATGGCGTATGCAGGTTGAGGCAGTTCGCAAAAAACTGTTTGCTGCGAATGGATCACTCAACAGATTACGCCACTTTCTCCCAATACAAACTAAAATTACCTTAGCGCAGTCACTTTTACTTTCACTTCTGGATTATGCTGATGTCGCCTGGCTGGATCTTTCCGAGGAGCTTCTTGACAAGCTGGAGCGTCTACAAAACGTAGCTATTAGATTTATATATAATTTACGAAAATTTGACCATGTTTCTTTCTATCGTGTTCAACTCAACTGGCTCCCGATTCGACAGCGTAGAGACCTGCATATTTTGACCCTTCTTTATAATATTTTATTTAATCCATTATCTCTACCTTATCTTAAATCTCTTTTCACCTTTAGCTCCTCTACTTCATGTCGTACTTTACGATCTAATTTCGATTTGTCACTCAATATTCCGCACCACACTACTCGTTTTCTGCAACATTCTTTTCCTTGTTCCGCAGTCCGTTTATGGAACTCCCTGCCAGAGAGAATTAGGAGAGCACGAACGCTGGAGTCATTTAAAAACCTTGTCTATTCTTATTTCCTGTCCTCAAATCCTTAGCTTAGTTGCTATTATGCCTATTCTTGTCCTTTCCGTATCACACAAACATTCCCTACTTTTATTTTTGCACCCTTCCCCTGTTCTGAATATTCTATTAATGTATTTTTTCCCCCTTGGTTGCCTGGAAGAGATTGCTTTTTAGCAATAAGGCCGCCTAATTGTCGTCTTATATTTGTTAAAAACATTTTTTTTTTGTATTTTATGTTTATGTGCAATAAAGTGTTTATTATTATTATTATTATTCATATATTTAATTAATAATCTTAAATTTAAGTTTTTTACAATATAGATATATAAAATAAATATAAATATATAAAAAACTTAAACCTGGTATGCCGCCGGTAGCGAGGCAAGGCCCAAACAAACCGGTGGAAATCTCCGGACAATACGTGCCGTGTCGAGAATCACTGCTTTTTGTATCCGACCCTTGATCCATCCGTCAAGCGAGAGCCTCTTAAGATGTTGATCGAGACTCTTTGCTATCAAGCCATTCGCAGACACAACTATCGGAACAATGATTGTCGAATCAACATCCATGTTGATCCACATGGCGGTTACCTCGTATGCCAAGTCAAGGTACTTACTGGCTTTGTCCTTCTCGGCTTTTACGAGGTTCTCGTCATGAGGGATGGTAATATCAACGAGCATTGCACGGCGCTATTATTGCATTATTATTATTATTAGTTCGGTATTTAGGCGTGTCGCGAATCATAAAAATAGAGTTAGTTTTACATTCATAATACTTGTAAGAATTATGTTGTTCGTCTAAATAATAGGTATTTCCTGTATTAATCTAAATATACATTTTTCATAACGATGTTTTAAACATTTCTTTTTCAATACAAGCGTTTTTTGTTTATTTATCAATAAAGACTTTATGAAACCTTTACACAAATATCCAAGGATATTAAATGAATTAAAACGAATCTTCAAGGTAACAAATGTTTTTACTATATTATGGTATAGTTACTAAATAAATAACTAAATGGTGAAAAATTTTGTAACCTTATGACCAAACTAATTTGATATACTATCAAGATAGTTTCTTTTATCTATTTATATTGTTACATAAATTATAAATATATGTATGTATATATATTTTTTTTTTTTTTTTTTTTTTTTATCGGACTTCCGATACTTTACCAACGTGTTGTATATTAAGTTTTATCGACAAAAACCTATACAAATGAGGGTCGCATCCCTCACCCCTATGAATGAGAGCTATTTTAAAATTTTATTTCTCGTATTTTAAGGAGTTTATTAAATCTTGCTGTTTTACGATTTTATTTGGTCTACATACACAAAAGTTGCCTTATTTCAAGTACCTCTCTTTCTCACAAACAATAGAAATATTACCTTCTTATGAATAGGGTTTTATTGTCAAATTTGACTTGTTTTGTTAGACCCGTTTCTTAACTATTTGCCTGTTTAGCGGTACTTATTTTATTTATTTATTTGATTTATTTACAAGCTCAACTCATTGCCAATAAATTAAAACAAAAAAAATGATATGTCAAGGGCCCGGAATTTTAGGTAGAGCCCAATAACTAAAAAAAAATAGATAATTTTACCCAGTTTTCCGTCTAAATCAAAGGATTTTGTATATTATTGTAAAGAATTTCTTAACAAATTTATTGTTAAATGCTAGCGCAGCTCATTAACTTTGAAATAAAGCCACTTTTGTGTATGTAGACCAAATAAAATCGTAAAACAGCAAGATTTAATAAACTCCTTAAAATACGAGAAATAAAATTTTAAAATAGCTCTCGTTCATAGGGGTGAGGGATGCGACCCCCATTTGTATAGGTTTTTGTCGATAAAACTTAACATACAACACGTTGGTGAAGTATCGGAAGTCCGATCCCTAACACACTGTATATATATATATATACCGGCGAAATAATATTTAAGGGGCGTATAAGTTAAGTTGACTAACTTCAAGATGAAAACAAAATCTCTCTAATGGCTGTTCTGTCGATACTTCGGATCATAAAATAATTTATTTAGTTTGTAAGTGAAAATAAATTGCTCCATTAGCGTTAATATTTTTTCAATAGATTCTTCACTTTGAAGACATGATAAAACTTGCCAATGTTTGTCTTAGTCTAGGAAAGGATGCGATCATTTCAATGCGTATATATATGCGTTTAGGATAAGGACGGTAAATTCGTAGGTATCAAATATCAATATACATTCTTCTTTCTTTTGCTATTCCCTCTATTCCCAATTTCATTCTCTTCCACTCTCCTCTATCACTCGCCATTTCGACACCCACTAACTTCTTCAACATATTAATATATCATTTTATATATTATCTCGAGGTAAAGGTAAAAGTTTTCCAATAACAACGCATTGTTCGAAAATGTCACTCAACATTTTCTTACTTCTTCCACTTTTACATCATCACAGATCATGTACGTCCCCACTGATTGGCACGAGTCTACCCTAACTATGGCAATTAGGTGTTAGTCAACCATATTGGCACAGTACTTTGTTTCGTAATAAATATATTTATTTATTGAGAAATAACAAACAATTACAATATATAAAGTATAGTTTAGTTTATTATATATATACATGCCAATACTGCAACCATTGACGCACAAAGTAAGAAAAAACTAAATAGTGCGCTGGACTTGACCTCGACACCACACAGCACACACACACATACGCACGCACACACATATATATACATACACCATAAACAGCAACCAATTCGTTACATTTTTTTATGTTTAAAATAAAACAAATTAAATGAAATATGTAAACATAAATATAAACAACATTTAACTAATTAATATTAATTACATACATATGATTAGATGTTATGGTTTGAATTATCATGTAATATTCTTAACAATTCTAATTTAAATTTGCGTTTTATAATATTGCAAAATGCGGTTTAGGGGACAGCGCAACCCAGTGTTTGTACGACAAACACTGATAGCAAATAAATTGTCAACACGGACCTTACGCTAAGAGCGGATATCGGAACTGTGTAATAAATTTTACTAGTCATGGTCCATGCAGTGAAAATTATTATTAATAATTGCGTACAAAATATTCATCTCCATGTACCTACGTCTGTCCTCCAGAGACAACGTTTTATACTTTTTAAGAAGCTGCAAATAGGATAAAGTTGACTTTAGTTGGTTGACCACATGCACCTTTGAATTTCGTCGCAGATGTAGATAGGTTGCTTTCGAATGTTTTCCCTGAACGCAACAAATAAATGTACATATGTAATTTGAAAGACGAAAACATATTGGTAAATCAGATTCATAGACCAGTGCCGCGACCACAATGCCATCGAAGCGCCACCTATGCAAATGTACTCAAACTTGTCCTCTAAAGCAGTGACTCCCAAAGTGTCTATATCGACGCCTAGGGGTCTATGACAACCTGCAAGAGGTCTACGTCAACGAAAAAAGTCTTGGGAGTCCATGAAATGAAAATGGGGGTCCATAATAATGGATCTCAACATACAGTGATAGTGAAATCGAGCGCGAAGCAAACACTGCCGTACCATCCTTAACTGGAACCTTTTCGCCGCATTTTCAGGCCCCTATTTGAGAACCTCTGGATAAGACCAGAACGCAGAAATTTACGTCATCCAGTAAGCTATAATCACATACTTAAAATCCAAAATTTCAAGTCTACAGGTCATTTAGTTCCGAAGTTAAGCGAAAGCAAAGTTTCGCATTTATGACACTCACTCACTCACTCATGATCATCAAAATAGAACTAGTACTTCCCATAACCTCAGAGAGCTGAAATTTGGTACAGAGTTAGGGTTTTATGGCCACATAAAGGGAAAACTATAAAAACTAGTGTTTCTACAAAAAGAAGTGAAATCCCACCAAAAACATTCTGTGAAAAACTAGCCAAGTCTCGATGGAGCTGCTAGTTTATCTCTAAAATTACGAGAAGAATTACTTGACAAGCTGGAGCGACTGCAAAATTTGGCCATCAGATTTATTTTTGGGCTACGTAAATATGATCATATTTCTCACTATCGCGACAAGCTGAAATGGCCTCTGGTCCGGGAGCGTCGTAATATCCACATTTTGACCACATTATTTAAAATCCTAAAATACCCTAATTCCCCACAATACCTTCGATCTCGGTTTCATATGCTGCCTCCCTCCTCACGTTCTCTACGCCCATGCTATTCGGACACACTTGAATTGCCTAAGTGCAACACAAACTTCCTGCTCAACTCATTTAGCTTTCGTGCTGCCCAAATGTGGAACCATCTGCCTTCTATAGTTCAACAGAGCCAGTCCGTTCATGCATTTAAACGTAGCCTGAAGCAACATTTTCAGGCGCTAGTTGGCAACTCGTCATAAATGTCACATTGTCATCATCATCTTACGTATATATTTATTTATAGCATTACATGTATGTATATATGTGTATGTATATATATATGTTTATTTATTGTATTGTATGTATATTCATGGTATATATATGTTTGTATTATGAATAACAGTTTTGGTTGCTTTGACGTTACTCTATAAGTAACATTCCGTAGACACTCACAGGTTGGCTGGAAGAAATCTCTAATAGAGATAAGTCCACCTTTGTGAACCACTTTTTTTTTACTCTGTTGTAACTAATTATGGCAATAAAGTATATATTAAAAAGTAATGAAATATAACAAAGTCGTGCCAAGTCTAAGGTTCCTTATTGCGATTTCGTTATTATTATAGTTAATGTTGTGTGACTTGGCCGTTGAAGGGTAACACCACGTTTTCCAAGTGGCAATTTTCCATCGTCAATGGGTAGCGGTTCTGGCGACAGATTGGACAACGGCAAAGTCACACCTTAGACTTGACACGACTTTGTTATATTTCATTACTTTTTAGAGATAAACTAGCAGCTCCATCGAGACTTGGCTAGTTTGTTACAGAATGTTTTTGGTGTGATTATAATATCTTCAAATATTTAGACATATATGTACATTATTTATAAAAGCACTTATGAAGTAAATATATATATATGTATATATATATAGTCATTCAATATCAGATAAGTAGGGAGCCTACCCAAAACCGTAAAACATGACAAAAGGTCTACGACACAAAAAAGTTTGGGATTCTTTGGTCTAAAGTATCGATAGTAACTATACGAAAACCTTTGATCAAGTTTGATCTTTGATCCCTTTGCATAACGGTCGTCTCACACCAAGCACCTGCCAGGGAGTGATCGGTAAGTGAACCTTACATATACAAATACACTAACATCGACAACACCCTGCCGTAGCACTTCCAACTTAGACAAAGGAGCACTGAAGCTGATTACGTTTGGACTGCACAATGGAAGCGTCCTCGTGACAATTGAACAGCTCGCCAACCGAACTAATTCCGTTTTACAAGCGAATTTCGCAGTATTGTTTTTAATTCCAATTCCAATTTCGTGAACCGCCCTTTGATGTTCGATTCATTTGGAAACTCTGAAGTTGGAATCACAAATACATCCCTTTGCATTTAATTTATTGTCATATAATTAAAGTCCTATATGTAATAAAAATATGTAAATGCGTATATGACTTATCCATCAAAACCAAATATTTATTCTTCAAATAGGATTTTTACAATCGGTTTTGTAGGACAATGGTGTGATTTTTGACAAATGATTTGAAATTTGTGAAATGGCAATTATATATGGCATACATTAGACTAAGTGTTTAAAATCTAAATAATCTTAATTCAACACAGAAATTCACTCGTACCTACATGCGCTTACTGACGTCAAAATAATATTGAGCATGATAGATTTTGTCTCTTTTCAATTTTTATGTACAATATTATGTCAATACATAATTTCGAACAATCACACATAGTATAATACTCGTACGATACGTATGTACAGTATTATAAAAAAAAATGTTGTCACCAAACATAACTCAATGAAAAGTTCCAAATAATGTGACGATATAGATCAGAGGTTCCCAAACTCTTTTGTGTCGTGGACCGTTTGCAATGTTTTCGGGGTTGGGTAGACCTCCTATTTACCTGATATTGAAAGCCTACATCCTAAAACATTCAAAATTTTACATACATACATACATACACTCACGCCTTTTTCCCATGGGGGTAGGCAGAGATTACTATTATTATTATTATGTAGCTTAAATCATTATAAGACACGGTCCTTTATAAGGCTTGCGCGGGGATACAGATCCAAAGCGTAGAGGCCATTTAAGCGAAATTTAATGAAAGTGTGCGTGGAGTGTACCAACTGGGTCTAATCTCTATCTGCACCATGAAAAATGCAGCCAAAGACTATACCCAGTTAGATGCACAGAAACTATTGTCATTAGTGGTCAAAACGTTTGTGGCCTATTGCATTTCGATTTAGGTGGTAATGAAAACCGGGCTATGGAAGAGACTCCAGTCACCTGCCTTCTCAAAGCCTCCTAATTGATTTCAATATGGCAGGTGGTGACTCGCCGCTCACTAAATGGGCCCCCCAAAAAAGCAGACCAATATTGGTGCGAAGAGAGCAACATTGGTGTGAACGGCTAAGGGTGTAGAGAGGTGTGTCTGCGACAGCGATCGAGACGCCGTCGGCGTTATGACATTATTACACTTCCACCCTTCGAGCATCTGCTCTTACGACTCCACTCTGTCCGGCTGGTTAAGGCAAAACAGAGGCGGGTGGCATACGCCCTGAAGCACATCGGTACCCTCGGTGACGCAACTCACCGACAGCTCGCCACAAGCTGCCCTGAGGGAGACTGACTGCACTGATGGGGCATTTATGGCAGTCACTTCCCTACGCCTAAATTATTATTATTATTAGATTATTATTAAATAATGTATATCTTTATATTAGAAGATAGTATAATGTAAGTAAATAGGTACTATCAGTGTATGTTGAGATTCATTATCGTGGACCACCGTTTTCATTTCATGGACTCCCAAAAATTTTTTTCGCTCACGACCGTTTGCAGATTATCATAAACCCCTGGAATGCCTCTAAATCTACATTTAAAAAACAACTTAAATTATTTCTTTTGGAAAAGCAACGTGTCGGTTACCAAATGGTTACTCGGTTGCGGATTTTATTGGTGTTGATCTGGTGACTGGGGTTCTCTATATTATATTATTCATTGTATTTATTTGGTACACAGGCATCACTTGTTCACTTGTTTACTCAACAATTCAGCTGTTGTTCATGATTTATTGCACGGTTAATATTGATGAGGTTGATATAGTATTATATATTATCTTTTTATTTTACATTTTCATTTAGTTTTCTTCCTGTCCTCATCCTCTGGGCTTTAGCGGATTACCAGTGTTTTGTTTTTGAAGCAAAATCAGTCGCTAAGCAATCGCTTTTTTGTATCTCTACAGCACGCATGTATTGAATTATTATTTAGTTATAAGTATGTAGTAACATGGACTGAGGTGAGTTGGTTGCTGGTGCTATATGTATTTAACTCGTCAGAAGTTAGAAATGCATCCCTTCCTCGTTCAACTATGTTAGTTATTTAGTTTGATTTATTTTATTTTGTCTGTTTTTGTGTGTTGTAAAATGATGCAAATAAAGTATTCATTAATTCATTCACTCATTCCTAGGGGTCGATATAGATCACTGATATAGATTGTTGCCTACTTATAATTTTATATAAAAGCAATTCAATAATACTTCTTTCTTCCCAGTAATAGCAGCTAATTTTATAAAAGTTGTACATTGGATGTATACGAAGTATGCATAGTTATGAATAATAAGGAATGATGTAAAAAAAAAGAGAAAAGCATCATTAATTAAACATGAGTAAAGTCTACATTGCCTTATAAATGTTAAAACGTTTAGGTACCTATTCAGTTCTCTTATATTATGGGTTTAAAACGCAGCTGCGTTTCCAATCTGAATTGTATTTATATTGTACTGATCGTTTCGTAAATGATTTTCATCCTTCAGAATACAGATACAAATAGCAAAGTTCTTTAGAATGTTATATAAACTGCTCGTCGATATTGATTCTTTTGATGGTGCTACTTTGTCGATGTGGCATGACAAGGCTCAGACGCTCTAAGACGAACTTCCAATTACTTCCAAAAAATCACCCGAAGAGACTCCAAACTCGACTCACTTGACGTGAAGTTAATTTAACAAAGAAAAAAGTTGGCAACGTTGAGTGACTTAAAACGAACGTCGGCGGTGGAAATCTCTAGTAAACTTCGACAGTTCTATCAAAGTGGAAATGGGAAACAACGCCTGAGCTTCAAGACAAGCTCGCTTCACGACGATAGTTAGGGACATCTACCTGCCAATTTGTTTTTCTCTTTGAACACGTGGAGCTGCCGCTTGGAATTGGATGACAAGGTTTTCTTCGCATTATTTAATCTGAAGGGAATATATCACGAACAAATTTAATATTTATACTTTTAATAAAAATTCTCACAAGTTTAAGTATGACATTCAAAATCAAATATTTATTAAATAAGATATTTACAATCACTTTGCGCGTTAAAGATGCTACGCCATTGGTTCGCGAGTCTACGGCGGGAGACTTTGCACTGGAAAGAACCAGTTAGACAACCACCCTCTCTTTTCTCTTTGTATTTTTAGAGTCGTCAGTTAGAATCTGGCCTCAGATTACTTTATTTCAATAAAAATCATTATTACTTTATTTCAATAATTTCATTATGTTATTTACTTATGTCAAAATATTTGACATCGAACTATTGACTTATAAAAATAAAATCCAAACATTGTTATCATTTAAGTTAATAATTTTGAAACAAATGATTTAAATCTGTGAAAAGGTATTAAAAAGCGTAACTGAATTACATAAAATTTTCATCGTCATAAGTTCAACTTTAGTTAATTAAATGAAATTTTATAATTTATAGAATAAATCTTAATTTGACGGATGATTACGTAGAAAATGGTCGCGCCCAAAAGTGTTAACCTTGTCTATATAATTTAACATAAAGGTTTATGGTCTTTAATGAAAATTTCACCGAGTTTAGCCTCGGGGAAAATATGGACCTTCCAGATTTCATGGGAAATTTCCTTCGGGTCGGAAACCATTACGCACCTTCACCACACCGAGCGTCCTCTATTGACACGTCGACCCACATCAGTCAAGCGCAAATGACATCAAATGTGACAAGTGAATGATTTCCATCACCAGAAACTATCTAGTTAAGATTTTGTTTGACTTACCTTTTCTTATATAATTTATTAGAGTAGCATGACCAAATAAACGTATACGAGTTCTATTAATCTAATAAAATTCTATGGAAATCCTCACTCTTAGCTGAAAAAGCCGCTAT
This sequence comes from Scirpophaga incertulas, assembly GCA_036419045.1. Classification (NCBI taxonomy): domain Eukaryota; kingdom Metazoa; phylum Arthropoda; class Insecta; order Lepidoptera; family Crambidae; genus Scirpophaga; species Scirpophaga incertulas. The sequence goes on from CM071641.1 coordinate 6,153,471, forward strand.
TATCAGAATCGAAAACAAAAATTGGTGTACCAATAAGAAATTCTTTCAATACTTCTAAAGTAGCTTATTATAAAATCAAAGGAAAATTATGGTTACAAATGACTTACGAGTAGTACTATAACGACAATTGTTCGTCCCGACTCCTAAAAACAATCCTCAGAAGTCTGCCGTGTCATTCGAAATTCAAATTTGTAAAGTTGGATGGATCCCTCACAGGTTGAAATTGAATAAAAGTTCCAGACCCCGACTCGCACATTATCGATGGTTTTCATCTGTCGAGTGCGATTGTGCCGGAACTGGCACGCAACATCTCTCCACTTCTCGCGTTCCACTTTTGAATCTAGAGTACAGGCCGGTTTGAATGGGCTTACTTTTTTCCATCTGTTACGTTTGCGGCCAGTCGGTTTGTTGTACCTGTTTTGTTTTTTTTTTCTGAAATGCGCCACAGACAATTTTGTGATGGCAATGGAGAATTATGCTTTAATATATGACATCTATAATATCTGTTTTATAATTATAGTGGACGACTATTTTCTTTGAATATCACTATTTCGCTCATTCCTGAAGGTCGTAGTCAGCCTTGTAGTCGTGAAAGCCTGTTTCCATATTCACTAATATCTTTATCAACGTCGATTTACGATCGACCCTCTACGAATAAACACCACTGTGTAATTTTATGATGCCAACAATAACTACTTATGGCAGGTATTTTATTGCAAAGGTATTTGTTATAAGAAAAATGGGGTAAACAGCTTTTTTTGTAACTTTTACCAAACAAGAAAAGTCATTCTATCAATTCTGTATAGATGTTTACGCGTCAGCAAATTACAACGGCGTTAATCAACATCTAAAAGCCGCATTAAGAAGGCATTAAACCTCGCTAAGTGCGTCTTTAATGGAGCAACAGGGCTGTCTATCGCGATCTTTGGATCCGAACAGCTTTTCAGTGACCCTGGAGAAAAAATACAATAAAGTACCGTTCAAATGTTCCCAATTTTAACAGTCTTGAAAATAAAGGCTAGATTACCTTGGTAACTAAAAAACTTGCTGCCTTCTTCTTGGTCAATCAATAAACATCTACTTATGTTCGCGCTATCTTATCTTCAATAATTTCACCGTGTAATCTACCAATAAATTCCCCAGTGCCAGTCTCACACGCCATAATACAACTTTGTTTATTGTCCCCTGATCAATTTATTACAATGCTCTTGGCTGGCTGTACTACGAACGCGACTGCAAGTGACGCCTATTTGCGTTTGTCGTAAATAATGACCACATGTTTAGAAACTCGTGTTATAACGTAGCGTGTTTCATCATATTCATATACTAAACTATATGTTGATTTAAGTAAATATTAGAAAACGATATGTTTCTATCGCTATACTGCCGTCCTAAGCCAAAAACAATGGTCTAGAGGAAACGGCAAAAAACGCGGGGAATGTCATTACTTAAAAGGTATGATGGTTAGAGCCGTGGTTCAAGAATAATCATAAAACGTACTTTAAGTGATGAAGAAATCTAGAATATAATTAATACATTAAGCAGTTAAGGTAGTTTAACGTATTTTTAGCGTAGAAGTGGGTTAGTCGCTTTTAAGGTAAATTTTAAACATTTTACGGTAAATAAGTTCCTATAACTCACGAATTAATGTTCTGCTCATTCAAGTTCAATTAAAAAATCAAATTTGACCACTTGAGGGTTAACGTCCTTTTAGTTAAAGGACTAGATAGATATATCAATGTGGTCATAAGGGTATAATTTTTTTGACAGGCCAATTTTTCCTATTTCTGTGCGAATTATATGTTTTATCATTCATCATTCCTGTATCAGTCTTCGCAACCATGTTGATTTATCATGGCAAACATTTACGTCACAATTTAATCTGATACCTACGAGTAATACTCGTAGAATGTGCGTTTGCATGCGCAAGGAATTCTTGTTTGTCTCTGATGCGGTCCAAACATCTCTACAATCAAAATATTCCGAGCGAACTTCTGCGCAGCGTACGATTTGTAATAAGTATAACTTTGAAATTGATATGGAAAGATTTATCAAAATTCGGGTAAGTACTACGGGTTTTTCCATGAAATTTCTATAAAAATGAGTCATGTAACATACAGTATGTGGCCCAGAACAGGATGGGAGAATAGTGTTGACAAACGAGGCTGTCTAGAATATTTATATTTTTCTGAAAAGAAAGTTTATTAAAAAGTTATGCACGAATTTAAAGATTTAAAGTTACAATTTATAATCATAATCCGAATAAGTACAGAATGAACTCAGTTGATCGACTTAAGCGGAATTATTGCAATGTTTGCATAACATTTAATTTACAATTAAATTTGTTAGAAAAAATCAAAACGTAGTCTTAATTTAAATCAGTTGGCACCATACTGATTCTATCACTGTGACCTGTGGTCGTATCATATAACATATAACCTATATCTATATAGTGTATCGGCCTATATGTGTATGTTTTGAAAATTATCCCCGATTCTAGGCCTCTAGGTATAAAAATATTTATGCGAAATTTGATTTTCTCGTATAATTATACCGTTTATCGCCATTTTATTAGTAGTATATTTGTTTCGACTGTTTCCTTTCTCATCCCCCTGTTGGTAAGTTTTAAATAGTTATTGATTGCGAAATATCAAGTGTTCTTTATTACCTTTATTAGATATTCCTAATAATAGATAATATAATCACAATAGAAAAAATGCCCTACAAGAAACGAAAAAAATTTTAAAAGACTTGACTATTCTGTTCCAGACAAGTTTTGATAACACCATCACACAGATAGTTCAATAGTTCAGATATCAAGAGAATGCATTTTTGACAGGGCATGTCAGTTTGTATGCTTAGTATAATAAAAATGAGTTTTCCAGAATAGTGTTTACGGTAATCAGTAAAGAAACTTATTTTATGTAGGTAGGGCGCCTGTGAGAAAAGCACTCTTTTAGCCACACTTATAGACCTATAAACACTGGTGTAGACAATTTTACAACAATTGAATTAGGTGTCAATGCTGATTGAAATTGACAAGCCGAACGTTGCTTAAACATGGCCAGGGGGGGAAAATTTTAAATGGAAATTGAATTTGCAGCATCTACCCGAGAAAGAATTCGTTTCATTACGAATTTCCTGAAAAATCATCCAATGAACGACAATGAAAATGTAAATTTGCTAAAAGAAAACGTAAAGCTATCTTTATTGGCGGGATTTTTTGGTTATTAGTTTATGCGAGAAGATTGATTGGGATAATTAGGTACAATTGAGGTCTGTGGACAAAGATGTTCGGTTCCATTTAGATTACATCAAATTAGAAGAGCCGACAAGAATCCATATTGTGCGTTTGTTTTTGTAGGTTAATCAAAGCAAGGTGTCGTGACTGATACTGAGTCTATTATTTTCATTTGACTTATTTCTAAAACCGATTTTCAGCTAAAAGTTGAATAAAAAAAAAGTCGAAAAAGTGCAATCGAATAGATCGGATATCAATTAGAATATAAATAATATTTCTGGTAGCATGATGCGCTGGCGTTTACACATTTTTTTTTAAATTTTAAAGCTTGACATGTATTTTTGTTTATATTGTTTCTTTAAATTTATAATTAATGGACCTTGTAGATCGACGAAAATGTAATAAATGAAAATTAAATTTAAGGCTACAATGAAACAAAATTTAAGGTAGTCCGTAAATACCATAAGTTTTAAAAAGTCTCTGATTATATTTGATTTTGTTGTAAATCATGTTACTAATTTTATTATTTATGGCGGGTCGTAAGTCCTGGCACTTATAAGGCATGTACCGGTATATAGACCCCTTTTATCCAAGCCGTAGCCCTATGACTAAGGCTCAAGTTAAGTTTAGTCGATAGGTCATTCCACCTCAATCGTTTTGGAGTCCCACATAATCATCTTGACACTTAGTTCTGTTGGTATCCAAGAGGATTCTCAACCTTTCTAAGGGAAAAATATATACCTACATCCAACATGTTGAGACCATATAAGCGAGTTTAATGAGAGTACTCTTGGCGTATACCTGTCTGTTTGCACAATACTTGTATCAGCAATGCATTCACACGTCTTCGAGAAATGTTGTTATTGCATTGCATTTGACATTATTCATATTTCATTTATATAATTTCAAATTGGATAGTACTTATACAAAACCGCAAGATCAGCTTCGGCTTCGGCGATCAGCAGTTGTATGATCAAATATAAACTGCTAAAACCGTGAAGTATTATTAAAAGTGTACAGAGAAAATATGAATTAATGAGTTCATCTTATGTTCAATGTTTATGCTCTGTTATCGTAAATAATATAATTGTTTAGAGAATAATTACCCTCAGTTTATGATGCACAGCAGATATCTTGGCGTAATTATCGGTGTGTGAAACACGTTCCATGCTCCAGTTGAGAGTCGTTGGCAGTTGAACTGCTATAAATCTTTCAACTCCACCATCTTGTTTTAAAACGGCCAATTAGTGTTGCCAGAATACATCGATGGCGTTCTCTTCGAGTTGAATATTTTATTTTGTAAAATCTGTTTTCTAATTCAGGTTAAGTTAGTACATCTCTCCAACTTTTGTTCGTGCAATAGTAAATTTATGGTATAGAATTTTATTTATTTACGAGAAAATTATATTACAATATCATCTTAGGTATAATAATTATGTCACAAATTGTCAAAAACAAATATATGAACCCCAATAATTTTTTTTATTATTTATCTACACTTACTGTGTGATGTTTTTCTGATAGATCTCCCCTCTAAGACAAAGTTTTCAAAAAGAAAAAATATATAAAAACCGGCGAACTTTAAAAAAAAATATTTAAAGTCTTGAATATTGGTTTCTTTCATAAAACTTTTTTTATATTTATAGGTTTTAATGAAGGCATAAAGCTATTTATATTATTTTTCCGTAACTATTAATAAATGCTGATAGTAAATACATGCTCTTACTGCAGATTTATTCCTGAAAATGAAACTGTAGATGCTAGCTGTATTGAGTAGTTCCTTTGCATTTTTATTAAATAATGAGATTTACCTCCTGTCATCGTAATGTTATTGTCAGTGTGACAGTGACATCCTTCTTTTTTGGTAGTGGCGGTGAAGCTTTTGACATCGGTCATGTCACTCATTGTGACAATCAAAATCAAAGTTGCCAAAATAAAAAAAATCTTTGGGTTGCTGTTTTATTGATCTTAACTTCAAAACCTTTCCTTTTTTACAATGTTTTGCAGGTTTTAAAAAAATATCTTCTTACGGGTAAAGGTTCCTTATTTTTTGTTCTTTCCATAAAATATTATTTTATTACTGTAGGCTGAGAGGGGCCCAGCCTCCATACAAAAATGGAACATCTCCTTTGACCTCTTTTTCTTTAGAATTGGTGTTGAGACCAGATAAATTCTTTGTGGATCGCTACTTCTGTACCTCCGTCTTATCCATTTCTGCCGCAAAGCAGCAATGCCGTGTTACTACGATCTACTATGATTCGAATACGAACTTGTATTATAGGCGATTATAAACATTTACTCTCCGGCGGGCAGTCTTTTTTTCTTTTTGTTCCCCCTGAGGAAAATGCGTTAAGTTGCATAGGCTGTGGCGAGTCGGCGGTTATGTGGGGCTCTCCTCCCCAGAAGGGGGAGGCCTACCCACTAAAAACCTCAGGGATGGCCTTCCTCGGGCATGTAGGGAGCCCCTGGGAACACCAAGCTACTTCCGGGAACCCCCAGCCTCCGCTCCCCCGCCGATACAGGGCCCTCCTCGGGAGAGCCATGGAAGGGACGTGGTCCCTCCCTGGTCGCCGTATCCGCCGGCACGATTTCCTCGCGCCCGCCGGCGACCCGCGGCGGCGCCGCAACTGTGCTACCGAGCCCGGCGCCGCCTCCTTCGAGCGGGATCGGCCATCTCCCGACCCCGCTCGGCGGCCTCCTTCTGGAGCATCACTGCTTCACAGAAGGAGGCCACAGCCCTCCAACCTCCTTCGTCCGCCAGCATTGCCGCAATCAATGCCGGCGGAGACAAATCTCGCCCGATCTCTGCGACCAAGACTCGGCGCTCGGAGGCCCACGCGGGGCACTCCGCCAGCGTGTGCTGGGCCGAGTCGAGGTTTCGTGTCGACCCGTCCTATTCGACACAGATACTTACCGAAGCAGCCGTGCCCGGTGAGTATCAGAGTCAATCGGTAGGTGACCTCCTCCTTCCCGTGGAGCCAAGCTTCGAGGTGCCCGGAGGGCAGTCTAGTTGTATGTAAAAAAAAGTCAAGTACATACAACAAACAAATGAGAAATATATATAATTCTGGATGTCAATATTAAGATAATAACATTTAAAATAATAATGTAACGGCGCGTGTGTAAAGTAAGAATTTAATTTAAGTAATATAAATCTATGTTAAACCTTTTTTTTGAGTAGATATGCCTGAAATCGCTGCGTACCCGTCCGTTGGCTAGGCGGCGGGCGTGTGTCGGGCTCTCCTGACCCTCCAACCTCCCATGGCGCTATCAACCATCCTGGTTATACAGACCGAAACAGCGGGAGATGCGCGCGGAACCTGCATACAGCACGCTACCGCTCACATTTCTTGACGTTGTAAATGCAATTCTTTACGTTAGGCTCAATTGACACGGTGCGCCCTTCTTCCCGTGTGCCCACCGTTGGTATACCGCTGGCTTCGTTTTCCTTCAAGTCTTTCGGACGGCTGCCCTTTTCTCTTCTTTCTTTGCCTCTATTATTAATCCCACTCCTTATGTTATGCCACCGATGCGCGAGGTTCCGAAGTCGCAGAAAATTCGCCTTCGTCCTTACAAGGTCGCAGTAGTAAATGGGACTCACCTCGATAGTTTTCACATTGTCTAATAAGTTCCTACGCGCGTCGCTATACAGCCTACAATCTCACAATACGTGGTCCTCATCCTCGCCCTCCCCACAAGGACAACTACTACATTCCACGAAAAATATAATCAGTCAGCTTATCCTAAAATATATTTAAAATACCAAACTCTTTATGTTATTATAATAAGTTGAACGCAGTTTAAAATCTCTATGTACAGAGATATTCAACAAGTCCAAAACGCATTTTATCAGCAACTTTATAGATTTTAATCCGATCAAACGAAGCATACAGCTCGTTACCGTAAAACAGAGGCTCTTAAGTCAATCTCACAAAGGATTTTTCAATTACCCTCTCGAGTAAATCTCCGCGAGAGATGATTGATTCGCGAGGAAATGAAAAGTGTCGAGCTGCTTGACGATTCAATTGGATTCAGTTAGTCTTTTGCACTGGTGGATAGATATGAATTATGTTATTTCCCAGGGTAGTCAATTGTCGCATTATTCAAAAGCTTTATATTACTGTGATGTATCAACTCGTTACTGCGTTTTAAAAACAATACTACTTATGACTTTCTTCTGTCAGCATTTTCAGAATTAAAACTTATTTGGTAACAATGTTCAAGCAAATGATATTCTTCTTTCTTTCTTTCAAATAAGGAATGCTGCAATTTTACATTCATAATTTGCTATTATGAATGTAAAATTGCAGCATTCCTTATTTGAAAGAAAGAAAGAAAGAAGAAAGAAAATATTTTTATTGAGACAACAAAACAAGCAAACTGAACGGGTACCAAATGCATTAAAATTGCCTCAAATGGTTCCAGCTCAGCATGTTGCTAACCTTGCGGCTTTCGCTGATCTTCCGCTGGTTATATAATGTATGGCTGTATTTGATAATGATAAATAATGAATATTGCAATTTACTGTCTTAATTAAATTTAAATCCTTGAAACCGTGACACCGTAGGACGAAAAAAGTCATCATGGTCATTATCAACTCATCACTGTAGAGCACTTGGTCAGTAACATGACCCAGTGCGGATTGGTGGACTTCACATACAAGGTTATGATGATAATACATACATACACTCACGCCTTTTTCCCACGGGGGTAGGCAGAGATTACGTCTTTCCACTTGCTACGGTCTTTACATATCTCTTTCGCTTCATCTACTTTCATAACATTCCTCATACATGCTCGACGATTGCGGGATTGGTATATAGAAATATCAAATTCGAACATCCAAAGAGCCTGCTAAGACCACAGCGCGACCGACGCTAATAAAAATTATGTTCTTCATTATATTTTTCTATTCTTTTTCATCATTCTAATCTAAAAATAAAACACAAGGTAAATGGACGCGCATGCAACTCATTTTCATTAGAGCCATAATTACGCTTTGTCTCAGCGTTGAATCGTGAAATAAACCTCGGGAAAGTCGTCCGTTTAAAAGCCCTCATACAGCTGTGAATATAAAATTTAAACTGTGTGGGTGTTGTGGTGTTGTCTCGCTACTATCTAAGCCCCTATTTGAGTTATGGTTTCATTACAGCACTAAGCAATGCTACAGTGTTTTACTTCGCTACAACAACGCTCCGATATAGCGTATTGTGTTTTGCTTCGAAATATATGCTAAGTACACGTGTCCATGTAGCTTATGTCGCACCGACTAAATTTGTTCAATGCTTTCAGCCCGGCTCTTCTTTGCCGGATAACAACCGCTTTCCCAGCTGTGTACACTTTGGCATAATTTGGCAACTTACACTGTCGTACGTACGTATACTGTTGGGGATTGCAAATTTGTTATAAATCCCATAGGAACCGTCTGATGGAGAGCCTGTTTCCCCACAGAGTTGTTTAAATATGAAATATTTTTATCCGTTTGAACATTTAGCGGTTATCTTGAGTCTATTCTTCGCATGCTTTTTCACTCACTGTGACAAAGATGTGGCTCGCCTGCCAACACCGAACGGTCGAGACCACTTGTCGCAATCTATCGATTTAAAAATACAGCATTTTCCTGCAATTGCAAATTATAATCAATTGATTTACGTGTATCTACTGTGTGCTAATAAGCACTGAACAACTTCAGGTGCTCGGCTGACTTCAACAAATTGAACTTTAAGTTAATGTAATGGAATAAAATGATGCGGGTCGTTAATGGTCTGGAGTTCTGGCTAAATCAAAGGCACATACACTACTCGTAGCTACCCCATGGAATGCAATTCGGATACGTAATGGGGTAACGTCTGCTTAGGACCTTTCCAAGCAGGGCTTGGTAACGTTACCAAATTCACATTAAAAGTATCGTTATGTAACGGTATTTTCATAACGATAATACTTTAACGATTCTGGAGATACCGGTAAAATTTTAACTGTAAGAAAAATAACGGTAATTGGGTGTGGTAACGATATTTTGGTATCGTTACCAATATTAAAATGTTAACAAATAACGTTAAAAAGTATCGATACTTTTTTCGTTACTTGAGGCGCTGTTGCCAGCCCGTGCATGTAAAAAATGTAAAAAATCACGAAATACAGACGCGAGGATGCTTCACTGCTTAGAAAGGAAAAAGACTTAAAGAGACAAACAATATTTTTACCTCTTTCCTTCATTAAAGTAACGGTAACGCTTTACGTTAACGTTAAAAAGTAACGATACTTCAAGGTAACGTTATTAATTACCGAAAAAAAATCAATAACAACAAGTCCATTTACCGGTAAAAGTATCGTTATATGGAATAACGTTACCTCCGCTTTTAACGTTATCCATAGATCATGAAAGTAACGATACCATATTTTTAACGGTATTCAAAGCCCTGTTTCCAAGTATACATGACGCTACAAGCGAATGGACCGTATTAATTCCAATTTTTTCATAGAGCACGCATAGAAAATTTTTGTTCCACAGACGTAGAGAGTAAGCCTCTGCTCCGTGAGCGTGGTATGACCTCAGCAAAGTGCCCGCTATGCTCACGTATTCCCTTTACGTCGCACTGACATATTCAGTCGCGGCTGAGGGATTCCGCACATACAGCCAACGCTGAAGATATGTCGTCCTTTATTAACCTATAACACCTCAAATGAAGTCCACGTGGATTCCGGGCTCCAGTCACGTAGTTAGTGATTTTATTCGCATATACGCATATATATGTATGTATTATAATATTATTTGTGTATTACGTGTATTGTTTTTATGTATTTTATTACATTTTGTATATACTACATAATATTATATATTATTAAATATGTATTTAGATTTTAAATTGTATATTATTTTTAGATTATAATATAGAATTTATTAGCTTTTATAGTTTTCAATACACTTAATACTTACACTGCTATGGCTTGACTGGAAGAAATTCCTATTGGAGATAAGTCCTCCAATTGTAAAACTAATTTAGTTTTAAGATTTTCTTACCTTTTTTATACAATGAAGTGTATATAATTAAAAACTGTTTGGTATAGATGTAGCAAATTATTGAAAAGTTTTCTTATAATATTATCAATATTGTTCAAGAGTCATGGAAAATAGTATAGATATATTTAGAGAAGCGTCATTAACTTATCATTAGTTTTCTGAACTTTTAATTAAACATTTTCAATAAACCTTAAGTCGACAACAGTAACAATGAGATGTTTTAATCTTAATGACTAATGAAAAAACAAATTATTTACTTCTTTTATTATATATGTATATTATATTTATTTCTGAATACTGGGAACTGTTATTTTAATCCAGTTTTATAATAAGTTGCACGTATTACAAAAATTATGGTACAGATGCTCGCATATATTACACACAACATGTGCCCGCACCGGGACTTGAACCCGGGTCCTCAGAGATGGCGACACCTTGAAACCGATGTACTAACCAAACGAGTCGTTACGAAGTATTAACTATTTAAATTAACTTCGACATCTATTTTCACGCCTCATGAACAGTTTTGTCCACAATCTACTTCAATCGCCCACTTTTTTTGGGCAGCTCTCTATCGGTACATCTCCTGACCTTATCGACGCTTACTCGTATCTTACGATCGCCTTGCTAGACATTCAATAGTGTCAGAGGCAACGGCAGAGCTTAGTCGATAAATCCAATAAGTTAATTCCCTCACGGAGAAACAATCTTTCTTACACTTTTCTTACAATATTAAATTTTAGAAAAATAAATTCGGCAGGCACTCTCTTATCGGCTCGATCTGAAGAAATTATAATGACGTGTTCCGGAGCCGTAATTTGGATATAGACATTTTTTCGGATTAAATGCATTGTTTTCTAAGAGAACTAACTGTCATCCTAGATTTTATATTAGACTCATTTTTATTATTGCCTACATTATGAACTTCTTTTTAAATTAGAATTTTTTGCTCACCTATAATTTAAATACATATAAAACATTTATTTTTATTGAAATATAATATAGTACTTACGTTGATGTATTTAGTTGGTAAGCCATAATAATAAATAAATAAATGCACCATTCTCGTATTTCCGTGTGCACCACATTCCTACCACATTCGTGTTTTATAAATACAAATGGTGACCACGACAACATTTAAAATCAACAAACAACTCGTTGACATTTTATTTTATTCTTTATAGCGTCAACGAAGTTATTTACAGCACGCTACAGTATAAAAACTTACTGCGTTATTAGAAATTTCATCGTTTTGAGATACCAGCCGGTCATTCGTCAAGATGCCACGGAAAGCGTGCGAAGAAAGCTGAATATAACGCTTTGGAGAGTTGCCACCAGTACGGCTAGAATTAACGGAATGATATTGCATACGATCATAATCCTAATTTATTGCCGCTAAAATAACAATGGTGGGTAAACGTACGACGCGGATCAACCAAACAAATTAAAAGATTTGACTTTATTTAAGGATGTTACAAAATGTGTTGTGAAATATAGTTTTTCGGTATTTGGATAGTTTTTTTTTTAATCTTATTAAGCCTTACACCATAATGGTTAATCTGGCTACAAAATAATGTTCATGCATTGACATTATTTTTAACGAAAGAACAAAGGAGGACACTTATAATTCTAGCACTATTGCTACATTTAAAACTAAAACACAAATTTTTTTTTTCTAGTTTGCACGGTTTGTCCATTAGCCAATAACGGTAAAACATAAACATTTACGAATAGCAAAAACAGTTCTTATCTACTACATCTAATTTCTTACATCAACTTTACTCTGTCTCTTTCATTGCACTCCATTAAAATGTGAAATAAATCTTCTTTAACGTTTGTACAAGTGTCACAGTACAGATTATTCCTTTTTCCCATCAAAAATTTAAACAAACAACAACAATCAGATATATACTGTCTATATCTCGCAACGTCAAACGCAGTGGATTCTTTATTTGAAATCGGACACACTCGCCATGGATAGCGAAAGAGGCGAACTTCCAATGAGTTCATATAGCTCGGTTAATTATATTTTAATCTGCCGTACGAAAACAACAGTTTATAATTCCATTAAAATAATAAATAACTCATTGAAAAAGTAACCCGTAAGTCTGTTTGAACTTATGCCCTCTTATTACAAAAACTTTCCAAGAACCAGGTTTAAACCAGAACTACTAAGTCTAGGTTTAATCGGTATTAAAGTTAAACCTCGGACTAAATTGCATTCTTATTATAAATCTCGAACTAATCAAGAACTTAGTACTAAGGATCGTCCCTCGTTTAATCGTAATCATAAATAAAAACAGCCAAATGTCATTACACCATTCAATCATTCATGCTTATTTGAAGTAACGTTCCATTTCACAAAATGTTTGTTATGTTTAAAATAATAATATATATTTTTATATTAAAGTACAGAGTTCAAAATAGAAATGTTTAATATAAAAGTAAAGGTTATTAAAATATAACATCAAAATATAACGTTTTTTATAACACGAGAGGTTCCACTATTGTAAAATAGTATAACTAAGATTTTTGATTCAATGTACGTATGCATAAAAAAAAATGGAATGTGGCGCGCAATATTTCAAATTGCAGAAAAGATTTTGTATCGTCGTTTTAGTTTGATGTGATTACAATTTAATTGTTGTAGGCCTTAACTTCATTGTATTAATTTCTGTAAAATAAATTACAAATAAATGGAATAACAAAAAATAAAAAGGGGTGAAAATTGGAGTTCAGAAGAAAAGGTTAGTCCTAATTGTAATATTTATTTATTTTTATATTTGTTTACGATTTATTTAATTTATCACAAAAAACATTGTTGCGATATTACAATACTTGCTGAATTTTGAGGTTAGTACCAAAGATAAACTACGGGTCACAGAGGTTTAACTTTAGTACCATCGATGATACTTGGACTAACGATAGTCTTCGTTTTGTAATACAATTTAATTGTGTTCATAGTTTAAACCTAGCACTAAACCTGGTACTATATTTAGTCCACGTTTTGGAATAAGGGGGATGCAGTTTGAATAGTTAAACATTGTAAGAACGTCAAGTCAAAAGATTCTGACAACAGGATACAATTCGCACTGGCTGACGACATTAACTGCCTATCAGGTTGCCATGCAATCCGTCGGAGCGAGGAAAATAAATAATTGTGTCGATGGAGCACGACCGACAGGGGGAAGTCACACATCGGTGGGTAATAATGAGTAGAACCAAAATAAGGTCACATTAGCACACGTGTCTGAATAGAAATTGCAATATTTCTATGTGATGTCAATGGTGATTATTTATAGATAGTTTCAGTATGAGATTGTGAGGATTCAAATTCTTCTTCCTTCGGCTGAAACAATGAAACTGGCTTACGATTTGTTTTTATATAAAAATTACTATATTAATAATACATAGGTTGTTTATTATAAATATATATAAATTTAAAATCCATATCAAAAAGACACTCATGAGTAAAGGTTATTATTAAGTAAGTGACTATCTAAATGATCACACTACTTGGGAATAGGGACACTATTCATAGAGCCATGTTTGGTAACAACATTATTTATAATATTGTATTATTTTTAAACATACATACGACTGTAATCGTATTAGGTATGATTGTATCTTATACTATATTGTATTTTTATATTATATTACTAGCTTTTGCCCGCGACTTCGTCCGCGTGGAATAGTGACTTCCGGCAGATTTTTGGTTTTTCCCACATAGTTCCCGTTCTTGCGGGATTTTCGGAATGGTCGAGTTTCCGCAGAATTTTTAGTATTATTATGTTGATACAACTTAAACAAATTATTTCGACCAAATTTGGTACCATAAAAACGGTCATTGTGACTAAACCTTAAAAGATAGACATATGCCGTCGCGGACTTTTTTTTAGATCATGTATAGAGGAATAATTCTTTCATACATATTTTTTGTGTATCTTGAACCGTTTTCGCAGCGCACGCAAAGAAAGCCTTCAAAAATGAATAATTTTCCCCGTTTTTTACACATTTACCGCTCTGTCTTTGCTCCTATTGGTCATAGCGTAATGTTATTGCCTATAGCCTTCCTCGATAAATGGACTATCCAACAAAAAAAGAATTATTCAAATCGCACCAGTAGTTTCGGAGATTAGCGCGTTCAAACAAACAAACAAACAAACTCTTCAGCTTTATTATATTATTATATTATTATATTATTCAGCTTTATTATATATTAGTACTAGCTGGCCCAACAGACGTTGTCCTGTCAAATGTCTCAAATGTCACGTTGTCTCACGTTGTCTCAAATGTTTTTAAATAAATAATTTAGCTGAAAAACAATATCTATATGACCGTATTGTGAATCTAAACCATTCTCAAGCCCCCTGGAATACACACAAAAAATTTCATCAAAATTGGTCCAGTCGTTTAGGAGGAGTTCAGTCACATACACACGCACACAAGAAATATATATATTAAGATTATAATTATTAACATTGAAAAGAGGAGATAAAAAATAGACCTTCAGAGTTTCTTGCCTGTTCTTCTCGACAAGGCTCTCCCAATTTCCGAACAGGTCAATATTTTTTTTTCCTTATTCGTATGTACGGACAAGGTATTTGTTTTTTTTTAAGCTTTTTTTTTGTTTTGTTTGTTGACGTCAGTAAGTGCCTGTAAAGGTCTATGTTGAATAAAGATTATTTTTTTTTTATAAGTACTGTTGTGTCCCATATCAACAAAGAGAGGAAAATCTCAAAATGAGAGATATTGAAAATGTACATTTTAAAAATCTTGTCTCAATTCACTTCAACATAAAATAGTTGCTCTGGATAACATTATGTTTATGAGTACTGTTTTACTATTATACGTTCTATACATTTTGTCCTCAACGACAATTTCTGTCTTCGAATTTAGATCTTACTTTCTTTAGGCTAGCTTCATAATTTGTGAGATTCTTTTCCATCTGTATATTTACAACACGTTTGACGCAAAGCATCACGTCAGCGCCATAATTCCGCTTACCTGGGCTATAAAGAATAAATTACTTCGTCTGTCGCTCAAATGTAAAACTCCATTCCGTTATTTAAATGGTCCTGAAGGCGGGATATTGTTGTCGTTCCCAGAGGAACACAGTGACTGTGTAGGAGGGCTCCTAAACGCTTAAGAAATTCCTAGGGGCAATTTGAATAATAATAGGGAGATATCTGTTAGAAAGGGTTTTTTAAGAACACAAAGTAAACAAAATTTACTACATTACATTTCTACATATCATTTATAGAACGAACATGAGTAATGGGAATAAGTGAACATGAGCAGAGGACAATTAGGAACATAAAGAAAATAACAAGTTCTCGGCAACGTCAATTTCCAAATGTTACATCAAATTACGAGTCCAAACGTAATATTTCTTCCAATCTGTCAATAATGAGAATAAGAAAGAGAGCTATTAGACCAGGAGACCTATTTTTGAATTATGAATGCGATTTAGAAATCACCGCTGACTAAATAGTCAGCGGTGACTTTGAGGTCACGGATTCCTAAACATCCAATTTTTGAAAATCGATCGCAGAGCTGCCAACATAGATAAAGTACACACATAAATGTAAGAGTCCACGCAGAATGTAGCCGATTGAAAATCGGTGATTATTAGTCACATCGGTGATTTCGAAGTCGCATTCGTAATTCAAAAATAGGTCTCCAGGAGCCGCACCAGTTTTTTGCAGGGTCGGCGTAGAACATCACCCGTTATGGAATCCTCAGCCACACGTACAATTTCATCTGTACCAGGAAACAACTTTGTTACACGGCCGCGTGGCCAAATACATTCAAATTTCTAATCCTAGTGTTAATGCTAACACTTATTACCCGGCATTAACGTATAGATTATCTGAATCACAGCATCATAACTCAAACAGACTTGCCACATATCGCATACATTAGCGGCAATGCACACAGGAAACTGGCACTCAGCTCGGACTGGATATAAAACACTGCGATGTTCTTGCGAAGTGCGAGCGGCTGGTCTCGCCCCCTCATTGTGTATCAAATTCAATTTCATCTAAGGTTGACAATCCAGTTTCCATCACATTTTATAGTCGTTACAAGTCGTTACAAAGCATATCTACTCAGAATTAAAAATCTGTTTTTATTTTATTATAAGGTCACGATGACGCATCGACCCCGCGTGCGCAAGTAACTAAGTATCGATAATGGGTTACATTGCGTGCAAATTCCTACTGTCCATAAAAGCGCGAATATACCCGCCACTACTGGCGGATATTGCCAACTCATAATCCCTAAGACAATATACTGTCCACCTCAAACAGCGATTCCTTAAGTCACTAACTCGTATAAACCAGAACGACGATTTTTGATTGGAGGTCTTGATCATGGTACTGGGGAAATAACTCCCCAGTACCATGATCATATAATTTCAACTGTCGAATTAAAAACGAAACGATCACGCTCATCTTCACAATAACAAGGCCGATACCGGGTCGAAAGTTTATTTCATAAAATTATTATCTCTCGTCCACTGAACATTGGAATAGCTTTCCGTTCTCAGTTTTTCTGTTATGTGTTCGAATAGGCGTTGCAGTTTGAATTTATTGTTTTGTTTCCATTTCAACATCAGTTTGTTTTATCGGGAACTATCAACGAACTGTTTGTCGATGTATAGTGATTTATTTGCATCTCTGTTAAATGTGTTGCTAATTTTATAGTCATATAGGATGTATGTATGTATTTGTTCGTGTTTATTTATAGGTGTAACAATCGTCGCAAATATGATTCTCTGAAGCTTAATAAGGTTTTTATGTATTAAGGACAGGCATTTGGCCTCTATCTCACCTGATGGTAAGTGACGATGAGGCCGAAGATGATCCATGCCTGTCCAGATTAGTGCCTATTCACTCTTGCTTTGAAAAGGCCCAGATTGTATTTATCAAGGAAAATATCCGGCGGGAGGGAACGTCGGATAGTTATTTGATTTTATTATTTTTCAATCTAGTTTTTTTTCCTTAGTGAACTAAAAATTATTTTTGTAATTGAGCTACGATGTAAAAAGTTTTATTTCGTAATAGAACACCTTCATTCATAAAGAAAACTCTATCCTTGAAGTAAGATTTAACAACATGTAACATGTCCCTTGAGGGACTCGAGATTAATACTACCTAATTAGATAAGGTAGTTCAAGCTTTATGCAACTACGCAACAATGATCTAGCGGGTTGATCAGCTTTACGTACCCTTTTGAATAGTGAGATACAGAAAGTTTGAGTGATCACAGAGGTATATATTTGTTAAGTAGAACATCTAATTTGCGGTATGACAGCCAGAATCTCCTCCTCAAAATAGCCTAATACTAGAACCCTCAATGGTAGAAACTCCATTGATTAATTATAAGCAGCCGTTACCTTCAAAGCGATATAACATCAGAGCCTTCAATGTGAAAACTAATACAGTACTTATGCAATTTTCTAATTAATTTAAATATTAATTTACTGCTCCCAATTTTATAATATCACGTTTTCAATAAAATATTATTTTACAATTCCATTTCACGCATTATTTGAAGAAAGCAAGCAATGAATCTCACGAGAAAGGGAAAAGATTTCTCGTTGTAATTCAACTGTCAATTTTGTTACTGTGTCGTTGACAATATCACACGTACGTAAACTCTACAAGTAGTAATCAAAAATGGTAAACTCTTACCATTAAAATTCAATAATGAGTATTCAAAAACAATGAATATAAACCTTAATAAAATGAACTAAAAAGTTAAAAATAAAATGAACTAAAAAGTTAAAAATAAATTAACTTTAAAAAGAAATATAACACTTTGTAACTTGATTGTAACCTTTAACGACAAATAAGCGTCTTCGTCTAGGACAAAATAATTCCATATTGTACAAATTTATTTAATTTTAACACTAAAACTTTTCACCATACATAATTATTCAATCTCGTCCCCCCTCTTTATCATAGTCCCCATTTATAAGTAAAAGCGTGGTACATTGTGATAGCTTGAGGAAAATGTTGTGTTGTATTAAATGTAACAACAGTTATTCTTGGCAAGCCCTTTTATTTGATACCCATATTGTAGGAGTGCATTCAAAATAATTGGTCCGCCATATTGGGTACGCCGCCATTTTGGATTTAGAATGACGTCACACAGTTAATCATGCATTGTCATCCGAACTAAACGTGTATACCAAATTTCAGCTCAATCGGAAACCGGGAAGTGGATCAAATTTAAGTTGCAAGATTTGATTACAGAACGACAGACAACGGGACAGGTGAAACTAAATAAAAGCTTGTAAAATACGATTTGTTATTACAAAGGAGATGTCCTCTTATTACAAGGAGGTTGGTTTTTTGTGATCAGCGTTAACTAACATACACCAAACTACATTAAATTGAAAGCCGAAAAAATATGAAGTATGAAACAAATAAAAGAAATATTTTTACCACCCCCAATTATTTTTAAATAAATAAAACATGTTTATAGAAATATTTAATTATGGCAACACCTTAATGATGTTTTTATTAATCTGTGACTACCGGTATCTTACTCTATGTTTGATATTTTCCGTTGAGTTGAATCATAGAATACATTTACTCGGTCTGATCATAATCATAAAATAAAAACTATGACATTGACAGCAGGTGCCTGACTTGTCAGTTGATTTTTTATTAATATTTTTTTCTGGCTCTAGATAACATACATTAAGTAACATAGCAGTCCCTATATTTTGTTAGTTAAAAACTTCTCAAAATTAGAAATATTCGGTTCATTAAAGCAATTATGTATGTATTTAGATTTATAAAGGCTTGTTGATAATTTTTTTTAAGCAATGTGTAATTATTGCATTAAAGATATTTCATTTTTTATTACTAGACTATATACTA
This sequence comes from Scirpophaga incertulas, assembly GCA_036419045.1. NCBI lineage: Eukaryota > Metazoa > Arthropoda > Insecta > Lepidoptera > Crambidae > Scirpophaga > Scirpophaga incertulas. The sequence continues at coordinate 6,172,627 of CM071641.1, forward strand.
GAATACGAATTATTAAAAATCGGGAGTCTTGAAAATAATATGACTTACGGCGATTACTTTCTTTTAGAGCCTTCTATCCAAATATATCAAATTTACCCGAGTTAGTTACTATAAACCAATATGGGACATCTCCTTTGCGTCTCCGTGTAGGTGGTATATTCTTATTTGCAGCTTAAGTTGTGTGGCTATCAGCAATACCAGGTGAAACGAAGACCGAGTGTGTATAAATAAAATGAAATCTCGTGCGTATATCAATGTCTGTACACCCCGACACGGATGTAAGCACGTGAATGATGGCCGAAGTTGCGTGACAAAGTTGCGCCAATAAATCACACCATTACAATGTTTATGATGAATCGTGACATTGAATTACCTCTGTTTGAGGAGCTACTCTCAAAGTTCACAATTAGCAATCGAAATATAGCGTACGTGCTTCGACGTACATTGGTATGTGGATTTTGTAGACGCAGCATTTTCGCCTGAGAATATCTACAATAGGGTACTTTCCTCTATATTAGAAAAGATCTAAAAGCATATAACTATGATAGCTTATGCATTAAATAGTCGGAACCATCATGTTTAAGTACATAAAATAACAAAAATAATATAAAAATTAGTATCAAAGTATTCACTTTTTTTAATCTATACGTAAAACAAGAGCGAAACATAGGCCGCCATGTCGTGACGTCATAAGGTACTGTAAACTTATGCGTGTCAATGTCATTATGAATCATAGTACGTATGAAGCCGCAAAACAATAAAAAAAGAAGTTTGTAGGTTGCTTTTTAATGTAAGAGAACGTTATAAATACGTAAGTCAAATTGAAATCGCACGTGAATCACACTATGGAAAGCAGTTTTGTAAAAGGAGATAGTACGAATTTACCAAAAATAAATGCATTAATGGTTGGAAAATTCTTTGCTGCAAATCCCGACTTTTGTTCTGCCGAGTTACGGAGTATTAAAACATCGACGTCAGTATTACTCTTGTATGATTATTCCGTTATTAGTTGTTTATATATAAAAGATATTAACTCATTTTTAAATTATGAGTATAATAATACATAGCATCAAACATAGAGCTTTGTTTATTATTTACATGCCGTATTGACGTCATCGCTACAGAGTAACAACTCGTGCGGCGCCTTCGTCTAATTACGCGCGAAATTTGAAAATATTAAATTTTAATGCAATTTTTATAGTACTTAACGAGTGTATAAAATTTTTATATTTTTAGTATATGGTTTACTGACACGCAAGGATCAAATTAAGATTCTTTTCAAGAAAGAGATTAATTCCCTATTCTATAGAATGAGTCAAAATACACAGTACATTAAAAAGAGAAAAATTTCAATCAAACAAAACATTATCATTTTTACAAAATAACAATAATGAAAACAAAGATTTATGAAGAGGTTTTGCAAAATAATAACAGGTTCAAAAATAAATGTCTACGAAGCGTTATCTACGGAATGGTCACTTATTCTGTATGCTGTGTAAACGTCTCGGAATAAAACTTTTGGTGTGTATCCATGAGAAGCTAATATATATAGTTGTTATAGAGTTCTTATTTTCCCTTTCATACTAAATATTTTTTTTTTATTCTCAGTGTCGAAATCCCGACACTATCGCAAAACGACGTAGAAATTTATTAAACGCCATAGCGTCTACAGCTGGCGAGGCTAACTTGAAAGTGGAATATGCGTATTATTTAAAAGTTTTTGCCTTCATTTTGAAGTCAATAAAAAGTGTTAGATTTTTAGTTCTTAGACCTGACTTCTATGCCCCCTTAAAGAAATTTTGCCTGAAATTATGAAACATTCTGTATATACACAGCATTGAATATCGAACTACGAATATGAACATTCGTTCCTCGATATGGGAATAGTCACTGGATATATTTGTGTCTCCTTAAATTTAATTCGCAATTGGCTTGAAAATATTATGGCGGCAATATGGCGGCGAGCCAAGCCACGGCGAGCTTTATATCGAGTGGTTATTTGTCATGTCCAAGACTTGAAGATATAAAAGAGAATTTGTTTACAAATATCTCTACTGAATTGCCCCTTTCACTGTGAAAGTGTTATTTTGTCATTGTGGCCCATTTCATAGGGTTATTAAGATAATAATGGTTTTATGTTGTATTGTATAAGTTAATAATTCATTTGATGCGTGTGTAAATCCACGCTATATTACTTACAGCTGCTTTTCGCCTGAAGCTTCCTCCTCCTCTGTATTTCTTTTATATTTTATTTTTTTGGCCGTATGCTTCTGTGAATACATAATCACACAAAACCTTTAATACTCTTTTTTATATTTAATGTCGTATTTACTTATGTGATGTGATTTCTATGTAATTTTACATCCCCTATTTAAATCCCTTACAGCGCTTCTTTCGCATTGAAGAGTAACCTATGTCCTTTCTCTGGTTTTAGACTTTTCACAATTTTTTTTTAAAATGGTTTAATATTGTAGGCGTATTACGTAACTTAATATTAGTGACGATGAAAATAATCATATAAATAGAATATTAATTATTAATAATTAATTAAAATTAAATTTTCCATAATCCGGTTTTTTTGACGTATCATCACAATAAATGTAAATCGCAATATGTAAGTCGCAATATGTAAATCCTAAGTCTATTTTGCAGAATTATCATTATGTTAAATTATCATTTTTGTATTTTAAGGTTTTTTTTTAATAAATGGTCTCCTTGCCCGAACATCATTTGTAAAAACCCTAATTTTGCAGAATTACCATTATCGTTAAATGGTCGTTCAAATTTTGTACCCATTTCTAGATAGATAAGTTTTAAATAGCCTATCAATATTTATTCTGGGCTCACAAAAGTGAATTCAAAATATATTTTGTTTATGCTTATACATATATATATATATATATATTATATATATATATAATATATATATATATATATATATATATATAATTATTTAGCTACTATAATTGCTAATTAGTTTTTATTTGTTTCAGGTAAATATGAACTGCAAATATAGTGCGCTGAGGGCAACATACATATATCTGTTATCCTGTGACATGGTAATTATGAATTTATTTGAAAACGTGGTCAAAACATAATTTTCATATCATCTTACTTTAATTTACCGTCAAAAGATAAACGAACTATATAAGGGAACACAGTAAAAGATGTTTTGTTATTAATAAACTCAAACTAGACTAGTTATTAATATAGTTATCTAATAGAATAGCACAGTAGATGAGGTCTCTTATAAACAGATAATTTCTTTTCGAACTACTGTTTGAATGAGCCATGAATTTATATTCGTTTGCGAGATATCAATTTTGTACAGCGCCTCTAGCGGAACGTAATTGTACTTTTACATTTTATCAAAACTAGTCTACATCAAATACCTATCGAAAACATGTTCAAATTTATGGTAGAGCTTCTCTCTATCGAACTCTACGAGCAAGTTGGGGCACAGCGTGACTAGATTTAATAATGTCTATTTACCATCGTCGCAATCGTCCTGTTTTTTCGTTATTATCTACCATCGATTTATCTCAGTTCCCACAGAACACCTGTTATCGATTGCTTATCAAGCTAGCCCAATCAACATTAATGAGCCCGTCGTTAACAGCTAAAAGTTCACCGTAAACCAGTTGCTGGTTCAGTGAAACACAGCTGTTTATATTTAGGTCCTAGCAACGTCTGGAATAGCCAGTCAGCCATTACAAATTTTCAGTCCAGCAAACCTTTGATCTTCTCGGTGATACAAACTAGTTATGGTTCACTCACAAACCAGTAATTGACTATAGTTATCGGTTTAAATGGTTCACTGGATGTTTCTTGAAACTCATAGATGTGAGATGGAGGCAACATGGTTTAAACTCCCTATATCAATTTCTGGGAAGTCCTAAATCCGAAAGTGTACTATAGATCTTGTATATTTTGGAAGGTACTTCCAACTAAAACTATGTCATTTGTTTCATTTTGTAATCCTTATCGTTACTAATTATAAATCGGAAAGTGAGTTTGTTTGTTTGTTCCGCTTTCACACCGTAACTACTTAACCGATTGCTTTGAAATTTTGCAGACGTAAAGATAAAAGTCCGGATTAAATAATAGTCTACTTTTTATCCCGGAAAAATCGTCAGATCCCACGGGATGCGCAATAAAGGCTTCGCTCAAAACTACTAAACTACTGCACAGATTTTCATGCGGTTTCATCAATAGATAGAGTGATTCTTGAGCAAGGTTTTGCGGTATTTTTTATCTTGGAAAAACAGACAGTCCCACGGAGAGCGCGATAAAGCCTTTGCGCCATAAACCGACTTCCGCGCATATGTAGCCTTGGGCAAAAGCTATGACCCTTAACCCTCTATAGAACCAATCCCGAAATCCACGCGGGCGAAGCCGCGGGCAAAAAGCTAGTTAGACCTAAATAAATATGCCTTACACTTTTACACCAATTAACCTAGCCCGTAGTAAGTTCTGTAAGGTTATGGGATCTAGGGTAACAGATACACATACAAATATTTTTTATATAAATATATATTTATACTAAGGTACAAATACTCGCAGTCACACAAACATCCGCCCCAGAGAAGATCTGATGTCCCAAATCCAACAGTGCGGCAAATTCAAGGAGCCAGTCGCTGTGTAAGTCCCGCGTTAATTTCTGAGCTACACACAATGAAGGTATTATAATGACCACAGAGTAGATAAACTGGGCCCATGGACAATGATCAGTTGCGTTCGATTCGTTATCGTACTCGTTTCGACATGTAACGCAATGTATGTAAATAATTCCAAATTACAGCATCATCCTCCTGTTCGTTTTGACGAAACAAACGCGAATGTTACAATAATTGTTTTAATGAGGTAAATCAATCAATTATCTTGTATCGAACATAATGTAATGTCTAATTATGAGCTTTCCATTTTAATTTGATGAAAAGTCAATAAATACATTTATTATTATAATGAACTGCTTCTCAAATATTACGTACAGTCAGCGATATCTGGGGTTTTATTGTTATATAATACTAGCTTTTGCCCGCGACTTCGTTCGCGTGGACTTCAGGTTCGTCCCGTCTTAATACTGTATTGCTTAAAATCGCTTCGTAAATAAGCCATTATTTCTCGTACAAAGTAAAGGATAAAAAATGGTTATTGTGGGTTATTCCTAAGAGATAAACATATACCATCACGGACTTTTTTGTAGACCTTTTTAAGTTGTACAATACTGTAGTAAATTGTTTTGATCTATCTTGTAGGATTCAGTCAGCGTTTGCAATGTAAGCGCAAAAAATGTGTTTTTTTTACGACCTCATAGAAACCTCAAAAATTGTAGCCTATGTGTTATTCTGATGTATAAGCTATATTGTGGTAAAGTTTCATTCAAATCCATTCAGTAGTTTTTACGTGAAAGAGTAACAAACATCCATACATCCATACTTACAAACTTTCGCCTTTATAATAGTAGTAGGATTTCTTACACTTCACTACCCGAGCCCAAAGCAAGCTCTGTATAAGACCTGCGTTATGGGATAATGGATAATGGATGGACATATATATATATAAATATTTTTTGTAGAAATATATATTATAACCATGACTATAAGCTACAAATGCTCGCATTCTCCACACAAATATCTGCCCCAGAGATGGATTTGAGGAGTTAGTGGTCGTAGCATCAACACGGTTCGTTTTAGAAGTGGGTTCAAAATCTAATCGAAGCAACATTCAATTTGTACCTATTATATATACCTTTAATTCTATTGATAATATAATAAATTTTAATTATTTTCTGGCTATGGTTTTCAATGTACGTATGCCTGTACTGTAATAGGTCTGTGCGAATATTATTTTGATATTGGTTTTATGACAATAATTATTTAATATATAGATTTAAACTAATAATTTATTATCATACGGACATTTAAATACGTTTTAGCTACTATAGTAATTTACATTTATAAATAAAAAGCATATTTCTTTTTAACACAATATTATTAGTCTTTCATTGACTCCAGCCCAGTTTGAAGATCGATCGTAGAAAATAAACAAACAGTTTGGTATATGAGATTTGAACTTATATACATTATTTTTGTTTGCATTTCATTACTCTTGAACTTTACAATTTATGTAATTACCTTAACAAGAAAAACAATCTTGAATAGCCTTTTGTTTTTTTTTTCAATATTGACCTTTGGATAACTCCTCTTACACACGTAATTACGGTGGTGCAAAAATCTATCTAAATTTGATGAAGAATGGTATCTAAATTTACGGTTGCGTACTTCTTACCTAAATACTGAAATCTTATATTATCACTATGTTGTCCGTCTATCCGTCCGTCTGTCTATCTGTCAAGATGATTCTCGGGAACGCATGAAAGTACCAAATTGAAAATACTTCTGATCTGCTGTCCTAAGCAGCAGGGAGCTGTACAAAGTTTTCATACAAAAATTTACGCTGTCAGTGTCATTTGCAAACGAATGTAAACTCATTGTAGCTACACAGGTTGGGTCGATGCAATAATGTCGTTGTAGACTTTGATATAAAGAATGTTAGGTTTGTTCAACAATATGAGATTTATGATCTTAATAAACCACTACTTTTCACTAGTTCCACTACTATATAATATTTTATATTTATTGTGACCGGTTTCGGAACATCATCTGACGATGAATATTTCATTTTAAATAATTATTAAGATCATAATATTGAGTTCCATCAAGAAGTTACAGCACAAAGCATAAACTATTTAATATGAGATTTGTAAGTGACTTGTGTATTATTGATATTGTAAGTGGAAAAAAACAATCGAAAACGTACATATTGCTTTTTCAAAAATATTGAAATTTTCACTTATCTTTTTGTATTTAAATATCAGCACATTTTAAAATGCCGTAAAATACAATGAACGCGCGGGGAAATTAACTATTTGCCTTTCCTATATTTACAAAAGAAAAATTAACATGTGTCGACTTGTCGTTTATTAGGACATGGCCATTACAATAATGATAAATTGATATATAGGTACTTTATAATCGTAATGTAACTTTCTCCTTCTGAAAACTTGGCTAAGATATAATATGCCTTCATTCCATCGAAACTATTATATATCTATAAGGGATTAATCAATTTTTTTATAGCATACTAGCTTCCGTCCGCGGCTTCGCCCGCGTGAAATTAGTTTTTGTCAATCCTGCCCCCCTAGACAAAATGCCTTTCTATTTGCGTTTTCTATAATAGATAACATAAAAAATGTATGGAACTGACATTTCCAGTAGATACGTCACGTGACTTGATGACGCTGATAGAAAACTCGCAGACAAGATGCTAACTGTGTTTCTATTCTATCGCTCGTCTGTGTAGAACACAGTTTGACAGTAGAAGAGTTCTATACAAATTCATAGACAAAATGTAGTTTGTGACGTAAAAAATAGATATGGTTCTATTCTATTTCTACTCAACAAAGCGATTGCTCATACCCAATAGATTGGTGATAGATTGTTTGTTTGTCGTTTTAAAATAGTGTGTTTTGCCAAATTATTCCTAAAAATGCACATGATAAGGCTTTTGTGGGCAGCTCATACCGAAGAAACGTTGATTCGGTGTAGAAGGAGGGTTCAAAATCGACGGCAGCTGGAAAATATTAATGACATGCCCGAAAGTTTATTTATCGAACATTTTAGATTAAATAAAGAAATGTTTTTCAATTTGTGTACAGATTTAAAAAGACTAACTAAAATAAAAGGAACCAATGAATTACTTTATTTGTACAACATTAACACTTTTTTTTTTGATTGTATAAATATTAATATTATGTCATTTTGAAACAACCGTAAGTAAACAAAGCTAATTTGAATTCAATACTGACACTCGCTTTTGTAATGATTAATTGTAAATTTCATACTAACCTCTAAATAAATGTCTACGCAATGATTTTCAATTTTAAATCCAAAGTTTGTTTAATTTAGTCCTAATTAATGTAGGTAAATAATTGTGAAGTACGCACTTTTGAAATGTTTTGAAGTTCCTCCTAATGGCATTTTTTCTCTTAAAGCAAAGGAACTTAAGGCGAAACACGGTAGATTATTTTCTATTTCTATTCTATTTTCTACTGTCACGGTAAACACAGCCATTCTATCAGTAGATACACTTTGTCTAGCATTTTTCGATAGAAAACGCTTAGTCTATTATAATCGTAGAAATAGAATAGAAAAGACGCGCGTGCATTTTGTCTAGGGCTACTGGTCCCTTATGTCTAAGGTACCAAGATTCATGGACTTATCTTCAATTGAACTCCTATTTCACTCCCACACTGGTATTCAAAATACTAGAACAAACGATTTTTTGTTTCTTATGACGTGATATTTGACGAACTTGCATACTAACTTTCAACCCTTATTTCACCCCCTTGCTTAAATATAAAGTTTCGTGGTTTTATCTTTTAAAATTAAGAAATCCCATACCAACTTTCAACCTCTATTTCAACCCATTTACGGCGTTTGATCTGCTGGTCGATCCGGATTTCATCACAACGTTCCCATAACTGCTCGCTGCTGTTCTTGAGTATACTATACGTGAAATACTTATCGACAACGAGAGTAAGCTCATGTTAGAACTACCGTTAGCATATTCTGTAACAGAATCACAGCCTAAACGGAGCTGAACAGTTCTAGATGTTTTATAGATTTCCAATTTTAAATAACTTCGTGTCAAAGATCTTGTTTCTTGTTTTAAAGTTAACTCTTTCTTCGAACAAATCTTAGCGGCATTCTTCAATATATTCTTTTTCATATCCATCTTCATTCATTACCTTTCCAAATCCAAAACTAACAGATAAATATTTCATCTTAAATAATTAAATTAGCTCTTCGAAAAGCAGATAACTTTCAATTTACGTCAACGAAAATAATTTATTGCTTACCACAACTTTTGACCTTTGGTAACCTGTTACAATGGATTTAAAATTACTTACGAAAGGATAAAGTTAGTTGAATAAAAAAGGTTATCGGATTTAAGAATTAGGCGAAGAATTAATACAAAAGGTTTGTTAGTGAAATTAAATCAGTTTGAAGATACAGCATTTTTGAAGAGTTATCGCAATTTATTCTGTTTCAACGAGTCTAAAGTAAGGCTTCATTGTTATTAAAATACCAACTTTTAACAGATCTTTTATTCCAGTTATATTTCTATTATATTGAGCTCATCAATTCAGTCGTTAAACGTCCATTGCTGGACATAAGCTTTCGTCAAGAATTCCACACCCATCCATACTGCGCTGCTAGCGTCCAGAACTTCCTGTGATCTTCGCCAAACCACTGGTCCACATTGTGTGGGATTTTTTTTCCTCAGCAGAGGAGGCAGAGAATCCTCATGGATACCACCGCAACGGCAAGTGTCAAGGTGATTATATCGGACTCCTGTCGAATCGAGGCGGCTCGATCCGATCCGATCTCGTGTTCTCACATGCATTATATTCATACACAGATCTAGTATATTTTTTTTTTTTTATACTACAACGGTAGCAATAAGGCTTACGGCCTGCCTGATGGTAAGCAGTCACCGTCGCCTATGGACGCTTGCAACACCAGGGGCATCACAAACGCTTTGCCGACCTTTTTAAAAACCTATTTACTCCCTTTTTGAAGAACCCTATACTGTAATCCCCCGGGAAAGCCTCAGCAGGGAGCTCGTTCCACAATCGGAGCGTGCGCGGAAGGAAATTACGTTGAAACCGCACTGTGCGTGACCATTTAGGCTCCAGCATGTGAGGATGAACACCCTGCGATGGCGAGCGGTGCGATGGTAGAATGTGGCCGTGGGCATCATGTCGAACAATTCTTTGGAACACAACCCGTTGTATAAGCGATAGAAAACACACAAAGAGAGATATTACTTTCGATTAAGTTTTTCAGTGAATTAAAGTAATTAATGAAAATACAAATTATTGTGATTTTAATTACCTATTGAATATATAATGAAATGCATTGGCAGTGTATGCGATACGTTAGTATGCATTGTAAACCAGAGCGTGTATTAATTTAGGTATAGTTTTGGACCGTGTCTCATTTAAATTGTAGATATTGACGACCTCCATAATCGAGTGGATAGTACACCGATTTCAAGGTGTCGCCATCTCTGAGGTCCCGGGTTCGAATCCCGGTGGGAGCAAATGTTTGTGTGATGAATGCGAGCATTTGTACCTTAGTCATGGTTGTTGATATATATTTATATAAACAATATTTATATATGTAAAATACGAGTATATGTATGTCTATCCGTTACCCTAGATCCCATAGCACAAGCCTTACAAAACTTAGTTATATATATATATATATATATATATATATATATATCTATATATATAAAAGAAAGTCGTGTTAGTTACACCACTTATAACTCAAGAACGGCAGAACAGATTTGGCTGAAAATTGGTAGGGAGGTAGCTTAGAGCCAGGAGACGGACATAGGATACTTTTTATCCCGTTCGACAGCGTTCCTGTGTGACTTGACATGAAACGTCAGTCACTATAAAACGTGGTATAACAAAAAAGAATCAGACTTGGAATAACAAAACGCAAATGACAGCTATGTAATTGACGTAAAATGACAGCTATGTAATGAGATCCCAACCAATATGCCGTTTGAATTTAAAAGACTTCAATTTCCGATACGTCTTGCATTTGCCATGACAATCAACAAATCACAAGGCCAATCCTTAAAAGTTTGTGGTTTAAATCTAGAACATTCATGTTTTTCCCATGGTCAATTATACGTGGCATGTTCACGGGTCGGAAGACCATCTGCGTTGTTTGTTTTTGCGCCTGATAATAAAACAAAAAATGTCGTGTATCACAAGGTGCTTAAGTGAAGAGCAACCTATGTACTAAAATACAGAAATAATAATGAATGATTAATGTAGTTATTTAATTTTTTTTTTGTATTTTTTCGAATAAAATAAAAAAAAAACTGCTTATTTATTGCCATTAAGGCGGAACAAAGTTCGCCGGGTCAGCTAGTAATAAAATAAAAATTACGAAAAGAGAAAACGCAGATACTGTGACCATCTTTCTTATATATAAAAATGAATCGTAAAATGTGTTGGTAAGCACATAACTCAACAACGCCTCCTGGACCAGCATGGCACTGTGAGTTAAAATGTATAGTCAATTTGGGCTTTATTTTTTTTGTATAAAGTTCATATTGCAAGCACTCACTGTTGTCTAAGCAATGTAGGTGTGTTCCTAACATCAAAGATTCATCTAAGACATCAATTTGCGCTTTATTAACGCTATATAAAGTTGAAATTTAATCATATCTATCAAAACAGTGTGCGTGTGTGCGTTGGAACACAAAATACATAGTTGGATGATTTAATGTCACGCTCCATAATTGAATAGTGACAAAATGTAATTGTTAATTTGGACCATTTTGCAATTAATAATTTTTATCCACAACGCCCTACCACAAGGGTAACGGTTCTGGACAGGAGAATTTTTCGCCCTGACTATAAAATAAGTAGGAACAAAAAACTGCAATTTCACAAGTCTTTTTGACAGGACGAAGTCTGTCGGGTCCGCTAGTATATATATATATGTAAAATAAAAGTTTGGTAAAGCCACCTAAATACATATGTAAACAGGATTTAATAAATAGTCATCACAGCCCGTACCCACACCAAGGGGTACGAACCTACCCTATTATATTAGGGTGATTAGACCTTAGTCGACCACGCTGGCTGATTGTAGTTTGGTCAACTTCAGATACAGCTTTGAGTTTCTATGCAAATGTATGTAGGAAGTGTACATATGAAATTCGAAAAAGGAAAATAATTTTTGTACTTAGCTGGATCGATACAAATCGCCTTGGAACCGATAAAACCACAACGGCAGCGCCGCCGATAAATCGACAACGACTTAATTTTAAAATGAGTTCACATTTCACTAATTAAATTAATTATTTTTTGATCCTTTGTATCAACAACCCTAGCTCAGCGTAAGAGAAATACTCCGCAGCAATCTATTGAGCGCCATTATATTTCTCATATCTTAAAAGTTGATTAGGAGCGTCATTTGAAATGTTTTCGCTTCTATTTTGAAGTCAGTTATTCTGAAAGTAATAGGTTTTCTTGTCTTGTAAATGCACCTAGGAGCTAAGGTCCATTCAATATTTAACTTATCATACCTTGCTATTGCATTATACTTTTAAAAATGTATAGAATAGTTACTAGAGTAATTTATGAGAACAGGATAAGGGGGAGATGCTTTTGACGCATATAAATTAAGTTTTCGTAGTTAGTACATTTTTTCTTCATCAATTTATTTTAATAACATTATGTTTAATTACATTTTTACATTAATATCTAAGGTAATATTCGTATCGTCATTTAGCAAAACAACAATTTGATTTACAACACTTTGATTATATTTATATCAGCTTTGCCCAAAGTTAGTGCTCAGAAGCTGCTAGACAACTTAGCATAGCTATGGATGTCATTAATAATCATATTATCTTGTACTTTACAATTACAAAACATATACAATGTCTGTATAGAACAGACCCATCTGCCTTCCCTACTAATATAGTAACGAAACCACAAACATGACGTTTCTGCTGTCACGAGTGGTCACAGATTCATAAGTTGTCATAATGTGATAAAGTCATTATGGCAGTTTTACTATAAATATCTGATTTGAGCAATTTATATTTGATGAAAGTATGTTAATATAGACATTTCAGTTTGTTTTTTTATTAATATTGTTTTAAGATTTCTAAAAAATGTGCATTTATTTTTTACGTAATTCTAATGAAACGAACACATTTCTGGCATTCTCCCATTAAATGTAACATTTTTTAATATAGAAAGTATACCTATAAACTTACAAATAACAAAGTTATTTTGATATTTGTTTATACGCTCATACAAATTAGGCGAGTTTACTTAATTATGACGTCACGATTACAGTGTTTTTAGTATAGAGCGTTTTTGAGCAAACAGGTTGATGTATCTTCAAAAGTAATAGGCACAGTTATACTGTTGGTTCTACAATATTTCTCAGTTAAAGGATACAATATTTCTCTTATTATATATAAAATTTAAAAAAATTGTCGTCTACCCAATTATATTGAAAGCTTTTAAGATATTAATTTTAGAAGAATATATAATACTTTAGTAGACTATAGATGAAGTCAACATTATTACCTGTATGATTACATTGCATGCTCTACCCTACTCAAGGGTGCCACCAAGTCTACGCAATTTAAAATGCCGTGGCATATTCTTGCCGACATAAAACATGGCGGCGATGGAAGCAGAGCGCGCCAATTTCACAAGCCAATGGCTCGCAACCCCGATTGGAAGCTCTATAGTGTCATTATGTGATAGAAAAGTTATGTATGGTATGGAGTATTGTAAATCTTCCGGTTTGACTCGTGGAACAGTTGGAGTACGATGGCAATCACTAGTGATAATTCATTTGACTCAAACTTTAGTTATATTTTAATTAGGTGCTGTCAAACGATGAACTAAAATAAATTTGTCAGAATAAAAAGTTTCTTATTCTATTATAACCCTTTCTTACTCATCATATTGTCGTATTGTATGGTTTGAAAGAAATGCCTTTTCCATACTAATATTTTCCTTAATTACAATATATTTGATATCCGAGAAATTAAACTGTTTAATTATCACTGGTGATAATTCATTATATCAACTTTAGTTATATTTTAATTAGGTGCTATCAAACGATGAACTAAAATAAATTTGTCAGAATAAAAAGTTTCTTATTCTATTATAACCCTTTCTTACTCATCATATTGTCGTATTGTATGGTTTGAAAGAAATGCCTTTTCCATACTAATATTTTCCTTAATTACATATTTATATCCGAGAAATTAAACTGTTTAATTATCACTGGTGATAATTCATTATATCAACTTTAGTTATATTTTAATTAGGTGCTGTCAAACGATGAACTAAAATAAATTTGTCAGAATAAAAAGTTTCTTATTCTATTATAACCCTTTCTTACTCATCATATTGTCGTATTGTATGGTTTGAAAGAAATGCCTTTTCCATACTAATATTTTCCTTAATTACATATTTAATATCCGAGAAATTAAACTGTTTAATACTTTGACACATATCCCGATAGATATTCAACTTTAAATATTTCGTGTTGCATAATCAGTAAATAAATAACGGGAGTTAACACGACATAACAATTTTATTGTTATATTTTACGGTGCAGTCTGGTCGAAACGTTGGGTAATAGAATTCATATATAATATTACTTCCCGTTAAGTATCTTATATATTGACTTTAATATATTAATTAACTAATAATGCAATATACAGTCAATAACTATTGTTTTCAGTAATGTATAGGAAATAAAGTACAAAATACTGGAACGGCAAATTGACGTTACTTTAATGATCTGTTTTTTCAATTTAATTAAACAAAATCCGTTGAGCTAATGTAATCAAAACTCGCTCGACACAATGTTATACAAGGTAAATGGATTTCCATAAATCATATACTGTAAGTTAATTACTTAAAAGTACCAAAAACTGTTCACGAAAATGTCGAAAAATTGCTAAAACTAAGGTTTAAAGTTTAGTGTAGTTTGATGTACAGTCAAGCAGCACATTAAATAAAAAAAATAAAAAAAAATACTTCAATTAGAAAAACAACTTTTATTACGCAGGGAATAGAAGCAGTAAGATTTTTGACATGCATATTAATTTTTGGCAAGGAAATTCAATTATCAAAAGTAAATCCGCAATTTTCTTTATAACCGTTTTGATAAATCTAACGTATTAATATGTGATTATAGAATAAGCTTTTCGAAAAAAACAATAACAATTTTTTGCCATCGTTTCATATGACGTTTAACTTCAGACGTCAAACGTTCATCTTCATCACTTAAATAATTGGTATTTCACAACACAGTGCATTTTATCAGCAATTTCCTGTCTTCCACTACCAAACTATGGAATGAATTGTTCCAAACTGGTGTGATAGCCAAATCTTCGAAAAATGAGCGTATTCTGTTCTGCACGTTTGCCTAAAACAACGAAAAAACGAAAAAGACATAAAAAGTATGGTTAATACAAACGATTTTGCATCATAGTTTTAATCAGTACTTTCAAAGATGCGAAGACGTTAAGCATTCACAATATAACATGCCACGCGTCTTCGTCTGCAAATACCTAGGGGCTGAAACTTCCATAGAATTACAATAGCTGCAGGAAGTTCTGGCAAAGGTTATTGTGGGGAATTGAATTCGCTCAGACATTCAAACTATTTAATCAAACCAGGATACCAGACAATCGTATTATACGAAAATTAGCTTCACAAGAGCGTAAAACGTACAACATTATAATAACAGCGTAGAATGATTCCTAAAAATATTATAAATGCTAAAGTTTATAAGTATGTATGTTTGTTTATCTTTCACGTAAAAACTACTGAATATATTTTAATAAAACTTTATAATAATATTGCTTATACAATATAATAACATACTCGTATAAGCTACAATTTATAAAGATATAATAATAAAACAAAAAGCCTTTATTTCCTTAACCTTATTTTTTCAATTCTCATGTTAGTAATTGATATTTTTAGATATTAGTTATTAGTAGAGATCGGATAATCGGATGCATATTTACCTAAAGTTAATTTTTGGCTCACAAATTATGGAAGCGGCTTTTTAACCCGGCGTGAGTGAGGTTGGGTATGTCATACCCGAAAAGTTTCTAAACGCAGCTATTTTAATGTTACTGTTGCCATGCAAGTCCTGTTGTTTCAGTAGCTGGAGGTAAAGATGCAAGGGGTGAGGTACAGTATCGAGTTTAGTGTTGCACCGGCGGCGACGGCAAATACACATGCGTACACGTGGCTGGGGTACGGAATTGTGTTGATTTGTAGGTGTAATTTTGGTGCTCTATTACATGATCCCACAAGACTTTTCAATTTATAATAATAAAAAGACACTATTGTTATATTGATTTACCAAAGTTGGAATTTTGTTAGATTTTTATGGCAAAAGAAATGAATTGCCTAAATTTGTATTTTTCGAAAATAATTTAGATATTTTGTTATTTCAATAAAAAATAATGCTGCTTAACTTAATGTTGGTATTTTATTTACTCATCTTGTTGAATAGTTACTATTATTAATATATCTTAAGCATTAATGCTAATTACACAATCATAGTATCACAAATTTTACATCAAAATTTTGGGTATATCATACCCACATCATAGCTGGTGTAACAATTTCTCACCTCATTCACGCCGGGTTAAAATACATTTTGTTAAATTAATATCCCGGGAAAAACGGGACTGCAAATTTAACGTAGTGATATTGTTTGAAAATTATTTTCAAAAGACCGAGACTCCGGGTTCATTTATACAACTTTATTTATGCAACATGTTCTACAGTACCGGAATTCCGGGATTTTTTATTATGGAAATAAAATAAAAAGACAGTTCCATACTTTGTCAAAAACTAAATCAGGTAAATAAATAAACATCCGGCTATCCAATTCCGCAATCCCGGGATATTTATTTAACAAAATAATAAAAAGCCGTTTCCATACTTTGTCTTAAACTAACTTTAGGTAAAGATGCATCCGATTATCCGATCTCTAGTTATTAGTGTCTAAATGTTAGTAGAAGTTAGTATTGCTATTGGTTATGGACCGCTCTCGGGTGAAGGCCTCCTCCAGTCCTTTCCACTTGTCTCTGTCCTTGCCGACAATTTCCCAGTCCTTTCCTGCTAATTCCGTTAAGTCGCCCATCGTCTATTTGGTCTCCCTACCCTTCTTTTGCCGATTGGCCTTTCCAAATTATAAAGATATGCGACATACTAATATAAGCTATTTGTAATGCTAATCCTGCGCAGACGAAGTCGCGGGCACCAGCTAGTGCATATATAAATATTTTTGAGAGAAATATCTATTAATTCATTATACAAATATCTACCCCCACCGGGACTCGAACCTGGGACTTCAGAGACACATTGTAACCGATGTACGAGTACTGTAATAGTCATTTGGCTACGGAAGGTCGTTATATGCAAAACGAGTTGCCACAGTTTGAGTTGAATGAATTCTCGACCTTATAAAAAGAAATAAAATATTAAACACACATATAATAGCTACTTTACATGCGAGTAATCTTGTAACTAGATTCAGCGTGTAATTGATAAAAATACACAGCATGAGTCTTGATAAAGTGCACAAACGAAAACGGGTGAAGTTATATTTAATTTTATAGATAAAATCAAATTAATGCCATGGTTTTGAATTTTTTTTTTCGATTTCGCTACCTTGTATAAATAAAATATCTATACCTTTTACAGAAGTAACCTATCTTTGCAAAATTGCAAAAGTGTGCGCAGGCCTTATAATAAGCTCGTCTCTCGAAAACTCATCGTCGTTCGGCTCTAAAACATGATTTTTTCTATTAGATAGGTCATGTAATGTAGCTAGTAAAGACTAGTTAAGGTAGGAGAAGAGTCGTATGGTTTTTTTTCCCTCAGGAGAGAGAAGCTGAGAATCCGCACCAAGGAGCACGAAACGTGCCCAGGATACCCCCGCAATGGCAAGTGTCACTGTATACATAATTGAAATTCAATTTCGTTTTAGTACGAAGTGTACAGTTACAAAGTTTGATTAATACTTAGATGCTTGGCTAACCTCAAACTTAACTCTTGATTAATATTGCAATGTCTCGGTTCCGCACTTGAGAATATTTGCACAGTTCTCATTGAGTATTAATAACATAACCTCATTCAAATTCAATAGTTTCAAGTAACTTGGAGCGTAACGAAACTACGAGTTATTATGTTCATGTCACAGTTTTGGTTAAAGGCTTAATTTTGTATTTTAAGGCTACTTGAGTAGCGTTAGAAAGGGATGGCACTATGTAGGCTCAATAGCACCATCTATTTCTAACAGTACTCAAGCAGAGATTTGAGTTTGATTTTAGGATACGATTCTTAGAAATCAATTGGTTGTTTAAATAACGAAATATTCATTTCGAGATTTATTGATGACTTCAAAAGTACTTAAGCTATACAATGCTGTAATGAACACAAGCATATACACTACACTACTGTTAGAACTTAGTAGTACAATGTTGACTATACTTAATCGATTCCTAAAGTAAAGCTAAGATTAATGATGCAATGGATCTCCGTTTCTGTTTGCGCAAGTGCGGAAGTACCGCGCGCTTTTCAACATCCGTTTCCGCAACTTTCATAATGGAGATTTAAACGGAAGTTTACAACCGACGGCTTTTATTTATGACGGATAACTTTTTATAAAATATACTAAACCACTACAAAATTTTGAATATTAATAAAAGGTTCAGTTGCAATATTGTTTTCTATAGACATTTCTAATTTATCTATTTCTAATCTAGATTTGGTGTATTTGATACATAATAAAGAATTATATTTGAAAATTAACACTTCCGTTTCTGTATCCGTTTCCGTTTCTGTTTCTGCTAAAATTTACTTTGACATCTGTTTCCGTTTCTGGTTCCGCCAAGACACTGCCGTTGCATCATTAGCTAAGATAGACGAGGTTTATGCCATGTTTCGAAAGTCTTGAAGTAAGTCACCTTGGACCTAATTCACAATAATCCGCATGCATGTATATCCTTCATCTATATACAATTATCACAGTACTGGATATAGCCAATAA
Source organism: Scirpophaga incertulas (assembly GCA_036419045.1). Classification (NCBI taxonomy): domain Eukaryota; kingdom Metazoa; phylum Arthropoda; class Insecta; order Lepidoptera; family Crambidae; genus Scirpophaga; species Scirpophaga incertulas. Next base: position 6,191,343 of record CM071641.1, read on the forward strand.
CATACGTTTAACTATTATATATTCATGATGAATGTGGGTTATATCGATTCGTGTTATACCTTCAAGGTTTATCGAAAGAATCAGTAATTCAAACGTTTCTTGGTAGAGAATTGAATATATTTCTTTAAGTTGTTTCAACATAGAACAATATTACAGAACATTGAGATTTCATCTTTTATAAATGTGCTAAAATATATAAGCAATTTTCGATTACTATTGCAACAAACCATTTGGTTATTAAAATACGACACGTTTCCCTACCTTTGTATGTGTCTAATACACAAGTCGTGCAAGCCAGAAGAAATAAAAAAAATAGTATATTCCATCTCGATATATTTGAAAAAAAAGGCAATTATTCATTACATAATAGGATATACATATCTTTTTGTCAATGCGGTTGCCTAAAATGGTAAATTAAAGATATGTGAACTGTAATTGTATTTTAATACAATCAAATACAAAACAAAATCTGGGAATGTATTACAATTATGTTCTTTAGTGAAAAGCTGGCCTTAGTATGAACTATATAAAACATATGTTCATGAAATTTTATAACAATGGAAAGTACTCCGAAAGTAGTTGATGTAGTTATAAGTAGCTGTAGCGCAAACCACATATTCTACGAGTACTAAATAAGTGCATTGTGGTGTTGTGCATCCATGACGGCTTTTGTTCGCCGCGGACAGCGGAAGCCGGGCGTGGCGCTGCGACGCGCGCGACAGTAGCGATACGATCACGACACGACGCGGCGACAGCTCAGATAGTTTTGTGTGGAGAGAGTTCGTTAAATTCTGATAATCATGGAGCCTCTTTACCGACGACGACACAAAGTCGTGACTAACGTAGCGCGCAACAAGTGGTTAATAATGGGTTAGTCGGAAATAGTAGATATGGTCTATGTCTCAAAAGGTACGAAACAGTGAGTCACCTGGGATCCAACTCGCTCACAATACATTAAAATACTGCACAGTTAATCGGAACACAAAATATGTCGAAGTCCGCCATTTTGTTTCCGTCTCTTCTGTTTTATAAAGTCGTGACTAACATAGCGCGTAACAAGTGGTTTTTGGACTAGCTGGGAATAGCGGCCGACCAAAACAGAAAGTTAAACCGAAACCGAACAAAGTTTGATTTGTGTTTAAGTGGAATTAAATCTTATGTTATGTACAATGCATATCAAAATGTTTCTGTGCCTGTCTATTATCTACAGAGGTCGGAATTAAGTACAGTTATTCATGTACTTACACTGATTTCATGCAGCAAAAGAATAAAATGGATATACCTCAAATCCCGAGATTAATTTTAAAGAACAGAAAAATATCCAGTGATTTTTTAAATAAAAAGTTATTTACTATTACACAATTTAAACTACTGCACGCGCGACGTTGCCAAACTTACATCAATGACATCGGATGTCCGAAGTTGCAAAATTCCAATACGCGCTATGTTGCCACATTTGTAGTTCGCACGACATAGCTTGTGAGAATAAAAGAATACACAAGAATACACTTAACGGAATGGACTACAGTTTTATTAATATTTATTAGTAATATTGGTTAGAGCGTCGGTGGCGCTGTGATCTCGGCACTGGTTTGTGTGTCGCATAGAATCGGGAGTCCCGCGATCTAATCCCCACCGTGTACCAATGTGTTTTTCGTTCCGAATTTCATATGTACATTTATCCGATGCTCCTACGGTGAAGGAAAACATCGTGAGGAAACCTGCGTACATCTGCGAAGCGATTCAAAGGTGTACGTAGTCAACCAACCCGCACTGGGCCAGCGTGGTTGACTAAGGCCCAATCGCCCTAACGTAGTTAGGGTAGGCTCGAGCCCCTCGGTGGGGACGTATATGAGCTGTGATGATGAATATTGTTAGCCACACGGGATTGTCCATTATAAATCCCGGGAAGGTCCACATTTCAATGGAAGTACATAAATAACTCCACCGAATTCCGACTTATCTATTTATCTTCGTAAATATGTATTTCACTTACAAACATTGTCAGATATTAATAGCTCTCGTCCTTAACTATGAAATTGCGTCCTTCACTAAGAAACCCGTATATGAATTCGCTTGTATTTAAAACTTTATAACTTTAAATTTCAGCGCAATAGAAAATATATACTTTTTTATTCCTCATGCTCGGAAAGGAGCGTTTCCTTGATCTGAGTATTGGGAGGAAAACGCTAGTTCCCACCAGCGGGCGGGAAATTCTCGCGGGCGGGAAATTCTCATACTATTTACTTCCCTCCTGAGGGCGGAAAGTAAAATTTTAAAATAGAACTGAATTAGGCTACGTACTATCGGGGACACTGGCGCCTTACCACCTCTAGAGCGTTAGTCGCTTGCACACTGCACGATGCTACGGCTACAAGCTACGCCTTTCGTTCATTCAACTATTGTGCTCGCGCGGAAACATGCAAGTGAGATAGCGCTAAGCGAGCGAGATAGCAATAAGCGAGCGATATTAAAAAAAATATCTCTATGGAAACGGTATTTGGTTAAACGGGGACGCGGCGTTCTATGGCGACGTTACAAAAGACACCGACCATGTTTTTGTGTGCGGCGCTTTGATATGCCGCCACAAGTGTTTTGACAACATTTTCTCTAGATTGCAACTCTTAACTGACTCTTTGACCATTGTTACTAACTGAAATAATTGTTTATATAGTATTAAGCAATGTTCAGTTTGTTACAAAACACTGCAAATTTGATAGTTGCTATAAAATGCTGTACACGAGGTAATTACAAATTTACAGCGAGCTACTATTTTTTATACCCTTGTTATTAACAAATATCATTGTTTTTTAATTATAAACAATGTTCCGTATGTTGCGAACGTTGCAAAATTAATACACGTTACAAAATAATGAGAACAACCTAATTCTAAGTTTGCAGCGTGTTACAATTTTTTTTGACAATGTTATTAACAAAAAACACTTTTCACCCCTTTTCAACCCTTTCCGTACACCCCAGAGCGCTGCAAAATCACACGGTAAGGTATTTCACCTTCCTTAATGACCCCTCAACATTTTAGCGAGTTAGTATTGTAGGTAATTTCTTTCGGGTTTCAGGCTCTAATGACTGGCCTTATTGTCTTCTCGATGAATATATGTAATTAAAAAGTTAAGGATAAACAGGATAACTCCGTTTTTAAATGCATTATAAACATGTGAGTTTTCTACATTTACTTGTTGATTTTACGGTTAAGTAAAACATTTTAGTTCCAGCAGATATTCCACAAGTAAAAATAGTTTTTGCTAAATACCAATAACTATTTTGTTTTAGTTTAGCTTTGACTTTTATTGCTATTATATATTTACTGCTAATGACTTCTATGTGAATTAATATAATAGAAACAATAAGGAAAATATTAAAAACAAAAGAAAGTGAGTCTTAAAATGTATATTAATAATTCTGCAAACATTAACGTCTTTGATACGAGTATAATTAATCTTAATATTCTTAAAAATTTGAAATCCCTATACTGTCGAGCGAACCGGGTTCTCGCTATCTTATTTTCTTCGCTTAGAATAATTTTTCTAGCAGGTTTTCTGTGATGTAGCCCAGCGCGATGAAGTGCTCTCCTTACAGTCCTCAAGCTGCAGTCAAATTGCTGGGCGAAGGCACTTGTGGGCGTGAATGGCTCCACTGCATATGTGTTGAGTTGACCATTTCTTGAGCTTGTTGAGCATTAATTAAATATGGATGTGCCGAGCGTGGTCGATCGTTAAAATCACCCTCCTCTTCGATTCGACGAACCCAAAGACGAACTGATCGTCTCTGAAAAACAAAAAAAACTGTTTAAATACCTAGGTTTTAGTAATACTTAAACTTATTAATTTAACTTATAAAAAAGGTATAGGTCTTTGTAATAGAATCAATAAAATCATATTAAAGTTACCTATCTTTTAAAACTCCAACTTAAAAATCGAATCGCCTATATGTCAAAGGAGCGCATCATTTTCCTTGAATTGCATATTATAACGCCCCGCAATTATAGAATGAATTAAATTCTTAAGACGTGGTGGTAAGAGTGAAGTTTACTTGCACATTTGAACGGTATGACACGTGCCGAAAGCGGCAAGCGGCGTCTTTTAATAATAAGATCAATGAGAACCGCCCGCGGTAATTTTTAAAGAATTAGCAGTGTTTTATTTAATTTAAGTATTAAGAGTAAGGAAGTCTGTGCTTAATAAAATAACATTCTACTCATGAATACAAACACTATTATTTTGGGACCGACTATTAACTGGACAAAAAATCCATACATATTGACTGCGTAGATATTGACTATTTGTATATGAAACGGTTTCAATTTCAAAACGCCACTTGACCGCTAAGTACTAATAGCTAGCTACTCGTAGAAGTATATCTATACGTTAAATAAAAAAAATAATTACCTACATCTTTATAAGATTTACTTTTAAAAAATTTTAAACATTTAAATAAAACTTACCGAGAACCAAGTTCTTGCGAAATTTGCGTAATATTCCTGCCGAGTTCATGAAGAGCAACTATTCTTGCTCTTTCTTCAACAGAAAGATTTCGTAAGGCCATGGTCCTTGAGCAGAGGTCGTAGCGAGCACAGAAACTAACAGCAGCGAAGACGTGAACAATTCACGAAGGCGTAAAGCAGACTGATACCTATACCTACCAAAAGAGATTTCAAAATCGTTTGTTTGAAATCTCTTTTGGTATAATGAATGGTCGTAGTAAATCGTAGTAAAATACGTAACCAATCAGGGATAGCTACGCATCGCGTAGTCGTGCCCGGTGCGAGCCGCTTGCATACGAATATTTCTAAAAAGTGGTAAGGCGCGAGAGACCCCGATAGTACATACAATCTTTGGTACAATGATAATAAAAGTATTTGGCTGAATGGCCAGTGAAAGGTAACGCCATGTGCTCCAAATGGCAAAATACCTGAGAAAAAGATAATTTTGGCGGGAGGGGAATCTGTTACGCTATACCGAAATCTTGATTGTGTGATTTAGGTATTTAAGAAAAGCTATTTTTCTTGCATTCGAAATGAAAAGTAGAGTGCTACACCCTAATCAAAACCCTACTCGGACTATAGTCTAACAACCTCGTAGGGATTGATTCCTTTTCACCCTTATAAAGCAATCTACTATTGCATTACTTCTGAATCCTAAACTTTTGGTTACAATTAAATGTCCGTATTAGCATATTTTAAACTAAAAATATCTAAAAAGTATCTGCTGTTGTTTTACGTCAGAATTTTTAACATAACTGACTATAACTTTATGACAACAAATTTTCTTGCCTTCTAATTTATTTATTAACACGTGTCTATAAATTTCGTGGTTTGCCCTCTTGGTTATAAAATAAATGAGAAAACGTTAGTATGGACTAAGCCAAAGTTTGAAATCTCCATACAAAACAAAACAATATAAATATCTTATAATCCTGTACTGGGGTCTATTGCTTCCCCGCACCCCTTTATTACAGTACAGTTATATGAGTGTATAATATCTCCGCCTCGCCTTTACTTTTCACATTCCTTTCTATTCACACCTTTCGTAGAGAAAAGGTGAGATTTTTATTTATTAATAATCTAATTTTGGACACAAACAGTTATAATAATAAATAAACAGTCGACAAACTTGAACTTGAAAAATATAATTCTCAAAATCAAACCCATTAAGGCAACATTCGAATGTAAAATAATACACAAATAAATCTCAATTAACATTATACATTTTAATTATTAGGTTTTTGATTTTTGACCTACTTAAATAAAGATTAAGTATGTTTTGTATGTATGTATTTCGATTCGTCTATCTTCAATGGATTAAAAAAAATCATCGTTGTGACTGAAATACACCATTACGCCAACGTTTAGAATCCATCGACTTATCAGGCTCAGGATTTTCGATCAAATCTTGACAGCAATGAAACGAAAAGTTCTTTGGTTTCTGAAACGCCATTCCCTAATGGATATTCATTTTATAATTCATACTGATTTTAATAGACTATAATAAATTTAACGCTGGGTTGAATGCTACTTGTAAGAGCTCGAATAGAAATATTAGTGTTAAGAATTAATACAGCCAATTTATTCAGAAAACTGACACCAAAAGAAATTGTAACTGTTAATATAAATTATTATAGCAATATATTTTATTTATATTTTTAGTGCATATTTACTTGTTTTAGAACAGTTTTTTTTAATAAGTAGGTAATTGTATGTTAAAATTTACCTCCATAGTCGAGTGGATAATACACCGGTTTCAAGGTGTCGCCATCTCTGAGGTCCCGGGTTCGAATCCCGGTGGGGGCAGATGTTTGTGTGATGAATGCGAGCATTTGTAGGTACCTTAGTCATGGTTGTTGATATATATTTCAATAAAAATTATTTATATATGTATAATATATGTATGTCTATCCTTTACCCTAGATCCCATAGCACAAGCCTTATAGAGCTTAGTTTGGGCTAGGTTAATTGGTGAAAGTGTAACAAATATTTATTTATATATTTATTTATTTATTTACTTACACAACGTGATATTTGAGTTATTTGTCAATTTGACACAAAATGCAAATCTAAGACTTATATTATATATGTGTGTGTGTGTATATATATATAATGGTCCAAAACGGGACCTACCTCACGAGTAAAATAAAAAAACATAAATCGAAATCTTTTAAAAGAAACTTAAGATATAACAAACATAAAAAAATCGGATATAGAAACTCCCTTTTTTTTAAATCGGTTTAAAATAGGTCCACTTGGTCGAGCAGCTGGTGAATAACTTAGCACAAACGAATCCGCACATAATAAACAGTTTATAACAGTATACGATTTAACCCTTCGCTGGGAGGTTTTGGAGGTAATCCTGACCGTATCAACATCAATAACGACGCGGTGAGGGATTTCCTCTCACGCACTATATTTATATCTCCTTACTAGTGCAGCACCCCGTATTTATCTATTCCATCGGCTCCTTTCAAATCTCCTTTTTCACTCGGGGAGAAAACGATGTAAATCTTTTTGTCTGACATATAAACTGTAATACATACACAGCTCTATTTTATATTGAAATAAACCGAGGGCCTAGACAAGATGCCTTTCTATTTTCGTAATCGCATCGCTAAAATAAAAAATGTATGGTATTGAAATAACCGATCGCTTGACTTTTCGAGTGGTTATGTCAACACCATACATTTTTTATGTTAGCGATGCGATTACGATTATCGATAGGTATCTTGGCTAGGCCCTCAGTTTTCACATCTGAATCAGCGGTGAAGTTCAGATTCGTGTTATGTAAGGAAATGATATCTGCACCAGTGTCAGTATATAATAAATAAATAACAGTCTTATAAACTGTGCCATGTACTTTAGGTCATAAAAAAAGAACAAAATAAACTTTTCCATATAAAAGCTTGTCGCGAAAGTTTACTTACTTTAAACGACAAGCTTTTATATGTAAATGTTTATTTTGTTCTTTTTAGCCCACAAAACAAGAGCTTGTATTAAATTTTTTTATTTACTTTAATTTATTTTCCGACTAAAAAACCAAGCTTAGCGAACCCTTTCATTTGATACCCATATTGTAGAGCGTGCATTATAAATAATTGGTCCGCCATCTTGGGAAAGTCCGCCATATTGGATTAAGAGTGACGTCACATAATTTGTCGAGGTGTTCTTTGCAAGCCCTTTCATTTGATACCCATATTGTAGGGGTGCATTAAAAATAATTGATCCGCCATCTTGGTAATGCCGCCATGTTGGATTTAGAATGACGTCACACACATAACCATGCATTGTCATCCGTGTGCATGGAAAATTTCAGCTCAATCGGAGACCGGGAAGTGGGTCAAATTAAGATTCCAAGATTTTCTTACATAGTTACAAGTGAAGCTAATATAAAATCTTGTAAAAATAAGTGTAGAACTAACCTAGTAGGATAAAAAGGCTAATCTTTTTTTTCCGAAGTGAGTCAGATCCAATGCTTGGCTATAGATAATTTTAATACCGACAACTTCAGAGCCTCCTAACGGCGATTTTTGTCGTAAACTTTTTCTAAAACTTAAACGTATAATCGTGATCAGCTCGTCAAGGAGAACAATACTATCGAAAATTTGGAGTCGACGGCCGCTCGCCAAACTGCCACATAAACTGTGCCATGTACTTTGCATGATTTAATGTATATTTATATATTTAAAAACTAAATTTCATTTATTTAGGCTGACTTTATATATTTTTCAAAAATAAACTACATTGTTTTTTATACAAAGTTTTCCTTTTTACAGATTTAGTTTATTTATTCAATTTATTAAGTGCAGTATTAAGTATATGATGATTATATTCCAGAAAAATTCACCGATAGATTTGTGCCATGTACTTTGCATGATTTAATGTATATTTATATATTTAAAAACTAAATTTCATTTATTTAGGCATACTTTATCTATTTTTCAAAAATAAACTATGTACTATCGGGGACACTGGCGCCTTACCAGTTCTAGAGCGTGAGTCGCTTGCACACTGCACGATGCTACGGCTACAAGCCACGCTTTCCGTTCATTCAACAATTGTGCTCGCGCGGAAACATGCAAGCGAGACAGCAATAAGCGAGCGAGATAGCAATAAGCGAACGATATTAAAAAAATATCTCTATGGAAACGGTATTTGGTTAAATTTTGCTTGCGCTACCATTAGTAGTACCATCAGTAGCCATTTTTGGTTAAAGATATAGAGAGTTACGGGTAATTTGCGTAATATTCCTGCCGAGTTCATGAAGAGCTCTCTTCTTGCTCTTTCTTCAACAGAAAGATTTCGTGAGGCCATGGTCCTTAATAGTGCACAAGTCAGTAAAATACAATCAAACAGTAAAGTTTCTAGCAGAAGTCGACACAAAACAAAATCGATCAGTCCGGTATGAAAGCAGAGGTCGTAGCGAGCACAGAAACTAACAGCAGCGGAGGCGTCAACAATTTAAGTTGAAATCTCTTTTGGTATAATGAATGGTCGTAGTAAATCGTTGTAAAATACGTAACCAATCAGGGATAGCTACGGATCGCGTAGTCATGCCCGGTGCGAGCCGCTTGCACACGAATATTTCTAAAAAGTGATAAGGCGCGAGAGACCCCGATAGTACATTGTTTTTTATACAAAGTTTTCCTTTTTACAGATTTAGTTTATTTATTCAATTTATTAAGTGCAGTATTAAGTTTATGATGATTATATTCCAGAAAACTTCACCGATAGATTTCATATCTGATTTCACTTCACTCGCCCTTGATTTTTTTATTTAGAATATCAATTACATATTCGTTTGCAAACAATATCGTCATCGTATATTTTTGTATGAAACCTTGTACAGCGCCCCTTTTTTTTCCTGCAGAAAATGCATTAAATTGCATAACCCGGCTGCGGTGAGCCGGTGGTTATGTGGGGCTCTCCTCAGAAGCGGGAGGCCTACTCTCTAAAAACCTCAGCGATGACCTTCCTCAGGCATGTAGGGAGCCCCCGGGAATGCTAAGCGACTTCCGGGAACCCCCAGCCTCCACTCCCCTGCTATGTTCTAGGGGAGCCCTCCTCGGGGGAGATAACTATCTCCCCCGATCACGTACACCAACAAAGCCCCCCGGCCATGGGAGGGGCATTGTACAGCGCCCCCCGGCTATGGGAGAGGCGTTGTACAGCGCCCCTAGTGGAACGTAATTGTATAATTGCTCCATATGAAACTGACATGAGTTCTGTAGTTTACATCAGATCTCTATCAAAAACGATAGCAAACTCGTGGTAGAGCCACTGAAGTGATAGGTTTCAAGTGAAGTGAAAACGCAGTCTGCAATTAAATATGAGAAATATCATAGCAGTTGTGCATGAAATCAATCGTTCCATTAGTAGAATAAAAATCGAAGATTGACCGGGATACTTTTTATTAAGAAGATAGTTTCGTAGTATTGTTTCGAGATTGTCTTTTCACATCAACAAAATGACTACAACCGACTGAGTTATCTAACGCATTTTAAATATAACCCTGCTATTTTAGAGGTTTTATTTGTATTTGTCTATTTATTGTATTTTCAGGTCAATACAAATCTAAATATAGGACAAGACAATTTCACCTTAGCAAATATAATTTTTTTTTTATTTTTATCTATGCACTCTATATTTATTATCATATATACTCTATATTTGCCTCTATACTTTCCTGAAATTCTATTTCCATGACTACATCTGTAGTAATAGATATGAGAGGTTTTATTTGTATTTGTCTATTTATTATGTTATGTATTTTCATGTCAATACAAATCTAAAGATAGGACAAGAAAATTTCACCTTAGCAAATATAACAATTTTTTTTTTTATTTTTATCTATGCACTCTATATTTATTATTATATATACTCTATATTTGCCTCTATACTTTCATGAAATTCTATTTCCATAACTATTGGAGATACACGGAATTTTCTTGAGTAAGCGACAGATCTGCAACTATAACTAGGTAATATTGATATTGTCGATGTCGACCCAGACGATGCTACGCCCCGAGGGGATTCGCATAACATATCTGCATCAAGTTATCAAACTTACGTTCCCCAAATCGTTGAAATTTGAGCTATCCGGATATAGATGGCAAAACTTCCATGAACTTTCACCCAACTAGCAGCCTCCCCACCTCAAATACATAAATTATATGTTGGATTCATAACTAGCTATATATGGTACTAGTGATGTGCCGGATCAGATATTTGGTGTCAAGATCCGCAGATAGGGATACGGATACGAATCTTAACTTTATTACACTATCAGTGTCGGTGCGCGCGATCTTGAGTTGAAACATGTTTCGACTTGCATTGCGCGGCGGGTCTTTTTTTATTTTGTTTTACTTTAATGTGACACTGGGCAGCATAGATAACGCTTGTGTTTGGTATTTTTTTAAAAAGGCTACAAAAATGTTTGGTATTGTAATATGGAATTATTTTGTGATAATAAATGATGAATGTGCAAAGTGTAAAACTTCTGTTGGAAAGTATTCTCGTGAGGGTAAAGGCTCAACTTCCTTAAAAATCATTTACAAAGAAAACATCCTCAAAAATATGATTTATTCTTTAAAGAAGACTCTGCTAAATAGATCCGTAAAAGATCCGCCAAAAGTAACGGATACGGACACGGATACTAATCTTTCTTCTCCTCGGATATCTGCGGGTACGGATACGGATATCCGGCACATCACTATATGGTACTTAATCAGTCTTCCATGGTCTTCATTCATTGATAAGTTTGCTACTTTTAATTATATTTATTTGCAAATAAGTAAAACATTGCTAACGTTGTGTTGAACTGGTTTTCTACTCGAGAGACTTTCTTTCAATTTACTTCTTTCAATAGCCAATTTGATATTTACTTACATTTACAAGACATTACTGGAAATATTAAGAGGTGTTCTGGATACATCTACTATTTAAGGTGACCAATACGAGCTTCAGAGTGGTTGACTAACACATAAACATTGTTAACTTCATTGGAGTAAGTCTTCTGTGGAGACATATCATCATCAATACATAGTATAAAACAAAGTCGCTTTCGCTGTATTTTCGTCCGTATGTATGCTTAGATCTTTAAAACTACGCAACGGATTTTGACGCGGTTTTTTAATAGATAGAGTGATTCTTAAGGAAGGTTTGTATGTATAATAAATGCATAATATAGTAGAGAAACACTGATAAATTTAAAGGTTTCTAATGTGATGTCGTAAATAAGCACGTTTTTTTGCGCTTATATTGCAAACGCTGGCTGAACCCTACGAGATAGACCAAAATAATTTACTACAGTATTGTACAACTTACAAAAATCCACAAAAAAGTCCGCGATGGTATATGTCTATCTCTTAGGGATAACCCACCATAACCATTTTTTCACTGCACCCGTGCGAAGCCGGGGCGGGTCGCTAGTATGAGATATAATGAATCGATAACTCAGAAGATTTCAACTCATTGGAGGTTTAAATAAGTATAATTGAACAATACGTGAATAATTTCTTTTTAATATATTAGTTTTATATTTATAAATGTAATGGAAGGATATCAACACCGCCTTCACCCCGTCAACACCGCCTTCAGCGAGCCTATCATTAGGCAACAGTCAATATCGGCAGAGGATACGTAGACCGCGACATGTCCTAAGCGATCCCCCTAATCAACTCACGCAGGATCTTCAAGACCTGCAAGCGGCGGCGTCTGAGCCGTCGCCTCCTTTGTCATCCCCTAATCGGTAGCCTTCTGCTTAGCCACGAGTAGATTCTCTGTCAACATAGGCCGGTCCCACTTTGGTATACTGTGCCTCTTCTAGTGCATATACCCTCTCCATGGGGCAGCGCTAACCGTACCTCTCCTGAGGTGCGACTTTCTATCACTTCAAGCCAGTAGGGTCATTAGGACCAAAGGCTCAGGCTGAGTTTAGTCGGTAGGTCTGTTGGGTCAAGCCGCCTCGATTCACCAGGAGTCCGACATAATCACCGTGGCACTTGGTTGCAGTGGGATCCATGAGGATTCTCAATCTCTCCTCTCTAAAGGGGAAAACATCGTTTTAATAGCAAACGTCACTGCTTTGCATTTATGTATACATATAAACATAAGAACCATCATTTTAAAAGATAAATATCGGATTAATGACAATGAAGTATAAAATGCGAAATTGTGTGATACGAGAAATATGCGGCGTGAACGAAGATGTAGTTATAAAAATCGAGGAATCCTTAGATGGTTTGGAAACGTTGAAAGGATGGACGAAAGAAATTGATATGGCAAATATGAATAGACTAGTTGATAAGGGGCGGCCTAGTCGAACATACTTGTACTCCTGGATATCCTGTAAGAAGGCCAGGTCAAGTGTGTAAATGACGAGTGTGCATGAAAGTATTTAAAAGTTGAAGAAGATAGGAAAGAATGTTTGGATCATAGCAAATGAGAATCTCGCACGGAAAAGAGGGTGAAACACTAACCATAGATAATTTCGATCATGGCTATTATTGCCCTAGCATTCGGATTGGTCAATGGATTCTATCGTTGCAGTAACGAGCCGGACTGTCCCACCGGTAGAACCAATTACAGCACACCGACATTGTCGTACACGAGAACACTAGATATGACTTAAAAAGGAGCAAATATAATGTATTTTTTAGGCTCGTATTTAACTGATCACGGTATGGTGATCAGTTATATACGATATCCTAACCTATTCTATAAAAATACTAACATATATATATTAAAACAAGAAGATATTTTGACCGACCGACTAAGCCTAAGCCTTGGTCCCAATGAGCTTAGACCACTATAAGTCTAAGTCTAAGAGCGACCGCACTTCAGAAGAGGGCGCGGTGCAGAACGGTGCGGTGCGGTTCTTTTGTGTGCATAACGCATTAATTAACACGTTAATTATATTAGGGCGACTAATCTAGCTAGGGTAGGTCATAGTGAACGCTGTGACACTGGCCCATTGCATCTTTTTTCGCAGATGTATGCAGGTTGTTTCACGATGTTTTCTTCACAGTGGAAGCAAGAAAGTGGAAAAGTGGAAGAAAATTAAACGTACTGTATATATATATATATATATATATATTATATATATATATATATATATATCTCTTAATATATATATTTCTTGTGTGCGTGTGTATGTGACTGAACTCCTCCTAAACGACTGGACAATTTTGATGAAATTTTTGTGTGTATTCCAGGGGGCTTGAGAATGGTTTAGATTCACAATACGGTCATATAGATATTGTTTTTCAGCTAAATTATTTATTTAAAAACATTTGAGACAACGTGAGACAACGTGACATTTGAGACATTTGACATTTGAGACATTTGACAGGACAACGTCTGTTGGGCCAGCTAGTATATATAATATATATATATATATGTATATATATTTATTAATATAATAACCTTTAGTAATAATTTATAGTTTTAAAGAACTAGTGCAATGTGTTATTTAATTTTGTAAATTAGGATTTGTTTTAAAATTAAAACCATGTGTTAGCACAGTGTGACATGCCTCGTATTACCAGGTTTCAGGTTCATGTGTCGTCACTGGCAACACATATGAAGCTGCTTAGTAATAAAACTATCAAAAGAAAATATAAACAACAATTATACATGAAGTGCACTACACTTACGAAAACGTCGAGTTTAGTTTTTATCTGCGAGCCACATCTAGCAGATCTGATTTCGATGTGAATCAAATCTCGTCGCTACGGATTGGATCGGCTCTCAATCGAATGGCATTACCTACTTCAATTAGCACTCTAGCGCCGTCTGAGATAGGTATTGCTGTACATAGTTGGCGAGATATTACCGCTCTGGACTACTATTTCTACTAATATTGAATGTAACTCTGTCTGTTTGTCACTTTTCAACTCGAAACTGCTAACCTTTGATTAAATTTGGTGTGGAGATAGTTTCGAGATTTTGGAAAGGACATGGAGTTAATTTTTTATCTTCTAATGAAAAATGAGATATTACATAGACAATCTCGAGGAGTAGAAACAAACCTCTTTGTAATTGCCATACACCTATATAATTATGTATATAGATAGAGGTGAGAAGTGGAATTGGAGATGATATAAACACGTTTGGAGAGGTTAAGCAGCAGCCAACAAATTGGACTCCATTCGCAGGTTTATTAATAGGCCATCAGTATCTTCTCTCAGCAGATTTCAAGGCTTTCCTCAAATAATGCAGCAAATAATGGAAATTAAAACCAAGTAGTACCTATTCAATAAACAGCTTTCTATTTGCTAGTTAGTTCGAAATTTAAATAAAACCTTTCATAAGATACTTTTTTTTTCTATCTTGTACGGCTTGTGCATTAGCTAATGCCAAGGATTAAACGTAGGCACCGGTAAACGGAAAGATGAAAACTATTCAGGATGGGAAAAACATACTATCATAGGATCAGGAAAGCAGGAAAGTGGATAAGTTATTTCCGTGGTTGTCATTTTTATATTACAGATATGAGTTTATTCATATATTTAATTAATAATCTTAAATTTAAGTTTCTTACAATATAGATATATAAAATAAATATAAATACTATAAAAAACTTAAACCTAGTATGCCGCCGGTAGCGAGGCAAGGCCCAAACAAACCGGTGGTTAGGGCTGCACACAGGGAAATCTCCGGACAATACGTGCCGTGTCGAGAATCACTGCTTTTTGTATCCGACCCTTGATCCATCCGTCAAGCGAGAGCCTCTTAAGATGTTGATCGAGACTCTTTGCTATCAAGCCATTCGCAGACACAACTATCGGAACAATGATTATCGAATCAACATCCCACATGGCGGTTACCTCGTATGCCAAGTCAAGGTACTTACTGGCTTTGCCCTCTCGGCTTTTACGAGGTTCTCGTCATGAGGGATGGTAATATCGACGAGCATTGCACGGCGTTGGGAGCGGTCGACCACCACGATATCAGGTTTGTTGCACGTAATAGTCCTGTCCGTGATGATAGAGCGATCCCAATAGAGCAACGCACGGCCATTTTCAAGAACTGGAGCTGGTGCGTACTTATAGTTTATTTATTATTACATTCTTTGGCTGCAAGAATACGACATACATATAGAATTTCATATATTTTTTGATGGCTGCGTCTCGCATGTACGAGGGTCAAACTGAAAGTTCTTAGAAAATCAAAAACTGATAGTCATTAGCCAGTTATTAGTTTTATTATATCTTTTCAAAATATTGTCCATTCACGTCAATACAACGCTGCATGCGATGGAACCACTGGGAAAAGCATTTTGCCCACTCGTCCTTAGGGGTCTCTTCAATGGCATCGCGATACGCAGCCACCGCTTCTTCAGCATTCATAAACCGCTTTCCTTTAAGTTTTTCTTTAATTTTTGGAAATAAATAAAAATCACAAGGCGCGAGGTCGGGGCTATACGGCGGGTGACCCAGTAATTCAACGTTTGATGTCGCCAAATAGTCGATCGTTCGCTTGGCGGTGTGTGACGAGGCGTTGTCGTGGTGAAGGAGGATCCTACTGCGAGGTCGTTTCTCACGAACTTTTTCCAAGACAAGTGGCAAACAATTGGTAGTGTACCATTCTGCAGAAACTGTTTTTTGATCCTCTAACACAATTGTTGCGAAATGACCTATCCTTCCAAAGAACGAGGCCACCATTTTTTTTCCCGCACTTCGATCTCTCTTCACTTTAGTTGGCAACTCCTCGAAAGGAAACACCCACTGAGCAGATTGTCTTTTGGTTTCAGGATCATAACAGTAAATCCAGCTTTCGTCACCTGTTAGTATGTCGAACACAGCATTTGAGTCACCTCCGTTAAATCTTTCAATCATTTTACGGCACCAATCCACACGATGGAGTTTTTGAGCCTCAGTCAAATTATGAGGTATCCACCGGGCGCAAAGCTTCCTGACCGCTAAATGTTCGTGGAGGATTTTCTGCACTTGACTCATACCGATGCCTAAGCTTGTCCGAATCTGCTGATAGGTCACTCTTTTATCAGTCTCTATCATACGCCGCACAACACAGATGTTATCTTCAGTCGTCGCCGTAGAAGGCCGTCCCTCACGTAAAGCATCAGTGAGATTAGTGCGACCACGTTTAAACTCATTAAACCAGTTGTAAACAGTCGCACGAGATGGGGCTTCATCGTGAAAGGCCAATCGTAGTCTATCATAACTTTCTTGTTGACTTAAATGACATCGAAAGTCATAAAAAATCATTGCACGAAAATTTTCTCGTGTTAAATTCATGTTGACGTGACACAGGCAATTTTCAATTTGCCGCCAAATCGTAAAACAAATGACAAATGAATGAAATATATACTCAGTAATATTGGCAAAGAGTTCTATTTTCAAATTTTAGAATTACTTTTTTATTATATTGTTTATAAGTGGCCAGTTCTAAGAACTTTCAGTTTGACCCTCGTATTTGCTAGGTCAAAAGAAGGTGATACTCAAATTACAATACATGTTTCAGAAAAAAAATAGCTACACTGAAATTATAGAAAAGTGTTTACGAGTATATAACAGTATTTGTGGGTCAGACTAATTATATATAAAATCATTTATTTTTATGAATACATAGTTCAGTTTATGACATTTATAATTAACTTATGAGTTTTATAATTTTGATAAGTTTATTCTACACATTGTACAATAATAAAACTCCCTATAATACCAAATTTTATTATACGATTATTGGTTCAACAACCAGTTTTATTTGACAGGTGAAATGTATTGCGGTCTGTACACGTACGAACTCTGATCACGTACGAACTGTGCACGTAGCAAAAGCTCAACAATGTTTATATTTAGACTCGTTAATAACGTGTTAACTTGGAAATTAAGAGCCAAGGTTTTATTTTATTCTGTGCTCCAATAATAATGACAATGTTAATACAAGAAGTGCTGAGAATTTAGACATCTACGAATTTAGTCACAACGAACTAAATGATCAGTAGAGTTTTTGTGCTTTAATGTTGATAAAATAACAAATTTACAATAAGGCATTTCACCTTTTTGGCGGAGGGTAAAACATTTATCGGAAATTACCTAATTTCATGAATTTAAAAATTATTTATTTATTTATTTAAAATTTACGTACAATGGAGTACAATGATGAACTTAATGCCTTAGGCATGTTCTACCAGTGAACCTTCAGGTGCTGCAGAGATATAAAGAGGTATACACGCAAAAGATATATACAATTTATTATTTATACAAAAATCTTGATAAATAAATAAAATATATAGAATACACACTACAAAATAATTGTCTAAATCACAATTTATAACCAAAGACTTCCCTAAAAGCAAAGTATGCGCAATTTATTTTTAAGGCTAAGCCTGCTTAGGGAGTTGCTCACTTCTTGAGGGAGTGCGTTCCATTATTACATTTATTATATTTTTTTTTGTGATTTTTTTTCTCAGCAGAGGAGGCTGGGAATCCTCATGGATACCACCGCAACGGTAAGTAGAGATGCGGTGATTATGTCGGACTCCTGGTGAATCGAGGCGGCTCGACCCGAAAGACCTACAGATTAAACTCAGTCTTAGCCGTTGGTCCTAATGACCCTGGCTTGTCGTGATAAGTATACACACTGCTCATACTTGAATAATACAGTTTAAGTGTCATTTGATGGGATTTACGTCATACAAAGTGAGCTGCGAATGACGCACTTTTGACCGGTTATTTGTTAGCACATTTTAATAAGCTGTCTAGAGTTCGAAGTCTAACACTGCATCGCACTAACAAGTATCAACCAAAACATTTCGCAACAAAAACGCTATCAAATCATAAATATGTAATGTCGTATCATATTTAATGTAGCATTTTCCATTTATTAATATAGCGTTCCATAAGATTGTTAGTAACATGGGCAACGAATTGAACGTTCGTGAAAATTTAATACTCTGGATCGTTGCCTTTTGTCGTATCAAAAAGTTTTTGACAGCGGTTTATACCGAAATTGAAACGAAAGCGCTGTCAAAATGGCGTTCGAGTAAAAGTTAATTAATTTATACTTTTCGCAGACAATATTTGCACAGAACGAACCTTTTAAATTTTCTGTGGATCGTAATATTTGAACTTAGGTAAGGGTATTCGGATAAAACAAATAATACGATTCCGATTTTTGTCTGAACTAAATTTTAATAGAAGCATTACCAAATCGAAATCTCGGCCGGTTGTGATTAGGTGCCTGACTTAGGTCAAATATTTACTATAATTATTCCTCTAAAATTAATTCACATTCACAGTTGAATTAATTGATAACTAGTTTGATGATTTTAAAATCGTAGTTAGCGTAGTTTTTACTCCTTTTTTTTGTTCTGCGAGGAAAAGACATTGAATTGCATACCCCGTGAATCGGTGGTTATGTGGGGCTCACCGGCAGGGGAAGGCCTACCCACTAAAAACCTCAGCGATCTCCCTCACTACCCCTGGGCGCGAGCGCGTCATCCCGAAGGGGAGCTGCATCGCGCCCTGGCGAAGCAATGGGAACCTTTACGGACACTACCACGACCCCGTCGGCGTATGGCAACAAGCACCCGCTCCAGGCCACCACGAGGGTGGTCGCCGGATACCTCTGTCCATCCACCGACCCAAATTGAGTCCCCTGGACGACAACCACTTAAAGAAGAAGGAGGGCTTCGCCCGTCCGCCACTGGCCGCTAGGCCCGCCAGGTTGGACCCGGCCGTCCCACACCCCCCCTCTCGGGGGGCCCTCTGTTAGACTATTAGCCGTGAAAAGACGTTGACCAGGGTGCACCACGAGGAGGTTCTCTGACATCGCACGCCAAAGCGTAGTTTTTACTCCTATAATTGATTCTAAATAAGCACTTTTAATGGTTATATAGGCGAAGTATAGCAGCCTCTCCTTTCATTACCTATTTCTGCAGTGGTCACATTGATCTGTTCCGGTGTACAGGGTAAGGCAGGCGGTGAGTCCTGGCATTAGTGGGTACTGTGAATTTTCATCTTATGTCATTAATGTCGTTGGTAACGTACCCAGTGGTTTATGTGGAGATCAGATTTGTTCAGCATCTCGCAGGAACACAGGCGACTAAAACACTCATAGGTGGACACTGTTCATTGTCATATTAAAAAAATATATTATATAAAATTATAGCCTTTTTACTCTCCTGAATTATAATTTAGGTAACCTAAATTTTAAAGAGAAAATATAGATAGAGTCTAAAGAGAATCAGTCGCTATTCTTAATATATTATGATTTATTTTCTTATGATCCTCTCTTGCATTTTGTCTTTGCCGAAACATTTATTCTGATATCATATACACAAATTGATATCAGTGATGGTAATACCAACATTATTGTGACAATGTTATGTTGGTAACATTGTTTTATGTCAAGCTAGACACTGTGGTGCCTTCTTCTGTGTGTAGAAGACATACACATACATTTTATTTCAAAAATAAGCTTGTTGCCTAAAGTTTTTATTTTATCTCAACTAAATCTATATACAATCCTCGCGCTATGCTTAAATTTCAATATTCCAAACATTTTAATAATCTTATAATCCAACCAGAATATTGTAAGAGAAATCTGACGCCACTTTGTTTTGTTACAGGGGCTTCGGCAAGCAGGGTTTCCAGTGCCAAGGTGAGCATCGTATTTCTTATTTACATTTTTATAAACATAAAAATTGCTATATATTTGGCAGGCTTGTATATTTTAAATTTAAATTAACAAACCTACAAAAATAAAACCTGAGGTGTCCCTCCTGGCGAGATATCTGATCAGCTCATTGTACGAGCATTCTAATTTGTTCGCTTTCGCACCTTTTCGTTTAATTATAATTAACTTTATCTAGATTCGCCGTGGAACAATTAACAATAGCATTAAACGATGAGGTCCTTATTCCAGGAGAAACGAGAGCACCTCGTTCGATTAATTGAATAATTAAAGTTCCAATTGTATTTGAATTAATTCCGAAGCAATTTCTCGGAAGGCTTAAAACCGCTTTACGTAGTGTTCAGGGATTTACATAGATATTAAGGAACTTATCCTGACAAAACAAACTTCTAATGTATTGGAAAGCTGTTAATCTCAAAATACGGAGATGAACAGTTGATTGAAATAATTTATATTACACTAGCGGACCCGACAGACTTCGTCCTGTCAAAAAGATTTGTAAAGTGGCAGTTTTTTGTTCTTACTTATTTTATAGATAAGGAAATTTTTCCTGAATTTTCTTTGCTATAATAACCTCACGGAGCCCGAGACCTTTCCAACGAATGCAAAACCGTGGAAATTGGTTCGTTCGTTCTGAAGTTATAGCGTCAGGAAGGAAAACCCGACTTCTTTTTTATACTATAGTAGATAGTACTAATTGCGAGTGATAACTTAATTTTTTTGTGATTATTACTTGTAGACATGTAAGCTTTAAATATATAAAACTAGCTGATGCCCGCGACTTCGTCTGCGCAAGGCACTTATGATCATATTTTGAAAAATGCACACGTTATCTTTATAAATTGTAGCCTATATGTTTTTCTTATGTATAAGTTACTTTATTGTAAAATACATACATTAAAATACATTCGTAGTTTTTACATGAAACAGTAACAAACATTCATCCATACTTACAAACTATCGCGTTTTATAATAACAGTAGTGATTTATTTATTTCTAAATCTGTTGATTGCTAAGTTAAGGTATGTGTATTAATAAGACGGTATCTTATAATTTCATAGTTTCAAAATGTTCAAGATTAAGTAAAAAGATTATGTAATAATTGACACAATCCGACCTATTTTCAAATGATATTTTTTGATTGCTCAATATTAAATTACTATCCATAAGACCATTAGTTAGAGAGCTAATGTCATTATTAAATACTAAATTTTATTACCATTAATTAAACTTAGTTATTTCGTGTTTTGTTTTGTTCTGTCATATGTCAAATATAACTAAGTATCTAATAATATACGGATGCATATTTACTTAAAGTTTAAATGTTAAATAATAAGCAGGGCATTTTTTTCGGAATTCAGTCTTATTTCGTGACCAATGACCGTTACTAAATTGTTAATTTATTTTAAAAAAAACACACACCCCATATTTACCATGTGGGACGTAGGATTTTCACCATGTGGGTGCAATTATAAACATGCACATAAACACAAATAGTACCTTGAAAAGAAAACAACGCTACATTAGTAGGTACTGTAATTCTTATATCGTAATTTTATATAGTAGTTAAAGGCGTTCAGTGAACGAAAAACACGAAACTGCATAAGCCTGCAAAGAAATTCAATGGTGTCCTATAGGCACTGGGCCAACGTGGTTGACCTAAGTTCTAAACACTATTAAGACATGACCATCCCTACATAGTTATGGGCTTAGCCCTTCGGTGGAGACAAATATGAAATCAAAATGAAAAAGAACTTTATCCAAATATGACTTTATAGAAAGCTCTTTTGAATCGTCTAAATATTTTTTCCTACCACTCATTCATGACGTATTTTTTAGCTGATAAGAAGAATGGGCGCAAGAAACTTATCAGCTTTATCGAAAGTAATAACAATAAATTATGTCGTTGCCATACAACGTACATATGTGTTTACAATTTATACGGGAAAACAAATATTTACACTTAGAATGTAATGTCTTCAAATCAACACCAAGCATTGGCTTCATTTAAATAATCAATATGAGCTGTGATGATTCCTTGAAACCAGTTCTATAGTGTGTCGACCAAAATCTATAGTTAAACATGCATTGACTTACATGACATTATTTTATTAAATGTCAAAAAAAAAGGCAAAACGCAAAAGAAATTCAGTATAACAAAGAAAGAGGAAAAAGAATAATCATAAAAATGGGTATATTGATAAATTTCATTTTTCAAATAATTTTTATTACATTTCTGGATAAGGTATTTAATTATCTGAACACAAATAAATTTGTGTCAATAAAATTGAATTATTATAACCGGCTATAAATAACTTGTTATTTTGTCTGTATTTATGATATTTTATTGTACTGTGATATTTTTTTTGTGATTTCATTTTCTCCGTGCCGATTGATTTAATTAAAAAATCAATCGTATTCTTTCTGTTGCAGTTTGCAGCTTCGTGGTCCACAAGCGATGCCACGAATATGTCACCTTCACCTGTCCTGGCGCGGACAAAGGCGCGGATTCCGACGTAAGTAGTCACCTCTCATCATATCCCTCGAAATTATATATGACTCCCCCAACAATCTGCTCCAAAATAATCGTACCGTTAACCAATTTTCTCACAACCCATGCCCGTCTATTGACATTCATATTGTAATATTGTCGAATCATTGCAATCGATTTCACATATTTAAAACGACAAATAACCAGGTATACAGTAGATCAAAATATATTTTAATTCGGGAATATAGATTTTGATTCCTCCGAGCGGTTTCTAGAATAACCTTTCAGGGCGTCAGTCCACCGTGTGTGATCTATTTAGTTCAGTGTCAGTATAGTCTGTGCGTAAAAATAACGTACAAAGCATACGAAATAAGAATAATCTAGCATCACAATTTTCCAAGTCTGTATTTCTTCTATTTTTGTGAAGATTAATTTGAAACTAGTACTGAGATTCAAGTGAGCGCCGAGGTTTGTGGCAAATGCCAATAGCGCACGCGCATGTATATACAACGCACTTGTCACTTACCTTCGCGATTCAACTCCTCGAGAGCGGTTTTAACTGAATACTTTGAACTTGCCAAAGACACAAATATCGAACACGAATTTCACACACTCGCATAAATTAATTTATTCGATTTATCATTAATATCATTTTTTTAAAACTACTGTAAACTATCATAAATTTGTTAAGTTTCCAAATACTTTTTATCGAATTTATTATGTACGCACTATTTTAATTAACATGGCGTGGAGGCTAGACGAAAAATAATTTATATTTAGAGGAAGAAACTTTAAACGTATTTCTATCGTTTGTTTTGACGCCTTAACAATCTGTAACTAATGTGACGATATCGACAATGACGTATCGTGGATTCGGTTTTAAAGCCGCATCAAACCCAAATCTCTACTCGAGTACACTAAGAAAAGGATGATGTAACCTTTATAGATTGAATTTTGTACTTTATGGTTTTTAAAAGAAGACTTTGAACGGTGTACATGACATGACAAGGATTGTCATTGACAGAGAGCTATTTTTCAGAAAATAAAAAAATTGTAATGAATGTTTTAATAATATATTAATTGCATTTTCAAGAGTTTGATTTGCTGTAAAGAGGAGATAGTCGGAGGCTCACAAGCTTAGGGTGACAATGGCGCTATGTGAGCCCAATAGCACCATCCATTCAATAGGGTACTTCCCTCTATATTAGAAAAGAACTAAAAGCATATAACTGTGATAGCTTATGCATTAAATAGTCGGGACCATCATGTTTAAGTACATAAAATAAAAAAATAATATAAAAATTAGTTTCAAAGTATTCACTTTTTTAATCTATACGTAAAACAAGAGCGAAACATAGGCCGCCATGTCGTGACGTCATAAGGTACTGTAAACTTATGCGTGTCAATGTCATTATGAATCATAGTACGTATAAAGCTGCAAAGCAATAAAAAAAGAAGTTTGTAGGTTGCTTTTTTAATGTAAGAGAACGTTATAAATACGTAAGTTAAATTGAAATCGCACGTGAATCACACTATGGAAAGCAGTTTTGTAAAAGGAGATAGTACGAATTTACCAAAAATAAATGCATTAATGGTCGGAAAATTCTTTGCTACAATTCCCGACTTTTGTTCTGCCGAGTTACGGAGTATTAAAACATCGATGTCAGTATTACTCTTTTATTATTATTCCTTTATTAGTTGTTTATATATAAAAGAAGATAATAACTCATTTTTAAATTATGAATATAATAATACATAGCATCAAACATAGAGCTTTGTTTATTATTACATGCCGTATTGACGTCATCGCTCGTGCGGCGCCTTCGTCTAATTACGCGCGAAATTTGAAAATATTAAATTTTAATGCAATTTTTATAGTACTTAACGAGTGTGGCAAATTTTTATATTTTTAGTATATGGCTTACTGACACGCAAGGATCAAATTAAGATTCTTTTCAAAAAAGAGATTAATTCCCTATTCCACACCGGAAGTTCGGCCACATATGGAATACTGTTCTCATCTTTGGGCAGGGGCTCCCCCGTACCAACTTCACCTTCTGGACCGCATCCAACTAAGAGCGATTCGAATCGTCGACTGCCCAGATATTTCATATCGGCTAGACTCGTTGGCGCTGCGTGGAGATGTAGCTTCGCTATTTATCCTCTATCGCTTATATTACGGGGAGTGTTCCGAGGAATTGTTCGGATTAATTCCTGCTACTAGTTTCCGTCACCGTTCTACGCGACACAACATTCATCCTCATCATCTAGAGTCTAGACGCTTGGCAATCCACCACAGTGCGTTTTTCCAGGAATTTTCTGCCACGCACTACTAAACTGTGGAATGAATTGTCGCCTGCAGTATTTCCGAACCGATGCGATATCGAAACCTTCAAAAAAGAGCATATTCTCATTTAAAAGACCGGCAACGCATCTGTGACTCTTCTGGTGTTGCGGTTATCGCTTTTCATCAGGTGATCCGTTTGCTCGTTTGCTGCCCTATCCTATAAAAAAATCTTTCTAACTACAGGTACTCAAGCAGCTATTTGAGATTAAGTTTGATTTTTAAATATAAGCCCTGTCATACCAGCCCTTTGTTATATTTGATAACTGGTTCCTTCACGTCAATTTGGAGCAAGCTTCGTAGAAAAACGATTGAAATCTGCGTTCCTCGATGTTTCTATTTCCGGTCGATGCTTATATATAATTGACCTCGCCTTGCCGACGGTGATTCTCATTACTGTCAGTCACTGGTCCATTTTAAATGAGAATGATTTTTCAATGAAGCTTGGTGTCGATTTTATCCATGTGTGGATTTGATTTTTCCAGATGGCTATTGTTCTTTATTTTCATTGTAATGAGCGATTTTCTGGCTGCTAATTAGAAAACATCATTGGCGTAACAAAATACAGATGATTTTTGTCGTAAGTAACGTTTTAAAACATACATTTTGTACGTAAAGCAAAATCTTTGTTATCCGCAGCGTCAAAGAGTATAATTTTTAAATAATGCAAAATATATAAATTGCATAATATATGGAAATTTATAAACGGTATATTTAATTTATGAATTGTGGCTTGAATTTAAGTAAAAACGTAACGCCATTTATGAAAAGATTGGTAAACTTGTTAATGTGTCACGGAGAATAGTCTTCATTTTGTTACTCTAAGGAGTAACAATAATTATTAATATTGATTGGTTTCCACAGTTTTATATAATAAAAAAATAAATATAAATATTTCTTACATTTACACTAATTGGCCTAGCACAAAGTAAGCACTTTAAGACTTGTATATAACACATAGAGATACATATATAAATATTTTTGATAGAAATATTAACAACCATGACTATGGTACAAATGCTCGCATTCATCACACAAACATCTGCCCCTACCGGGAATCGAACCCGGTACTTGAAAGACGGAGACCTTCAAACCGGTGTTCTATTCACTAGACCACCAAGGTCATCAACTGTGCCATTATTGTTTTATCTTACTTCGATAATTTTATTGACTTACAATAACCTTCCATACTTTAATTTTCTAGAAAAAAGTCTAACAAATTCTGCTATGTAACTATTTATAATATACATAAATTTATATACCTATATATTTAATATATATATATATATATATATATATATATATATATATATATATATATATATATATATATATATATATATATATATATATATCATAAGATCGCAAAAGATATATATACTGTAATTATACAAGCACAAATTCATATTTAAGGAACTATAGTGAGCAATTTGTGATAGAATGTATAATTACAGTATTTTGTCTTAAATATACACTAGAATTTTGCGATCTTAATTACAGTATATATATCTTAAATATATATATCTATACTATATATAATATTATAAAGAGGAAAGATTTGTTTGTTTGTTTGTTTGTAATGAATAGGCTCCGAAACTACTGGACCGATTTCAAAAATTCTTTTACCTTTGGAAAGCTACATTATCCCCGAGTAACATAGGCTACTTTTTATCCCGGAAAAATCTACAGATCCCACAGGATGCGCAATAAAGGCTTCGCTCAGAAACTACTGCACAGATTTTCATGCGGTTTTCATTAATAGATAAAGTGATTCTTGAGCAAGGTTTTGCGTTATTTTTTATCTCGGATAAACGGATAGTCCCACGGGAAGCGCGATAAAACCTTCGCGCCATAAACCGACTTCCGCGCATATGTAGCCGTGGGCAAAAGCTATGACCCTTAACCCTCTATAGACCCAATCCCGAAATTCACGCAGGCGAAGCCGCGGGCAGAAAGCTAGTCTTAAATATAACACTAGAATTTTGTGCACGTAATTATCTTCATTCACAAAGAAAATAATTTCGCTTATATACTTACCCTTGTAATTTTAATATTCAATTCCCCAGCCACCGCCCCGGGCATAGCGTCGTAACAACATGATAATGGAACATGACTCGATGAAACGCGAATATCCACCAATTCTGGCTAACAATTTGACGTTTGAAATTTCACTTGATGATGACTTTAATAGCTCTGGTGGCATAAAATGGAGCCCCAAATGATTAGATGTAATCATTGGTGCTAATGGAAACCGTTACCAAATTGTGATTCATTACTGTTAGTTAATTTTAACATTATCCAATGTTGTCGTGTTAACTTAGTAATTTAGAGGCGGTATATTAATACTATTTATGTCATATATTGTCACAGAACACAAATAAATCTCTATTTTATTGCGTGTTACTGATATTTCTCGTAAGAATTATTTTAATATGGAAATAAGTTTTATATAATAGAAAGAAGTACGTTTTGTTTTATCACTCATTTACTAATAGCTCAATAGATAATTTTAATTTAATAGGTTCATAATAATAGCTACTAATAGATCGAACGTTTCAAAGTTCTTCTGGAAACTTACTGATCACGCACGAGTTTCACCAATGAATGTAAGCCTAACAACTCACGAATCAAATGAAATATTTGAAATACGTGGGAAGGGGCGATGGCAGAACAAAGAGTGACCTTTCAACGAGCCCAAATGGCACATGATGTCGCAATTTCAGGAGTTCGTATAAACAAGCGCGCCTCTTGCGGCCAAAGAGACGTCATGTTCAGGTGAAATTTATTGGATCCAATAAAACACTCCTGCAAAATAAACATTTGGGACAAACAAAACTTTAATTTGATCCTTCGTCCCACAGAGGCCGTGAGCCTAAGTATTTTCGTACAAATATTTATCTGGCGGTGTAATGAATCACCGTCGGAGGTACGTCCGGAGAGATTGACCGTTAGTGATTTTTACAATCTTTGTATGTTATGTGAACAATAAAATCACCAACAGGATACACGAACACGGCACAACTTCCGCGTTCACACATACTCGTCTCCGACATTCTGCGACCACTGCGGCTCGCTGCTGTACGGCCTCATCCATCAGGGACTCAAGTGTCAAGGTACACCAAGGAAACGCAAGACGACTCTCCACGGACCCACTTAAACGCTTTTCTATTAAGCTTTGATTTCTAATATGCTTTTTGTGCTCTTTTAGCTCTCTTTACAGATTTATTGGTGGTGGTTCTTTTATGCTAATGCTTTCTGTATTTGTATCTTGTAGATTTAAGCACTTTTCGTTTATGTTTCGGACCATACTCATTTTATTCCCTTCTTCGGAATTCGGATATTGTTTGAACGCCGACAAAGCCCGCGGGTGTACGCCACTGATTGCAATTAACAGTGTTTTATTGTTGATAAGGCCGCCTACGCACCACACAAATGGAACAGTTGGACGTTCCTTGCCCCAACGTTTTGCGATCATTGTGGCACCTTGCTGCACGGTCTCGCCCACCAGGGATTCAAATGTGGAGGTATTGATGGATCATATATAGAAATTCTGTCGAAAATAAAACCGAGGAAAGTAGTTCCCGGGGCAACCCTTTAGAACAAGTGGACTGAACGTGCCTGAATTACACTGAATGTGTTTCTTTCACATGTGGTAAAGGTAGTATAAAAAATGGATATGGCGTATGAATGACAGCGCAATTAAACAAATAGACAAAATAATTATCGAATGCCGACTGCACACTATCCACGTGTTGTGAATTGTTAATATCTGTACTCCCACGATTATCCTCCTGCACAAATAAAATCACTTTACACTCAATTCTTTAATTGATGACAATAATTTCAAAAGAGCTCATTTATTATTAAATATTTTCCGAGAGCCGACGAAGACATACAATTAACATTTGCTTATTCGTTTAGTCTAAATTTTAAATCTCTTTGAATAATCAAAGCAGATCTTAAACTTTGTCGCTACTAATTTAAGTCTCGATTTCTTCGCTCTACATGCATGTTTCTATACTAATTTGCACGTTTTATGATAGTTTTATAGTTTGTAATTAGTTTCACGTCACTTTGTAACTCACTAATTTACCTACTAGTTAAACGTATCAAATAATATTAGAAGCTGTATCGACTGACTAACAACTCTGACAGACCCCGAAGCATAACTTGCGAAAGTTGTTTTGATTGGATTATCTTCTGAAACGGTTTCAGTGTAATCATACTAAAGGTATCCATTTAATTTTAACCGACTTATTAAAAGACTTCGGTTAAATTTGACGCTTAATTGTGCAGTATAATATTTCTTATGATTTAATTGATTCTCCCAGCTTCATAATGGTCTTAGTCAAGAAAATTAACGTTGGATCGATATTGATAATCATTAATCATGCTGCAACTGCATTTTTCATGACACTTGTCGTATGTCATGACATGATCGATTCATGTTGAACACAATATAGATAGTGTATATACTATATATAGGTACTGTGTTAAAATTTCATTTGCACGTGTACTGAAATGAGACTTATGGCCGTTTTCACCAACCTTGTCTTAGCTTAGGCGACTCCTAAGTGACATGCTGTCACTTTTTGTATTAACTGAAAAGAGTGAGACAGCATCTCTCTTAAGAGTCGCCTAAGCTAAGACAAAGTTGGTGAAAACGGCCATTAGACTTGCAAATTATTTTTCCTTTGCAAATGTATATAGTTAATAACTATTATTCATATAGAGTTTAGAATTTAATATGTACGTTTTTACTTGCACTTTTAGTTAGCAAGATAATAGAAGTAGTAAATAATGTATGTTTGGAGTCACAATTTCCTTGTGCTATCTGGATTGCCTTATGCGAGTGCTTTGCAATTAATTGCAATCAGTTTTCATAAATATAGTGTGTCCCGTAAAGTTGTATGTTGATTAATATTTGAAATCACCGTCGTTTGTGCGGTCTCAAAATGTTGATTAAGTTTTATTTTGTTTTGGTACTAAAATTTAAATCGAAATATTACATTTGCTAAACCTCCTTTTAATTATATTTAGATTGGACTCTTTGTCTTCAGTAAATACTTAGGATAGCCAATTGCAAAGCACTAGCTTCAAATTCGGTACTTGAATGAAGTTTTCCACTGTAATTTGTTTATATACGAAACTGTTAGATTAACTTTGTTGCTGCACTCTTTAAACATTTTTATGCTTTTACTTCGTTCACTGGCTGTAACTTTGTACTTATAGACGGGGTAAGTACTTTTGTTTGATGCTACCTTTTACGAGTATTAAGAAGTTAAACCTGCGAGGTTTTGATGTTTAATAATTATTTTGTAGATATTATTCTAACTTTTCCAGCGTTCGATAATGTAATTTTTTCCTAAATAACAATATTAACAGCTTTAGAAATATATATCTTGTGATGATATATATTTTATTACAGTGATATCAGCAATGCCTATAAAGTTATGTGAATATGGAAACACTAGCTTCTTACAACTTTGACACTTCTTTTGTTGCTATCGAAAACAACATTGATTTCACTTATTTGTATGTGGAAATTGATGTAACTTACCTTTTTCCGTGCAGCATGCGACATGAACGTACACAAGCGGTGCGAGGAGTCCGTTCCCAACCTGTGCGGCTGCGATCATACCGAGCGGCGCGGGCGTATCCAGCTGAACGTCTCCTGCCATGGGAACAAACTTAGCGTCGAAGGTAAATGGTTGTTACCCGAACCTTGTGCCTGTTCCAGTGCACATCATGTGAGAATTTTTTGCTGAGCCTGTGCAGCCGATCTCACATTTGAACTAACTATGCATAGAAGGTTGAAGGTAGAAAGTTGCTACTGGCCCACTCTTGAGAAGCTTTCAGAGCTAATACCACCACACTAAGGGACATGGGAGCATTATGCTATGGAAGTAGGTTATCACTACCCTAGCCTTCTGCCTCTTCCTGTGCGCAGCACGAGCAGAGTTATCATGATCAGTCCTGTATTGAGACAACGCCGAGCGACACATCCAGCTGAACTCCAAAAGTCTCATATAGATACAATATAGTGTGTGATATTGTCAAACAAGCAACCTGATGATAAGTGGTTACGGTACGCGTGGCTCCTGTGCGATTTTCAACGTGTAGCTCATGTCTGGTTTATAATCAGCAACCCTCACAAAAGCCCTCACAGAAATAGGTAAGACAAAGGTACCCAAGAGTAGACTAAATAATATGAGTATATAAGGAAATGTAAAAACACAAACAATAAAGAGTGCTGACCAAAGAGTCTGCAGAAAACCAAAAAGAGTTCGAAAAAAAAGGTACCCGACCTTGGTATTATTTGTACCGGTATTATAATTACTTTGAACGACAGTATTTCTTAAACTTTTACATATACTGTTATTCTAATGAGTTATATTGTTTCCAGTGAAGCAAGGCCGTAACCTGATCCCGATGGACCCGAACGGCCTCTCCGACCCCTACGTGAAGATGAAGCTGATTCCTGACGCGGACAATGTGAAGAAAAAAACCAAGACCATTCGCAGCACGTTGAACCCCGTGTGGAACGAGACCTTGAACTTCGATCTCAAGGGCGAGGACAAGGATCGCCGCTTACTCATAGAGGTGTGACAGTTTCCCTACATATGATCTTCTCATTGTATTTCTGGTATCGTTGTCTTACCAGACATTTTGCATTTTACACAACAGTTTGCATTTTATCCAAAGTTAGGCGCTACTTCACTGCAGAACAGATGCTCAACCTATATCAAGCTCAAGTTCGATCCTACATGGAGTACTGCTGCCATCTTTGGGACGGTTCTGCCCGCTATCAGTTGGCTGCCTTGGACTCAGTAGAAAGGCGAGCTAGAAAACTTATCGACGACGAAATACTTATAAACTCACGTCTTCAGAGTCTAGAACAGCGTCGAAGAGTTGCTTGCCTTTCGGTTTTCTATAGGTTGCATTTCGGAGAGTGCGCGTTGGAATTACATGAATTAATTCCACCCGCTCCTTTCCACCACCAGTCAACCAGACGTAGGCTTAACTACCATCCTTACGTGGTGGACTATCCTCTTACACGTACAAAACGGTTCCAGTCTTCGTTTTTAATACGAACAGCTAAGATGTGGAACTCTTTGCCGACGTCTGTGTTCCCGGAACAATATAATCTTACGGTCTTCAAATCACGAGTGAATAGGCATTTGCTAGGTAAGCGTGTTCCATCCTAGTCCTCATCGTCACTTACCATCAGGTGAGATTGTGGACAAACGCAAACCTATTTTAAATAAAAAAAAAAACATAGAAGCGCGCGTTAGAGATGTCGTGTTAGAACAAAAATTTAATTTGACCATGTTTTGCTGGCAGTTTGGTCAATATGACACCTCACCTGGTGCGCCTAAACTGGACTCGTCAATTATAGAGGAACTGACTCATTGCAAACATTATTTGAAATTAAGGTTTTAGACATGATTAAGTTAGAAATACCCTATTGAGATATGGCGTAATTGTGCGCAGCAATCAATTTTACGTCATGGTATAATGTATTGTCTGTTAAATATTTGTCCAAGGTATAGTACCATAGCTGACTATTTCTATACCTTTACAAAGGTATCATTATCATCATCGTCTTAAATTTGTGAAGAAATTTTATCAAATATCTTAACAACATAGAATATGGGCCGATGCTTTGTATATAGGTTAGATCGTCGAAAAATCAAAGCGCTTATTAGATTATAATGGGTAATCTCGCTGTTTAGAATTCCGTACCCAAAGGGTATTTTTTTACCGTTTTAGATGATGATACCCCTTCACGCGCGAGATCGTCTCGCACTTGGCCCGTTTTTATTACATTTTTTGAAGAATTAATGATATTTCTTTACATTTACTTTAAATTTGTATGTTTCTTAAGTATAAATTGCTACAGCTGTTAACGTTTTTTAGTTAATAAAGTGGTCTATGGAAGTGGGAATTGGCATTACTATTCTATGTGTTATCTATGTCTATGAATCTATGGAGATGGCGAATCAGACTTTTATTGAGCATATAACGGGTCTGTCTCAAGTCCACTTGTCCCAACACAACAATGTTACCAACTGTTACGTAATAACGTGAAACAGATATAGCTAACCAGGCGGATTCATCACCACCATCCGAACTGAATAGAAAATCGTCAGTCGCCATGATAAATCCAAAAAAATCCTGACCCTATATTTTCTCATTCTATTTGGTCATGGGTTACCCCGGAGTTAATGCCTGATCCATACTAATCCACAAGGACTGTTCTCCTTCAAGGCTAAAACTCAGTTCTCTTTTCCACGCCATAAAGATTAGTGGATATAGCTAAAAGTCAACTGCTTTTAACATATGCGTAAAAAACATAGAATACTGAATATTTTTAATCACAACAAATAAAGCAGAGAACAAGAGTCTCATTGCTGAACATAGCCTCTAAATCGAATGCACGCGTCAGGTGGCACTCACGCCTCCAACGCGCTCACAGCATTTTTGTTGAAGTAATGAGTGTACTGTCGTACATTTATTGCCTAATTCGGTTTTTCTGGCATTTTCCGGCGTATACTCATAATTTCTATTGCGTATTTTCTTTTGTATAAGTATCTAATTGTTATTCCTGCATCAAAGCAGCAAATTCGACTTTAAAAGCTTTTATTATTATTGAGAAATAATTCAATTCAATATGGCGACACCACACATACTTTGGCGCAAAAGGGTCGAGCTACACTTTTGACCTTGAGCCGTAAGCCTTTGGTTTGATTACTTTGGAACTGCTTTGAAACAATCGCTCGCTCGGAACCTCCGCTGAGCAAATAAACCCCGCGATTACGTACACAAGAAAATTCGTTGGGTCCGTCACGTGTTGATCTTTTCCGGATTTTCTTGGGTCTATTTTAGAAACTGTAAAGGTCTGTGAATTTAGATCCACAGGCGTGAACTATTACTTGTGAAAGTGGGGTTTGTAAATTAATTTATGAATACTGCGAATTTCAGCTCGCTTTTTCTACTTATTCCCTGGGGATTGTTCATTTCCCTCTCTGGATAACCCTGTGGTTGAATGTGGATAGGATAGTAGTGGGTTAATATATTGGGTACGTACCCACAATACGTACGTAACTGTAGTAAACTGAATGTTGTTCTTGGGACTAAATTAATTTCTAGGCTGGCATTATACTAAAGCATTATACCAGGTTTGGAAGAGAAGGTGTTTAATAAACCTAGCATAGATCACAAGGTTTATCACTCAGCAGTCTACGCATGGCCATCGCACGAGTGGAGCAGGATTCTTTGTAGCAGTCTTCACACTTCAACCCATGGTGGGTCGGGTGATCTGTTGTGTTAGTCCATGTTCTTCATACTAACCTACCGGTAGGCCTCGACCCATGCTCTAATCTGTCGTGCTCAAAAACCTGATGATGTTCTTTGATGGCATGACCCTGTAGTTTCCTTAACTTATTAAGCTTTTGATCCTTACAACACACATACATGATTATCACACTGTTGTTATGCTCCCATGCTCATATTAATAGAATGGAGCGTCGCTCGCAGACTCTTATTCGGGAGGATAGGGGTCGAACCTACTATGGTTTTAATATGTTAACGAATTTCGTATTCGACGCTCCTATAGTGAAAGTAAACCTTGTGACGAAGCTACATACACTTGCAAAAATGTATTTGAAGTCGACCAATCTATACTGCAAGCCCGGGGTCGATCCATCAGATGTGTTTTTCGAATTTCGAAGGAAAACATTGTGAGTCACCGGCATACACCTGCGCAGAAAGTCAAATATATTACCTGACGCATTGAGCCAGCTTGGTTGACAAAGGCTTAGTCGCACCAACATAGAGCAGGCTCGTATATTGATTGTGATGATGAATCTGCATTGGGACTGATTGATCTAGCCCAAATCGCTCTAACTTAGTTAAGGTAAGCTTGTGTCTCTTGGCTGAGCTATGATGATAATAAATTCGCAATAGGGGGTGGTATTGTTGTATCTTTTGATTATGTCAACTTAGAAGTTAATTTTTAACCTATGCTAGGAACTGGTCCCCCCGCAAACCCCCCTGCTCCCCCTACTGCTCGATCGGCTGACTGTAATAATTATTATTATTTTTTCCCTCAAAAGAGGAGAGACGAGAAAAAGATAAGGGCTGGGAAATCCGCTTAAGATATCTCCCCGGCGCCAAGTGGCAAATATTATGTCGGCCTCTATCTAAACCGAGGCGGCTCAACCTACCGACTAAACTCGTCCATCTGTATAAGCTGAGCTATGATGACAATAAATTCTCAATTGGGGATGTTTTTCAGTACAATACGATGCATGAACTAAATTTTATTAGTCCGCAACTTGTCTAACCCACCAGGTATGGGACTGGGACCGCACCTCGCGCAACGATTTCATGGGTTCGTTATCGTTCGGGATCTCGGAGCTGATGAAGGCGCCGGCGGACGGGTGGTTCAAGCTGCTCACCCAAGAGGAAGGGGAGTTCTACAACGTGCCGGTGCCCGAGGAGGGTACGGACCTGGCGCAGCTGAAGCACCAGATGCGCGCCACCAGCGTGGGGGCGCGCCGCGCGCCGCCGCCGCCCGACCGCGAGGTGCCGCACAACATGGCCGCCGCGGACGTCATCCGCGCCTCCGACTTCAACTTCATCATGGTGCTCGGCAAGGGATCCTTCGGCAAGGTTGGTACACTGCTCCTCGCTCCTCGGCGGCTGACATGCCACGACCTGGTCAAATCAAAAACTTATTCAATACATGTCAAAGTTACTACGCCATTACTTCACAAGTGTACAGGCGGCTTGTGACTTTTTCCAGTAAGTTGGTTATGTAACTACGTTGCGGTTTTATCATAGTAATTATCACATTGAATCTTAAGTAAGCAGTAATGTTACTGCACATCTGTCAGTTTTAATCAAATTTCATAACAAAAGAGTACATAATCATTGCAGCTTCATTTTGCTTGTAGGGATCTAGTCACGTGACTT
Organism: Scirpophaga incertulas; assembly: GCA_036419045.1. Lineage (NCBI taxonomy): Eukaryota > Metazoa > Arthropoda > Insecta > Lepidoptera > Crambidae > Scirpophaga > Scirpophaga incertulas. The sequence goes on from CM071641.1 coordinate 6,227,325, forward strand.
TAATGGTCATCTATGAATCCGACTATCACACCCACCTTGGACTCAGAATTGAAATCAAAACCCTAATCGCTGATTCAAGTATTTCTTAAACAACTACATATTATACAAGATCTAACTAACCTTTCCCTATCCTAGGTGATGTTAGCAGAACGCCGCGGCACCGACGAACTGTACGCGATCAAGATCTTGAAGAAGGACATCATCATTCAGGACGACGACGTGGAGTGCACCATGGTGGAGAAGAGAGTGCTGGCTTTGAGCAGCAAGCCGCCGTTCTTGGTCCAACTACACTCGTGCTTCCAGACCATGGTATGTTACTAGAACGAATAACATCAGGAATAGAATAGTATGGATTGTTACTAGAACGAATAACATCAGGAATAGAGTGGTAGGGATTATTACTAGAACGAATAACATCGGAATAGAATCGTATGGTGTTACTAGAACGAATAACATCAGGAATAGAATGGTATGGATTATTACTAGAACGAATAACATCAGGAATAGAATCGTATGGTGTTACTAGAACGAATAACATCAGCAATAGAATGGTATGGATTATTACTAGAACGAATAACATCAGGAATAAAATCGTATGGTATGTTACTAGAACGAATAACATCAGGGATAGAATCGTATGGTGTGTTACTATGGTATGTTATTATTTCGACTCTGTTTCCGTTTGAACTCAATTTTGAATAATAAATTAAAATATATATTATTCCCAGGATCGATTGTACTTCGTGATGGAGTACGTGAACGGGGGTGATCTGATGTTCCAAATCCAACAGTGCGGCAAATTCAAGGAGCCAGTCGCTGTGTAAGTCTCGCGTTTATTTCTGAACTACACACAATGAAGGTATTATAATGGCCACAGAGTAGATAAACTGGACCCGTGGACAATGATCAGTTGCGTTCGATTCGTTATCGTAATCGTTTCGACATGTAACGCAAAGTATGTAAATGATTCCAAATTACAGCATCGTATTTCGTTTTGACGAAACAAACGCGAATGTTACAATAATTGTTTTAATGAGGTAAAGCAGTCAATTGATATTGTATCGAACATAATGTAATGTCTAATTATGAGCTTTCCATTTTAGTTTAATGAAAGAGTCAACAAATACATATATTATTATAATGAACTGCTTCTCAAATAGCTTGTCGCTGACTGTACTTACGTACAGTCAGCGACATGTGGGGTTTTGTTCTCGTATGTACATAGTATTTGCTTCAATGTATAATCAAATAAATAAATTAATAAATCTTACACTTCAGCAAGTACCCGAGCCCAAAGTAAGCAATATAAGACTTGTGTTATGGGATCTATGATAACAGATAAACATATATAAATATATATATATATATATATATATAATATATATATATATTATATATATATATAATATATATAATATATATATATATATATATACTAGCTGACCCGCGCCCACTTCGTTGGGCATAATATTAATAATCCCCGAAGCGAGCACGAAAGCGAACTGAATTAAACTCGAAGCCATCGCGCGCCGTCCGCTGATGATGATGATGATGATGATGATGATGACACTCCGCAATAATGTGGCTTTCTATTGGTGAAAGAATTTTTAAAATTGATGATGATGATGATGATGATGATGACACTCAGATTTAAACTATCCTATCTCTCAAGTTGGATCGAACTGCACATGGTGTGCGAATTTTATTATAATCGGTTAAGTAGTTTAGGAGTTCATTGAGCACAAACATTGTGACATGAGATTTATATATATTAGATATATATATATATATATATATTATATATATATATATATATATATATATATATATATATATATATATATATTATTTTATTTTATTTTATTTTATCCATTTATTTCAGGTAAGTAATACACCCATATTTAACAATTATACATACATCACATAGCAATAATAATTACAGAATTTAAAAAAAATAAATAAAAATAAAATGTCATTATACTAAAAATACTACAATAATAATTACAGAAATTCAATAATTAAATGTCATTAAACTAAAAATACTAACAATAATAATTACAAAATTCAAATAAGTACATCTCATTATAATTAAAATAGTAGACAATCATAAACAATAATCAACATACATTATTAAAACATAAAAATTGCAATATAAAATTTAATCCTAGCCCTAACCTGATTCACACGTGACATGTCTCAGGCAGCAGTGTCGGATGTAAGTGCAGTCAAGGCGATCAGCTATCATTTTCAGAACAGCATTGGAGCTGGCCCGCACCCTGCGCACCAGGGACATGCACCTTTTGTGCATTGTGGCATGGAAGCAATCAGTGCGCGCCGCTGCAAACATGCCTGAGGCGCTACAAAAGCGGGGCAGCCCCAATACTGCTCTGAAAGCATTATTGAATTGGACGCGAAGGGCACTATAGACTTTTTGGGAGTAATTAGCCCACAAAGCACACGTACAAAGTGAGGTGCAGTAGGCTCGAAAGAGTGTAATTTTCACCTCATGTGAACAGCGCACAAATCTACGTGCCAGCAGATTGGCTCTCCTCGACAGTGCCCTTCGCTCCCTTTCCATGTCATCATGATCCCCGAGATCAGACGTGACTACATGCCCCAGATATTTAAATTTCCACACCCGCTCCAAAGACTCTCCGTACAGTTTAATAGACGGTATGCTATTAATATATATATTATATATATATATATATATTATACATATATAGATAAATATGTTTAGAAATATACTTACTAATATTATAAATCGGAAAGTGAGTTTGTTGGTTTGTTCCGCTTTCACGCCGTAACTACTTTGCCGCCGATTGCTTTGAAATTTTGCAGACGTAAAGATAAAAGTCAGGATTAAATAATAGGCCACTTTTTATCCCGGAAAAATCGACAGATCCCATGGGATGCGCAATAAAGGCTTCGCTCAAAAACTACTGCACAGATTTTCATGTGGTTTTCATCAATAGATAGAGTGATTCTTGAGCAAGGTTTTGCGGTATTTGTTATCTCGAAAAAAATGGATAGCTCACGGGAAGCTCGATAAAACCTTCGCGCCATAAACCGACTTCCGCGCATATGTAGCCGTGGGCAAAAGCTATGACCCTTAAGCATCTTTAGACCCAATCCCAAAATCCACGCGGCGAAACCGCGGGCAGAAAGCTAGTATTTATGTAAACCATACTAAGGCACAGATTCTCGTATTACAACGTACAAAAATTTGCCCCCACTAGGATTCGAACAAGGGACCTCACAGAGATGGTGACACCTTGTACCATCCACTCGGCTACTGGAGTCGTCAAAATTATATTGATTTGAAGAAAATCCTTTACACTATGTTTTGTCAACTTAGCGTAAATTTGATAAACATCCCAACTATCCCAATCCCAACTAATATTATAAATGCGAAAGTGTGTTTGTTTGTTTGTTTTTTTATTTGTTTGTTTGTTTGTTTGTTTGTTTGTTACCTCTTCACGCTTAAACTACTGTGACCGATTTCAAAAATTCTTTCACCTTTGGAAAGCTACATTCTCCCCGAGTAACATAGGCATATTTTTTTTTTATCCCGGAAAAATCGACAGATCCCACGGGATGCGCAATAAAGGCTTCGCTCAAAAACTACTGCACAGATTTTTATGCGGTTTTCATCAATAGATAGAGTGATTCTTGAGGAGTTTTGCGGCATTTTTTATCTCGGAAAAACGGATAGTCCCACGGGAAGCGCGATAAAATCTTCGCACCATAAACCGACTTCCGCGTATATGTAGCCGTGGGCAAAAGCTATGACCCTTAACCCTCTATACACCCAATCCCGAAATCCACGCGGGCGAAGCCGCGGGCAGAAAGCTAGTATATAATAATAAAGAAAATTATTCATTTTAAACGTTCCTTATTAAGCTATTTAAAAAATTAATATTCTTAAATTAACAAGTAAATTAAAATCTAAATAAAAAATATAATATAATATTAATTTAGGAAATTTCCTTTAATTTTTTACGAGTATATTATATTTTGATTTATAACTTTTTTAAGCTACACCAAATATAGTTTATATATAGGTTTTATTTATTGTAATTAGGACCACCAGCAATTGTTATATTATTGCATCTAAATATTACAAATCCTTATCGTTTATAGAATCCCAACTAGTATTATAAATGCGAAAGTAACTCTGTCTGTCTGTCTTCAGAGTCACAAATATAGTTTCTCTGCAAGAATTCTCGAATCGAGAATTCTTGAACTCTTTATCTCTTTAAATTGTGATTATAATTAGTCTGATTATTAATTATTTATTAGATTCTTATCTTAAGTATACTTACGTAACATAAAGTCTATATATAACAAAATATTGAAAATTTATATTGAAAAGTTGGACTAAAATAAGTTACCTGTACCTTATTGTTATTCATTGTAATTATGAAGCTAGTCTGATTGTTTGATTTTTATACCTAATTCAAAAATTTCGTTTAAAAAAGGTCGTTTCAATTATACATTCTAATAGAAAAGTTTGTAGTACAGACAGAGACTAAAGTAAATTATATAGTATGTAATGTAAGGTACTAAATTATATTGTGGTGACATGATGCCATTGTTTTAGAAGAAATTTTATTTGTTTTTCCCAAAGATGAAGACTATTTAGTCCTAAAATTGTGTGTAGAAATAATGACAAAAGATCTCGCTAGATTTTATTTCGTTTAATAAAATTTTTATATACTTACTTAAGTCAATTGAAACTAATAATAAATGTTGTTGATTGATAAATGTTGTTGAATATTGCATAAAAAGCGTAGTTCTATTGTTAAAACACAAATATTTTTAAAAATTTCCATATATCTCGACAACCCGAGAATTCTCGACAAATAGTGGTCGAGAATTCTCGTGCTCCGAGAAATAAAAAAGCTCGAGAATTGAGAAACCCTAGTCACAAATGATATCCTATCCACAAATATGAATATAATCAGCTCTAAACTGCTAGAACAAGCGTCAAATTTCATTCGACTGTAAACTTACAGATTCTACGCGGCCGAAATCGCCATCGGGCTGTTCTTCCTTCACTCGCGCGGCATCGTGTACCGGGACCTCAAGCTCGACAACGTGCTGCTGGACCAAGACGGCCACATCAAGATCGCCGACTTCGGCATGTGCAAGGAGGGCATCACCGGCGACAAAACCACCAAGACCTTCTGCGGCACGCCCGACTACATCGCGCCGGAGATCATCTTGTACCAGCCGTACGGCAAGTCCGTCGACTGGTGGGCGTACGGCGTGCTGCTGTACGAGATGCTGGTGGGGCAGCCGCCCTTCGACGGCGAGGACGAGGAGGAGCTGTTCGCCGCCATCACCGACAACAGCGTCTCATATCCGAAGACCCTAAGCAAGGTAAATATTTTTAGTGATTCACCTACAACATCAGCGTTTTTAATTGTATTTATTTTGTGTACAAAATGCGAAATTGTACAAATATAACGCCTTAATATGTCGTTGGCAGACCTAAACAGAAAACAATAACAATATCTTTGACAGAAAAGTAAAGAAAAATTAAATTCAACACTATAATTTATTTATTTATTTTTTTGACACATGAAACAAAATATAATATACTAGCTTTCTGCCCGCGGCTTCGCCCGCGTGGATTTCGGGATTGGGTGTATAGAGGGTTAAGGGTCATAGCTTTTGCCCACGGCTACATATACGCGGAAGTCGGTTTATGGTGCGAAGATTTTATCGCGCTTCCCGTGGGACTATCCGTTTTTCCGAGATAAAAAATGCCGCAAAACTCCTCAAGAATCACTCTATCTATTGATGAAAACCGCATAAAAATCTGTGCAGTAGTTTTTGAGCGAAGCCTTTATTGCGCATCCCGTGGGATCTGTCGATTTTTCCGGGATAAAAAGTAGCCTATGTTACTCGGGGAGAATGTAGCTTTCCAAAGGTGAAAGAATTTTTGAAATCGGTCCAGTAGTTTAAGCGTGAAGAGGTAACAAACAAACAAACAAACAAACAAACAAATAAACAAACAAACAAACAAACACACTTTCGCATTTATAATATTAGTTGGGATTATTGATACATTTTTTGTATATAATATAACAGACCAGATTACATTCCTAGGCATGTGTATACAACATGAACGACACATAACTAGAGTAGTACACATATATGGCAATATAAAAGTCCTTTAAGTTTCAATTGTTCCGGCTCCATACATGTTCTGCCTAAGAACCGTTCGCGTCGAAAATGAAATATCAGAGTAGTAATATTAACAATACTTATGTACAGCTATATATGTTCTCTTCTAGAACTAGGAAAGGACTATTCTAATAGATACTAGGAAAAGAGATAGTACCTAGTCAAGTTTAAGATAATTCTTTGACAATTATCATTTTACGAAATCCAGTCCTTTACACACAGCCGAGTCTACCAAGTACGCAATGTAATCGGAGTCCGTAATCAAGCCAAAGTTGTTAGAATAAAACCATGAAACGCATAGTAAATCACAAAAGAAACGACAGTCGCAAAGTGGTTGCTTTGCGACTATCGTTGAATGAAACGGAAAGAGATAAGATATGAAGTACACCAGTGTTGCCAATTACGAAAACTATAATACTCGAATGCCAAGCTAGAAATTCGCGATTTCGCTTAAAAAATATATAATACTAGTATTTTTCTAGCTAGTCAATTTAGGTATTTAAATGAATAAAGTGTTATCAACTAATCATCAATAATTGTGACCCAACTTTTTATTTGGAATTTATTTATTTGAAGTATCCGTGAAATACTAAAATATGTTTCAAATAATATAAAAATAAATGAAAATTATAGTATAATTTATATTAACATCGGTTCTTAGGCCAAAATTGAACAATGTCCTTTACTTTACTTAGTTTACTTTAATTATAAAACAAAAACATTCAATATATTGATCACCTATCACACAATATGTTCATCACGCTCTTTTTAAATTTCTTGAGACTTTGTCCAAATACCAAATATGTCTATTGTCTCGTGATGATTCTTTGAGACATCATTGTTTGACGACACATCCTGACAATTGGACTTTAAAAGGAAATATTATTTTTGAATACCTGCAGCGAGAAAACGTTTAACGCACTAATAGTGCGTTATAACCAATAGGCACGTATATCGTACGATGTACGAGTATATACTACGACGACAAAAATTCATGAAATTGTAAAATTAGACACTCTTTCTCGGCTATTTCTAATAATTTCTATAGATAAATGTGTTTTTTAACAACTTTGCTCGTAAACCTGATGTAATTCCACCGGTTTTAAATATGTAGAGCGGGTCACAAAAAACGCGTATGTTACCAAAGCAAATTGTTAAGCTATAGTCCATACAAATTCCATAACAGTATTACTTGCCATTTCGCGCGCTGTTGCTATTCAAATTTCGAACTAATCGCCGCGCGGCGCCAGGCAGTAGTAAAATGGCGGGAAAGCAACAGTGTGCATTCACAGATTGAGTTTATTTAAATGTATTTTTTTTTCTGTTTCCTCGCAAATGTGTTAAATATAGAGTTGTTAAAAGGCACGAGTCTCCCGAGTCTTCGACTCATTCAAGGCTCGAGTCTCCTATGAAGGCTCGAGCTTCAGCCTCGAATCTTATTGCAAAGGCTCGAGCCCAGCCTCGAGCCCTAGTTCTGAGGCTCGAGTCGTGACTCGAGCTCTGTTTTAAAGGCTCACTACACAACATAGTGCTATAAAATAAATGTAATAAATATATTATTACAATAATGTATTTTTATTAACTTCACTGCTTAAAACATATTTTTATTACAACTTTGTACTTCGTGATACAGAGGAAACCAAACGCGCCGATCCAGTGTTATTGCTAGTTTTGTCAGCTCAAAGATCAAAATATACGAGAATTGAGAAGAGACAATTTGTCAACAGATAATTATGAACACACTACTGTAATAAAGTTAATACAGTTAAAAAAATTTTTTGCATCCGTGTACAAGTACAAGCAACCGGAGAATATAAATATCGCTAATATAATTATCAGCTATATAAATAAAGCTGGAGCTTCGGTTCGAATCCTCTAGTTAAGGCTCCTGAACCTTTAAGACTTGCGAGCCGTCAGAGCTCGAGCTTTGAAGACTCAGTAAGTGCGACTCGGAGCTCGAGTTTCCGCCTCGGAGATCATTTCTCACAACATTAGTTAAAAAATGTCGTACGATATACGTGTGTATTGGTTATAACATGCTCGGCTCAATTACGATTATCGAATTTGTTCCTTTACTTGTGTTTTTTTCTCTCTCTCAAGAGTGAGAGGCTTAGAATCCTCACAAAGAGTACATGAGCGCTGGCCCATAAAAGGGACTTTATGCGCTTGAAGAGACAGGGGAAGCCAAGGAGACACCGGCCTTTATCACGAGGGGACTTATATGTGCTATTTGCCAAATTGCTTCATGCTAAATTTGACGATTCTACGTTAACGAGAACCCTGTAAGCCTAGATAAAAATTGTGATGTAACTACAAATTTGCTGTTTTTGGATTTTTCGTTTTTGGCATCGATTTTTCGATGCCAAATTTAGCGATTCTAGGTGAACGGTGGTATGGTTGTATCTTTTGATTATGTCGACATAAAAAAGTTTATTTTGTAACCTATGCAAAGAACTGGTCCCCCCGCAAAGCCCCCTCTCCCCCACTGCTCGATCGACTGTAAAAATTATTATTATTTTTTCCCTAAAGAGAAGAGAGACGAGAAAATCCTTACAAGGGGTGGGAAATCCGCTTAGGACATCTCCCCGACGCTAAGTGGCGAATATTATGTGAACCGAGGCGGCTCAACCTGCCGACTAAACTCTCCCTTGAGTCTTGTTACTTATATTAACTCCATAGCTTGTAGTGACGGCGACCATGCTTCAATAAATGGCGCTGTGCAGAAAATTTATTGTAGTATGATCTAGAGCAGTGATTCTCAACTTTTCTTTTTGTTGCGGCACATATTTAACGATTTCAAAATTTTGCGGTTTTGATTTACTTACTACAACACACTGCGTAAATAGTTTATGACAATTTTTTTTTTAATATACGAAATAAACTATTATATAACACAATAATAACTACAATAATAACTAAACGTTTATTAAGGGATTAATTACAAGCTAATAATAAAAATATTTTTAATGTGAAATTTGAGCTTGTAGGTCGTAAAAATAACAATGCTACTCTCATATTGTCTTCTACATTTAACAATCTTGATCTTTTTTTAGTTTTAATGGTGGCTAATGCTGAAAGTCCGAATTCACACAAATAAGATGTGGAAAATTGTAATAATATGTCTAAAGCTTTTTTGGCTATCATTGAATAATCGCATTTGATGTTAATCCAAAATGAATTAATCGATTCTTTTGAATGTTTTAAAATTGAATCTCGATTATTGGAAAACAAAATGAGTTCTTCCTCTTTCTTCAAAGTTAAGTCAAATACAGAAGTATCCGTTATGAGAAATGGATTACGAACCCAATGAAATTTCTTAATATCAAACTTTGGGTAATAATGAATAATTCTCTCCTCTTAATGTTGTCTTAAAAATATTTTTCTTTTTAAATGATATAATTTAATAATATTAACAATGTTATATATTTGTAAAATATGGCGGCACACTTTTGAAATTTGGCGGCACATAAAAGTGCCTCGGCACAGTGGTTGAATATCACTGATCTAGAGAATTCTTGTCCATAGACTAGCCACTTATTTTAGGTATACATATGTAAAACAAGTGGCAAACAAGTGGCAAAGCATTAATTTATTAAAAACCTCAAATAAATTGTTACTTCCTATTATGTTGTTGTTCGACACAATTTAAAGTACTTATTTTCAGGAAATATTACATTCTTAATTTTAGGGTGTACCTTGTATATTTTCAGTGGCTATAATTATCCTGTTTGATGAGAACTGTTTATGGATTATGTTTTTGTTGTGTTATCCTATTTGGTGAAATTCAGGAGGCGAAAGACTCGTGCAAGGCGTTCCTGACCAAGAACCCGCAGAAGCGGCTGGGCTGCGGCGCGCGCGGCGAGGAGGACGTGCGCACGCACCCCTTCTTCCGCCGCATCGACTGGGCGCGCGTCGAGGCCCGCGACGTGCAGCCGCCCTTCAAGCCCAAGATCGTGAGCACCCCCCTCCCCTGCCCCTGATAATGTTACAAAGCACGCACCCCTTCTTCCGCCGCATCGACTGGGCGCGCGTCGAGGCCGCGACGTGCAGCCGCCCTTCAAGCCAAAAGATCGTGAGCACCCCCCTCCCCTGCCCCTGATAATGTTACAAAGCACGCACCCCTTCTTCCGCCGCATCGACTGGGCGCGCGTCGAGGCCCGCGACGTGCAGCCGCCCTTCAAGCCCAAGATCGTGAGCACCCCCCTCCCCTGCCCCTGATAATGTTACAAAGCACGCACCCCTTCTTCCGCCGCATCGACTGGGCGCGCGTCGAGGCCCGCGACGTGCAGCCGCCCTTCAAGCCCAAGATCGTGAGCACCCCCCTCCCCTGCCCCTGATAATGTTACAAAGCACGCACCCCTTCTTCCGCCGCATCGACTGGGCGCGCGTCGAGGCCCGCGACGTGCAGCCGCCCTTCAAGCCCAAGATCGTGAGCACCCCCCTCCCCTCCCCTGATAATGTTACAAAGCACGCACCTTCTTTTCGCGCCGCATCGACTGGGCGCGCGTCGAGGCCCGCGACGTGCAGCCGCCCTTCAAGCCCAAGATCGTGAGCACCCCCCTCCCCTGCCCCTGATAATGTTACAAAGCACGCACCCCTTCTTCCGCCGCATCGACTGGGCGCGCGTCGAGGCCCGCGACGTGCAGCCGCCCTTCAAGCCCAAGATCGTGAGCACCCCCCTCCCCTGCCCCTGATAATGTTACAAAGCACGCACCCCTTCTTCCGCCGCATCGACTGGGCGCGCGTCGAGGCCCGCGACGTGCAGCCGCCCTTCAAGCCCAAGATCGTGAGCACCCCCCCCCCTGCCCCTGATAATGTTACAAAGCACGCCCCCTTTCTTCGCCGCATCGACTGGGCGCGCGTCGAGGCCCGCGACGTGCAGCCGCCCTTCAAGCCCAAGATCGTGAGCACCCCCCTCCCCTGCCCCTGATAATGTTACAAAGCACGCACCCCTTCTTCCGCCGCATCGACTGGGCGCGCGTCGAGGCCCGCGACGTGCAGCCGCCCTTCAAGCCCAAGATCGTGAGCACCCCCTCCCCTGCCCCTGATAATGTTACAAAGCACGCACCCCTTCTTCCGCCGCATCGACTGGGCGCGCGTCGAGGCCGCGACGTGCAGCCGCCCTTCAAGCCCAAGATCGTGAGCACCCCTCCCCTGCCCCTGATAATGTTACAAAACGCACCCCTTCTTCCGCCGCATCGACTGGGCGCGCGTCGAGGCCCGCGACGTGCAGCCGCCCTTCAAGCCCAAGATCGTGAGCACCCCCCTCCCCTGCCCCTGATAATGTTACAAAGCACGCACCCCTTCTTCCGCCGCATCGACTGGGCGCGCGTCGAGGCCCGCGACGTGCAGCCGCCCTTCAAGCCCAAGATCGTGAGCACCCCCCTCCCCTGCCCCTGATAATGTTACAAAGCACGCACCCCTTCTTCCGCCGCATCGACTGGGCGCGCGTCGAGGCCCGCGACGTGCAGCCGCCCTTCAAGCCCAAGATCGTGAGCACCCCCCTCCCCTGCCCCTGATAATGTTACAAAGCACGCACCCCTTCTTCCGCCGCATCGACTGGCGCGCGTCGAGGCCCGCGACGTGCAGCCGCCCTTCAAGCCCAAGATCGTGAGCAACCCCCTCCCCTGCCCCTGATAATGTTACAAAGCACGCACCCCTTCTTCCGCCGCATCGACTGGGCGCGCGTCGAGGCCCGCGACGTGCAGCCGCCCTTCAAGCCCAAGATCGTGAGCACCCCCCCCCCCTGCCCCTGATAATGTTACAAAGCACGCACCCCTTCTTCCGCCGCATCGACTGGGCGCGCGTCGAGGCCCGCGACGTGCAGCCGCCCTTCAAGCCCAAGATCGTGAGCACCCCCTGCCCCTGATAATGTTGCAAAGCAGTGAAATCCCATTCTCTTGTCCGCATCCAAATATTTTAATTGCATTATTTATTTTTGACATAAACTTAATTTTACGATCGCAATTACGTATGCCACCATTTTTATACGAGTATCTGTACAGACCTGGAAATTATCCATTAGACAAACTTTCCAGTTTATTCACGTTGTGAATGTTGTGCTTCCCCAGGTCTGAAAATAACCCTATATCGAATCACATAGAACCATAAAAGAGTTCAATCCTTTTCATTGAATTTTTCCATACGAATAAAATTAAATGTACGGTGTACACTTAAGTATGAATGTGATGGGGTTGAGTTTGGTCGGTGTGCAGAGAAAGATCACCATAAGTTAAACTGACGTATATTGTCAAATGATAATAGTAATAAAAGTTATATTGCACAGTAAAATATTGCTCAGCATGTAAGCAAAATGATATGTACAGTATGAGACTGTACAACCCCATTTCAATATAATTAAAAGCAGTTCAACCGTTTTACCCGAAAACGTGACTAGTGTTAAAGTTACTTTTACATTTATTTTATTAGAGCGGTCGGTAATTATTGTACTTTTGTCCCATAGAAACATCGTAAGGACGTGTCCAACTTCGACAAGCAGTTCACGCAGGAGAAGACGGAACTAACGCCCACCGACAAGCTGTTCATGATGAACCTGGACCAGACCGAGTTCATGGGCTTCTCTTTCCTCAACCCCGAATATGTGCAGCACGTCTGAGCGAGAGAGGTAGAGTCAACAACACGACAAATTCTACATTGTGCTATTAAAATTGTCGCTTTTAAAATTGACATAAAACCACATGAGTAGAGAAGCGGACAGAGACAAAGCTTCATACGACTGCGCTGTGATAGGTACATCACTACACGTGCACCGCGTGCGTGTGCGTGACCACTGGCCGCTTGTCACGTACGAACCGAAACCGCTTGAAACTAGATCAGCCAGTGGTCAATCTCAGGGCGTGCAGCTGTGACGCGGCGCTCGAGCGTCGTGCGTGTTTTGTTTTTCTTTTCGAGTTTCTCACATAATACGTATTGAAAAACTGTTGTAAATACGGTTGTACATTGTACTGTGTGCATGAACAATAATAGAAAGACTACAATACTATTGTACATTATGATACTAGTGTGCAAAGTTGTTCATTGCATACGAGGAGGTATTGGACAATTTAGCCGAGGATGCAATTAACAATGCTCACGAGTTTCATACGACGTTTTTCAACACAAGTTGAGGAAAAAAGCTAATAAAATGCAAATTTTTATTTATTAAAACAATTAGTAAATGTACAATTTGCGAAGTGATACTGTACAGATTTTGCGGGCATTTTTACGGTTTGAGATATAGTACTGTTGGTATTAGTAGTTTGAATAATGTCTTCATTCTCTTGGGTAAATGTCGGCGATGCTGATACATTTTCATGGAAATTTACAATTTCATTGAAAGATTCGTCGCCAATAGACAGACGATGATCCAAATAAATTAATTAAATAAATAGTTAATAGCTAAATTTACATTCAACAAACTTGCATTGAGGTGCAATAGTAATCAAAGATTCACTATAATTTTATTTAAATACATTATATTATCATATGCTGTTTTCTTGATTTTATAAAATTTTGGCTGAATGATAATTAGCCTCGTGCCTGTATGTCGATGCCGCCATGACGCTGAGCGGCGCGCGCATGCGCGATTGCGCGGTAAAAATGAAAGTTGCTTGTTGCCGTTCAAGAACATTATTGCGCTTTTATAACTTTTCTTCATTGATAAATACATATTAAACATTAGAATACATTTGTTCGAGAAAAAGAAAGTGCTACCAGACTAATTTAAGAAGGCATTGTATGTATATAAAAACGTCTTGTAACAGGGAACAACCGAATTTTATCGGGTTATAAATATAGCACACTAGTGCGTAATGAAATTGCGCACTAGTGTGCAATATCCTAGTTTTTGAGATTAAAAACACGCATGAAACAGCCCCGTTATGAGAACGTGTGTTGAAAATATTTCTTATTTTAACTATCCCAAGGAGTCTACTAGGTAAGTTTGTACTTGAAACTTAATTTATATTTATAATGTGTTATGTATATCGAAAGGTATTATACAACTCTATAATGAAAACTAATCAATACTCATTATTATATATTTTCCGGAAATTTTACCAGATATTTCGATAAAATTGTGTAATTCTGAATAGATGCCTACAATAACTTTTTTGGGAATATATTGAATCGGAGCGCAGGATTTCACAAGTGGGAGAGCGGAGGGGGGGCGGGCTTCCGACTTCTCTCTGGTATCATTCCCAAAGCGAGTAGGCGCTTTTTTGACGTGACAACGTCTTAAATTAGGTTGCGGCTGGGAGTCACTTATGAAAAAGTGTAACGCTCGGTAACGTTACGATGAGTCACCGAACGAGAGAGAGGCCCGCCGAATGCCTTGCGTCTCTCTCCCACTCAACTATGATCGGTCTGCCGCGCGCGCAGCACTAGAGAATTAGGCGCATTGAATCGGCGCATGCTTGTGTCTCTGTCTTTGTCTTTCTCGAACGTTCTTCGTTCGCCGCTAATACTAGCTTCAAGTTTATACTCGGTGCTGTATATATTCATCCAGGAGCTAGTATGCAGGATATTGGAATGTTGCTATGGCAAGGACTCGGTCCGTACATTCACAACAGCCAGTACGTGCCACCGTTCGTGCAAGTTGATTCTAGTATACCGATTCTTCTGTGTGGTGAATTTAACAAAAACGTAAAGCCTGACAACTCGTTTCTTAATTTCATGAAAAATACGTATAATCTTGATTGCGTATCAAACGTTTCTAAGTCAACTACGTTAAAAGGAACAACTATCGACTTGACTTTCGCAAGACACATTACAGCAGAAACACTTCCTTTCATTTCATATTTCTCCTATCATCGTCCTATCCTCAACAAAATCACTCAAATAGGAATTAGTTAAGTTTAAGTTTACATGTACAATGTTTTAGTAAACAAAATATATTTCTATAGTTAAAATTTGTGCAATTCTTATTTTCATTCAATTCCTTGTTCCTATTGTGCAATTTAATTATATTCATATCAATAAATATTCTACCGAGAAAAAGACGTTGTCACGTAAAATCTTCGCCCGTAAAACCGACTTTACAGGCAACCATTTTTTGACGCACCTGAATTTTTCGTGTCAGGTCATTGTAAACTATCTTGGTTAGTTTGGTTATGTTTGCGAAGTTTTGTCGCAATCTCGAACCTAACTTAGTGTTAATCTTTTATATCTATTTTACGCAAATAAAAAACTAAGCGTTTCCTCACTTTACGAGTAGCTTTCCCCTCCCCCCCTCCCCCACCCCACATTCCAGTCATGAAATCTCGCGCCCCGATTCAATAGACAATCCACTTTTTCTATGAAAGAGAGGAAAAAATTATTATGATTTAACATACATTCGTCAACGTTATGTTTTATTAATATTAAATTGTTTATAATATTAGTATTTATGTTCAATTGTGCCAACCCTAACAAAATAGTTATAAATTTAGCTCTTTAGAAGCTTTGACTCTGTCCGTTTCTCTACTCATGTGCTAAAACTTTAGATGTCCTATGGTTCACATGATAAATTGTTTTACAACGATTTGTCATGTAGACTGACATTCAAGTGCAGACTGACAATTATGTATTTCTATTTTTACGGTTCTTTATTCAGAATTAAGTCGATACTAAAGTATGTATTTTTTTATTACAGGGTGAAATCATTCTTCTAAATCTATAGAAGCTGAATTAGTACCTCGACGTCGCTCCAGCTTCGGAGCGCGGGAACTTTCCATCTATCGACTGTCTCTGTCACTCGCGGCGCTAGTTTATTCGCTATCTCGGTCATCTTCGATTGTATGCTTTGTTTCTGAAACTACTGGACTAACGAAAAGGAATATGAAAATCGCTCGTCGCGAGAAAGGATTCGGCGTCAAAACATTTTTTCTGCACTTCTATTACTTAACTATAAATCCCACAAAATATTCTCCATCCAATGCGACATGACTAACAATTGTATGTTAGGTTTCCGTGCAATAATAAATTAACCTATTTATTTTTACTTGTGATGAATTTGTCTCAACGAATTTTTGCCAAGCAATACTTTGTTATTCTATCGTTGTTATGTTTGAGGCTCTCTAAAGTTAACGAAAATATTTTTTTTTAACTCGTACGAACGTGTTCGTATTCGCTAGAGTCACGTGCTGCTCGGGAGCTTCGTTCGCACGTTTTATGTGAATCTCGATTTTTCTCATGTTAAGTGTGAGGAATATATCATAATATTGGGGCCACTCGATAATGCGTAGTAAATGTTGGTGTCGCTCGTACATTTTAGGTGTTTCAATGTGATTCGTTTATTGTTAAATTTATGTAAGCGAGCTGTAGAAAATTTTATCGTTTCTTTACGTGACAGGAAATTTTGATGTTCGTGTTTCTGTGATATGTTCTTGTTCTCTATGTTGGTTGTAGAGAGTCAGGAAGGTTTTAGTAATCTATGGTAAGATGGCGGCACTAAACGCGTACCTTTCTACGACCAACTTAGAAAGTTTTGTGATAATGCGTTTCGTTGTTCCTCATGATTGTCACATATCAGTAAATATATATGGAATACATGGATGTCGTGTCGTGTGGATGGCGCTGCCATTAAGGTACTTCTCGTAATTTCTACGAGCCTTCGAAAAATTCGCATTTTGAATCTCGCCTCAATTTGTTTTCAGCTAGCAAATGTTTTGAATTTTGCTCTTTCGATCCAAACGGGTCGAAAGGGCGGTATGTGTTTTACGTTCACTTAGATAATAATCTGTGTTACACTTGTCTGAATTAAGTTTTCTTTATCTATTGTTAATTTTGTTATACGTTCACTCTATCGTGATTGCAATTTGTGATGTGTATGATCTAATCATCTTGTATGAGCTTCTTTAAGTGTTTCACTTTGCACGTGTTTTGTGTGTGTGTATATCTGTGTGTGATTACGTTTAGATTCGATTCTATGTTGGTCCTAGGCTGGCTGTCAAATCGCCGAATTGATAAGAGAATTGCTTTTTGCTGTCAATGTGACAGTTGGTTAATCTTGAAAGGGATGCAAACTATAATTAATAATTTACTTATTTATTATTTTTTGATTTCTCTTAGTCGTCAACTTTGTCTCAGTGGCAGGTTTAAGGTCACTTCCGAAAATGGTTAAATTAATTTTAGTTGTTGTAGCGAACAATTGAAACGTAAAATCAAATTTCAACGTGTCGATTTGACAGCCATATTTATTTTGATGGTGTCGACCGCTTGTTATGTACACCTTCTCTGGTTTCCGATTTCCGCCATGTTTCCAGCTTATCCTGTCTATTGACTGTCTTCATACACTTAATTTTGAATTTTGTATCGATTAATGGTCAATATTGATCATAGTCAGATTTTCCCATTCTCGCATTTCTGTTGCATTTTATGACACCATCTATCTAGGACAAGGTAATGGCTGCCTGCAGTCGAAATCGTCTACTAATAATAGCCTTACTAACTTAAAATAATATTAATATAATAAATAAAATAACATTTAAAATTCGTGTAACATTCTTGCTATATAAATTAAAGAGATGTGAATTTAAATGAAAAAGCATTTGATTCTAAAATTAATTGTAATAAATGACAAGTTTTTAGGTGTTACTTCTTTTGAATATTTTTAATTTTTGCAATTACATCGTTCTATGGAGTATGAATTATTGCTCTTAATAAGAAAAATACGTAGGTATCGTAGTGTGTTAGTTTTCCTCGGTCAATGTTATTAGGGAAATTATTTTATGACTAGGTATTATAACCAAACTATTGTTACTCGCTACTATTGATTTCTAATTACTACATAAGTTATTTTAGGGTAATTATGCTGGCTCGTTTTCATATTGTATCTGTACATCGGATTCTCTATAAAAAATAAAAAAGTTATCGCTAAATAATTCTCCTAGCTAGCATATAAGACTATTGAAGAAGTAATTTTGATCTGATGTGGACAGTACGTAAATTAGACAACGTTTCAATCCAGGAAGTCTAGTCAAATAGTATTAATACAATAGAATATAAAAACGCGTGTACCGCGTATTCGAAAAAATAAGCAATTAATATTTCAAACAATTGAATGTGGGTTGAAACATTGTAAGTACTCTACGCACTGCCGTCTTAAACTAAGTTGGGGTCCTTGGGCACACAAGAATTATACTAACAATTTTAAAATAAGTTTGTTATGCTCGCTCCACCTCGCGGTTGGAATACAGCACTAAAATAACGTTTCTGATTAAGTAATTTCGACGCTAGCGCTTCAGTTGTTGGAATTCCGAACTACAAAGTCATAGCCGTCTCTCAACTTCCAGATACAAACGAGCCTTCTTGGACCGTCTGTCTTCGTTGATATAATGGCGTAGTATACGCCACATAAATACCTTCTTCTAAAGTATGATGTGTTTCAATGTGTGAGAGAAATTGTGAGGCCCCCCTGAGAACGGGGGCCCTGGGCACGGGCCCCGTGTGCCCCCATGGTAAAGTCGGTATTGACTCTACGTCGTTTTACTTTCTATTAGCCCTTGAGTTGGGTTGCCAGGACCGAAAATAAAAAATGCCGACCCCGTTTCATTTTACCCAGACTAAACTGTTTCGCTGGGTTTGAGCAAAACAATGTGGTATTAAAAATTCGATCCTACGCTCCAGAAATCTACGTCATGTATCCATTAAAACGAGCCAGTAGTAGAATTAGTTAACAGCTGGAGACGGGGTCAATGTAGCAAAGGGGTTAGCCTCACCCCTAGCATGCCTAATCTTTGCCAAATTTACCCTATCACCAGCGAAGATTACTGCTAGAGACAACTAACACGATCTGTTTTTAATGAATTTCTGTTGCGGATTCGCATTAAAACTTTTTAATGACATCATTATAGGAGCATTGATTCTTGTTTAACGGACAGTTTTAATAACATTTCTTATTTGGGAGGACATTATTGACTATTAATGTCCTCCCAGAACTAAATTCAAAGATAGGAGAATAATTACTATCACGTACGCCCACAGCTGGGCAGCCCATAAGCGTTTCCCAAAAGGCAGATTTAAGGTTACCAGATAGGTACTTGTGGCAAAAATCGCCGAAGCAGTTTTAATTCACACGTGAATAAATTTCGTGTTTCTGATGTCATTAATAAGTTCAATTAAGGTTCTTACCCAAGAGTCACTAACATGGGCCTTGATACTCGTTGTGTTTAGTTGAATTTTTGATTAGATGGACCACACTCGTAGCTTGAACAAAGCGTTGCGCACATCTAGGCATTATTCAGTGATATCTTGCTATTATTTGACAGCTTTCTTAAGCGCATTCTTGAGTGACAGTTGGGATGTATACAAGTGAACCTTCTTCAATGACAGCTAGACATTCTTCAGTGACAGCAGCAGCGACGGCTGGGTCATATTCAGCAGCAGTCACGGCTGGGTCTTATTCAGCAGCAGTCACGGCTGGGTCTTATGCAGCAGCAGTGACGGCTGAGTCTTATTCAGCAGCAGTCGCGACTGGGTCTTATTCAGCAGCAGTGACAGATGGGTCTTATGCAGCAGCAGTCACGGCTGGGTCTTATGCAGCAGCAGTGACGGCGGCGTCTTATTCAGCAGCAGTCGCGGCTGGGTCTTATTCAGTAGCAGTGACAGATGGGTCTTATGCAGCAGCAGTGACGGCTGGGTCTTATTCAGCAGCCGTCACGGCTGGGTCTTATTCAGCAGCAGTCACGGCTGGGTCTTATTCAGCAGCAGTCACGGCTGGATCTTATTCAGTTACAGCTTACCTTTACTCTATCAGTTTGGTCCATCTAATTAATATACATAACTATAAAGTCTAGTTTTTATTTAATTTATTTATATTATATATTTTTTTTTTGTTACTCGTGATTATGTACCTCGAACTCTGCTACGGGTTTTTCCATTTAATTTATTGACATTTATCTATTTCTTAATATTTATTTTTTCTAGTTAT
Source organism: Scirpophaga incertulas (assembly GCA_036419045.1). Lineage (NCBI taxonomy): Eukaryota > Metazoa > Arthropoda > Insecta > Lepidoptera > Crambidae > Scirpophaga > Scirpophaga incertulas. The sequence goes on from CM071641.1 coordinate 6,247,429, forward strand.
AATTTTTAAAGAATCTTTCACGTTGGTTATTGTAAACAGGTGTTTGTAATACTTACAAACAAACCAAATGCCCCAAAACCTCATAAGAAGTAATTTCATTAGTAGAACCTCCAATGGCTGTAGAATAATCTGATAACGTTGATCAACTATGTATTTATTTCACTTATTATAATCGCTAGTGTCTGCTTACGCGTTCTAAATCCTTGATTTTACTATGACTTGGTCAGTTAAAAGCTTACGTTCTAGATGAAAGTTTAAAAAACTTGTAGCGATGTATTTTATGAATCCATTATAATATGTAACTAGGATCTCACTTGTAAATAGGCATAGACTTGTTCGCCGGTCATTTGGAGTATTAAAACGGAGAGTATTTAGATTGAATTACCGCGGACAACGCTTAATTCGTAAGCTTTGATTGCTTCTGGTTTCGTGCGGTTTGAATCGTTCGGTACGCCGGACAACGGGGGAAAGATTTCTCTATGATATTAACTGATAGATGGTATGTGTTCAGTGAGAATTAGTTTTTAATCTTGGTATTATTTAGCATAGGTCATCTTAGCTTTAGAACGCTCCTCCAAAGTAATGATTTTCTATCACCGAGGCAATCGTGCTGATTGGGTGTGTCGGCTTTGCGAATCTATGGTCGGATTTCGTCTGGAACGCCCATAGACAAAGAAATGTGATTCTTAGACCCTGGGAAAGAATCATGGTTCTTGATCCATGGAAACGCCGACGAAATGATTATTGCTGACACTGCAAACCATAAGCGAACACTAGATGAAATCATTTACTCGTATTATTAATAGAAGTGTTAAATTTTAATATCATGTTATTGGAGGTTAGCGTTGTTGTGACATAGTGACTAGTTTACGTAGCGGTATGTATCGACTTTGACAAGTTTAATAATAACTATTAATGATATATGATATGATTATTATTATGTAATTTAAGGTAACATAGTCGCAAATGGGTTACAGTGTCGCAATATGGTGGTGGTGGTGATGTGGAATGGGTTTTTATGGACTGGATTGAAAATATGCCGGCTTCTGGAAGATCTGGTTGTGCAGTATGGGTAGTCGAAACTGACACATCTAGAAAGCTTTTTAAGTGCAGGCCACCTGTACCCTCTTTGGGGACAGACTGTGTCTTGAGAGCCACAATGCACCGCTACTGTCCTCTTAGAGCTTACGGCGAAACCGCAGCTTAAAAACTCACGTTTTCTGCTGAAGTAGTATTTTGTTGAGAAAGTCACTCAAGCATAGGCCTAAATTCACCTTTAGCTTAAGCCCTCAGTTGGTACAGGTTTTGTCGAACTTTCTATTGAAGTGTTTTACTTACTAATAAATGAATTTGATGTGTCTAAAACTTTTCCAGCGGCACTGTCGCTGGTCGCGCCAGCGTGCACCTGTGCCAAAATATATTTGTAAATATTTTTCCATTTAATTAGGCGTATTCTATTGAATATTATAATATGATGATATCCGTTTCTATTGCGTAGTTAACAAAGTTTTACTGTCATTGTACACATTACTGACGTAAACATTCACCATATTGATGTCGGAGCAAGTTAAAATGAATGTGAGTTTAACAAATAACTGCCACACTTAATTAGGTATATTATAAATTAATGTATTTGTTGTAGTATTTAGGTGTATTTCCAAAATTATTCCACTAATTAAGTAATTTTATTGTAATAATAAGTCAGTAATGTGTACAATGTGTTACTTAATCAAATTTTGACTTTAATAGCACTCACCTAACTTTTCTGATTTCCACTAATTATTGTCTTTTAAGTCTACAGCACTGACAGAATTAAACGTGTTTTTGATTACCTACTTATTTTATTACGTTACCTTTAATTATTTTACTTACCTAAATTGTCTTTGATTGACATAATTTTGAATGAACGATTTATTTATTTACAATTTGTATTATTAATGTTATAAATATGTATATCAATATTGTTTAAATCAAATAAATTCAATAGAAATCTATCCAATACTAACTGTTACATTAGTAAGCTGGTATATTTTTGACAACATTGATTGTAATCTGATATTGTGTAACAGCTATACGTTATTGTACATGAACATGTAACGAACATGAACATAACATGTACATGTAACAAGAAGGAAAAAGTAACAGTAACACAGTAATGTCAGTCGCCAAAAAGGTTATAATTTCTTGTGTTATATTCTGATACATATTTTTTATGTGACTTCACATTGCAAACTAGCTCTGTGATAAATAATCTATTGAATTCCGGGAAGGGTTTCTATAAATTGAGAACATTTTACACACTAATCTGTAATATGTCACTATATTCTCCTAATTGTATGATCATTATATATTTTTTGCTCCTTTAAGTCACAATGTGCCAAAGTACATACTCATTTAACACAGGATTTTCCAAAATTTCCATAGAAACCCTTCCTCATAATTTACAAATTTCCAAGTGCACTTTCAATAGAATTACTCGTTTCTCGCCTATACTAGTATTACGAATTTTTAATAATATTTTATTTGGAATCTAACCTATTTAGAGTCTAGAGTGTGGACAAATTTTACAACCAAAGCTCGTTTATATCTGTGTATTTAGAAAGTTAAAATATCTGCACGTGTCCATCATACTAATCAGATTGTATTGCATATTCTATTATTCGATAGGGTAGTACAATATTTCGATTTGTAGCATTGCATTCGTCGTATTTTCAGAACGTTTAAATTGACATTTTCTATTGTAGGCGGTGTCGGCCAATCCCGCCAGTTTTTCTCGAATGTAATTGTCGATTGTACTCAACAATATAAATTTCTAATCCATTAAATGTGTGTTTTATTTTATGCTCCTTTTTGCTCTTTTTAGTCCATAGACATAAAACCGTCACTTTTATACTCTATAGAATTTCCAGATGATAAATAGTTTGCTATATTTATTTATTTTTCTCATCAATAAATAAAATGTACAAGTAATTATAAATGTAAACAGTGACGTTTTGGTGGGTTGATACCTGAACTAGGAAGGATCCTGAGTGTCAGGTTATCAACCCTCCACCCTATAAATGGTCCTTAATCTAAATAACATATAACACGCAAGATTTAATTGAATATTTTTTCACTGTGAGGGTAGTTAGACACATCTCATTCATATTAAAGCAAGAGTTTAATATTTGGGACATACTCGATTTAATGCTCGCCGCTATCGAAAGTATATTGTTAACTCTCGCAAGATGTAATTACCGTGACTATTCTGATTTCACATTAATTAGATCATTTATTTTTTAATTGTTCAGCTTTGGGATTGCAGCGACACATTCATTCAGAAGCTCGTAGAATCATGAAGAATCATCAAAGAAAGATGTACCAGAAAACATCCCGCGCACACACTTAGGACCTTCTGAAAAAAAAATGACATATCTCCATTCAAGCCGTAGGGCCCTTATGGCCAAGGCTGAGTGTAGTCGGTAGGTCACGTGGTCAGACCAGTCTGGCCGGCGTGGAATCTGACTTAATCACCGTCAGTGGCGGCGCAATACCTAAACTTAATGTGGGCATGATACATTTTGCGAGGCCCTCTGTTGGTGCAAGAAGGGAATAGAAAATAAGATGTTCCATACTTTTTCAAATATATTTTCGGCTGTAATGCGCGAGACCTTTTGCAACGCGAAGCCGTGGGCGGTGGCCCACACCGCTCACGCTTTACGCCGCCTCTGATCTCCGTGACACTTGCCGTTACGGTGGTATCCTGGGCACGTTTCGTGCTCCTCGTGTGGATTCTCAACCTCTCTCCAGAGAGAAAAAAAAATTACATATGTCCAGCAATTTACGTATTTTTAACAACCACAGTTGAAAATATTTGGAAAAATTTTGATAGACATAAAACTGCTCTCCCTCTACTGATAAAATCGAATCTACGATCTACATACGAAAAGGCTGTATGGCTAGATCTTAGCCTACTTATCGGTGAAAAAATAAGGGTTTAAATGTATTTTTTTTTATGAAAAATCGTTCTATTACTTTTACATGAGACACTCACGAATTAGACTGCTATTTAGAAGACATTAACTTTACGAATTAGCATCTCGCAAAAACACGAACAAATTAACTTGGTAACCTTTTTTTAATTAAAATTTAATTAAAAACTGAAATTAACAAAAGGTAGTCTAATAAGTATTACAAATTATATATTATAAGATAATAAACTTTAAAACCTTAAATAAACTTATATACATCATGAGAACAATATCAAAACAATGCATAATATTCAAATAAAATAAATATTATTAACATATACCTAATTCTAATTTAGAATGATACAGAATTTTTGCAAAACCCCTAGTTTGACAAATAAAGTGTAGAAATGGGAAGTAATTATGGCAACACTGCATCTGTATACCATCGTAGTAGATTTCTGCCGATCATCACCGCTTGGCTAAAGTTCTTGGTGAAGAAAAAATCTTCATCACAACTTAATATCCTTTTCACCTTTCAGCACTTGGCTCAACATTTTGTTACAGAGCGCTGCGTACGGGTTTAGTTCCACAACCTAAGAACAAAATGATTTGATTGTAGTCTCGTTTGTCTATGAAATATTTTTCTAAATACTTAATTTCTAATTACACTTACCTACCTAATTATTACTATGTGTATGGACACCATTAGCCATGCTGGAAGCTATATTCAAAATAATAATTGTAAATGGTCTTATAAACTAGCGTTAACATCCCAGTTAGCGTGGGCGGTAATGAAAAATCGAAATAAATATTCGAATTACTTAGGTTGTGCCCAGACCATAGTACATTATGGTACAAGTGTGTAATGTTGGTGATTATCGCTGAGGCGCATTGAGGCCCGAGCCGTCAGGCGAGGGTCTTAAGGAGCCGAGGACGGTAATCATCAATACACACGTGTATCATACAACGTTTTTCAACACACTTCTGAATAAAATAATACTTAAATAAAAAACCATTTTCTTCATAAATTGTATTTGCAGACATCTTAATTAATAACTAACTAAATAACTTCAAAAGAGAAAACGAGACGAGTTATGAAAAATGTTTCGTAATGGCGGGAAAAATTCATTAGTTTTCCTATGCGCGCGCATCGGCCATAGACTAAAAAATGAGGTTTCTTTTTTTTTGGGCTTTTCCCGGATAGCTTTTTAGCGCAAATGTAAGCGTAACTCAACCAATAATATTAAAAAAAACTATTACTCACTCGTGAATAATAGTAATGAAAAAGTCACAGTTTGATTATAGGTGTCATTATGTGCCTAATTGCCATGGGATTAGAGCCACTTTATGAGGAAGTGTGTTGAAAAGAATATTAACGTTATTATTCTAAACATCAGACTTTGTCTGTACATAATACAGAATAATAGGACTGTTCGTAGTCGCCTAACATGGCAAGAAACCGGTAAGATATGTATAGTAGAATATTTATTATTCACCTGTCTATATTGACCAATCGCTTATCATGAAATAATAACACAAGGAAATTAGGTTTTCACATATAATTCTTTCACACACAGTCGGATATAATGACTTCGCTTACACTGACATGTAATATTTTTACAACCTTATTCCTAACACTAGAAGTATTCGGTAGAGGCACATGATACCTAAAAATTATAATTTGACAATGGCATTGTCTTCGTTACTCAATAGGTAGGTACTCTATTATTATATCATGAGACTATTATTAATTATTATATTATGAAGATAAAACAAAAAAAAACAAGGGAGTTTCTTATTTAAGCATTACAATATATACCTACATATATTTGTAATGTATAATTTTTATTTAAATTTACGTCTATTTTGATTCCCTCTCTTAAAATGATTACGTGCTAAGGAAAACAGGAAATTTATATTTTATACAAAATGTTTCCTTTACGTTACGTTACGTTTATGTTATTATATATTATTATATACGTTTTTGTTATTTCTCCTCTCTGGATAATAATAATAACGGAGCCCACTGTATATCACACATTTCGTGTATTCGATTTCAACAGAAAGATGAATGATGTAAATACTATGATATTTATATCTAAGTACATTTTATTATAGTGTATATTTCAATGCGAAACTACTATTTTTGGTATAGCTACTACAGCTTTTTTTAAATTGTGACAAAATTTCTTTGATAAATATATGAGGAAGTGAAATACATAGTAATTTTATATTGTCAATTTAAGTTGTAAACCTTCCTATAATAAAGTAATTGGGAACAATTAATAAACATAAACATGTTATATGCATGAGATTGTTTAATGTCAAAATTGTCGACATCTCCCGTTTATTTTTATTGAAAGTTTTTAATGACGTTTTTTTTATGACATAACATTCTTTAGATATTAGTTTAAGGTTTTTTGACATCTGATTTTACTTCTGGAGAAGAGAGGCTGAGAATCCTCATGAACACCACTGCAACCAAGTGCCACGGTGATTATATGGGATTAAACTCAGCCTGAGCCTTAGCTATAAGGGCTCTACGGATGGAAGGGTATTTTTAATATCTTAATTGATTGATATGATCTGTGTATACTCTATCTGTGTATCTATGTCGTTTTGTATGGATTATATAAGTTTTATAGAATAAATTACTTGTTTTTTGGCAAATCCGCTGCCAAGTTCGGCGGCCATTGCGAAGTCCTGGCGCGCTGAGTCGTCGCCGCGTCTGCGCCGCAGAACGCCTCGCTGGCACAGAGCCAACGCGCGCGCGCGGCCTCGCTTACCTTCAGTTAACTGGATGGCGCGCTCTAGGTCCGCCATTGCATCTGATAACACACGCATTTTTGTTTACCCGACCGAGACTATACCACGAGTAGCGTGATCATCGAAACGCTATCGGTCGATATGATAGAGCGACTTATCACGTTAACCTGTCAAAATATAGAAAGGACAAATTTCACTATGGCGGTTATATATCACGCTTTACCATATCTTGTGTAGCTCAAGTGACAGGAGTAGGATCATCTGCTCACGTACGTATGTTTAACTTGTCTGCTGCAAATCAGCAGCAGTAAGATGCCTCTTACTTGTTATTACAGGATATCTGACTTTTCATCTTAAGTCATAAGTTGACAATGTACACTAGTTCTTAAAGAGTAGTCTTCAATGGACAAATCATCCGTTGGCTCATGTAAAACATTTCCACCAAACTGTGAAAATCAAATATAACCTTAAATATTCTTACCGTCATCTCTCCCCAAAAGCCTAAGCAATTGAGCTCTGTCGTTATATGCAGCAGCGCGGTCCGGAGCCGCCTCCACGCCCCTGTCAAGGACTTCCAGTGCCTCCATCAGCCTTCCACTCTCAGCCAGCTGAACGCCTTGCGCGCACAAGGACCTCGAAAGCTGGTGTGAATCCGTGTCCAACTCTATAAATTGTCATTCGAAGTTGTCTCGAAATAAATAAATATTATTTATTCATTTAATAATCGTAAATACAAAACAGGTTACAACTAATTTAAGCAAAATTAATTTATAATGAACACTAAAATTGTATCTACGTAGAAAATATCAATAGACGATTAGAACTTCCGAAGATAAATAGGTTAAAACAGAAAGCTCTGTTCCAACATAAAATATAAAAAAATTAAAAACAATAATAATAATAATAAAAAAGTTCGATCGCCACCTTAGAAGTACAAGGATTGAAATAATACAAATGTATCTACATAAAGAGGAAAGATTTGTATTTTTCTATGTAACGAATAAACTCAAAAAGTACTAGACCGATTTTAATAATTCTTTTTTCTTTAGAAAGCTACATTGTCACTTAGTAACAAAGGCTATATTTAGTACTAGTTTACTATAGAAATCTAAAGGTTTTCTTTCTTCTTTAGAAGTTCTTATTAAAACCAACCGAAGGTGTAAAAAAATTAGCAACAAAATGTCTTTCATCACATACGCTGCGAAGAGTATTAATGTTAGTTATCTATAAATTTAAAATTAATAAGGTAAATAAACCCGTAAAAGATCCGCCAAAAAGTAACGGATACGGGCACGGATACGGATATTTCTTCTTCCTCGGATATCCGCGGTTACGGATACGGATATCCGGCACATCACTAATCAGGACATTTTGTAGTAGGTATATTTACATAATCTTTGTATATTCAAATAATATAGTGGAGATTTTATTACACTATCGTTATAAAAATGTGTTAATCTTATACACTGTGCTTCATACTTTATTATTAGAAAGTATACCAATGCCAAGTTCCACATTTGTTTTGTTTATAAGATAACACTGCGTCACAGCCGGTAGTATAATTAAAATTTTTAGTCCCAGTTTCCTTCTAATTAAATTTGTGACCATTTCCAAACTTTTGCTCAAGGCACCTATTTATAATGTTGACCCAAGGAAGCTTGATAAATTACCTATTAAAAATATCGCATGTTATCATTTATTCAATTCCTGCAAATCATAAAAAAAAATAAGTAAAATAATTATGTAAAGGTAAAATTTTCACAATCTAAGAAACCTTACACACAAATTTTGCTAATTAGTTGAAATGTTTTATAAAATGTAGGATTCAAATATTGGTATGACGGTAGAATCGTGAAAGCGCACCCTGCCATGTGCTCCGCATGGGCCTAGAGAACTCAGGGGGGTTTTAGTGGGTAGGTAGGCCTCCCCCTTCTGGGGAGGAGAGCCCCACATAACCACCGGCTCGCCACAGCCGGGGTATGCAATTTAATGCATTTTCCTCAGGGGAACAAAAAAAAAAGGCCGATCCTGTCAGACCGGAGAGCCCCACATACGGCCGCGCCTAGCCAGCGTAGAGTCACGGTACATTTCCCCTCTTAAAAAAAAGGATTCAAATATTGATGAATAACTTTAAATTGTTAAGTGTGTGAAAAGAAACTGAATCGAATGTATCACCATATTTGATATTTAAAAATATAATGGGTTGTATGATCATCAGGGTACATAAATAACTCTACCTAATTCCGACCTCTGCTAATATCTTTTTTTATAGTTCACTATCGCAAAAATATAAAATGTGAAATTTTGACCACTTGAATATACGATAACTTGCGTTATTTTTCACTTCACTTCACGTGTAACGAAGTTTTATCTTGGATATCAACAATATAAGAATTATAAAAGACCTTGATGGTTCTCTTTCCCTTTGCTTTTTATTGCACTTCTCAGCAGTGTACTTATTATTACGCGACTGCCCTACACAAAGAGGCTAGGCGATTATCAGCCTATGTATGCATATATGAAGCGATCTTGAGACCAAACGATTGCGTCGATTTAAATGGTACGTACTTGCGAATGGCAGTATGACATACAAATAAATTCTAACGCGAAATATACAAATTTTAACATTCGGGACCCATTAACTCATAACATTAACTAACTAGTTCATATCAGCCCAATATGAGTCCAGACTATTATAATCTGGGTTCCATATTAAAATTTATTTGTACAATTTGTTTCTTTTGAGTTAAAATAGTCTTTATGAGCAGCAATAAAAAAATATATAAGCTCAATTTGTTGTTTTCTTTATTGCCGAATTAAATGGTGTCTATTTCTCGGGCTGCGATACGTTAAATGTAAAGTATTACCAGTATTATTAAATGTATTACCAGTGTAAAGAAATGATTCCCAAATTCAAAGAATCGGAAAACATAATAAAGATAACTATTTTAAGTTTCTTATATTTTTTTCAAATATGTGTAACTACATCTGAAAATCAAGTACCTACCTTCCTCCTGTTCAAATGTGTCTCCGTTATCTACAACGTCTCCTATAGTTGCAGTGGGGTCAAAAATACTCCTGAGCACAGCCTTATCCCGTTCGCTCAAATGTTCTAAGGCCGCCATTTCAACACGAGCGTACCAACTCAAGAATTAACATGGACTGAGGATCAACCACGAAACTTGTTTGTGAAACATTCAGAGAAGCTAGTTATTCCGTAGTATTATGGATATTACTCGTTTTATTTAAATTCCACTAAAACCTGTTCACAGCGACACAAGTTATCCGAGCGACAATCTTTACCCATAAACCGCAATTAAGCAAGATAATTGATTTTTAGTTGCTTCCGTTCATAGATTACTTTTTGCTCAAGGTCAACTATGTCTATGTATATAATACAAGGTCTATGAATATATAAGTTATGTATAATAGGATTGCATCACAACTACACTTCGATTACGAAATTGCAGTTTGCAATTATAAATACAGATCCTCCGCATTCCAAGAGTGATTTACACACTTACATGACGAAAGAAAAGTCGAATTTTTATTTCAATTACTGTAAGTAAAAATTGGATGCCCAAGTAGTGCTCAAGTATCAAAAGAATCCGTGTTTAATTTTTCCGTGTTCTATTAGCCTAGACCAAAGTAGGCACTGTAAGCTTTATATTGTGGATCTACATTTTTATTAATATATATTTTTTTATAAATATAAACAACCATGATTAAGGCACAAATTTGTGTGATGAATAGCGGAACTTAAGACGGCAACACCCTGAACCGGTGTACTTATTACTACCCCATATGTTAATGTAGACGGCAAGAAAGAATTTGATAGACCAGAAAAATAAAACTACCGAAGATGTGACTGCATGAACATAATTAATCTTGTCTTCCCAGAATAAGTAAACTTTAAAATGAGCAACAAACACAAGGAAGACAACGTTGAAATGAAACACTTCATTTGCGTACCTGCGAGTGAAATTTCTAGTGAAAGCGCTTCATCTCACTGCAGCTGGATGTCCACATATCTTGTTTTATCATTACTGTGCATGTAAATTAATATTAGACATTTACAACGAGATATTTCTTTATATATACCTACATATTGAGTGTCAAGTATGTTACCTATGGTACTGGCTGCGTGGAATCCAAGGTGAACGATGCGCGAATAATGATAGCTGGCGTACTATACACTTGTAAGACGTACTATATGCTTGAAGACCTATCCCCCTCATGCGCTCCATCACACACAAGATTATATATAACTATTTTAACAAATATTTATTAATAACTTTACACCTAATAAATTCCGCTCTATAGTCTCTTCTCTTTTAAAAGTTTACAGACGAAGCTGAACATAGAAGAATTTTTACATCTCGACCAACTTAAGGTCGAAACGAACGCTTCTTAAACAACCTATCCCCGGTTCTAAACTAACCAAATAACACCTGGATATCCTGTATGTCAGTCTGTACAATGCTGGGTGATGACGGAATTACAGCAGAGCTTCTGAAAGCGGGTCGACTACCAGTCCGAAGTGCACATTGGAATCTCTCAAACTCCGTCAAATTCAGGAAGCAAAACGCCTAAACATTGCACAGGGAAGTGAGGGCACTGTCCAAAAAAGGTGTCAAAACCCAGTTGAAGAAATACAAAACCATCACGCATTTGAGTAAAACTCTTCTGGATGTCGACTCCCAGCGTCCCAAACAAGCTTGAATCCGAATGACTACATACTCTGCACCAGATAACCAAGTCTAACTGTACTATTTATGTGAACTATGAAAAAATGTTCGATTCCATCGAGACCAAATAGTGTTCATCTCTCCAGAGGTATCACATAAATTATTGATAACGAAATGTCAGTCCGGCTTCAGAACTAAATCCTTGAGACTGATAGGGCTCCAGTAGGGTTTGAGATAGCAATCGCCGAAGATGTACCAAGCTGCGCTGGAAGATTTGTTAAGCCTTGGGGACTGAAGAGGACAAGGGATTATCATCGAGATGACCTTATGGCTAAATAAAGTACCTTCATACGCCATAAAAAAACTTAGGCACAATGCTCGAAGACCTCAGTAGAATATCCCAACAAGTGAATCTTAATCAGAACATGGACAGGACGTATGGAAGTATACCAAACATACAAACAATAGTATAAACTGAATAATTTCAATGTAATATAACTTATTCAATTCTTACTCCGTCCGTCAGTTTTCTCACTCCTGAGAGTGAGACGAAAACTCTTAGCATTATATGGGTTAACGATGCGTCCATGTTATTGTCAAGAGGGGAACCACAAGCAGTTAGCGATACTTGGCTAAGCGTATTTTTTTGAGACCCGACATGTTTCCGAAATATGTACCAATATTAATATTAGGTGACAAAAAAGATGTAAATTTTTAAACAATTTTAATAGTTTCATTTTCTGGTTAAAATATAAATTTATGAACTAAGAATACCTATTTCTTATAAATTAAAACAGAGAAATTACATGTCATTGGTAGATCTTTGTGAAAAAATCCAATTTATGTGTGCTCCAGGGATATCTCATGTATAAAATAATGTATTAATTGCATTAATTCACCTTTATCAAATCACAAAATCTATATTCAATTATTCGTAAAACTTAATTATTTTATTGATGTATGTATCTAGTAACATATGATTTTATAATAATATTTTAAAAAGTCAAGTCATCAGAAATAACAACAAACATATATATACACTATATATATATATATATATATATATATATATATATATATATATAATGTATAATTCAAAAGCTTTACGAGCATAAAATCATTAATACAAAATAAAAATTTATATCTCTATCATGATGGCCGGAGTTGTTTAGGAGAAACATCAATTGTGGATGTCTCGTTACATGACAATTTTTATGAAATATACCAAGACTGAGTCTCAGCAACTTTCAAAATATTGAATCACCTCACTTTTTCCTGTGAAGTTGTATAAAAGGTATTGCTATGGATTCTAGTAAGAAAATAAACAATGACTACGGCTCTCAAATATTCCAAAGCCTGTACAAACATTTTTTGAAGACATTACAGTGAAAATCTGCTCTTCACTGGTAACTATTGAAAAATTTACGAATATTTCGAAACCAAAAGCTAAAAATTGTTAAGACAAGAATAGTACAACATCAAAACACATGCAATCTAAACTGTTTCGGTGACAAACAAACAAAAAGCAGCGTAACACGTAAAAGCATATAAATATGTTAATTGGCACTAAAATTTGTTCATAAAACATGAACTCATATATACAACACGTGTATAAGGTAAGAATAGCAATCAAAACTATATTTTACATAAAAATTCCCACTAGAGATTGTAACAACATTATTTACCTAGAATTTATCTCATCAATTCCATTAAGGTAATATATCTACCTCAACAAAACCGTGGGGTCTTTTTGTCACAAATTTTTACACTTAACATATTATATATTATACATTTCGTTCATACCTCATTGTGTTTTAGATACCTAATTATCAGTCACAATAATTTATCTTATAGGTACGTTGCTTTCAATTGTGTTGACTAATCACAGTTTCTCCTAAAGAGACAACTGTGGAAGTATGATTATTTTAAACTCGAGCTATTTATTTATCAGTCAACATCAAACCTAGTCGCTGTCCTTAAAGCATGAGATTGTATTAAATTTAAGAATTTTTCATATAATTACCTACACTTCCTTTATTAAAATATATTTAATGCTTTAATATCTGACCCACTCAACAAGATTTTGACTACCTACTTATACAAAGACAATGATTATTATAAATTAATGAAAAATCTTAGCTCCAACAAATAACATAACATGAATTGGTCAGAAATTAATGCAGCAACACTTAGACCAGAAAAAAAATATAAAACTGATGTTATACTGTCATACAATTACCATTTGTTATTCATATGAAAAACACACATACATAATGCATCTTGACTAAGTTTTATGTACTGTTTTCAGCACCCTTTATAATTTTTAATTGGTCTAAGTTTGATATTATAAAATCTAGTTTCTGACATCAGGTATCAAAAAATCTCTTAAAAACACTATACATTCTCCTGTATCATGTTTCACGAACTGGGTAAGGCTTGTAATATACCATGATTATTCTATATCACAATCCTCGATTATATTAACTTACCCTATTAATGGTTTCACACGACATACAGTTATTTCAATTACAAAGTGTTGCACTATTCATCTATCACAGTAGGTCTATTTCCACCAAAACATGCAAAAATAATTTTCAAATTATGATTGAAGATTAAGTAATAAGTTGATTTGACTATACCTAATCTGATAAAACTTTTAAATTGTAAATTTTTTTTTGATATTAAGAGTGGCTAGAATTTATAATTAAATAATAACATTTTAAATTACTTTAAAATATAAATAGGGTTGAAAATTACACATGCCATTTAGTTACAAAGTACTAAAATTGTTATTATCCTCTGCCACTGTTTAAAGAGTTGAAACACAACAACTGAAAAATATAACATTAACAAATTTAAAGATATTAATTTACAGTGGCAGATGTGCCACACAAAATACAGACTGCACAATATTTATGATGCAGAAATTATATGTTAGCATTAGGTGGTTTAGATATACCCAGAACTACTTCTGGGTATATCTAAACCACCTAATGCTAAGCTACTTGTAGAAGTAATCCATTTATAACAACTACCAACAAAAAACAATAACCTGCCCACTAAAGTTTAGTTCAGTTTCAGTCTGTAGTGTAGCAATTTTTGTACTAAGAATGCTACACTATACTTTGTGCTGAGGCTCACCTAGACAGCTCCCAGCAATTCAATTCACATAGTCCATGTGCCATTAGAATGAAAACAATATTTGTTATTGAAATAACTGCATAAAAATAACATGCACCTCAGTCATAATTAGGGCATAGAAAAATTATAATTTGTGTTAAAATTTTAATTTCCCACACCAACTTGTAACTAATGATAATGGTCTTCATATCAAGTTTACTGATTGTAAAATAAATATATTATAGGTCAAACTGCAACGAAAATTAAACTTCCGCATAGACCTAATATTACAGAAACTTTAAAAATTTAATATCACTTTTTGGTTACCTCTCACATCTTATTTGAAATTTTAACACAAATAGAACTCAATCCCATTTACAAACCTAACAAAAGAAGACTACCTACAATATATAATTACAATATAACTTATCTTAGTAATAAACTATACAAGGTAGAAAATGTATGTATAAAAAATTTGTGTTAAATTTTAACTTGATATTTATCAAATGTGTGCACACAGTATTCAATATTATACAATACAATGCCATTGAAAGACATTAGATGGCATTCATTTTCCTATTAAGTACTTAATATAAAATCAAATATTTAGAGCAATTTATGGTCATCAATTACACAGAAAACATTCATTAGAATGTTCTACACATAATTCTGTGTGCACACAATTAAGTGTTCATTTCAAATAATTGTAAATTACCCAGTAACTTGAAGTTAAAAATAGTATCACAACAAATGTGGTTGTTATCAGAAGGGGTGGAATCTATTACGGCAGATTATTATATTGTGCTGATCAAATTGAGCTATATTTAACAAAAAAAACTTAAGATTTCTGAAATGAAATTAGACTTCTTTTTGGAACAGAACTTATGGTTATTAGATAACAAAATAATTGTCAATCAACTGTACTTGTAGCAATACTTAATAGCTCTGCCCCACTCAATAAATTATGTTTAATTCAGGTCTTCTGATATTTTGCTTCTTTCTGCAATTTGTACAATATCATAATTTTAGTTAAAATGCTTAATTCAGTGTGATGCATGTCCACATATTAGAACCTGATTTGTAACATTTCGATAAAGGATACATTTGTTCAGTATATCCTATACTTAAGAGGGATTCTCGTTTAGATTGTCATAATATTTTTTAGTATTAGTATGCATTATAAAATATCTGAGTGTTTTTTTTAATAGTATATTACAATATGATGCACAAAGAAATGATAAAATAACCGTCAAGACTATAGTTTTATTAAGACATTAGGCAAATGATGGACTATGAATGTGAATGGACACTTATTGTCATTGTTTGTCAGACAGTAAAAGTGCCACATTAATAAACAAAACCCTTTCAAAATTGTCAAAAATACCTACTTTAGGAAAAGATGATTTTGAGATTTGTTCTATATGAGGTCAGTGCAATATAAGAATCTATCCTAACAGTCCACACCCCTGAAGTGAGCACTCCAAAATTTCATGTATTCAACTCCACAACTTGTTATGGTTTATAAATGATGTCATCATTATATCATTACTACACTATTAATATCTTATGTAACATTATAATTTCTTTCACCATCACCAAATAGTTTATAATGAAATTTATATCATATGTTTGCTATAAAATTACATTTTTCACAATTAGTAAATACAGTGCAACTGTACTAAATTATAGAAATAAATATTGAAAAATAGATGTTTTAATTTACAAGTTGTGAAGATTATAAACTTACTATACAATTAAATAAGAGCATATACTTCCTATGATCACCCCCAATATTTATTTTTATCAGTAATTCAATTTGTAAAGTTGCAAAACAAAAACCCTTTTTGTCACCATAATAATACTTTATACTTTACAAAGTTTGTTAAAAATAAAATTTGTTACTTTGATACAAGCTCTAAGTGATCATACTTATGTCATTATCAAAACATCAGATATTATAATTCATACTATTTAAAAGAACAATTTTCTTGTGAATTTTTATCTAGCATCTGAAATATATGGGATACAAAAGTTATATAGGCTCTTAAGCAACTGTATAGTGAGACTTGTACATGCTCACAGGGCTATGAATTTATTGATGAGATTTTACACATAACAGTTACAAACCTCAACACTTTGGAAAATTTTGATAAAACATGATAATTTAGAAAGATGTATGGATGGAACTTAATGATGTATGTACTTAAAACCAATGCTACCTCCTTACAAAACCTTTAGTGCCATCTGGTCCTCTGGGTGTACGTATAACTAGAACTCCTCTAGGAGGTGGTGATGGAAACACCACTGTGGGAGATGCACT
This sequence comes from Scirpophaga incertulas, assembly GCA_036419045.1. Taxonomy (NCBI): domain Eukaryota; kingdom Metazoa; phylum Arthropoda; class Insecta; order Lepidoptera; family Crambidae; genus Scirpophaga; species Scirpophaga incertulas. The sequence continues at coordinate 6,264,273 of CM071641.1, forward strand.
TGATGGGAGCCGCGTCAACACCTTACGATCTTTACCTTTGGCATTATTATCATTGGAACAAGTTTTTGATTTACCACTAGGGTGATTTTCATTGAGATTATTAGCCTGTAGTTTGTCTTGCAACCGCGTAAGACTGGAATAACAATCAAAAGCACTGTAAATATAAAATACTGAAAGATAAATAGCAATACAATATTGTTTTTATAACTTATTTTAAATATTATATATATTAATATTTAAAATAAGTTTGGTAGTAAGTATTAATAATTTTTGTTATAAAATTGTAACATTGACTTTTTTTTAACCAACTGAAAATTAATTAAAGCCTGCCTTACTTATCATCAATCACATCTTCAGGACTCCGTGCTTCACCCAGTATACGGAGTCGTGCTTCTTGGTATTCCTTCTGTCTTTGCTCAAGAGTTTTGACAGGTCGAGCTCGACTTTCACCATTCATTTGACCACTCCCTGAGGATGATGGTCTCTTCAATATACGGATAGCTGGCTCCGGCATCACGCACTGAGATCCAATACACGCGTTATCCTCCACAGTAACCTTGCAACCCTTCAAATTTTTCGCTGGCGCGCACTCACTTGACATCAGCTTGATTTTTTGATCTAACTATAATAATTAAAAATTATACATCAGCACTATAAATGTACAGTATTAGATATATATTAAAAGAGCATAAACAACGACATTTACAATTTAAAGACTTACACCAATCTCGTCCATATCCTCCCAACTTTCACATACGTCAACTTCATCTTGAGCCGCCATTTTGACTGATTTTTTTCCTTTGTTCCAAGTTTCCTCTAGACAAAAAAGATAAAGAAATCTTGAGGCATACAACCTTATATACAAAACCTCATAACAAAATATTTAATGCCGCTGTACCCGACGTGAGTATATGACGTACTCGCCCAACACATTAAGCCAGCATTATAAGAATCTATTATAATTTAATGTGGATTATTAATTATAATTTATTATTATATAAGGATGCGTCTGCTGGGCTAATCATCGCCCGTCCTCACGGCGGTGTAGCAATCTTGTGGCGCAAAAGTGCTTTTGATGCGGTTTCAATAATCGAATGCGAGAACAGATTGCCGCTGTCAGAATAACTGTAAGTATTCGATCTACAGTGATTTTTAGTGTGTATATGCCGACTAATTCACAAGAAAATTCATCTGAATTTACGGAGAGTTTAAGTGCGATATTAAGAATTCTGCTTTTTGGCAGTATGGATTACAAAAACATTGCTTTACGAATAAAATATATACTCCCAAAATATTAAGTAGAGTTATAAAAAGATAATTTTCTAACACTGACAGTAACGTAATGACGTTACTTTCATTGCAGCATTACCGTCTATTGCAATAAAAACATTGTACAGTATTTATTTGTCTACCTATGTTTTATATTCCCTCTTTAATTAAAAAAAAGACCTTGATTTAATGACATCTTAACATTTTACAGTAGCTTGTTTCATTTTTCTGTATAAATCCGAAAATAATATCTGGATCCATTATTTATTAATTATTTGTGTACGAGCTAGTAGGTATATGCTACGAGCTAGTATATGCTATGAACAACACATTTCCTATGTCATCTCTTTTTATATTGACCTCAATTGACAGTGCTGTATGAAATAATATTTTGCACATTTTTCAGTTTGCATCAATCAACCATACTAGTCGCGCGTACTCAAACCATATTTATTTCACATTACAACAAACATTACTCGAGGTAACTCGAATAATTTGAAAGATTAATTTTTAATTAACCTGTATCAATACTACAAAAAAATATATATTTATGCAACATATATCTTTAGATGCACTTATTCACGCCAAGACATACTTCGTCAAAACATTCGAGCAATTTCATAAAAAAATACAAGAATCAACGCCATTTTCTCATAGTAAGTACAATAAGTTGTCAACCCAAGAATTTTCGATTTGCGTTATTCTTTCTAGTCACGTTTCATTGGTCAGACTCAAAGGCTCGTAGTGATAAAGATAAGTGCCTAATATAACTAACCAGGCGAAGTCTAGGTTTCTTTTTCTATCTAAATTGTGACATTTATTGAAAACACATCAACGTTGATTACTTAAAAATCTTTATTAATACGGTTCTATTACAATATTTTATAGATATTATGAAGTTGAAAGGTTTACACTGATTCGTTCAACGTTCGCGTGATGTTATATAGCCTTACTATTATTACATTAATAGCGTGTTAAATGCAATTCGATATGTCAGTTTGTCTATTGGGGACACAGCAGCAGCAGTTGACCAGTCTCAGTTGTTTAGCAGCTAGTTTTTCATTCATGGTTTGCAGTTGCGGACAATAGTTATCAGCCTTAATCGTTTGGCCAGACTTAAGATAGCTGTCGTAAACGATATATAGTAGGTCGATCATAATAGTAGGTAATCTAATAGTATCTCTAATAGTATTACTATCGTACTATCTCTAACTAGTCTGTGGCCCATCTTACAGATGATTATACTTTTGCATATCTGTTGTGTGGCATGCATAGTATAACCACACAGTACTTAGGAAAAAAGACGAAGATAGAGAAAGAATTTAAATAATGCAAGATACCCATACAATATATAGCCTAAAAGACTAGAATCCAGGCCAGTAAAACATCTAAAAAAGAAACACATGACTTTTTAGTTGTATAACCTTTTGAATTCTTATTGTCTTGATTAATTTTAATTTTGCATCCACTTGTACTCACGGCCTGGATAATAACATGAGTCGCGCATACTTTAATTAAAAAAGTATTCTAAGCAAAAAAACTCGAGGTTGGCGAAATCCTATGGGCACCGCCATCAAACCCAAAAGAAGAAGAAGAAGAATTCTTATTGGTCTGTGTATAACAGACACCACCTCCGCTAGGAGTAATATTGTTCTGTGGACACCACTCTTTGACCACAGATTAGTTTAGTATACTATTTCTTTGACAGTCTGTTTAGACGTAGTATCTCTAACTAGTCTCTGGTTTAGACAAACCTGTGGACAAACCCTCATCCTCATTTTTTGCTTTTATTTTAAAGTTTACAAATAATTTAGTGTCTATTTTGAATTAATACTGCTTGTATAGTTAATGACGAGAATTTATTAATTTGCTAATTTATGACGGTAAATATATGATAAATAACATTTTTAATTAATATGTTAAGGTTAGGAACTCATATATTCATGTTATATTTCCAGGTCGGAGATTAATCAAAATGGCAATGTCAACCTTTAAGTCCGCTATATCAGGGTTGACTTCAGTTGATCCAGATTTCGTGCAATTTCTAATGTTTAGTGATGATGATGTGAAGAAACTCAGTGTTGTAAAAATCACTAGTACTGCATCATTTGATTTCTTGGGTAATCCAATACCTGGAGGTCTATATGATTCTTCCTTAGGGCCAATAAAAGACAGAAATGATTTCTGTGCAACATGTGGCAATGTCTTACTACATTGCCCGGGCCATTTTGGGCATATTGAGTTACCATTAGTTGTAATGAATCCACTGTTTATTAAAAACATCTATACTTTGTTTCGTATAAGTTGTCTAAAATGTTTTAGAATTCAATTAAATGATGACATGAAGTTACTACTTACACTTCAGTTACAGTTAATTGACGCAGGTCATGTAACAGAAGCATTAGATTTAAGTGAATTTAAGGAGATTGTTAGTGGTGAATCCAATAAGGCAAACAAAAAATTGATTAAGAAATACCAGAAACTTATAAAAAAAGCTGATCCAGTCGCAAATTTCTTTCATAATAAAGATACAGATAGATTACGGTCAAAAATATTAATGAATTATTATAGAATACTTAATGTAACAAAGAAATGTATTTTTTGTTCTGCAAAATTAATCAAGGTGACCACAGCAGATTCTAAGTTGATGTACAATTATGGTGACGGTACACATAAAAGCTTAAAAATTTTAATGCCTGATGAAATAAAACAATTTTGCACAAATATAGCTAAAAATGATGAAGATATTCTATTGATTTACATGCCCATTTTGAAAAATGCAAATTTGAAACCAGTAACTGACTTATTCTTTATGGAAAATTTGCCTGTGCTCCCACCATGTGTTAGACCCGTTAATGTATTACAAGGAGAGTATTTAGAGCATCCTCAGACAAATGTCTATAAGAATATACTTAATTGTGCCATTTCTGCTAGAGCTGTATTACAGGTTGTGTCATCATCAGATCCACAAAAAACAATCAACAGCCTTGATCAAAAACCTAGAAGTACATATGAATCTTTGTCTGGTAACTCTGCACCTGAGAAACTGCATGCCGTTTGGTTAATCTTACAGAAAGAAGTTAATAATTTACTGGATTGTCAAGGCACAGGAAATGCTAGTCTTGGTCTTAAACAAATATTAGAAAAAAAGCAAGGTGTAATACGAATGCACATGATGGGAAAAAGAGTGAATTTTGCAGCTCGTTCAGTTATTACACCTGACCCTAATGTAGATATTGATGAAATTGGCATTCCAGATGCTTTTGCAAAAAAATTAACATATCCTGTACCTGTCACTGAATGGAATGTTGATGAGTTAAGAAAAATGGTTATTAATGGTCCTAATGTTCATCCAGGTGCAGATTTAATTGAAATGGAAAATGGACGAACTGTTAGAATTTCACCAGATTCTATACATAAAAGGAGAGCTTTGGCCAATACATTGTTAACACCAGATGAGTATAAATCTTCAGGACTGAAAGTGGTGCATAGGCATCTTATTAATGGAGATATAATGATACTAAATAGGCAACCATCTTTACATAAGCCTAGTATGATGGCTCATAAGGCTAGGATTCTCAAAGGTGAAAAAACCATAAGGTTACATTATGCCAATTGCAAATCATACAATGCTGATTTTGATGGGGATGAAATGAATGCTCATTTTCCTCAAAATGAAATTGCAAGGAGTGAAGGTTATAATATAATGTCAGTGAGACAACAGTATCTGGTACCCAAAGATGGCACTCCTTTAAGTGGTTTAATTCAAGATCATGTTATTTCAGGAGTGAAAATGTCTTTAAGGGGAACATTCTTTACAAAGGCTGATTATCAACAGTTGGTTTTTCAAGCATTATCCAACCACAAAGGTAAAATTAAATTGTTGCCTCCAACAATATTGAAACCCTTAGTGTTATGGTCAGGAAAACAGGTTTTGTCAACAATTATCATTAATAGTATACCCAAAGGCAGATCATATCTGTCTTTAGAAGGTGAGGCTAAAATCAGTTCAAAAGCTTGGCAAAAATATTATCCCAGACCTTGGAAAGCAGGTGGTACAGTATTCACAAACCCTAAAGAGATGTCTGAAGCAGCAGTAACTATTAGAAAAGGGGAGCTGTTAACTGGTGTCCTGGATAAAACTCATTATGGTGCTACACCATTTGGGTTAGTACACTGCATGTATGAACTGTACGGTGGTGATAGCTCAAGTGCATTATTAAGTTCATTTTCAAAAGTCTTCACATATTATTTGCAATGGATTGGGTTTTCACTTGGGGTAAAAGATATTTTAGTTGTTGACTCAGCAAATGAAAAACGAGATGAAATTATTAGCCTCGTCCGAGAAGCAGGACGTGTAGCTTCTATCAAAGCAGCTGAATTACCTGTAGATGTTGACGATTGTAAATTAAAAGAAACAATAGGAGAAATGTATACAAAGGATCCTAAATTTAGAACCAATTTAGATAGACAGTATAAATCAATGCTTGACACTTATACTAATAATATAAATAAAGTTTGCTTATCAGAAGGCTTGTTGGAAAAATTCCCTTACAATAACTTACAACTTATGGTTCAATCAGGTGCCAAAGGATCTACAGTTAATACAATGCAGATTTCATGTCTACTTGGTCAAATTGAACTTGAAGGTAAAAGACCACCTTTGATGATTTCAGGGCGGTCACTTCCAAGTTTTCCACCTTATGATGTTTCTCCAAGAGCTGGGGGCTTTATTGATGGGCGATTTATGACAGGAATACAACCTCAGGAATTTTTCTTCCATTGCATGGCCGGACGTGAAGGCCTTATAGATACTGCTGTAAAAACTAGTCGATCAGGCTATTTGCAAAGATGTTTGATTAAACATTTAGAAAGTTTGAATGTTGCTTATGATCATACAGTTAGAGATTGTGATGGGAGTGTGGTTCAGTTTGCTTATGGGGAAGATGGTCTTGATGTTTCAAAATGTCAGTTTTTCAAAGAATCCCAGTTAGAATTCTTAGATAAAAATTCTAGTGCAGTTGTCAGTAAAGCAACAATCATGAAACTTAAAGAAGAAACAGATAAGAAAAAAATTGCAAAATCTTTAAAAGCATTTAAAAAATGGAAAAAAA